>JAENHJ010000103.1:505000-1705000 GCA_025330945.1 Mucuna pruriens
CAATAATATTCAAATAATAAAACAATTCAATCATGGGAAGGAAAAGAAATACAAATTCACTAGAACTAAGGGTTCCAAACACAAACTACACTATATCCTTAAAAGAGGGTTTAGTTATCAATACATATGGTGATAATATAGAAAACTAAAGAAAACATAGAAGGGTAAAAAAAATAAAACCCATGATGGTCAAAGGCTTCATTCCTCCACTCTATACACCCTTAGTCATGCTAAACGTCCCAAGGTACTCCTAGAGAGCTCTAAAGCTAAGGAGAAATATAAGAGAAGAGAAAGAGACTATAAAAGATTAAAGCTCTGGAATTTCTGGATATTCTTTTTTGTTCATTGGCTACTCCTTTTTATAATGTGTGGAATAAACCTCCCTTGTGGACTTGCATGAATGTGCTGAATGAGAGCATGACTTGCTCATTTGTTTGTGCCTAAGCACAAGTGTGTTGAATGAGAGAACGATCATGCTATACTATCTTTTCTTGAGTGCATGCATGCTGAATTGGAGCACAATCATGCTTAATCTTCTTTTCTTCTAGGCTTCTTTTTTGGGTCCAAAAGCTTGAGTTTTAGTCATTTTTTCTTTTAGGCTTGTAGTCTTAATGTAATTAAACAAAAAAATCTCTCACATTAATATACAAAAATTTGGTTTATTAGTCATACTCAAGGTAAAGAACAAATTTGAGATGCTAACTCAAAAATTAAGCATGGGTGTGCTCAGTTTAACAAGATCATACTCAACGTTAAGAAAAATTTGAAATGCTAACTCGAAAAGTAAGCATGGGTGTGTTCAATTTCTAGAAGTGTATATTACACCACAACAAGGTATGAGACGGGAAAAAGGTCATTTGCATGACGATGCTTAAGAGACTACTAATCGTAGTTTTGAGTTATTTTGTAGTATGAGACCTCTCATGGCCTCCCACTTATTAATACATATTAAGAGCATGGATGTTCACTAATTAACGTCAAGATACTTCACTATAACACTTCAATTACTAAATGCAATTAAACCAATAGTTAAAAACCCTTTTCTTATACCTTAATAATAGCATATTGGAAATTAAACCCATTTAAATCCTCTCATAACATATAAAGCAACCATAAATCCCAGACATGGGAGAAAATGGCACATGCAAATGGTTTCATTCACCTCGATTATGCTTAGAAACCTATCAATGGTAAGCTTTTGGGGATTCTTGTCTCTTATTCTTGCTTACCCAGTATCTTCTTTGTTTCTCTTATGTCTCTTCTCTCTTTCTTTTTCCTTTCTTTCCTTTTATGTTAGAAGTGAATGTGTGTGAGAGTGATTGATGGTTTACTCATCTTATTTCCTATTGGGCTTTAACAACCTAGTTTCTTAGTATTCAACCCAAATTCTTAGATGTTTCCCACTTATGATTCTATTAAGCCTCATTAATATTTTCAATAGTTTATTTTAAAAATTTTATTTTTATTTTATTTAGAGTTTAAATTATTTAGGTTGTTACACTTTGGTGTATGAGTTGAAGAAAAATAGAAATAAAAAAAAGAGAAATCAATTAATGTGACAAATGATATAATTAAAAGTATGAAAAATAGAAATAAGAAGAAAAATAAAGTGAAAGTGAGATAAAAGAGAAATTAAGTGTTTGAATGACTCTAGTCCTCCATCATTCATGTACCATCAAATGGCTTTTCAAACCATTATCTACTCTTAAGCACCATGTGAGAAAGAGCTAGTGACTTGGAGGCATTGAATTTAAGAGTTACTTTCTTGTCATCATCATATTGACCATAGGATATTTCTATAGCCAAGTTGCCTCTTCAAGACCACCATAAACCAATCACCATGAAGCCCTTTCCTATAGGAACCATTACAAAGTTTTAGAAAACCACCATGATTTACATTCTCCACCACTCCTCTTGAACAACACCCTCAATTACACTTTTCTTTCATCCTTAAAAGCGTAGACACCCATATTTTACAACATTCCTATAGAAAACCCAACATCTCCATCACAAGAGAACATTGAATCACCTTAAAAACTCATACCATATTAAACATGTATATGTGAAAGAGATAAATGATAATTAACGCAATATGCTTTGCATTCTTGATTATTGAATCTCAAATAATTGAATATACATACACATGAGTTTATATACACAAGTACATGTAGTCGTAGCTAACAAACTGCTCTAACAAATTTTATCTATCTTGTTAACTCAACTAAATTTAGTTATTGTGATATGTCCTCCCAAGTTGGGAGGTATATATCTAAGATTCCTAACTTGACCAACATTGTTGGTACATAGGTAGCTACTTGTATCCTTTAATCAGAATATCAAGGGTTTAAATTATAGTCTTGAATATGAAAAAAAAAAATAACGTTAGGAGGGGATTGCTTACTGTTTAGTGAGCTCATAGTCCTTGACGAAGATTAGTCACTACTTTTGGTGGTGGATACTTTGCATATATCTCATGAAAAAAACTCCTTAACTTGGATTTAAGTGGCTAGAAAATAGCTCGAGAAAGTTCCTTAATGAGATGATCAACTAATTGTTGGTTGGATTTAACATGAACAAGGTTGAGAAATCTAGTTCGCATATGCTTGAATGAAGGGGCAATATATGTCCACATGCTTGGATTGTTCATATGATGTTGGGTTAGTAGCTAGTTGTATGGAAAATCACCTATCACAAAAAACCATTGTAGTTGTTGATAATTTTGTCGACACATTGTCAAATCACTAGATTTTTCTTCATTTCGGTAGTGTAGGGACTAACCTAGGTTGATTCTTACAAGGATACAATCATATTATGCCTAATCTTGTTGATCAAAACCCAAAATGAATGTGAAAAATAGGGGGTTGGTTGATACAGAATTATGTAGAATAGAATTCATACAAAACAGAATGGATCTACAATGATTTTGGTAACATCAATTTAAGGATTCAGTCATGCAATCAATTATCATGGTTCTAAGAAGGGTGCAATTTCATGTCAACCTAAGTATCTTTAGATAATCATCTAACATTCGTCTATGCATATTGAGATCATAATCACAGCTCCTAATTAGCATGGATTTAGGATCATAACTAATTGATTTTAGGTTATCAATCGATTATCTAATAGAACACAATGCAAATAAGCGAGATCACAATCATGAAAACATTTTAAGAATTGGAAAGACAAAATAGTAGAAATTGCATAAGGAAGATAAAAAAATCAAGAACTCAAACCAATAGACATTCCTGAACCTTGAATTGACAAAGAAGCTTAGCGTTTCATGGCCATCGTCATAGAAAACTGAACAAAAATATCGAGAAGGAAAAGCAGAGAAAATTGTAGAAAAATGTAGCAAAAGACTATGGAGAAGAGAGGAAAGCTTCCAATGCAAGAAACCCTTTCAACTTCTCCAAAACTCAAGAGTCCCCAACATGTTTCTAACTAACTAACTAACTAACCCCTTAACTTCCTAACTAAACTTTCTAATGATTACATGCTCGAAAATGCTAAGGAGAATGAACTTGGATAGAAGCTTTAGCAGTCTAACAAACCCACCAATTTACAAGGAAAAGTCCAATTCAGAGTGGTGCAAAGGCAGTAACTTCACGTCCATATTTGACACTTCAAATGGTAGAACTAGTTTGAAATGTAAAGAAAGAAGTTGTAGATCTTTGTTTTAGCTTTCTAGGGCTATCAAGATTGTCCAATTTGGAGGTTTGTAACTTCAGATATAACCTGCACAAGATAGCAACCTCATAGTGAAAATTAAATCCGAACTTAAGTAAAGATTAACAACTATCCTCAATTAAGTTCAATGACTCAATACTCAACCAATGTTTGATTATTAACAAAAAAAAAATGTCAAATATGTCCAACATAAGTCACTATCAGGTGCCTAAAAAATACTCTATCAAATACCCCCACACTTGAACGTTTGCACTCTGAGCAAAATCAAGAAAATGTAAAATAAAAAATCTAAAGCATAAGGAATTAAAGCAAATGAACTAAAGCAAGTACAATATAGTGTGGCACCTTCCAATGAATTCTTAGTTAATAAAAAGAATAAGAGTACAAGCATATACCCAACAATTTATGGATTTACTTCCAACATCTGGGGCAAACAAGAAAGCAATAAAAATTAAAGAATAAACCCACAAATGATAGAACTCTCTCAAGATACATACTCTCAATCTCTCATGTGTTTAGGTTTGTGTTCACGCAAGCACCCTATGCTAACTAGCACTACCAAGTTTTTACTAGCCTCTAATTTCTTCAACTTGAAACACATGCAAAAATGATCAAAAGGGCTTTTATTAAGGTTGTAATGTGGCCAAGGACAAGGTAGAATATGAGAAGTGATTTAAGTTTGTACAACCAAAGAGGGAAGAGGAGCAATGAAGAATAAGTCAATAAGCATGAAGATCATCCCCAAAACAATACAAGCCACTAAAAAAAAATACAAAACAATACCAGACAAGTAAGGTCCACTTTGCCTCCTTTCCTCTTATACTTTTTCTTTTCTTTTCTTTTCTTTTCTCACTTTCACTTCTCTTTTTGTACCACTATAATCTTTTATTTCATTTTTTTTTCTTTCAACCTTTTTGTCCATACACTCTTTTTTTTTCAACAACAATTCATCACAACATAACATGTACCACTTGTACAAGTCAAACTATCAAGGTACTACTTGCAAAGCCTTTGGGGTATCACCCCCACACTTATTTAGAACCTATTCCTAAAACAATTCCAAAGCTCCTTTAACCCCTAAGGTTAGGGTGATCATGGTTTTCCATTTTAGGCTTATAATGAGCTCTAATATCAAAGAAATGGTTAGATAGTCTTAGAAGGGGTAAGCAAGGGATTTAATGCAAGGTAAGTCCATTTGGCTTGTGGCTATAAAGAAAGAAGGCCTAAATCATATCACCAATGAATGTGAGATAAGAAGCATAAAAGAGAATCAAAGTAAAACCTAGAGTAACTATCAACACATGTGAAAATCACACAAGAAAGAAGAGAATGACAAGATAGAAGTCATCAACATACAATGCTTAAAATCTCACAAGGAAAAATGCTCTATTACCAATGATTCAAACTTTAATTTCCAAGTCACTCATTACACTAAAGATGCAAAAAATGGTTCCAGATCAAGTTGTGAAACCTCTTAATCAAGGATTATGCAACTATTCACAATTCACAATGTAGCAGAATTTTAAAACAACAGCAAAATTTAAAACAATAGCAGAATTTAAAATAGCAACAGAATTTTAAAAACAATAACATAATTTTAAAATAGTAGTAGAATTTTAAAAATAACAGTAGAATTTTAAAAATAGCAGTAGAATTTTTACAATAAAAACAGTAGAAAATTATTTACAATGACAGCAAATAGAAACAACAAAAATAGTAAATACAAGTAGAAAAACAACAAAACAGAAAAATCATAAAATAGTAAAACACTACTAAAACACCCCTCCCACACTTAAAAGAAACATTGTCCTTAATGTAAGCATATATGAACATAACAGAAAGAGAACACAAGAAACAATAATCATAAGAGAAAGGGGTGAAATAAGAAAAAAATACTTCTATCAAGGTGGAAAAAATGTGCAAAATTTTGCATATAATATATTTGCTCTACTCCTATTTGTAGTTACTTGAGGGAGCCTCCTCCTCATCCATCTAAACACTTCCAATGTCACATCTTCTGGTAGCTTCTTTAACAAAAACCTTAAAGTTGAATGCTTGACCAAGTGCTCATAGAAATCCCCCAACTTCTTCAAGTCTTGAAATAACTCTTCCTTTTGCTCAACTTCGAGTTTGTTGGCTGTAATTACTAGGGCAATGGAGGTTGCACTGCTACAACCTCCACAACATCTGAAAAATCTATGACTCTTGCACTTACATTAATAACATTACTAATTTCTACACAATTAGGACACATAGTTAATTCAGTATAGGTGCAATCATAATCAGTAGAATTCTCAAAATCTAAAATTTCAAAAAATTCAGAATGCAAATTTACTGATTGTTGTTGTGATAACTCCTTGCTACTCCTCAAGGTTATGTCACTCATATTTTCTTGTGGACTGAGAATGTCCTGAGAGGGAATCTGCCCAAAACCCTTAGACTGTAGCTGATTCACCATGGTGGACAATTGACCAATTTGTGTTTGCAAATCCTGAATTGTGGCGAACACATTCTCTTGGAATTAAATGTTATTCATTGCCATATTCTTGACTAACTCCTTTAAGGAACTTTGCTGTACAAGTAGCATAGGTTGTTGTAGTCTAAATGAAGGTAGTGGTTAGTATCTTTGAGGTTCAATTTCTGCAAAAGTGGGACAGGCATTAGTTGGATGTTCTACAGAAATACACATGTCACATACTCTCATTAGTGGACTACTATGGTGTTGTCCAATGGCTAGCTGTCTAACAAGAGAGGTTAGTTCAGTTATCTTATTTTCCAATCTCTGATTGTCAGTAACAACTACCTCATTCACTATTTTGGATGTAGGAGACCCCCTAATGCCAAATTGTTGAGTGTTACATGTAAGACCATGAAACTCAGGAAACAAATGGGTTAGTCCAAATTTATGCTCATATGATTGGGCTTGTTCCCATTCTAGATATCGAATTCACCAAGGTTGGTACATCATATCAGGTATAGCTTACTCCTTCAAGGTCCTGTCATTGTTAGCCATATTATCCAAACTAAATGGGAATATATCAACACCAAAATTAGAATAGGAACTAGAACCAAATCAAAATCAACAATATCAAAATCAACACTATCAGAATCACAATCAATTTCTAGATTAGATGTAATATTACCAGGATCAAAATCAGAATTAGAACTAGAATTAGCAACCTATGGAATCCTATCTATTTTTGGGTCATAAGCATGCAAGTTACTAGAATTACTCCTTGTCATACACAACAGAAACAAATTGACATGAAACTGCAGAAATAGCAGAAAGAATAACAAACAATGAAATGATAGAAATACCTCTACAATAGTAAGCACATGTCAAGAAAGGTATAGGATGAGTAAAATGATACAAAACAATTTTTAAAAAATTTTCTAACACCATAGTGACATTATATGATGTATTTATGATTTTTTGGAATTTTTTTGGCGATTTTTAAAAATCATGAAAAAAAAAATAAAAACGTGGTCTAAACGATCGAATTTCGCAAAAACAAGGCCACCCTATTGTGTTAAAACGCAATGGTACCTTGATCTATGAAATTTTTCCTATCTTGTGACCAAGTTTTAGCCAATTCTGGGTTACTCAATTTTCAGCCTCTAAGATTTCTGCTAGTGCTATATGGATTTCTACGAGTGCTACATAGATTTATACTACTACTCTACCCCTAGCAATGCTACAACACAAAGGAAAGTAAAAATGACTCACAAAAAATCTATATACTAAAAAACTCAAACTATCACAAGATTAGGACACAACAATATGTGTCCCTAGCAATGGTGCCAGTTTGATAACTTTGTCGACATACTATCAAATCACTAGATTTCCCTTAATTTTTGTAGTATAGGGACTAACCTATATCTATTCTTTCAAGGACACAATCATATTATGTCTAATCTTGTTGATCAAAATCCAAAATGAATGTGAAAAATGGAGGGTTGGATGATACATAATTATGTAGAACAAGAATTATGTAGAATAGAATTCATATAAAATAGAATGGATCTAAAATGATTTTTGTAACATCAATTCAAGGATTCAATCATGCAATCAATTATCATGGTTCTAAGAAGGATGCAATTTCATCTCAACCTAAGTTTCTTTAGATAATCATCTAACATTCATCCATGCATATTAAGATGACAATTGTAGCCCCTAATTAACATGAATTTACAATCATAATTGGTTGATTTTAGGTTATCAATCAATTACCTAATAGAACATAATCTAAAACTCTAGTGAGATCACAATCATGAAAATAGATTAAGAATTGGAAAGACAAAATAGTAGAAATTGCATAAGGAAGATAAAGAATTAAGAACTCAAACTGATTTGCATTCCTAAACCTTGAATTGACAAAGAAGCTTAGCCTTCCATGACCATCCTCATAGAAAACCCAACAAAAATACAAAAAGGGAAAAGTAAAGAAAATTACAGAAAAATGCAGCAAAAGACTATGGAGAAGAGAGGAAAGCTTCCAATGCAAGAAACCCTTTCAACTTCCCCAAAACTTAAGAGTCTCCAACAAGTTTCTAACTAACTAACTAACTAACTAACTAACTCATTAAATTCCTAACTAAATCTCCTAATGATTTCATGCTCGAAAATGCTAAGGAGAATAGACTTGGATAAAAGCTTTAGCAGCCCAACAAGCCTACCGATTTACAAGGAAAAGTCTAATTGAGAGTGGTGCAAAGACAGTAACTTCATGTCCATATTTGACACTTCAAATGGTCAAACTGGTTGAACTATAAAGAGAGAATTTGTAGACCTTTGTCTTAGCTTTCTAAGGCTATCAAGATTGTCCAAATTGGAGGTTTGTAGCTACAGATATGGCCTAAAGAAGATAGCAACCTCATAGTGAAAATTAAGTTCGAAATTAAGCAAAAATTAACAACTATCCTCAATTAAGCTCAATGACCCAAGACTCAACCAAGGTGTGATTATTAACTAGAAAATAATGTCAAATATGTCCGACATAAGTCTCTATTAGGTGCCTCAAAAATGCTCTATCAATTGTAAGGGAACTTCAAATGTACGAAGGTCTTGTTTAATCCATAATAATTCAATAATAAGAAACACTTAGGCTTTGTACACTGCTTTAGTAGATTACACTACTATTGGTTTGGTTTTTTCCATGCAATAAGAGATTTATCGAGAAACATGCAAAACCAAAAGTCTATCTTCTAATTTCCACACAACTCCCTCAATTTGCATCCACGAATGGTGAAACATATGTAGATGATTGGACAAGGAACAAAATACCTTGTCCTATAGAACCTTTCAAGTATTGAAGCAGCTAATGTACTTTTGACAATGTGTAGTTCGTAGAGTTGTCATACATTGGCTAAAATGACTAATAAACATATGTTATGTTATAGAGTTACAATTATTCAAATGAATCAAAATTGGATCAAAATTTGAAGTAATACAATTGTTTTAAGAAATAGAAAAATAAATGTGAGATTGAGCTACATGTGGGTGAAATGTGTATAGTCCTTGATTAGTGTTACCCTTGCCAATAACCCTCAAATTCTACGTGTTTTGAATAAAAATGATATATCAATGAAAAAGATGGCTAACCTAGAATTGTTTAATAAGGAATTTACTAAGAAAGTATTTTTTGTTTTATAAAAAGAGAAAAGATATTTGGCTTAATTGAATGATGTGAATAGTTTTGATGGGATGCAATATTTTCTTGGATGTGATGGATAGATGTAGGATAGTGTAACAGGAAGTGATTAGTAGATAAGAAGAGCTTTTGTCTGACGCACTACACAAGGAGTTGTTGATTACCTTTATATAGGCATCACTCCATCACCAACTTTGAGGCAATTAATATTAAAAAATAATTTACTTCATTCTACACTTTTTATAACATAAAAGAGCATTATATTATTTATCTAGAAGGTAGTATAGAGAAAAGTCTTCAATGTTGGTTAATAATATTTTCCGAAGATTCTTGTAGTTATTGTGAGGATTATAGAAATTTGCAGCATATTTAACATTCCTTATTGATGTAAATTTTGGTTACTTTAAGCATAGTCCATAATTCTTTAAACTTGGAATTTTTTTAGTGTCTTTATAAATAGGTTTGTAATTTGGTCTTTAGTTGAGTAATATTCGAGCTGAATTTGCTTAGTTGTCTCTACTTCTCTAATAGAATGATATTTATCGGTTATATGTTTTATTTATTGATTATGCATTGTATTCTTCATCATTGTTATTGTTGATTTCTTATCGCAATAAATTACAATAGGTTTTTTCTTGTTGTTCACCTATTTCTTCAAGTATTCTTCAAAGTCATATTGCTTAACTTGTAAATTCTGCTATTGTCATATATCATGCTTCTGTTATTGATTGTGGAATTGTTGCTTGCTTCTTTGATGCTTAAGAGAATATTCCTGATATTAGTGAGAAGGTGTATCTTGACATACTCTTCATGTCATTGCTAGAACTTGCTCCATCACTATGATGTAACTAATCAACCTTAAGTTGACCATGGTTTTGTACCACATGCCAAACTCCTTCACGCTTAGTAAATATCTTAGAATTCTTTTAGCTTCTCCATAATGAATTTGACTTTGCCTTTGCATGAATATTGATAAAAGACTTGTAGAATACATGATATCCGGTAATGTGGTTGTGAGACTCCTGATCAAACTTCTGTATTGCGATATGTCAGCTTTTGAAGCTTTATAAGTTTTTTTGTAGCTTCTTATTTGTTTTATACAAGGAGACCATGAGAATATCATACTAACCTTAAGTTTTGATGCTTAGTTTTGGCTTACTTTGCTCCTCCTAAATCCTTGGTCGGTAAAGTACTAATCAATTATATTGTACCATGCTAGGAGAGCTTGCTTGATACCATATAAAGCTTTTCTTAATTTCAACATTTTGCCTTCATTGCCTTTGCTAATGGAGCCTTGTGGTTGCTTAACATACATCTCTTCTTCAAGAACACCATTTAGAAAAATATATTTGACATCCAATTGTTTGATGCTCCATCCTTTTTTGTGCCATAAGAGATATTAAAGCTCTAATCATATTAAGCTAGGCAATTGGAGTAAATGTCTCACTATAATCAATTCCTAGTTGCTACAAGTAGCCTTTAACTACTTATCCAGCCCTATTTTACTCCAATGATGTCTTTTCATTGTGATCAATTTACAAGCTCCCAAATATTATTCTTTTCAATCATTTTAATCTCCTCTTCCACTGCCTTGATCCATACTTCTTTTTTTTATGGTTATTCATGACATTCAAGCTCAAGCTCAAGCTCAAGCATGGCCATGTTGCAAGTTTCATATATATCCACCAAAGATCATACTCATCTCAAAGGAGACTCTAGTGAAAAATCTTGTTGTAGAGTGATAGAGCATTTTTTAGGTACTTAATAGTGACTTATATTTAACATATTTGATATCATTTTATAGTCAATATTGACACATTGGTTGAGTATTGTTTAATTAGACTTAATTGGGTTTAGTTGCTAATCTTTACTTATTTTTGGACTTAATTTTCATTATGATGTTACTATCTTGTGCAAACCATATCTGAGCTACAAACTTTCAAATTGGACAATCTTAGTGGCTTTGAAAAGCTAAGACAAATATCTATAACTTCTCTATTTTTTACTCAACCTAGTTCGACCATTTTTATTGTCAAAAGTTTGCGTGAAGTTGCGGCCCTTACACCCCACTCTATTAGGCCTTTCTATGTATATTCTGACTCAATTTTGGGACCTTGGTTGGTAGGATTTGGGTTGAGAATTCCTCTGGCACAAACCACCTTTCTTGGAATTTAGAGCATATAATAAATAGTAGTTGGTTAGTAGGGTTAAGAGAGACATCTTTAGCATTTTCCAGATTTTGAGTTTTGGGAGGTTTCATGGATCATAAGATTCCTCTCTATTATCTCTCCTCTCCTCTTCTAGGTTTTCTTTATGTTTTGTATTGCGCTTTTTGTGACGATTGCCATGAAAGACTAAGTTATCTTATCAATTCAAGGTTCTATGGTTGTGGTTAGGTTTGAGTTCTTGAATTATTTATTATGCAAATTTTGTTATGTCTTTCTTTTCGTTTTAATTCTTGACCCATTTTTATGATTATGATTTCGCTTGAGATTTTGGATTGTGTTAGGTTAGGATTGATTAATCCCAATATAATCAAGGTTAGGTAATTGATTAATCACCTAAAATCAACCAATTATGTGCTTGAATCCATGCTAATTAGGGACTACGATTGTGATCTCAATTTGTATGGATGAATGTTAGATGTTTATCTAATGAATCTTGGGTTGATATGAATTTGCTTTCTTATTAGAACCATGATAACAAACTACATGATTGGATCCTTGAATTGGTGTTACATATTTCAATTTCATTATGTTTTTGTTCTATATTTTGCAACCTTGCAACTCTGCTTTGTTTTCTGCATAATTTTGTTTTACATACAAACTCTCCTTTTAGCATTCAATTTGGTTTCTATTTATCAAGGTTAGGCATTGCATGATTTTTTCCTTGAGAGATTCGACTTAGGTTAGTCCCTACACTATAAAATTAAGGAAAATCTAGTGATTTTGATTGTTCGATAGCATTATCAAGGAGGTGGAGGAAGCATACCTAGATCTTCTCCTACTTCTTCAACTTCTTTTTGCACTAGAATGAGATTTTTTTCACAATTTTCTCTTTTTCTCAATTCCAACCAGCATTTTCATCAACCTCGACATCTTGGCTAATGGCAAGCTTATTTGTTTGTAAATTATAGACTCAATATCCTTTTGACTATGTATTGTACCCCCAAGAAGATGTAACTTATGTATCTTCTAATCAAGTACATGTATGTTGCAGATAGACCCAAATACTCTTAGTTGTTTAGCTAATGGGTTTTGCAAACTCTAAGCTTCAATGGGAGTTTTGTCTTGCCTTAGTTAGACATATATTGAGTAAGTGGACAACAATGTAAAATGCTTCAACCTAAAAAGTATTTAGTAAGCCTTTCTCTTTTAGTATTAATCTGGCCATCTCCATGACTGTGCGATTCTTCCTTTGAACATGTCATTTTGTTGTGGAGAATATACAATAGTAAGTTGTCTCTTAATGCATGTAACCTCACAAAACTTATCAAACTTGTGAGAGTTATACTCTTTGTTATGATCACTTCTAAGTAATATATGTTTTTCACTTTGTTCTCGACAAGATTTTTATTGAGGAAGTAAACCCAAGTCATTCTAGAAAAGTCATCAATAAAGAGGATAAAGTACTTGTCGTTGTTGAGTGACAATATCCTCATCGATCCACAAATGTCAGTATGGATAAGCTCAAACAAGTATTTAGCTCTCCATGCTTTGTCAGTTGAAAATGGTAACTTATGTTGCTTTCGAAGAAAACATCCTTTACAAGCTTCATTATTTTCTTTCAGGCGTAATATATCTCTCTTATTCTTCTGATATAGCAACTTCAAGGCCTAACAGTGGAAATGGCCAAATCTTTGATGTCATGGCCATGAATCATCAACTTCTACTTTCATGACAATGTCTGTAGTATATTTGAAACTTATTAGAAAACTTCTATCTCTTTTCTCCATTTTAACTTGGGATATCTCCCACCTTTTGTTATAGTTATCATAAATTGTGCATATATCTCCTTTGAAATGAAGAGCATAGCCTTTCTCCACCATTTGACCAATTCTTAAGAGATTTTCTTTAAGATTGGGAACAAGTAAAACATCTTTGATGAATCTCATACTTTTTTTGTCTCTACCATGACAATGTCTTTGCCTTTTGACTCCACCATGGTGCCATTTCCTAATCGAACTTTGACTTTGATAGAGTCGTCAATATCCTTGAACATGCTCATATCTTTCGCCATGTGATTGTTGCAACTGTTATCCAAGTACCAATTTCCTATTGTTTCATCATTGGAATCTTGGGTAGGATAGAAATAATGTTGATCATTATCATGCTCTTCAACGAAATTTGCTTGATGTTTACTTTTGTTGTGTTAGTTATTCTCCACATATACAAATTTCTTGCAGTACTAACATTGTGGTTTTCAATTATGCCAACTATCCTTCTATAAGTGACTTGTCTTTTTTGAAAATGTTGTATAGAGGATATATATTTTGGTTGTTCTTAGAGAAACTTCTACAATTCTCTTTATTTCTAGAATTTTCTCCATATTCTTTATTCTAAGACTATAATTTGAGTTTTGATTGAAAGACATTTTCAATAAACTCTTCATTATGCTTATTCATTCTTTGCTCATTAGCTTCAAGAGAGCCCATTAATTCTGTCACCGATAAGATTGATAGATCTTTGATTTGCACAATCGTAGTTAGGATTGCATCATACTTATAAGGAATAGGTAGCCTTACCCTATAAACCATTTTTTCATGAAATTGGTTAAATCTTAAAAAAGGTTTTATGTTCAAAGAATACTTAGTCAGATTGCTTGAAGAGACAAATAAAAGGATACTTATGGTGAACCAGAAGAGACTTGTGGTAAACAATATTTATAATTGAAGATTCAGTTTGTAGAAACTTGGTATTGTACTTAAACATAGTCTCAAGTTTAAGAAAAACTAGTATAAATCATGTGTTTATCTTCTTTCATCTCTTTTTATTATTCATATACTATGTTTATAAGAATTGTGTTTTACTAATCCTTTTTTAAAATATATTTAAACTCAATGTTAAAAAAAGAGAGATAGTTTATGTGAACACCTAATTTTGTCTCCCCCTTTTCACAAATAATGTCTAGCCTAAAGTGACCCAATTAAAATAATAATAAATAAATAAATAATAAAAAATAAACGAAAAAGTAAAAAGATTTTGGATGAGTATCCATAAAAGCAACATCACCTTTCAAGCTTTTTGGATGTGCGTCCAATAAGCTAGAATAGTGACCAAAAGGATGTGCTGGTGCTGCACTACTCTTGCCAAGGCCCTTGGATGAGCATCCAAAGGAGTTGGCTCTGTTTTGCTACTACACTGCTCCTCCAAGTCCTTTGAATGGGTGTTCAAAGAGCCAGTAGAGCTAGCATGGAGACTTGGTTTTGATACTACACTGCTCCTTTAGGTCCTTTGGACGAGCGTCCAAAGAGCTAGTAGAGCCAACATGAAGGTTTGGTTGTTTTGTCTTGCTCCTCTCAAGTCTTTTAGACGAGTGTCAAAAGGAGCTTGTTCTATGTGTGCGTACAAAGAGTTAGACACAAAAAGTTGTTTGATGGATTTTTCCCGCTCTATCATCAAAATCTCCAACTTTACCGTCTTGAACTTTTTGCTTTATGGCTTCGCTTAACTTTCCTATTGACAACTCCTGCTCTGCATTATGACTTCACCTATCTTTGTTGTCGACAAATCTTACTAGAGATCCTGTCTAATTAAACAAACACTTTTTGGAAGTCTATAAATACTGAGTGAGCCAAATTCATGAGAGGGAAAGGAGGAAAAACAGAGAGGAAAGGAGAACAAAGAAAAACAGAGACAAAAAGAGGTGAAAAAATTGAGAAGGAATGGGGAAACCAAAAAAAAAAATAGAAATTGAGGGAAAAGATTCTAAGAGAAAAAGTGAGGTGGGCAATGAAGAAACTCATTTGCACAAACTGGTACTACAAATCTCCTTGTTTTCTTTACTTGTGACTATAAACTCTCTAATTTCACACCTATATAGTTTCATTCCATAACCTTTGGATGCCCTTTTGGATGGTTCATTCTCTCATTTTCTTGTTGTTTACCTTTATATGCTTTTTCCTTTTCACCTATATTTTTTGTCCATAGTCTTTGGACACAGGTTCCAAAGGCTAGCTCCTTTTCCTCTTTCTATTTTCTTTTTCTCGTTACCTTTTTATTATTTGTTCCTTGCTCATCCATGCCTTTGGACATGAGAGCATTTGAGTGGCTTATTTTCCTCTTTTTGTTATCTGCTATTTGTTAAAGTTTCCTACTCGTCCATGTCTTTGGACGTAGAGCCTTTGACCGTTCTTTTTCTTTTTCTTGCTTATTGTTGTTGCTATTACCTCAACTGCTCGTCTATGCCTTTGGACATGGGAGCATTTGAGTGGCCCCTTTTCCTTTTTCTATTATCTATTATTTGTTAACATTTTTTACTTGTTCATGTCTTTGGACGTAGAGCCTTTGCAAGTTTAAATCAATAAATTATTGGCTATCATACAATAATTAGTCTATAGACCTATAAAACAATTGGGTTTAGAGAAATTGTATGACCAAACCTTTTTTCTAAGCTTTTGTTTGATTAGTTGTAGAATTAATCCACCTCTATGTTCTTAATGCTTGTTTTATGAGTTTATATATGATCAACGATAGAGAATTTTTAAGGCACTTAATAGTAACTTATACTGGACATATTTAATATTATTTTCTAGTTAATATTAACACATTGGTTGAGTCTTGGATCATTGAATTTAATTGGGATTAGTTCCTAATTTTTGCTTATTTTCATACTTAATTTTCATTATAAGGTTGCTATCTTGTGCAGGTCATATCTAGAGGTACAGACCTCCAAATTTGAAAATCTTGATAGCCTTGAAAAGATAAGAAAAAGATCTATAATTTCTCTCTTAGACCTCAACCTAGTTCGATCATTTTCAATGTCAAATGGTCATGTGAAGTTATTGACTCTGCACCCACTCTGATTGGGCTTTTCCTTGTATATTCTAACCCTAGTTGGTGGGATTTTTGGGCTGCTAATTCTTCTGTCCAAACTCATTTTCCTTGATAATTTCAAGCATGTAATCATTAGGGAGTTAGTTGGTAGTTAGGAGGGTTAGTTAGTTAGAAACGTTTTAGAGACTTTATAGATTTTGAAGAGTTTAGAGGATTTTTTGCATGGGAAATTTTCCTTTCTTCTCAATCATGTTCTGTTGCATTTTTCTTCTGTGTCTTCTTCTATGTATTATGCTGAGTTTTCTATGACAATGGTCATGGAAGGCTAAGCTTCTTTGTCAATTCAAGGTTCAGGAATGTAAACCGATTTGAGTTCTTGATTCTTTATCTTCCTTATGCAATTTTTACTATTTGTCTTTCCAATTCTTAATTTGTTTTTATGATTGTGATCTTGCTTGAGTTTTAGATTGTGTTCTATTAGGTAATTTATTGATAACCTAAAATCAACCAGTTATGATCCTGAATCTATGCTAATTAGGAATTGCAATTGTGATCTCAATATGCATGGACAAATGTTAGATGATTATCTAAAGAAACTTAGGTTAATATGAAATTGCATTCTTCTTAGAACCATGATAACCGATTGCATGATTGAATCCTTGAATTGATGTTAAATAATTCGTTTTAGAGCAATTCTATTTTGCATAAACTCTATTCTACATAATTACCTGGACTACATAATTTTGTTCCACCCAAACCCCATTTATTACATTCATTTTGGTTTCTACTCAAGAAGATTAGGCATAATATGGTTGTGTCCTTGGGAGAATCAACCTAGGTTAGTCCCTACACTACAAAAATTAAGGGAATTCTAGTGATTTTGATAGTGTTTCAATAGCATTATCAATCAACTAGGAACTGACCTAAGATAAAGAATATTGAGAATCTAGACCAAGGATTTTGAGTAGAATTAAGAGATAAAATGAACAACAATGGGAAATAAGTTAAGTAATTCTGATCCAATTAGGATTAAGAGGGAAGAACAAAAATGAAATCCTTAATTCAAATTCTAATTCTAACTTGTTTTATTTGTCTTTATCTTCTTAATTTCTTTGCATAGTCCTTTTAACAACTTAAAAAATTGGTTGCTTAAACTAGTCTCTTGGATACGAGATCTAAACTCACGTCCTCGATACTCATATTCTAAAAATGCATCAAGTTTCTGCCTCTGTTGCTGAGGACTGGTGCGATATTAGAAGAAAGAAGTTATAATAGGATTAAGTTTTTTTTATCTTTATCTTTTTCTACATTTATTTTATCGTTTACTTTATCTTTTATCTTTATTTTTTCTATCTATATATTTTTTGTTATCTTTTATCTTATCTTTATTTATTTTTATCTTTATTTTTTTGTTATTATCTTTATCTATTTTATCAATGTATGCTAACCCATTCTCAAATGCTTTTGCTGCAATTTGATTCCAAAATTGAGAAAGTTTCTCGTAGAAACAAAAAATCAAGGAGAATCATGGCCAAACAAGGAAACCAGGAGGAGCAATAGAACCATGTGGGAAACCTACCAGAAATGATGTTGCAAGATTATTTTATCCCAACCATTAGGGTAACTAACATCATTTGTCATCCACTAGTGGGGGCTAACAACTTTAAGCTGAAGCTGACACTATGAAGATAAACAATGAAGATAAACAATGTCCCAATGAACACCATTTTTTTTTCGCTAGTAGACAAGGTGCTTGAGTGGCTTACATCCCTTCCAGATGGAACCATCACTAATTAGGATGAATGCACTCACAAATTCCTACTCAAACACTTCCTTCCATCTAAATCTAACAAATTGAAGAAGTAAATTATGAAGAATGGGAAAGATTCCAAGAAATACTCTATAAATGCCTCCATCATGACTTCTCAAGGGGGAAACCAATCCAGATCTTCTATAGCAGTCTCTCTACCTTAAATTGGACCAACATTATGCAGTATGTTGAAGGACAATAAAGGAAAATCTTTAAGTGAAGTATATGAGATTATAGAAGACATGGCCTCTAATAATGATCATTGTTCCTTAAGGAATAGACATGTGACAAAGAGGCCAACTGAAACATACCAAGTAAAGATAGGAGTAGTGGTAGAGTAAAAGCTCAATGCTCTCACAAAGAAAATTGAAACCCTGATATAAGGACAAACTCAATTCATACCACCTCCTCATCCTACATGTGAGTAATGCGGGACATTAAGCCATGAGGGTCAAGACTGCCAGATGAGTAACTTCTTTGTCCAAGCAGTAGAATAAGAAAATTTCATCAAAGGTTCAATCAAGAGTCATAATAACCCTTACTCATTACACTACAATCTTGGATGGAAGGACCATCCTAGTTTCTCCTAGAAGGACAACCGAAGGAAAAAACTTAGAATGTCTATAGCCCCCCTCATATGTAGAATCAAAACCAAGGGCATAGATAGGAGGAAGGAAGGTCAAGCCTACAAGACACCATGATGCATTATATGGTTCAGAATGAAGAAAGGCTTAAGTCACTAGAAATCTAGATCTCTAACATGACTAGCCTCATGTCCTAATAGGTCTAGGGCTCACTTGCTTAAACAAAGCCTAACCAATGGAGGAAGTGAAAGTCATCATTCTTAGGAATGGAAAGGAGTTTAAGGAACTAGAAAAGATATAGAAGTGTGAGGCTCCCACCAAAAAAGCTCAATTAATGCTACTAACAAGGGTAAGGTAGAGGTCCATTTCCTTTCAAGATTAAAAGATGATAGAAAAATAAAGAGTTTTCTAGGTTCTTAGAAATCTTTAGAAAACTACACATAAACATTCCATTTGTTGAAGTCATTGTTCAAATGCCCAAATATGCTAAAATTTTTAAAGAAATAATATCTAATAAAAAGAAGTTAGAGTTCTTTGAAATGGTGGAGGAGTGTTACACTATAGTAATTAAGAAGTTTCCTCCTAAACTTAAGGATCTAAGGTGTTTCGCTATTCCTTGCACTATGGGAAACTCATTTTGAGAAAGCATTGTGTGCTTTATGTACAAGCATAAATCTCATGCCCTAATATACTTTTAAGAAACTTGGCCTGTAGGAACTCCCACCTACTAATATTTCTCTACAGTTGGCTGACATAACTATCAACCATCCACTCAGTATAGCAAAGGATGTTGTGGTTAAAGTATAAGATTTCATATTCCCTGATGATTTTATCATCTTAGACATGGAAGAGGATGATGGAGTTTCAATAATTTTAGGCCAATCTTTTTTTGCCACGAGAAAGGTGGTGATAGATGTTGAGCAAGGAAAATTGACCTTAAGACTGGGTAACTAGGAGGTAGCTTTTAAAGTTTTTAACTTATAAAAATTCATTGTCGCTTTCTTTTTTTAACTCTATGCAAGCTCTTGATGCTTCTAATGGAGCAATCTTAGACAATCACCCCAACACAAGGAAGCCTTGCCTTAAAACCCTGGCAAACCCTAAACCATTCAAGAAGCCTATTAAAAAGTGGGCTTGAGAAGCATAATCAACAACATAAGTTTGAGATAGGTAAAAAGATATTAATCTACGACTCATGCTTGCTCCTTGTTTTTAACTCTAGATGGTATGGCCATACATAGTGGCCAAAGTCTTCTCCTATAGGGTGGTGGAGGTCACTAAGGAAGATGGAACCACCTTCAATATTTTGTTTCTTTTTCTTTTGTTTCTTCGTATTTTTAACACTATGGGACCATGCTGCCTCTCAAGAGTGGGGAGGGCATTTTCTTATATATATATATATATATATAACCATTAATATAGGAGAATGAGATTATCATTTTTCCTTTACACTTGTATGATGCACATCCTTTAGGAATATAGCTTCTCAAAGTATGTTAATATATCACAGTAATTCTTTCAACTTACAAGGTTCAATAAAAATCAAAGGAAAAAAATATTTATAAAAAGCCCAACATTTAATGAGAAAGATCATATCTTGAAATCTAAAAATTAACTTTAGGCTTGTTATAGGTCCTCATTGAATAAAGCCCACAAATAATGAGATTTGGACTTGAAAAGGGGTTACATTGAAACACTTTTAGTTCTTTCTTGAATGATCCCCTGTGTTGACTCATTTTGGGGTTTGTTTTTTGAAATGCACAAATTTGTAAACTTGTTTCTCTTATATGTGAATGGATTGAGGTTATTAGAAATTTCTTTCTTGACCTTCAGAATCTGTGTTCAATTTATCACTAATTGTCCTCTTTGAGCTTGTATAGGAAATTTTCATTTGAAACCCACACAATTAGAGCACCCTCAAAGAGTTTCATATTAAGGATATAATGTATGGTAACAATTCTCAATCTCTTCCTTGTTCAAAAACACTCCTCATCTCCCTCGACTAGTAAAAAAAGAGGATGAGAAACAAAAAGTCTCACCAATAAAGTTTAGATTTCAAAGTAAGAGGAAATCTGACAAACAAAAAAATCACATAAAATTTAGCAAGAGGTAAGTTTCAAGACCTAAGCCTCTAATTGGGCAATCAACTAATGGTATCTTGAATGAAAAGGAATGTTGGCTTGTTTATTCTATTTCACAAAAATAAAAAATAAAAAATTTCCCTATAACATTAAGAGTTTCTCTTGTTGAAATCTTTTAGGATGCTTGAAAAAATATGTTTGCTTTAGGACAAGCAATGTTCAATTGTCGGGAGGTTGATAAATCAAATTTTTGTATATTAATGCAAGCATAGGAAATTTAGCAAAGTGAAGGGCATAGTACAGAGTGGAGGAATGAAGTCTCTAACCATCATGATTTTATTTTCTTTACTCATGTTTTCTTTTAGTTTTCTATATTATCACTATATGTATTAATGACTAAACCCTTAAAAGGGTTATGGTGTAGTTCGTGTTTGAAACCTCCATCCTATTTAAATGCGAAATTCTGTTTCTTTTCCTTCCCTTTTTATTATTTAATTGTTTAAATCAAATAATTTTTTTGTGATCATACCATCGTTAGTCAGTAGATTTATAAAACAATTGGGTTTAGAGAAATTGAATGACAAAACCCTTTTTCTAAGCTTCTATTTGATTAGTTGCAGAATTAATCCACCTTTATGTTATTCATGCTTGTTTTGAGTTTGCGTTTATATATGAGTCCAGAACCTACCCAAGATAAAGAATATTGAAATATGGATTATAGATTCATAGTAGAATTAAGAGATAAAATTAGCAACAAATAGAGAAATAAGTTAAGTAATTCACATGCAATTAGGATTGAGAGGAAAGAAGATAAATGGAACTATAATCCTTATTTCAAATTCTAATTCTAACTTACTTGCTTTATTTGTCTCTATTTTCTTCACAATTTCTTTGCATAATTCATTTTCAAAACTTAAAACTTGGTTGCCTAAACTACATAATAATTTCTAAAAACTAGTATTCACACACACTAGTCTCTTAAGTACAGTATCTGAAGATACTGCTACAATATGCTTGCCTTAAGCACATTCTAAAAAAGCATCAAGTTTTTTTTATCAGGATCATTTTTTCTAGCACCTTCTAGCTTCTTCGTCGAGAACAAGCTCTCTAATAACTGTATTAAATCCGTTGTCATTATTACTATTACTTTGGACCTTTAAAAGAATAACATCCATTTGTTTGCTATATATTTTTTATGTAAATTTAAAGAATAAAAAATATATTTAAATTTATTTATTTTATTTTTGTTATCAATGCAAAAGATCAAGTCAATAAAAACAAAAGAAATTAGAAAAACTCTAGAAAAAATTGACCGTGGAAGGAATCCCACCTTCAATCTCGACTTCACCTCATCTTAATGAGAAATAAATTCAATCTTGACTAATTCAACTTATATCATATTCGATAGCGAGGGTGTGAACAGACACAAATTACCTTGCTGCTTAGAAATTGGAATAGTAGACTTGTCCTTATCAGAGAGAAGCAAATTCAAAATGGTTTGGGCACCAAGATGCCCGTAAAGGATAAGTCACTGAGAAAAAACACAAACAAATAAATCACAAAGTAGAAATGTAGACTCGTAGCTATTATATATACAAGACCAAGGACTCGTAAGCGCCAACAACCAAAACGGCAAAGCATGGCTCTTGTCACAAAGCAACGCATCCTTGAGCTAATAATTCTAGTTTTCCTAATATTAGCAAAAGCAGCATGTGATACCAAGCCAGGGTGCACACAAAACTGTGGCACTCTTAGCATTCCTTACCCTTTTGGGACGCGTGAGGGATGCTATTTGGATGACTCTTTCTTCATCAATTGCACCCGTAACTCCACCGCTCCCAATTCTCCCATTATCCCATTCTTAGGACGAGGCAACATAACTGTGCTTAACATTTCCCTTGATGGGGAACTTGTGATTTCATCTCCGGTAATACGTCACTGTTACAGCTCGAATGGCAGTGGTTTCAGTAATAACAAAACTGATAATTGGATACTCCATTTGAGTAATTTTTCCATCTCGACCAAGAACAAGTTAACTGCAATTGGTTGTGACACATTTGCATACTTATTCGGCTATGTTCCACACAAACCAAAAGCCACTGCCATAGTTGGATGCGGGTCCTTCTGTAGCAGCGTGGATGACATCAAGACTAATGATGGATCTTGCTCTGGCATTGGCTGTTGCCAGGATCTTATACCCAATGGAATGTCCGGTTTTGAAATAAAAACACAGAGCTGGTACAACCACACCACTGTACACGCCTTTAATCCTTGTGACTACGCATTTCTTGCTGAAGAATCAGCCTACAAAATTTCCACCGCGGATCTTAAGAACTTCACCAACGGGACCACACGCGTGATTGTCGATTGGTCAGTGGGTAATCAAACGTGCGAGGAAGCCAAACGTAATGTAACGGGCTACGCATGCAAGGCAAAGTACAGTGAGTGCTATAATTCCTCCAACGGACTCGGCTATCTGTGCAAATGCCATTCTGGTTTTCAAGGAAACCCATACCTTCACCACGGTTGTAAAGGTGAGTATATATAATTAATCGCCTGACTGATTATTTTTTAAAATTTCTTTCTCACTTTAAAATTTAAAATAAAAGTGAAATAGTAAACATGTGATTTTAATCTTCCAGGTTTCAATTAAGTAAATTTCGTATTCTAAATTTTAATGGTACAATTTTGATTCATCCATCAATCATTTGTTAAATATTTTATCAATTTTTTCAGTATAATAATATTGGATTGTACAACCAGCGTGATTGCTTAGATATTGTCTTATACAATTGTCATGTCAATATGACGAATCAAGTATCAAACAAACAAAATTTGTTAAGTATTTAACTAAAATTTTAATGGAAGAATTAAAATTGTACAGTTGAAATATCTAAAAGACTCTATCTGTGCAATAGAAACCTGAAAGGCTAAAAAATCCACCATTATAATAATTGAAACATCAAAACTACAATTATATTTTGATAATAAATGGCATATACTGCTTGAAAAAAAAAAGGGGCATAACAACTATTTACACCCTATGAAAAGAGGTTGATTTGTTATATGTCTTCTTTTGTAAATTACACTATGTACCTTCAAAAATATTTATTGAGTAGTTATTTACCTATACGATTATCATCTTTACTTTTTCACATATTAGCCGTTAAATAATTTAATAGTATTTCCTTCAATAATAAATATTTTTCTAATTAGTCTTTTCATATTAATTATCATTATTTTTATCGTATTTAATCTTGTGACAATTGTCCTTGATTTTTATATGTTATTTAATCCTATAATTTTTTTTCATTCTTAACTATATAGTAGATATTTAGGGTTTGATTCCTACCGATAAAAAAAAAATTATATTAGACATTTAAAACTATATTTGGCTCTAGTATTTTTAGGTCTGTTTAAATATCTTCATTATCTATATATTTTTATTGAATTTGAAAATTATTATTTTTTACTTCATTCTACTTACCTAACTGTTTCAAATTTCATTAGAAAAAATAAAATTATTAAACGACACAAAACTAGAAAAACAAATAAAAAAAATTAATGCAAAGCTATTAAATTACAATTAAGATTTATTTTAAAATATATTATTATTTATTTAATTTTATAATATTATATTATTTATTTAGTAGCAATAAATATGCATATTTTGGCATCTCATTCATCAATGGTATATATAATATATTTTTTTTCATATTTCAAATAAATTAAATTGCTAAGTAACTTTAGTGTTAGTCCTAGACGGTTTAAATCTTACCTTGAGTGTAATTTTTTAAAATTTCTAAAGCACATATTTGTACATAAAAAATGGTTGAACTGTGTATGAAGTTTATATGGAAACCATATAACAGGGGTTTATTCCCTTGACTCGTATTAAAGAGAATTTGACTCCACCAGAAATTACACATAAAACTGGCGAATTCGCTATATTCTTGGGTGTACCGCTTTTGTCCTGACAAGAATTGGAGTTAACTAGAAATTGTACAAAAAGTTTTAGAATTGTCCTATTTATTTCGTGTACCGATTGAAATATTTTGAAAAAAAAAAGAATCTTTTTTTTTTTCAAAATATTTCAATTTTTATAGATCATAGATGAGACGTTCTTTGGTTTCGAAATCCTATATTATAAAACTTTTTTCTACAAAGTTCACAATCAGAATATAAAGCATCTTAATCTACAAAGATCACAATCAGAATATAAAGTATCTTAATCGTGATAATGAAAAAGGATAGAAAGAATCACACTGAATATTTATCATGATTCATTTTGCAACTTAGAAATTTTTCTAGTCAACCTAAGTTACAATAAGTATTGTAAGAGTTTCTTCAAGAAAAACAACACTTATAACTTACAACAAAGATTACAAATCACTCAAATATTCTTTAATACTAAAGCTCTTTAGGATTTCAATTAAGAAAAGAATAAGTTTTACAAGATAATCTCAAGAGTGAGCATAAACATTTAGAACGAGACGTAAAATTTATTTAGACAAAAAATATGAGAATCAAATAGTATCAAAAGAATGATTTAGATAGTTTATGTATATCACTTGAAAGAGTTCTTTTTTCTTCTCGAGATAATGTATTTTTTTATGCATGGGAGAAAAATAGTCATTGATGCATTCAATCATTGATCATCTTTGCAATAAATGCATAAGATTTCTTCTATTTACATTTCTATTGACAAGTTTTGACTATTTCTATTAAGAGAAAAAAAAAAAAGTGTATCAAATTTGTCCTTTGTGCTTTCCTTAAACATGTTCCAATCAGTTTTCTATAGAAGAAAGTTTTTCTTATTTGTTTCCTTCTTTCTTCATATAATTAATTGAGTAGTTCAAATATTATGATACATTGACTTATATGAAGAAAGAGTTAAAAAAAAGAGAATGCATGTTTCCTTTCTTTCTAAAGAGAACTCTTCGAGATTAACGAAGATGAAATATAGACGTTAGATCATATCATATTCATACATGTAAATATTTTTAGATAAACATTAATGAATATACATGTGTAAGTGGACATCAAAATAGGATAAGATAATCCATAATCATTTTTAACATTAATAGACTCTTTTTGTTCTTATTAAAAAATAAGTTAAAATACTTTTTTAGTAATTATTTATTTTATTATAATAAATTTTTGAAAAACAAAATAAAGTCATAAAATTGATAAATAATATATTTATCTATCTATTTATCTCATAAAATTGATAAATAATCTACCTATCTATCTATCTATATATCTCTCTATCTATATATTTATTTATCTCGTAAATTCGATAAATAATCTATCTATCTATATAATGTTTATTACTAGATTTTTTAGGCCCCTTTTAGTAAAATTTTGATCCATCCCTGGATGCAACCCAGGAGCAAACACAGCAGCACGGATAAGGGAGTCATCCATTATCAGAAGTGGCTTGAACCATGCTTCATTCGCTGGTTCTTTGTTTACAGACTTTACAGTTATGGCAACTAAACTGAACTAATCTCTTCGTGTAATTTCCTTCAGATGTCAATGAATGCAATATGGAACCCAACCCCTGCAGCAACATATGCCAAAACTCTCCTGGCAGTTTTAGTTGTTCCTGTCCAAAGGATTACGAAGGAGATGGAATGATAAATGGCACTGGTTGCCATAAAAAAGCCAAATTCTACGCAAATCTCATACTTATAATTGCTCTGAGTAAGTACGAAATTATTTGATTTGTAGAAATAGAAATGCCTTCTATTCATATTTTCTCTTTTCATAAACAAACAAATAAATAAAGTGACACTTTATATTAAAATTAAATATCTTTTCATGAATTTGTACACAAAATCATGATAAAAACTATTGGTTATTTCTTCTTTAGTTTTCAAATGTATGTGTTCATTTTCGTCTTTAAGTGTCTTCAAATACTCACCATTGAAATTTGCTTATGCATGCAATAAATAGATAAAGTATTTTGTTATTTGTAGGTGTGAGCTTAACTATGTTGGCACTTCTTGTTGGAGGCTTATACTTATATTCCCAATTCCGAAAAAGAAAGCTGATTAAAGTGAGGGAAAGGTATTTCCGACAAAATGGTGGTTTACTATTACAGAAACAAATAGCTAAACATGATGGATCGAGCGAAAGAGCTGCTATCTTCACTGCTCAAGAGCTGAAGAAAGCTACCAACAACTATGATGAGGTTAGGGTCATAGGTAAAGGTGGCCATGGAACTGTATATAAAGGTATATTATTAGATGGTAGAGTTGTTGCCGTTAAGAAGTCCAATATTTCAGGTCAAATTGAGATTGAGCAATTCATAAACGAGATGACAGTTCTTTCCCAAATCAACCATAGGAATGTTGTCAAACTCTTGGGTTGTTGTTTGGAGACAGAGGTTCCCACACTTGTTTATGAATTTATCACCAATGGAACCCTTTTAGACCATATTCAAGTATCTCAACTTTCATGGCCAATCCGTTTGAGAATCGCAACAGAGACTGCCGAAGCCTTGGCATACTTGCACTCTGCTGCTTCTCCTCCAATCATACACAGAGATGTTAAAACTGCAAATATACTACTTGATGATAATCTCACAGCCAAGGTTTCTGACTTTGGAGCTTCAAAGCTTGTTGCAATTGATCAAACACATTTAACAACTTTGGTGCAGGGTACAATGGGTTATCTTGATCCAGAATATTTCCAATCAAGTCAGCTAACAGAGAAAAGTGATGTCTACAGTTTTGGGGTTGTTTTGGCAGAGCTACTCACAAGCATGAATGCAGTTTCATTCATTAGGCCTGAGAAACAAAGAAATCTATCTATGTATTTTGTTTCTTCTATGAAAGAGAGTCACTTACCTCACATTCTAGACAAAAACGTAGTCAACGATGCAAATGTTGAGCAGATAATAGAAGTAGCTAATCTAGCCAAAAGGTGCCTAATGCTTAAGGGAGAAGAAAGACCAACCATGAAAGAAGTTGCAATGGAATTGTTGAGAATAAGGGTCTTGGTAAAACATTCATCAGCAACAATCAATTTGTCCTCAGAAGAAATTGAGTCCTCCTTCAATGTAACAAGGTTCCCCAAAAATGCATATGACAGAGATGGTAGTGGTGATTGCAGCACAATTACTGATGTTGATAGTATTCAAGTCCCAGTTTCAAAACCACTACTAGATGAGGGACGATAAATGGTGGCCACACTTGGATCGTGTAAACTGCACCGGGTGATTTCCCTTAGCCATTACGTGAACTTTGGTTAAAAACCCATGATTTTCAATTTCATTTGACGAAACATGGTTAGGCTCTTTCATGTCTTTTCTTTACATTTAAGTCGTATTATTTTTGTCATGACATCTTCCTTTGTTATCTAATTAAATAATATGTTACCAGAATATATGTTGTAGCCACCAGACAATAACAGTGCAATATGATCTTGAGATGTTTTTAGATTGTATTATATTTGTTCTTTATTTCTATTGTAAAAATTTGTTGTGCTTCTTTATTTTTTAAAAAATTAATCATGATTTTATAATTCTTAAATTTGAGTTAATATTATCTTTCCAAAATAATGATTGTTATTTATTTTATGATAGAATTTAGAACTTTTTAAACCTTATTTAAAATATGAAATCATGAAATTCAACTAATATTGGAGTAAAAAATAATAATAAACATAATAAAAATTATATGAAAAATAAATCTCATGAGCTATTGAAAAATAATTTAATATTATATTCTTCAATTTTTTTTAGTTGTTCGTGAAATTTACTTTTTAACATGATTTTTACTTTTTGTTTATGATTTTTTTGATTTGAACATTAGATTTCATAGCTTTCATGTTGATAAATCTAATGAATAAAATATGATATCTTGAATTAGTAAAAAAAATGTTCAATATTGTGTCCAAAATAATAAAGGAATTATTTTAGAAGGACAACATTAACTCAAATTTCATAGTTAAAAAATCAAAATATCTCTATCCTATCAATCAATGTTTAATTTTTTTTTAAATCATATATCGTTCTTCTAATTAATTATGTCAATGTCATCCTTTTGCTAAGATTCTACTAGTGTTATTAAACCTAGACCAAATCAATAGATTCGACTGATTTAACCAAAAATTGGATCTATAGTTTGTCCAAACATCTTCTCAAATTAAATATGCATTTAACCTACAGTGACGTTAGCAACTTGGCCTTCAATTGAACTGAACCGATAACATGGATCACTTTTGCTCAAACCACACTATCCAACATAAGTCTAGTTCTTAAACCTAGACCAAATCAGCCAATTCGACTGATTTAACCAAAAATTGGACCTATAGTTGGTCCAAACATCTTCTTGCATTAAATATGCATTTAATCTGCAATGACGTTAGCAAATTGGCCTTCAATTGAACTAAATCGATAACGTGGATCACTTTGGCTCAAACCACACTATCCAACATAAGTCTGGTTCTTATAACATAGATTAACACTGATTCTACGACACAAATTATCTCACCTCCTCCCTTTTATAAGTTTCTACCCCTCTAATCATTTCACATCCTCCCAAAATTATAGGTGGACTGGTCAACTGGCTAACTATTGAATGATCAAGCAAGATGATCAACTTTAACTTGACAAAGACACTTGGCAATGCCATCGTAGAAACTCAGATTATCAGTACAAAACATGTATGCATAGCAAGAGTCAGGCAGTGTCAGATGTATGTTGCAGGAATCAAAAGACATAATCGACACGCCACAATAGTCAAGTGGCATAGCAGTAAGGATAGACATCAGTTGAGGCAGATAGTGCATCCTTGAGAAACAAGATAAGAAGAAAGGCTATAAAAGGAGAAGGAAGGTAACACGTCAATAGACTAAGTCACACTTAGCCACTACAGAAACACTTAAAAAGAGTTAAGAATCACGTCAATAGTCTTTCTACAGACATGAACAATAAGAAATTATTTTGGTGATTTAGGTACTGTTTGTTTAACTATTTCCTTAATTTACATCGTCCTCAATGAGTAAAAATTCAACAAAAAAATAACTTCGGACATTTTGACAAAAAAAACTCGTCATTTTGGGCAAATGAAGCATATAGCAAATTCATGTACCTATTATATTATTCATTGAGCTAAGAACTTAGACTTTAGAAAATAGAAATCTTTGCTCAATGTTGATAGTACAAACAGAACATCAAAGCATCAAGCATAATCTGTCACATTGCTTACAATGACCTGTCTGCATGACTATGTACATGTTTGGTTGGGATTAATTTTGGATCAATCGTTTTATTTTGCAAAAGTTCTCTCATGAATCTAACAAAAATATGCAATTGTTTCTCCAATAAGTCAAATTAAAGACACATTACTTTTATCCATATTTAAGGAATTGAGTTTTAGTTTCTTGTAAATTGCATTATTTGCTGACTGACTGCGTATCAAGACAATCAATACAAATTTTGTAACCATCAGCTAACAATGAATAAGATGTTACCTATATGAATTTTGTAAGGCAAATTAAATTCAGCGCCGGTTCAAATGTGGAATATCTGAAAGTGGAGGAACTAGAACAGGTACACCACGGGCCTTCTCAAGAGCAAAATTTATCCTCAATGGTCTACCTAACAGTGCCTGCAAAGAAAACATCACCTTCATAAAGAACTTCTACAACCAATGGTATAATATGGTATTCTTTATGTTGGACCTTTCCATCCTTTGCATCCTTTGCACATTTGGCATCATCTTCATTTGAAAAAATGAAAAATGCAAAGCCTCTAGACCTGCCACTGTCTTTATCATACACTATCCTCACTACAAGAAAAAGACCCAATGATCGGGACTTTAACAGAATTAATGACCCCAATATGTTAAAAAATATTACAGTTGTAGACAAGCATTAGTCCCAATTTTGGTAACAAGAGTTGAGTGAGACAAAACGTCGAACACATAGAAGCAAATAAGAAGCATGGGAAAAACATTTAGGAAGGTATTACCTTCAGAGACGTCTCGGAAGGAAGAAAAAGCGTCATTGAGGGACATCTCGTTCACTGACGATGACAAGCCTGAAACAGTGTCAGAGTGAGTAAAGAGTGAAGAATGAGATTAAAAGGAGAAGCCAAATGGAAAAGAGAAAGAGAGAGGGACCTCCCACAAAGAGCTTGTTGGAGGAAGGAGATGGTGGAGAACAGTAAAATCGCCATTGAGTTTGAAGAGGACGAACACCCAACTTTGTCCATATGCTTCTACCAATAATCGCCACACACTTCTTCCTATTTTCAAATCTCCAAAAATTAAATCACAACAATCAAATCAGCAATATCTTAAAGATTTGTAATTTTTAGTTTTAATTTTTTTTTTAAAAATTCATTTTGAAATTGTTTATCTAGTTAAAATTAATTAAAAATATATTTTCATGTTTGATAGAAATAATGCTAATAATAACAGTTAATAATAGTGATGATAACAACACGACAGTTATAATGATAATAATTATAATAGTAAAAATGTTAAAAAAGACAATAATAATAATTACAATAACCACAACTATTGTAATAAAAATAATAATTATTAAAATAATTTTTTTTATTCATATAAAAAAGTGATTTCTTTTTATAAATTTATTTTTATGATACAAATTGAGTTATTATTATTAAATAAGAATATTTTTAATAGTTATATTTTATTAAATATCTAATTTATAGTTTTTTTTTCTTGCATTATTTCTTAAATTTTAGTTCAATCTAAATTTGATTTATAATTTAATTCAATGTTGTTTCGGTGAGAGATGTTTTTTTTAACGTAAGATATATTTTTTTTCGTAAACTAAATTTTTAAGATAAATATATATGATTTTATCAAATCCTACTTAATCTTATCAAATCTTATTTTATAAATTTTAAATTTTGACACACCATGTAAATAAATTTAATTTGTCTTAAGTTAAACAATTTATATTAATAAAATTTATCTCTTCAATTTATTTGGTCTAATAAAATATAATAATTAATTATTATATCTAATATTCTTTTAATTTATTACTTAGATTTAAAGATTGATGTTAAGAAAATTGAAATAAATGTCAACTACATATTCCTTGGTTAACATTAAAAAAAAATAGCAAGCACTTGCACTTTTTTGTTTCTTTAAAATCTTTTAGAGTTTTATAGAACATCCTTTAAAAGTTTTTAAAAAAAAAAACATGACGTAAGAAATACATACCGAAAACCGATCATTCACAGATACGATATATATATATATATATATATATATATATATATATATATTAGATATTAGATATAATAAAATTATTCACAATAAAAATAATTTTTTATAATTAAAATTTATCATAAAAAAATCTATAAGAGATTAGAGATTTAATCAAAATTTATAAATAAAGATTTGTTAATGATTATATAAAAAAGGATTTCTGGTTAATATCACATTCACCTATTATATCATTAAATGGTATATATATATATATATATTAGATATAATAAAAATTTATCAATTAAAATTGTTCACAATCCTATTATATATTTAAATAGATACAATTGAGATTATTTAGAATCAACATGGATATTTAAATAGATACAATTAAGATTATTTAGAATCAAATTCCATGTTGAGGTAATTTTTTATAATCAAAATTTATCGTAAGAAGATATATAAGAGATTGGAGATTTAGCCAAAATTTATCAATAAAGATTTATTAATTGTTATATAAAAAGAGGATTTCTTACTGATATCACATTCACCTATTTCTTTCTCTTTTTTTTCCTTCATATCATTCATAGTTCTTTTTGCTTCCAAATAATTCTCAAAACAATGGCATTGTCTAATGATGAAATTTTTGAGATATTCACTTGGTTACCAGCGAAAACTATTTACAAGTTCAAGTCGAATAGCAAGTTATTCTCAAAGCTTTTAGAGGAAACATATTTTGCATCAAAGCAGGCGCAAAATGCATTGTTAAAGGATGATACATGTTTCTTCATTCAACCAGATACCACTATATGGCACAATGGTCAAATTGAATTACTTCCTTTACCTGGGGAGGAGCTTTCATCTGGGGTGTCCAATGATGTTTTAACACTCTTGTCTAACTCAGCCAAAATTTTGAGTTCCAGCAATGGCTTAATTCTTTGTCATGCCACGAATCAAAACCAAGTAAAACTTTTTATTTGCAACCCAGCAACAAAATTTTGTTTACATATTCCTACCCTTGAGAATTTGCATGAGACTATTGATGCTAATCTTAAAGTTGGTTTTGAATGTGACTCGGATGGTAATTACATGGTGTATTGTTTTTATGATAATTCAATTTATTGGTCTTCATATTTGGATTGCAAAGTTTACCTATCCAAGGAAGGTGTGTGGAAAGTAAAGGAAGAAAGATTTTTCACCGGTGGTAGGAATTTGATATTTGATATGCCTGTGTATCACAATGGGGCCATCCACTTTATCTCAGATTGTTTTCCTTACTTTCAGAGAAACAGCCCCTATTTTAGACCATATATTATGTCATACAATTTTGAGGATGGAAAATCAAGAATGTTGAGGGTGCCCAAGGAAGCAAGGAAGGGTTCCCATGACTACACTTGTGACATGAGAATTTTTAAATGGGGCAAAGTTACTAATGAAAATAATCAATCCATTTGTTTGGTAAGATTGAGAAAGCGTGTTTTCACCATATGGGTTTTGACAAAGTATGAATTATGTTTGTGGAGAAGAGTTTTGAAAGTAAGAGTAAAAGCAATGGAGGTGGTAGAAAAGGATCCTATTATTAAAGGCTTTGCTGTTTTGAATGGTGATCTGTTGGTCTTTGCCACGGAGAAGAAGGTGTATGGTTATTGTTTAACTAATATGAGAATTCAAGAACTATGTGAACATGGATCTGAATACATGGTTCACTTCATTTCATACTCAAACACACTACGTGCGTGTGGTGCTACTAGAATGGAAGCATTGTCTCTTCTTCTACACATGTGATATTACTAGTTTATATACTTTGTTAACTTTACTTTTGATGCATTCAAAGATTTTTTCTTGTGGTATAAAGGTGGATGCACTACTTGTATTGAAATAATGAGACTTTACTAATTTGTATACTTTGTTAATTTTACTTTTAATACATTGATTTTGACCAATTGTGTATGATTCTACATTATTTCAATCCATGTCAATTCAAGAAGAAAAAATTACATAAGATGTAACTTTAATTTATTTTCTAAATGCATTACTCAATTATCAATTTATGATTTTGTATGGTTTGTCAATCTATTGTTATAAAGGATTTTAAATTCAAGTTATATATTATATGTTTGAGTGTCTTAAAATATTTTTTCTTTACCACAATATTCTTTGACGAGTCACATCTTGTTTTTAATTACAAATGCAACTATATATTTGTTGTCCAATTTGCATAATTAACCGTTGTCGCATTGCTTATTAACTGCTTTTGTTATTATGAATTTTAATTATAATATAATTCATATATTTAAAAGTATTTATTTATTATAAATTTAAATTATATAAAATAAATATTTATTATGTTTATTGTTTTATTAGTATGGATTTTAATTATAATATAATTCATATATTTAAAAGTATTTATTTATTATAAATTTAAATTATATAAAATAAATATTTATTATGTTTATTGTACAATTTAAAATACTAAAAAATAAATAACAACCAAATCCAACAACGTTGATAGATAGCTAGGTTTTGAAGTACATTGTTATATGTTCAATTCTTAACTATGCATATGGACAACACTTTATTGAGAAAAATAAAACTCATTTGATTTCCACCTCTTAAAAATATTAGTCCTTAACTATCGATAAAGAATATGGTTAGAAAAAACCATAAATACTAGTAAATAAATATTTTGTACACATAAATTATAATTAAAATTTATGATAATTAATTTTTACAGTTATACAATATTATCTTTAAGTATTGATACAATATCAAGTTCTCTGTATAAGTGTAGATAAATTGATAACAATTAAATAATATATGAATTTTAATTATAATATAATTAAAAATAAAAAAATTATTTATTTTAATAAAAAATATTTATAATATATTTTATATATTAAAAAATATTTTTTATTTATTATAAATTTTATTTATATAAAAATAAATATTTACCTTGTCTGATTTACAAAATAAATTACTAATTTATATATTAACAAGAAATAATTGGATTCTTTACAAATTTTGATTTTAAAAAATTTTGATTTTTGAAAAAAAATTATTGTGAGAGGTTGTATTTATGAAGATAATTTTTTTAATGATATTAGACAATTTAATTACACAATTTAATGTCTAAACCTGCTTATAAGTGTACACTGAATTGTTTCACGCTAAAACCATTAAATCCATAATAAAGACAACAAATACTTGAATTAAATTTTGAAGTGCCTTTTTATTTTATAGACAACAATAATTTTTATTTAGATATATATATTCAATAATTCTCTACTTATTTCCGTTAATTTTTTATTTATTATAAATAAGTTATATATAAGTTTATTTCGGAAAAAGACTATATATATGACTATATTTACAAATAATCTTGATTTATTTGTATCAAATTTGCATGGTTTAAATAAGAATTATTATCTTTCTCTTAATATTTACAATTAATATTAGAATTGTTTAAATCAAGATTACATAATTATGTAAGATCTTTACAATTAATATTAAAATCACTAAATCGTAATTTTTTTTTTTTGGTAGTGGTGAAAGTTACAATATTATAATAATATCTACATTATTTAAAATGGTCTAATATTTTAGTTGCAAATTTTAAATTTTTTTAAAAATCAAAACTAATTTTTAGTTTTGTTTTTTTGTTTTAGTTTTTTTTTCAAAAATAAATTTTTAGTTTCAAAATAAATTTATTTTGAAAATTCTCTATCTTGCTCAATTAGTTTAAGGGTGTGTCTATGTGTTGGTAGGCAGAGAATGTGGTAATGGTAGTGGTAGCAGCGAAGGTGATGACAATGATAGTGATGACAACTATAATGATAAGTATCAAATATAGTGAAAAAATATTTTTAAAAATAAAAACCAAATTCACAAAACTCTTTATTTTTTTTTTTTGAAAATGAATGTACAATTGTTTCAAAGTTAGTTAAAAATCATTTCCATCCTTTTTAGCCAAAAATATTTTTGTTTAAAAATTACATTTAAAAACAAAAAAACCTGTAATCACACTAAGCGAGCCTTAACTAAACAAATCTAATTATAGTCCTCTTGATCATAGCTAGTTTGATTTATTTATTATGATTGTTACTAATAATTATTTTCAACTTCGACACTATACGTTATTGTTATGTGGTCAAATTTGAGAATAACATATACATCAACAACAATAGTAGAGAAGCATCAACTTATTGACTCTTCGAAGGGACATTTTTTCATGCATCCTATTGTGAGATTCTTAGATGAACATTTAGTTCCTTATTTGATTGGTCAAGACTGTTTCTCTCATCTATAATTACTTTATAATTTTGTCTATGCATGCTTCATGGTTTTGTGTTACTCTCATTAAAAAAGTGTGTTTCAAAACTAATAACATCATATTTGCATGAGACAATGATATCAAAAATGACTAACCAATGGTCATATGATATGCATTCGTGAAACTGAAATTAGTGAGATTGTACTTGCTTACAAATTACTATTCATCAAAATTGAATTAAGTTGATAAGTTTTGATTTTCCAACTGTAAAAGCATATGATTTGAGATAAATATTTGGTCAAAGATTTGTTATTATTGTTAAAAAGAGGATGAAAGAAGTGATTATTACAATAAGATATTATCATGACAATAAGCTCATGTTAGCAAATCATACACATCTACAAATAAAAGACGTATATATAACCATTATTCAACAAAAAATTATTTAAAATAAATTATCTAACCTATTCTTTTTTTTTTTTGTTGCTATAGGTTTTTAAATATTTATTTGTGGACAAAAATTCTGGTTGATTAACATGTATACCTCCTATCTTCATCCAATATTAGAATTTTCAAATTAACAAATGAGAGTAGAAGTGCTTTACTGTTTTGAATATAAAAAAATTTTGGTATGTGAATCTCACCTCCACCATTTTCATTCAAGTCCATATCAATATCTCCAACTTTAAGATGCAATTAAAAAATTGTTATCATTAGTACTTTCATTTGTCTTGTTATATTTAATCTTATATTCCCATTAAGTTTCAAAACTTTGCAAGTCTTCCATGTTTCAGAAAAATTAATAGATATTTTAACAATACATGTCTTGATCCATTCCTAACGGCCAACAAATTTTGTTTAAAATCTCCACCCTAAATAATAACCTTCCTTCCAAATGGTTTATCATTATTCTTTTTACCTTCAAATCTCATGAGATCTCTCAAGGTGTGATCAAAAGTTCCAAAGCATAGTCTATTTGTTATTGGAGCTTCATCCCATTTTATCAACTTTGTTTCTATCAAAAGTTTACCTTGAAGACTTCCCAAATTAATTTTTGCTATTTGATTTCTCATTGGTAACTAATGGAATACGAAATATGGAATAAGTTGTTCAAAGCAACAAAGAAGCAATACTACTCCAAGCAACATTGAGGACAATAATTTCATGTAACCTAAGAGCAGGAAACAATGTTTTCCAAAGAAATATTTTTCTTGTTCCATCGTAACCATATAAAAAGAAGAAAAATCCTTCGAATTGTGTCACAATCATTTTTGTGATGACAGCAAAGATTTTGAGAATGTTGGAGGATAGGCCGAGATCAACTCAGCCCGAGAAGGGGAGTCACCACCAGTGTTTTAGGAACACTGAAAAACCAAGGATGGATAAGGCTAGGTTGCGAACCAGCTAGGTCCGGGAATTGGTTACGCGTCGGGGGCAGGGGTGCCCCCAACACATCTGCCACTCGGCAGTTACCTAAGGTTGAGCTAGGGTGATAAGATTGGTATACTTAAAGATCGGAGAGTCGTACACAAATTATGCGCTAAAGATAAATGATGTATAAATAAGCAGTTAAAATGATCATACAATCAAATGGACATTTCTATCTAATAAGTCTATTCCTAAGGGGAAGTCTGGGGTTTTTGGGTTGATGGACTCGCAATGGGTGTTCCCCTCTACCTACGTACCTCGAAGAGCGAGGATTCAGAGTCCACGTAGTTCTAGGTGGGTTCCTAGGCTGGGGTAAGTCAATGACCGAGATGAACTCAGCCAAGACCATGAGAAAGGAATGGAAAGTTGAAGGTTAGGGCCGAGACGTACTCGGCCCCAGCTGGTACAGAGGGAGATTAGATGAAGCCGAGACCGAGACGAACTTGGCCTCAAAGGTGTAGGGGAGGGCCAAGACGGACTCGGCCCCAGGTGAGAGGAGAACAGAGTAAGCCAATTTGAGTCCTAATCTACTTAGATATATTTCTAGTTCATCTATAAAGAGGAGAAGATAAGGTTACCTGGTCGTAGCCGTGTCGTCTTCCTGTCCCTTCTCCGAAGTAGTTCGTAGGGTTTCGATATTGATTTGTCCTAGTTCTCCAGTACTCATCTCTCTGGGTGAAAAAGTTCGACCCTCACTCCTTCGGAGTGAGGTCTTATATAGGATGTGGGATGGGCTTGGACCTCTCTCCTGATGAGAGAATATTTTATTATATTTTATATTTGAATTTTGAATAGCTAACAGGTTTATCCCCTGATTCTTGGGATGAGAGAATATTTTATTATATTTTATATTTGAATTTTGAATAGCTAACAGGTTTATCCCCTGATTCTTGGGATGAGAGAATGTTTTATTATATTTTATATTTGAATTTTGAATAGCTAACAGGTTTATCCCCTGATTCTTGGGATAAGAAAATATTTTATTTGAATTTTGAATATCTAAGAGGTTTATCCCCTGATTCTTGGGATGAGAGAATATTTTATTATATTTTATATTTGAATTTTGAATATCTAACAGGTTTATCCCTTGATTCTTGGGATGAGAGAATATTTTATTATATTTTATATTTAAATTTTGAATATTTAACAGGTTTATCGCCTGATTCTTGGGATGAGTATCTTCCCTCACTGCTAAGAATCTACTGGGTCTATATCTGTTAGTGGCGACAACTGTTATACATGGCGGCTGGACGACTCGGTCTCGGCCCAATCAAAGGTTGACTCTGGGCGAGACCGAGGTTTGACTGGTCAAATCGAGACCGATTCGATCTCGGCCAGGGGGTGTTAACGGGCTCTAAAATGGGCTGGCTGTATTAGGCCGAGGCTGGTTCGACTGGGCAACTCGCTGAGACCGTCTCGGTCTTGACCAAGGGCGTTATTGGGCTCTAAAATTGGGTCGGACATTTTTGGGGTGCTACAACTTGAATACACATAGATGTTCGTTAGTCAATGATTGCAAAAGAGACGCTTGTAATTCAATAATATGACCTTTATCATAGTTCAACTTATCAACGATAAATTTATTTTAAAAGATGAATATATATGAAAATTGAGGTGTTGATGGACCACTATAATCTTTTAGAGATCTTCCATTTAACATTAGTAAAATTTCCAATTCAAGAAGAGAAATATTTTGTAGTTTATATTGTCCAATTTGAATACCAAAAAAACAACTTTAAAAACTTGCAAAATTGATATATAACCTTCAAAATTTAATAAAATTTTGTTTGGTAGATTCAAGACCTTTCATTTTAGGTATAGAATATCATCTAATAATATCATATTCCAAGTTAAATAACAAACGACATTTGATTATGACATTATGCTCATGACTAATAATGTGACTAACAATATAACAAACGATTTCCTCAATTGACTTCAAGAAGTAATTTCATTGGCTTCATTGATTGTGTCAATGAACTCCCTATCATTTGCTAACAAATCAAAGCATAACATGTTTCTTGAAATTATTGTTAAGTTTTTTCTTTCATGTAAGGTGATTTGAAGTTGGCAACTCCACTAGGACTTTGAATCATGTATGTTGCAATAACATTAGCCAATCTTGGATACAAAGTGAATATCACTTAATCAATATCCCTTTCATTTTGTAATTTATTTTCATTGTCCAACCATAATGGTACATGATACATGAGCATATGAAAGTCCTCTTTTTTGAAAGTCTACAATGTATATCCTAATTTCATAAAATCAGATAAATATTTTTAAAATATATATAACATGTAAATTGTTTTATTTTTAAATAAGACTCTAAATAGGAATGTACTTACATTAACTCTTCCAAAAAAAAAATCTTCTTTCTTAAAGTCTATGATAATTTATTTGGTAAACAAATTCCTGTATTTCACTCTAATTATCCTCACATGTACTAGTTATAATCAAATCAAAATATCTAAATCTCTTACAAATAGTCCTAACATATGGACAATTATTAAACATGTATCTCATTCCATATGTAAATGATACTGGTAAAATAACACATTTACCAATTGCGGAAGGATTTTTTCTTCTTTATTGACAGCTTCTTATAACTGATTAACATAACCATACCTATTTAAGCTTTTATTTTCTCTAATAAAAGATAATTTGTGGGCCTCAATATACTATAATAGTCAACTAAAAAGTGCTAAAACAATTTTTTTGAATTGACTATGTTTCCAAATTCAACATCTCTCTATTGAATTCTAAATGCAATGAACTCCCTCAAAGAAATAAATATAAGTTTTTTACTACTTTGAAAACTATTATGAGACTTTCTTGTGAAAATATCTTCTTGATAACCATCTTACCCATGTAAAAACATCAAAGCACATTGTAGAGAAATAAGGACATGTGTTTCACAAAATCTTGTCACCTTGCCATAAATTTTGAAGTCCTGTCAACTTATCATAAATTTTTTGACAATAATGTCCCTCCCAACGTCCATACTACTCAAGTCCCCAAATATCAATATTGCCACCTTATCAAATGTAGGAGCATTATACACTCTTGCATCCTTTGACCGATGTAAAAACAATCTCAAACTAAATTTTGATGTATCATCATCTACAAAATCTCCCACTCTTTTGAACAATTGAGCGAGAACGTTGATTTGATCAATCATCTTAATCAAATCATAAATCATTTGTGAACGTTGAATAAACAATTTTTTTATGCTTTTTACCTTGTGTGGAGGTGGATAGAAGATGTGCAACTCTTTTTCCTTTTCAATATTTTTTAATGTTAAATATCTATAATACTTTAATTGCTTAATTTCTTAATTTATAGTAAATTGCATAACTCCATTAACATTTTTCATTTATTCTTCGTAGAAGTATAATTTAAGTTTTTTATTAAAAAGATCTTTTTGTCTTTTGTCATGCATTTGGACTACTTTATTCAGTGTGTGGGCCAAACTGTTCAGGCTACATTTAATATTTTGTTTCTTTAATATTATAATTATAATAAAATATTAAAAAATATTTAATGTTGTAATTGTTTAAGTTTTTTTAATTTAATTCCTTTAATAGTAAATTCTTGGTAAAGTAAAAAGGAATTGGTACGTGAGAGCTTGACACCTATAAAAAAAAACTTTTTTTTTTTATAACCCAGAATTGTATATAATATAGATTTGTCCTACACCAAGTGGGAATCCCCTAATATTTTGTTTGAACAAAAAGTAAAATAAATAAGAAAAAAGCAAGAGAACAAATAGAAAGAAGAATAAAATAGAAAATATTATGTATTATTTTTAATTTATTTAGATGAATGGGAAGAAATAAATGAATTATATAAAAAAATACATTATATTAATTAAAAAGTTTAATATAACTCAGAATAAATTTTATTTTATTATTTTATTTACAATTATTTTTAATTTTTTATGTCATAAAAATATATTTAATTTAAAAAATGAAAACATTAGGTATCAAGGAGGAACTATCCTATAATTACTGAGTATCATTATCAAAAACATTCCTTTCTTTTGAAAATATATAATTTCTTTTGAAAACTTACCTAATATCTCTTTCTTTTTCTAAGGAGATGCCATTATTATGTCTATCATTGTGTAATCCATTGATTGTTATTCTAGGAATTTTATCCTATCTCTTATCTTATCATATTTGTCTACTATATTTCTTATCCTAAGCAAAAGTTAGATTATGAAGTGCAAAGATAGGATAATCTTTTTCTCTATATATAATATAATAATATATATAATATAAGGTATAGTATATTATAAGATATATATAACAATAATATATATTATATATAGTACTTAGTAATTTATATAATACATATAATAATATAATTTATATACAAAATAACAAATATATTTATATATATTAATTTATTTTTAATATATAATAATATATATTATATATTATATATAATAGTATAATATAATTATATACAATTAACATATATAGTTATATATACTAATTTATATACAATATATAATATTATTATATATATATATATATATATATATAACATAACAAAATATATAACAAATATATAGATTAATATATGTTAATGTGTGCGTGCGTGTAATTTGTATTGAGAATATTATCTTATATATTTATAATAATTTCGACATGTAAATTTAAATTTTAATATTAATTATAATATTAAAATTTAAATAATTATCATATAAATATTTTTCAAAAATATATTTGATTGATAATTATAATTTTGAAAATCCTATATTTTTATAATTGTAAAAAATTAAATGCATAAATAAAATAATATTTTTATATAATTTAGTTAAAATTATAAAAAATAATTAATTTTTATAATTTGAAAATTTAAACAATTAAATTAAAAGCTATCTTTTGTAAAAAAAAATATATGTAATTTTAACGAAATAATAATTTTGTTATTTGAATGTATTTTGTATCTTATCTTATCATTATTTGGTATGTACCAAATATTGAATAAAATTAAAATTTATCATATTCTTATCATATCATGTTCTTTTCCTATCCTATCTTACTTTCATATTTTTATGTTGTCTTGACTACCAAACAAGCTATTGTCTTGTGCCATTTCTTATGTATGGTTCATTACTTTCAAGCACACAATGCAAGCACACAATGCAAGCACAAGGCACAATCACAAGGATAACACTACATCTATACCAAACTGCCACTATCATCAAATACAAACAAATTGAATACCCAATAATAGGAATAAATGAAATAAGCATATAAAGCAATTATATATAAACATGCGCACCTTACAATTGGAGATAGAACATCTCTTATTATTCTAAAGAGCTTTGCTTAGTGTGTGTCCCTTGGCACTTAGCGTGACCGAAAAATTTCCAAACAACTCCATACTTAATCCTTTGAAAGACTTTTCATAATGAGGGAATACCCTTACTTAGCAAGGCACCACAAGATGAAAACTTTAACCATCTATGTATCTTCTCACTTAGCGTGGGAGCCTCCAAGCTTAGTGAGAGGACTTGAATCTCAAACTTAAGTTACAAGGATTTTGGTGCTTAGCAAGTGTCTTTATTCACTAGACATCCCAACCCATAAAGCACTCTCCATTCCAGAAAGTTCCTTACTTAGTGTGGAACATTGCACAAGTCTAGAAACTCATGCCTTGCTCAACAAGTGTACACCTTTCTTAGCAAGGATCATTAGGTAAAAACTAAACACTAATTTTCTTAGTAAGAGTATGAGATTTGAAAATCATGTTCCTCACAAATTTGCACATCTTGGGGTCATTCGTGGCCTCAAAACACTCTAAAATGGTGCAATCCATCCTTAAACACATATGTAACATCCTAAATTTATTTAATTATTTTTAGAAATTAATTACATTATTATTATTATTATCAATTTTATTTTAATTATTAATTGCTGCAAGAAATTATTTTATTGAATAATTGCATTTCGAACTAAAATGTTATTATTATTGTTATTATCCTTAATGATGGTAGGAAATTAATTTAGTATTTAAATATTTACATTTAATTTTATTTTAGTGAGGGAGTTAATGATTTTGTAAACTGACGAGACATTAATCTGAATTATTTTTATTTATTAATTTAATTAATTGAATTAACGGGGGAGGCTAACGGGCGGGTCGGGATTGGCCCGACCCAGTTAGAATATTAGACGGGGGTAATCAGTTTACCCTAATTTGTGTTTTGCACGTCAAACAGCCAGACTTAGAGGAGAAAGAACACAAACCTGCAAGGAGGAGAAGCTAGAGTGTTCAGATCGTCCCAGAAACGCATCAGTTCTTCTTTGTTCTTCGTCTCTAAGGTACGGGGGAGATTGGTTCGGTCATATATGAATGTGGGAGGGTACGAGTAGTGAGGGCAATCCCTAAGTCCCTCTAGGAACTAAATTCTCAATTTTGTTTGGTTATTATGTTCTAAAAATATTGTAATCGGTAAAAACAATTTGTCAATATGTTCTGTGGTTTGATTAATGTCTTGTCCTAATGTGATTTTTGTTGGGAAATCCTATGGTTAATTGCCCTAATTACTTGATTCTTGTGGTTGTTTATGGTTGTTCATGATTTGGGACTCTTGTGTGCAATGATGAAATTGGGTGAAATTCAATGGTGTTTTATGTGCGTTTCTGTGCTTTCTGATGAATGATTTATAATAATGATGGTTAAATTAATATGGTTAGTATGATTGTGGACTGTGCGAATGATGTATAAATAAATCATGAGAATAAGAGTGTGGATGAGAATGCATTGAGCATGGACATGAGAGGTATGAGATGCATGAGAAGTTAGACGTGGCTATAATACCCTTGTCATATGTGGTGTTTAACAGGGGGACTAATGATGGGGGACAATCATATGCATGGGCCACAGGTGGTGTTTAACCATGATGCATGCCGGCCATAAGTGGTGTTTAACGGTTGTGTGGAATGTCTTCGCACGGGCCATAGGTGATGTTTAACTGTGCGACACACCAGCCCGTACGGGGTGTTTAACGGTGTGGCCATCATTAGTGATAACTAAGGGGATTGAGGAGGTTCACCCATAGTGTGGAGTTCCAACTCGAGACTCTTAGGTGCGGTGATGAGCATATGCATTGTGCGAGCATGTGCATTTTGTAAACATGAATGAACTGTGATTGATTTTGAATAAATGAAATGTGATTGATATATGAGCATCTGTTAACTATTAGTAATTAAGTACGGTAATGAGTGAGATTTGGGGTATTATCTGCCTTTATATATGATTGAATGCGATTTCTCACCATACTTTCTCTTCTTATTTTCTTTTAGGTAACGTTGAGGGCACTCATGGTGCCAAGTTTTGAAAAGGCGGGATCTTGCTCTGATTAGTGTGACATCGGGGTTCTAGAAGTTAGAATAGTTGCTCTATGCCTTGATGCTTGAATGACTTATTTTAAAGATGATGATGACTTTAGTTTTCTCAATTATAATGTTTAGATCTAAAACCTCCTTGAAAACTTTGTGCCTACCTTTTAATTATCATGTGAACCTTTTATCCTTAATACAATTGTGCTTTTTGGTTTTAACTATTACACTGTCTTCATTTTATTTACATGGGTTTATTTATATACCTATATGATTTATTGTTTCTATTATTAGTTAAAGTTATGATATTATAGTGTTGTCATGGTTTGGATATAATGCATGATGTATGAGTTGGTCATTGTCTTCTAGGAAGGAATAACGAGATATATTTGTTCTAATAGTAAATCATGAGATATCATCATGGGAATGAGTTACATTTTTGTTAAGTATATCTACATTTGGAATGAGATATGAAAACCTCCATATGGGATGGAAAACACTACAAGAAAAATGTTTTTTAGCGACCGACATTAGCGATCGATTTCCACGGTGGCTAAATAGAGACGGAATTAGCGACCAAAAAATATTAAAAAAATAAAAAATATATTAGCGACAGAAATAGCGACCGAAATTCAGAAAAATAAAAAAATAAAAATACATTAGCGATCGATTTAGCGACTGAAATTAAAAATCATAAAAAATGAAAAAGAAATTATTAGCGACAGAATTAGCGACCGAATGTTTAAAAATTAAAAAATAAAAAAACATTAGAGACCGATTAGCGACGGATAATAAAAAAAATAAAAATTAAAAAAATTTATTAGCGGCAGAATTAGCCACCAAACTTAAAAAAAATTAAAAAAAGAAAATAAATAAATATTTATTAGCAACGGAATTAGATACCGAAATACTAAAAATAAAAAAAAATAAAAAATAAATTAACGACCGACTTAGCGACCGAAGTTTAAAAATAAAAATAAAAAAAATATTTATTAGCGACAGAATTTGCAAAATTAAAAATAAATAAATAAATAAATTTTGCAACTGATTTAAAAAAAAATAAAAAATAAAAAAATGTATTAATAATCGAATTAGCGGTCAATTTTCAAAATTTCGAAAATTTTTTTCCTTCCTATTTTTCCTTATCTTTTTCCTTCTCCCTCCCTTATTTAAACACTCCTCCTCTCCTTCCCATTACTCCCTCCTCTCACTCCCTCCTCTCCTTCTCCGTCGTCGCGACTGCCACCACCACCGCTGCCACCACCTTCACCGCCACCGTCGTCGCTTCCTATCCCTTCCTTTGTCTACTCTTCTCTATTCTCCACCCACCTCTATTCTTCCACAACCACCACCACCACCTTCTTTCCACTACTCCCTTCCCTCCCTTTCCTCTCCTTTCTCCCACTCTTTTTCCTCCTCCTTCCCCCCTTCCTTAACCACCAACAATCAACCACCACCATCACCACTACCTTCCTTCCATTCCTTTCTCTCATCCCTTCCCTCCCTTTTGTCTCCCTTCTCCCTCTCTTTTCCCTCTTTCCCTAACCACCAACAATCTACTATCATTATCTAACTATTTAAAAAAAAAATAGCGATCGATTTAACGACCGAAGTATTTAAAATAAAAAATCAAATAGCCACCGAATTAGTGAACGAATTATTTTTTTAAACAATAAAAATAGCAAGTGAATTAGTGACAGATTTTTTAATATATAAATAATTAAAAATAAAAAAATCACGGGGATTATTTTAATAATATAAAATAGCCACCGATTTAACAACCGAATTTCAAATATAGTTAGCCACCAATTGTGTTTCGGTCGCAAAATGTTTAGCGACTCGGCTTTTTGCAACGAAACAAAATTGGTCGCTAAACCATTTTGCGATAAAAATATTACGTTAGCGACCGATTTTCCAGCTTTAGCGACCGATTATATGAACTAAAAAATGGAATTTTTTGTAGTGAAAGGAAATGAGACATCATTGCATTGCATATATATGAACTCATAAACCTTGGTAAATATGGGATTCACGATGAGTCTGTGACTCACACTAATTATGAGAATCAATAAGATAAGTAAATTTGGGATTCACAATGAGTTTGAGATTCACAGTAACTTTGGGGCTCACACTGATTATAGGAATCAACAAGATAAGTGAATCTAGGATTCACAAAGGTTTTAGGAACCAATGAGTCAAATTAAGTGATTCTGAGAATCACTTTTTAGATTTAGAAGTCTTGTTTGTGATTCTTATTATGTGATTAGATGAGGATATTATGTTATTATTTAAATTATATGTGTTCTTATTATAAGAAAAACGTACTTGGGATTAGCGGGTACCATGATTGAATTTTTGGATTACTGTGCCAATTGAGAGCAACATTGCTTTTAAACTTTTTAAACTTGTTTTATTCACTAGAATTATTGACTCTCACTAAAGGTGTGGTGTTAAGAGTAAGAGAATGACGTAACCAAGATTGGAGAAGATTGAAGATTTAGTTCCTTAGTTTGTTTATTTATTTATTTTTTTGCTTTTTAGCTTGGTTAGTTTTTCTCCTTTTATATATGGGGTTCATTATGACTACTTGGGTTGTTATTTTACTATTCATTTTTGTTGTGTTTTGTATCTAGATTTGAGAATAATACTCTTATTTACTTAAGGGTTTATCATTTCCTTTAATATTATTTCCATTTTAATATCATTAAGGTACTATTTTATACTATTTTACTTGTTTAAAGTTGCAATTATAAGTATTTTGAAAATATAGTTATAATGGGTTGCTATAGTAACAAATAGCATTAGAGTAGTGGAAGCGATAGTGTGATAGTGATGATGATAGTGGTGGTAGCAATGAAGGCAGTGACTACAGCAAAAATGATAATTGTTAAATACAGTGGAAAAATATTTTTTAAAAATAAAAACCAAATTTACAAAAAAAAAATAATATTTTGACAATAAATATAAAATTGCTTCGAAATTGAGATAAAAATCATTTCAACTTCATTTTAACCAAACACATCTTGTTTTAAAAATTGCGTTTAAAAATAAAAACTCAACCTCAAATTACCCTTAAAATAGATTTTTAGTTCTATAAAATGAGTGAGTATTAATTTTTGATCTCTATAAAAAATTATCTATTTTTTATTTCTTTAAAATATGAAATTACTATTTTTAAACATATAAAATGAATGGATTTTGATTTTGGTATATGCAAAATATTTTATTTTATTTCACACCTTGAAAATCTAAAATCACTATTTTTTTTATTCTTAATATTCATTTAGAGGTAGATAAATAAGATTCATTTTAGAGATATTAAAAATTTATATGTATCACATGCATATGACACATATTGGTGGATGTGACTTAAAATTGTCATTTAACATTGGGTTAAACATGTAAGCTGATAAAGAATGTCACATGACAATATGGATAAAAAACAATATCAATGAAAACTAATTTATTTTTTTTACAAGGACTAAAATTAAAATTTATTTATTTTATAAATACTAAAAATATATTTATGTAAATTTTTTTAACATAATTATATAAATTTTAGGGTAAAATATTGTTTAATATTATAAAATATCATGAAATTCAGTTTTATTTTCTATAAAAACTGAGTATATTTTTAGTATTTAGTTGTGATGAGGGACAACAAAAAAACTATATTAATTTTGATAAATATAGAGATTAAAAATAAACTAAATTTTATATTAGAACTAAATTTTAATATATTTTAGGAGATAAATAAATATATACCTTTTTATTTAAAAATATTTTATTTTCGTTGTTAGATTTAATTTATTTTAGAAACAAATATTTGCCACTTATTATTATATTATTACAAAAAAGTGTATTTAGATTAACTTTTTCTAAAATATATTCGTTTATTTTTGTAAATATTTCAAGATTTTTTTTAGTTACTAGAATGCGTAAATATTAGTTTTTTTAAATCTAAAAAAAGTTATTAACTTTCCATAAAAAAAACAGTTTTCAATCAGCTTTGCTAATTGTTACGAATTGTTTAGCACCAAAACACGATCAAAACGTGACACCATTTGATCTAATAATAATAAGTTAAAAGTTAAAAAAAATGTTTGAAAAAAATCATTGATATACAATTTTATAAATTTTTTTAGGGATTATATTGTTTGGAGTAAGTTCATAGCTACACACTTTTTTACTAATATTGATTTTTTTCTTATTATTTTTCACTATTTGTTTCATTCTTGATTCTCTTTCTAACACTTTGATTTGGTTGCATAGGAAGCAGACAGTGACATGAAATTGGTTTTGGAGAAATTGGGTGAGTGATACTTGTATGAATATATTTTGTTATACCTGTTGTTATTGTGTTTCTTAATTCTGCATTTACTCTTTACTTCATCAGGAAAAGAATAGGAGGAAATTGATGTTTTGCTTGGTAGACTATGAAGTTTTTGTGATTATCTCTTATTTTTAGTGTGTGATAAAAGAGTATCGAAGGAAATGATTTCTTAGGGTTTATATGCACACTTGTATTTTACTTAAAGATATCACTTCCTGCTTTCACTAAAATATTTTGTTTCAAAATGTCTATGGGATACATAGTCACAATTTGATACTTGAATTTAGATGGGGCAACTGTATTGTACTGTAGTGTTAGTTCTGTAATTGAGAGCATGACTTCAATTTACACCCATTTGCCACAGGCTTGTGCTTTTTTCTTTTTTCTTTTTCAATAATGATGTCTTGTTTTATTTTAGTTTATGCTATCCCTTTGGACACAGTCATTGTGGGTGATGAGAGAGGCTCCTTTGACTTTGTAGACAAAAGTGAGAATGATTTCAGAATCAGTTGTAGTGAAAAAGGACATTTTTCATGCATCCCATTGGGAGATTCTTAGATGGACGTTTAGTTCCTTGTTTGATTGGTCAAGACTATTCCACTCTACTATAATTAGTTTATCATTTTGTTTATGCATGCTTCATGAAAATTGTGTTACTTTCATTAAAAAAATGTGTTTCAAAACTAATAACATCATATTTGCTTGAGACAATGATATAAAAAAATAACTAACAATTGGTAATATGAGATGCATTCATGAAATTGAAATTAGTGAGATTGTACTTGGTTACAAATTAGTATTCATCATTCATGAAATTGAAATTAGTGAGATTGTACTTGCTTACAAATTAGTATTCATCAAAGTTGAATTAAGTTGATAAATTTTGGATTTCCAACTGCAAAAAAGCATATGATTTGACATAAATAATTGGCCAAATGTTTGTTATTGCTGTTGAAATAAGGATGACAAAAGTGATTATTACAACAGGATATTACCATGACCGTAAGCTCATATTAGCTAACCAAATTTTTTCTTTATTGTTATATATTTTCAAATATTTCTTTGTACACAACATTTTTGGTTGATGTTCATAACCTTCTATCTTCCTCTAATATTAGAAATTTCAAATTAACCAACAAGAGTAGAAGTAGAAGTGTTTCCCTGTTTCCAATAAGAAAATCTTTTTGTAAGTCAAACTCACCTTCACCATTTTCATTTAAGTCCATGTCACCATCTCCAACTTCAAGAATGCAATTAGAAAATTGTTTGATATCATTAGTACTTTCATTTGTTTTTATTGTATTTAACGTTATATTCTCAATAAGTTTCAAAACTTTGCAAGTCTTCCATGTTTCAGAAAAATTAATAGATATTTTTACAATATAATGTCTTGATACATTCATAACAACCGAAAAAATTTGCCAAAAATTCCCATTGTAAACAATAATCTTCCTATCAAATGGTTTATTATTATTCTCTTTACCTTCAAATCTCATAAGATCTCAAGGTGCAATAAAAATTTTTGAAGCATAATCTATTTATTATTAGAACTTCATCCCATGTCATCAACTTTGTTTCTATCAAAAGTTTAGCCTATAGACTTTCCAAATTAATTTTTGTTATTTGATTTCTCATTGATAACTAATAGAATACGAAATGTGGAATGATTCGCATAAACAAATTGGCTTGAAAATTCAACACAAGTGATCTCTACTCAAACCAAGTTAAAAACATTCTCCGAAGATCTTCATTATTCCTCGTAATAGCATCAATTTGATTATCTTTAAAAAGAATTGACTGCTCATTTAAAAAATAAAATGTTAATTTTTGAACAGCTAACCATCTATGATGAATGTCGAAACAAAAAATTCAAATAGTCTTAAATGGTAATAAATATCTGTCATCATAATAACATTATTACTTCGGTCAGATCCTTGTCGATATATTTAAACAAATACTTGATTAAATTGGATTTATTACAATACTATGTATTTACATGTGGTTGATACCTAATCAAAAGGAACAATCCTCCTATTATCCATTTTAACTCCACCTTTTTGACAAATATATCATTATCTCAAAATGTCGGCAGCAGGGATATCTATCCTCATCAATGGTAGTTGAAACTTTAAAATTTTTGGATAATATTTGGAATAAATTTTTTCTTTCATGTAAGGTGATTTGAAGTTGGCAATTCAAGGATTGGGAATCATTTATGTTGCAATAACATTAGTCAATCTTGGATACAAGATGGATGAGGTGGATGAGGCAGTTAAGTGGATATCACTCTGTTAACTCCCTTCCATTTTGTAATTTATTTCCAATGTCCAACCATAATAATATATGAGCATGGGAAAACTCTCTTTTTTGAAACTCAACAATGTATATCCTAAGTTCATAAATCAGATAAAATTAAAAAAAATATAATATGTAAATTGTTATATTTTTAAATAAGACTCTAAATAGAAATGTACTTGCATTAACTCCGAAAAAAACACTGTTCATTTTTAAGTCAGTGATAATTTCATCTTGTTTCATCTTAAAAACTCTATATAAAATATTAGTTATGTCCAAAGGTGTTAAACCTTTTTCAAAAACAAATTGATGTAATATTTATGAACAAATCAGAACATCGAAATCTCTTACAAATTGTTTTAACATCTTGACCATTATTAAACATGTATCTCATTCTACTAAATGATGTTGGCAAAATAACACTTTTACCAATTAAGGATAGATTATTTTTTTCTTCTCTGTTGACAACTTCTTATGACCCATTAACAAAATCACACCTAATTAAGTTTTTATTTACTCTATTAAAAGATAATCTTTGGGCATTAGTCATACTATAATAGTCAACGAAAAACTCCAGTAACAATTTTTTTGAATTGACTATGTTACCAAATTCAACATTTCTGTTGAATTCTAAATGTAATGAACTCCCTAAAAAAAGAAATATGAAGTCTTTTATTACTTTGAGAACTAGTATGAGACTTTCTTATGGAAATATCTTGTTGATAACCATCTTTTACATGTGAAAACATCAAAGGATATTGCAAAGTGATAAAGACAGTATGTATTTCACGAAGTCTTGTTAACTTACCATAATTTTTTTTTTGTCCATACTATTCAAGTCACTAACCATCGATATTGCCACCTCATCAAATATGGGAATATTATACATTCTTGCATCCTTTGACTGATGTTTGACCAATTTAAGAACAATCTCAAACTAAAATTTGCTGTATCATCATCTACGAAATATTTCAATCTTTTGAACAATTGAGTGAGAATATTGATTTCATCACTCATCTTAATCAAATCACGAATCATTAGTGAATCTTGAATAAACGATTTTTTATTTACACAATGTGAAGATGTGGATAGAAGGTGTGCAACTCTTATTTCTTTTTAATATTTTTTAATGTTAAATGTTTATAATGCTTTAATTGCTTAATTTCTTAATTTAAAGTAAATTTCGTAACACCATTAATATGTTTCATTTATTCTTTGTAGAAGTAAAATTTAAGTTTTTTATTAAAAAGATCTTTTTGCCTTTTGTCATGAATTTGAGCTACTTTACACTTTGTTTGGACCAAACTGTTCAGGCTACATTAATATTTTGTTTCTTTAATATTATAAATATAATAATATGTTAAAAAATATTTAATATTGTAATTGTTTAAATTTTTTAATTTAATTCCTTTAATAGTAAATCCTTGGTAAAGTAAAAAGAATTGGTGAGAGCTTGACACCTATAAAAAAACTTGCTTTTTTTGTCACCTAGAATTGTATATTGTATAGATTTGTCTCACATTGAGTGGCATCCCCTAATATTTTGTTTGAACAAAAAGTAAAATAAAAAAGAAAGAAATAATGGAAAAAATAGAAAGAAGAGTAAATAGAAAATACTATGTATTATTTAGATGAATGGAAATAAATAAATGAATTATATAAAAAAAATACTTTATATTAATTAAAAAGTTTAATAAAACTCAGAATAACTTTTATTTTATTATTTTATTTATAATTATTTTTAATTTTTATGTTATAAAAAATATATTTAATTTTTTAAAAATGAAAACATTAGATATTAAGGAGGAACTGTCTTATAATTACTTAGTCTCATTATCTAAAACATTCCTTTATTTTGAAAACTTAGGGAATATCTCTTTCTTTTGCTAAGGAGACACCAATATTATGTCTATCATGGAAGTTAGACTAGGAAGTGTAAGATAGGATAGAGTTTTTTTTTTTTTCTCTCCATATGTAATATAATAATATATATAACAAGGACATATATTATATATAGTAATTAGTAATTTATATAATACATATAATAATATAATTTATATACAAAATAAAAATTATATTTATATATATTAATTTAATTTTAATATATATTATATATTATATATAATAATATAATATAATTATATACAAATAACATATATAGTTATATACTAATTTATATATAATATATGATACTATTTTTATATATATATATATATATAAAATTTGTATTGAGAATATTATCTTTTATATTTATAATAACTTTAACATGTAAATTTAAAGTATAATATTAATTACAATATTAAAATTTAAATAATTATCATACAAATATTTTTCAAAAATATATTTGAATAATAATTATAATTTTGAAAATCCTATATAATTATTATAATTGTAAAAAAGTAAATGCATAAATAAAATAATATTTTTATATAATTTAGTTAAAGTTTTATAAAATAATTAATTTTATAATTTGAAAAATTAAACAATTAAATTAAAAGTTATCTTTTAGAAAAATATATGTAATTTTAACGAAATAATAGTTTTGTTATTTGAACATATTTTGTATCTCATCTTATCATTATTTGGTATACACCAAATATTGAATAAGATTAAAACTTATCATATTCTTATAATATTATGTTCTTATCCTATCCTACCCTCCTTTCATATTTTTTATCTTATCTCAACTACCAAATAAGCTATTGTCTTGTGTCATTTCTTATGTATGGTTCATTGCTTTCAAGCACACAATGCAAGCACAAGGCACAAGACACAATCACAAGGATAACACTACATCCATACCAAACTACCATTGTCATCAAATACAAACAAATCGAGTACCCAATAATAGAAATAAATGAAATAAGCATATAAAACAATTATATATAAACATACGCATCATACACTTGAAGCTAGAACATTGTTTGTTGTTCGAAAGGGCCTTGCTTAGTGTGTGTCCTTTGGCAATTAGTGCCACTCCACATAACAATATTCCTATAATAAATTCCAAGTTGAAAAGGCAAAGTAGTCATGTCTAAAACCTTGTAACTGAAATCTCAATATAAAGGTTCTAAAACATAAAATTTACTAGCACTCCTAAAGTCAATGTAAACTACTCAAGTTTCACCTAACGTCACAATCGTATCAGAGTAGACAACCTGAAACAAAAAATGTAAAAACAAAAGATGTAAAAACAAAAAGATAACACCATAGAAGCATCAGACCTTGTCTTGCACCTATTCGTCCCTTGTCTTGCACCTATTCGTCCCCACATACAAGTAGTGTTCAACACAAACAAAATAATATGAGATAGTAAGAGGAATGAGAATACATCTCACTATTATTAGGGCAACCTTTACAAGGTCGAGTAACACCCATAAACATTAATATTTTGAAATGGAAGGTATCTATTTTTGGAACAGATTAATTTACAAAACATGTAGGTGAGAGATCAAATGAAAACAAAAGGTTTAGAGCTTGTTTGGAATGATTTTTAGTTGTTAAGTTTCAAATTTTTAAAAAACAAAACCCATTTTTTAGTTTTAGTTTTTTTAGTTTCAAAATTTAATTTTAGTTTCAAAATAAACCTACTTTAGAATTTCTTTATCTTGTTAAAATTAGTTTAAGGGTGTGTTTGCGTGTTGGTAGGAATGGTGGTGGAGGTGTGGTGGTAGCGATAATGACGGTGGTGGTGGTGGTGACAATGGTGGTGGTGACAATGGTGGTGGCGATGATGATGATGGTGACGATAATAGTGTGGTAATGTGGTGGTAATAGTGTGGTAGTGGTGGTGACAGTGATGGTGGTAGTGATGACGATGACGGTGGTAATGGTGGTTGTAACATTCTAAAATTCAAAAATAATTATTTAGTTACATATTTTATTTAGTTACTAAAAAGATTAGGTTATGAAGTTTGAAATGAAAATTGGTTATAATAAGATTTATTCAAATTATTTAATAGTTATTATTTAATAGCTATAGAGGAAAATAAAAGAAAAAGTTAACAAAAATATATAATAAATAGAATGGGGATTCACGTGGGTATCCATGTTCTCCTCAACAAAATTCAAGGAGATAATTGGAAATGTGAGTGTGTTTAAATTTAAATAATAAATAGTTTCTAATAATATAAAAATAACAATAAATAAAAAAAATATTAGGTTACATGCACAAAGACTAGGAAACGAAGGAAACTAAAAGAAGAATTTAGGAATTATCATCGAACAGAAGGAGAAGAAGATAGAACATTTGGGATGAGATATGAAAACCTTCATATGGGATGGAAAAGACAATGGGACATGGTCGCATGTATATGAGCTCATAAACCTTAGTGAATCTGGAATTTACAATGAGTATAAGGCTCACACTAATTCTAGGAATCAACAAGATAAGTGAATCTAGGATTCACAAAGGTTTTAGAAACTAAATAGTTAAGTGATTCTGGGAATCATGATTGTAGCTATAATTATTTTTAGATTCAGAAGTCTTGTTTGTGACTCTTATTATGTGACTAGATAAGGTTATCATGTTATTATTAAATTGTGTTCTTATTATAAGAAAAATCTAGTGGATACCATGGTTGAATTTTTGGGTTATCGAATCAGCTGCTGAAAAATACTATTTTTGAACTTTTTAAAATTATTTTATTCACTAAAATTATTAAATCTCACTAAAGGTGTTGTTTTCAGAGTACGAGAATGGCATAACTAGGATTCGAAAAGTTTGAAGATTTAGCTCCTTCTTAGTTTGTTTATTTTTTTTTTTTTACTTTTTGGCTTGGTTAATTTTTCTCCTTTCAGATAAATGGTCGATTATGACTACTTGAGTTGATATTTTTACTATTCATTTTGGTTGTGTTTTATGTTTAGATTTGTGAATAATGCTCTAATTTACTTAAGGATTTACTATTGTCATTTTAATATTATTAAGGTATTATTTTATACTATCTTACTTGTTTAAAGGTGCAGATATAAGTATTTTGAAAACATGGTTATTATGGGTTACTATAGTAATGAAGAGCGTTATGGTAGTGGAAGCAAAGGTGTGGTGGAGATGATGGCATGATAGGATGACAACTACAACAAGAATAATAATTATTAAATGTAGTAGGAAGATAATTTTTAAAACCTAAAAATCAAATTCACAACAAAAATTGTTTTGAAAATGAATATAAAATTATTTTAAAATTAAATTAAAAACTATCTTTACAGAAAAAATAAATTTTACTCACAATATATTTATGAAAATTACAATAAACCATTACAAAATATTACAAATCCTGACAGATGTTTTATCCATCACAAATTTTATATATGTTTACGCTACTTATGTGTAAATATGCTTACATTACATCTTTGTAAATATGTCTGTCGTTAACAACATTTCACTAGCCAAAGATGCCAAGAGATATAACACTTGACAGTGTTTGGTGTGACACCCTTCTACCTCGGATACTTAGATTAAAATAATAATGTAAATAAAAAGGAAGACAAGGTAATAGTTAAAACCAAAGAAACACCATTCGTATTAACAATAAAAGGTTCACATGGTCATTAACAAGTAGGTACAAAGTTTTCAAGAAGATTTTAATTCTAATATTATAATTGAAAAAATAAAGTCATTATCATCTTCAAAATAAGCTCTTCAAACAACAAAAGACATAGAACAACTATTCTAAATTCCAAAGCCCCGATGTCACACTAATCGAGCAAAGACCCTGCCCCTTCAAATTGGCACCATGAGTGTCCTCAACATTACCTAAAGGAAAACCAGAAGAGAGTACGGTGAGAAATAACATTCAATCCTATATAAATGCAGATAATACCCCAAACCCCACCCATTACCGTACTCAATTGCTAACAGTTCCCAAATACTCATATATCAACCACAAGTTCCATCATATTCATAATCAATCACATTTCGTTCATGTTTACAACGTGCACATGCTCACACACTGCATATGTCAATCACCAGTCCTAAGAGTCTTGATTCGGAACACCACACTATGGGCGAACCTCCTCAATTCCCTTAGTTATCGCTAATGGTCACACCGTTAAACACCACTTATGGCCGCTGTGTTGCATAGTTAAACACCACCTATGGCCTGTGCGAAGATATTCTACACAATCGTTAATCACCACCTATAACCGATGTGTAGCATGGTTAAACACCACTTATGGCCCATGCATATGAATGTCCCCATCATTAGTTAGTCCACCCTATTAAACACCACATTTGGCCAGAGTCCCTTGTTAAACACCATATATGCCCAAGGTATTATAGCCACGTCTGGCTTCTCATGCATCTCGTGTCTATGCTCAATGCATTCTCATCCACATTCTCATTCTCATGATTCATACATTATTCACACAATCCATAATCATACCAAAATCATATCAATTTAGCCATCATTATCATAAATCATTTATAAGAACACGTAACTAATATTCTTCAATCAATTATGGCAACATCACATATATTTACAATTCATAATCGCATGATAGACAACGATACATACCGAATAATCACATATTTCCATATTTAAATAATTATATCTATTCCATATATGATTATAGATTAACACCTAGATTAAATTATCAATTAAATCAACCAAAACCACATAATACATTGACGAATCTTTTCTACTGATTAAAGTGTTTTTAAAACATAATAACCAAATAAATTTGAGAATTTAGATGCTAAAGGGACTTAGGGATTGCCTTCACTACCCGTACACTCCCGCATTCACATATGGCCAAACCCATCTCCCCCGTACCTTAGATGCGAAGAACAGTGATGATCTGATATAACTCTAGGACGATCTGAACACCCTAGCCCCTCCTTCTTGCAGATCTGCATTCTCTATCCTCTACGTTTGGCCATCTGACGCGCAAAACACAAATTGGGGTAAACTGATTACCCCTGTCTAATATTCTAACTGACCCGCCCATTAGCCCTCATTAATTCAATTAATTAAATTAATAAATGAAAGTAATTCAGATTAATGTCTCATTAGTTTATAAAATCATTAACTCCTCGATTAAAATAAAATTCAATGTAAATATTTAAGTACTAAATTAATTTTCTTCAATCATTAAGAATAATAATAATAATAATAACATTTCAGTTTCAAAATGTAATTATTTAATAAAATAATTTCCTGCAGCAATTAATAATTAAAATAAAATTGATAATAATAATAATGAAATTTATTTTTAAAAATAATTAAATAAATTTTAGGATGTTACATTTGGTTGGTGAAAGTTTTCTAATTTGTCAAAATTTTTTAAGTTTAGAATGTTGGTTTCACACGTATAGTGTGAAATCTTAAAAAATTATTTGACTTAAATGTATTTTTAGTATTTTTAGTTTGTTGTATTATCATAATTTTAATTATTTGATTTTGATCCATATATTTAAAAAATAAATAATTTCACTTCTTAATTTTAATTGTTGATTTTGGTTCTTATATTTTGAAAAATGAACAATTTTGATTCATATATTTAATAATTTAATTTATAAAAATTCAATAATTATTATATAAAATATTTATGTATCATAAATTATTCAACTTAAAAAAAACTTTATCATGTGATTATATTTATTAAAAATTGAATAATAAATTAAAGATAAGACTAAATTTAGTCATTTTTTAAATATGTAAACCAAAATCAAGTAATAAAAACTATAAGTATTAAAATTGTTGATTTTATTAAATATAAAAACTAAAATCAAAACCAAAATTGTCCATGTACCAAACTATAAGGACCAAACATGCAGTTATGCCAAAATATTTTTAAGAAACAATGTTTTTTGTTTTTGCCTATTCCACAAAAACATTCTAACTGGAAGGTAAGAATTTAACTTTTTCGAGTTGGAAGAAAAGTTTTCACGATACAAAAATACTATGATATCCTTGTTAACTCATTTAATCTAATTATAAATTTAGAAATAATTTTTTATTAAATGTGATAAATAACTATATTTATAAATAATAAACACTAATAAATATTCTTAGTATACTTAATACAATTTTAAAAATAAACCTATTTTATAAAATATATTGTTTTAATCTTTTTAATATATTCAACATTACACTTTTTAAATATTTTTATTTTTAATTCTTTAAAAAAATTCAATGTATTAATTAACAAATTAGTTAATAATATTATTACTGCAATATTCAAAAAATATTTTAGTAGAAATTGTAAAAGAATTAGAGTAGGGAGAATGAAAAATTTTGTTATATTGAAGTTAAACAAAAAATATTAAAAATTATATCAACATATTTATAATTTTAAAATTTATAAAAAATAATTTTACAATAAAATGTAACATAAATTTATCTAATGAAGTTATTTCTTTGAAAAGTTATTTTTAAAAAAATCACTTATGTACCCAAATTTTTTTTTTATTAAAACCAAACTTTAATTCTCAACAAAGATAGACATACCATTTTCAATAATATTTATGACTAACTAAACAAAATTTAGTTATTATTAGGAGTCATGATTTCTTGAATTCCTAATCCTCAATAACGATAATTCTTGTATATGAAAAAACTTCTCTTCTACTGGACGCTTACCTAAGATTGTTTGGTTTAAAAGAGAGGAGAAGAGTGGAAGGAAAGAGAGGAAATAAATTTTAATTAAATATTTTGTTTGGTTAGATTAGAAGAGGGGATAAATGTTAAAAAAATTATATTTTTGTACTTATATTTTTAAACTTTAAAAATAGAGATATTATAATATTTAAAAATTTAAATATTTTAAATCCTCTACTTTTCCTTTAAATCCCCATAATAGAAGAGTAAAAATTATATCAAGAAAAGTTTCCTCCCCTCCTCTTTTCATTTATTTCTTCTTACAAGTTAAATCAAACAATTATTTTTTTTTTAAATTCCCCCCATGGTCCAACCAAAAGGACTCTTAATTTATCAATTTCTACAATTGAGATAATAAGGTTTTCTTATATGGAAGCTTTGCAGGTTCTATCATCTACACAGCATAGATTCTGCCTCGACCTACAAATTTTGATATTCATTTAGACTTAGTCGAATTTGATGCGTCGTCTTTTTTTTTTTTCATTCCTCTTCCACACAAATCGCATATATACTTCCTTTTCGACTGAATTAATTCTTATTGCTTTGTTTGGTTGGATATAAAGGCAAGGATTAAAAGCATCAACTAAAAGTACAAGACTCTAGAAATATTTTTAAGCCCAATCCACATGAATACATCAAAGTATGTAAAAAATTAAATTATAAAATACTCACTCTACATAGAGAGTATAAGCCTACCAACCTGTGTGCTCATCTAACCCAACCCAAACATAATATGTTATTATAAAGTTGTATTTATTTTGGAGTAATGATAATCATTCATTCTTTTTCGCAACGGATTGGGATAGAGATAACAAAAAATAGAATATATATACTCATTTTTTTCATTACCTTTTTGTAATTCATTTCTCTTTATTGCTCTTCATGACAATTTATATTCTCATTCTTCTCTTTTTTACCCTTCTTACCTCTTTTCTAACGAGTTATAAGAAACTTGTAAAAACAAAATGCATGAGTAGAACTTCTCTGCATACTAAATTATACCTCTCTTTTACACATGTCATTCTATTATTTCAACTTCATCTTTCTCTTCTTTTTTTATTATGCATGCGTGATAACCATTGGATCATTCGGAGTTGAACGGACTAATTAATCTTTTTTATTTCTGTCACACAAATAGCATAAATACTTTCTCCTTTTCCTTTATTTACTAAACTTGTTTTCTTTAACTTCTCTCTTATTTTTTCTTCATCTTTGTCTTACCATTCTTTTTTTTTTCTTCTAAATTTATGTTTTTGGTTTTTTAAATTTAAGTTAATTTTATTTTTTATCTTTTAAATTTAAAATTATTATCTTTAATCTTATTTTTTTAAAAATAATTAATTTTAGTCATTTGTTTAATGTAAAAAATAGAGTATAAAAGCCCTCATTTGTGATTTGAATATTTTTTGATTTTTAACTATACACAAAGTAAATAATGACTTGTATTTTGTTTCTTGACGTGAAATTAAAACTAACTTTAAAATATAAAATTTTAAAAATAATTTCAATTTTAAGAGATGAAAACAAAATTAACCTAAATTAAAAATAAATAAAATATTTAAGCTCTAATTTTATAATGTATCATTTCTCGTCGGGTTTCAATTTTTTTTTGTGCGATTTCTTATTGGGTCTACTTCATGGACTTTTTTTTTATGTGGTCTTCATAAATAGTTCTTTCTGTTCTTTCTCTTCTTGGGTTGTGTTGGACATTATACACATTGCTGTATTCTTTTACAATTTTATTTTTGGTAAATTGTACATATTTGGAGACCTCCTCGGCAGGACGTGATCCCTCGGACTTTTGTCGGCCACTTTTGGACTCATTTATCGTCATCTACGATATGGATCCCATTGTATATCTCGTAACACATCTCTGAAATCATTTCGTGTGAGTCGTGACACGTCCAACTCCTATAAATAGGGGGGTCGCACCCATACCATGTACATTTTGACTCACCACACACTCACCTACGTTCCGACTGGTGCTAACTTGGGTGTTGGAGTGCCTTTGCAACGATACCTTTCCCCCTTTTCCAGCCACACCTTGACTCCAACCTACAGGGGAAGAAGGGGGGTCAATGCATCTGGCAGCACAAGATAAGGGGATCCAGCCCTCATTCGATAGAGGGGCTCAACCTTCACTCGAGAAGTCTCTGTTGAGGGTTCTTCGAAAATTCTCAACAGGAACATTTGGCATCGCTTGTGGGGATTGGATGTCCTACCCTTCACCCGACACCAGAGCAACCTTGACCTCCCTAATCTTTGTAGGGGAGTTCACGACCCTCCTAGCTATCATGAAGGAGCTAAATATGATAAAGAAGCGAGCTGCGGCCAACAGTGAAGAACTATCTGAGGTTTGGAAGCATGCTGTAGCCAAGAGTGAGATACGTAATGTTGGCTGAACCAGTTGGAGGAAGGGATGGAATGAGGGACTGTCCTAAGAACCAAATATCAAATTTATACCCCCTCTCAACACCAGCTGAGCTGCACTATTCGAGGAGGCATGCGCCACCGACCTTATCACCCTCCTACCCTTAAAACGTCTAGCCCATAACACTAACAAGAGCAAATATTGCTACTACCGTTGAAATTACGAGCACACAACCAAAGGATGCATAACGCTTAGGGACAAGATAGAGGAGTTGATCCAGGAAGGCAACCTCCACAAGTTCGTGAGGAGGGAGGCTAACCCAGATTACCTTGCACGAAGGCAGGGTGAAGGAATTCCTTGGCATGGACAGACTCTGAGGTGGGATCCAACCTTTCGACGAACTTTGACACCTCAGCAAGAAGGGACCCCTTACTAGGGAGACACCCCGAGACTTAGAGGCATCATCAACACCATTGCGGGAGGGTTAGTTGCTGGATCTTCGAACTCAGCTAGAAGACAGTACCTATGCACCATCAATAGTGTCCATACCGTCCTTGATCGAATCCCCCGACAACTCCCCTCATTACCTTCACCGACAAAGACTTCGTCGGATTGGACCCTAAATAGAATGACCCCATGGTCACTAACTTCACCATTAAGAAAGTATTGATCGATAAGGGAAGATCCGCAGACATACTCTACATGTCCACTATCTTGTGGTGGAGGTCGACACATCTTACAATGTCCTAATCAGGCGTTCGATGTTGTATACCTTGGGCGCCATCATCTCCAACCCACATTTGGTCATGAAGTTCCCCTCTTTGGAGGGCTGAGTGGTGACCATGAAGGTCGACCAAAAAATGGCTAGGCAGTGCTACGTCAATAGCCTTAAGGTAGGGGCCAAACCCCCAATGAAGGACAACATCTCGATGCATGTTCAGATTTCAACCAATGTGGAGCTCGATCCCAGGCCTCTAATTAAGTAAGGACTCGACCCATAGAGAATTTAGAGAAAGTTTGCCTAAAAATGATGAGCTCAACACTCAGGTGGGGGAAAGGATGCAGAGGCCATACCGAGAATAGCTAATATCCACCTTCCAAAAACATGTTGACCTGTTCGCATGGCAACCGTTGGACATGCCAGGGATAGATCCCAAAGTTGTTTGCCACTTGCTCATGCTTTGCGTGAAAGCCAAACCGATTGCACAATAGAAAAGAAAGATGGGCGGCAATCGACACAAGGCCATAGAACTAGAGACCGCCAAACTCAAAGTCGCTTGCTTCATCAAGGAGGTTAGTTATACCACATGGTTATCCAACGTGGTGCTCGTCAAGAAGAGTAATAGAAAGTGGCGAATGTGATTCAATTACTCCAGCTTAAACAAAGCTTGGCCCAAGGACTCCTACCCCCTGCTGAGCATAGATCGGTTGGTAGACGAGGCATCGGGTTTTCAGGTCCTCGACTTTTTGGACGCATACTTCGGCTACAACCAAATTAAGATGTACCCCCTCGGATGTTGAGAAGACAACCTTCATAATTGATGGACAAACCTACTATTATCAAGTCATGCCCTTTGGCTTGAAGAACGCGAGGACCACTTACCAACGTCTCATGGAAAAGGTCTTTGCCAAACACATCAGCTGCAATCTCGAGGTATACATGAACGACATGGTCATCAAGTTACCCGACATTGACGTACACATCACAGACCTTGAGGAGATAATCGGTCTAATCCGAAAAAATGACATGCGGTTGAACCCCGACAAATGCGTATTTGGGGTCCAAGGATGTAAATTTTTGGGGTTCATGCTTACCCATAGGGGAATAGAGGCGAACCCCGACAAATGCAAAGCCATCATCCATATGAAGAGTTCGTAGAACGTAAAGGAGGTCCAATGACTAATTGGTCGCCTAGCCTTTCCATCGTGCTTCTTGCCAAAAACAGCCGAGAAGGCCAGACCATTTTCCAACTCCTCAAAAAGCTAGCATCTTTTTGCTGGAGCGACAAGTGCAAGAAGGTCTTCCAAGACTTCAAACAATTCTTAGCCTTTCCACCCGTCCTGACGAGGTCGACCGAGGGCCAAGACCTCTACCTTTACTTAGTCGTCTCCGAACATGCTATCAGTGTGGTCATAGTTCAAGAAGACGAAAGCAAAACACAATGTCCACTATACTATATTAGTAGGACGTTGTAGGACGTTAAAACTCAATACCAGACGATAGAGAAGCTCGCCCTTGCTTTCATCACCTCGACCAGGTGACTCTGCTCATACTTCCACTCACACATAGTGGTCGTCCGAACAGACCACCCTATTTGACAACTGCTCCAAAGGCCAAAATTGGCATGGAGAATGATGGTTTGGTCAATAGAGCTCTCCGAATTTGCCCTCAAATTCGAGTCGAGAGGGGCAATCAAGACCCAAGCACTGGTCGACTTCCTCATCGAGATGACCCTAACCCCCAAATTGGATCTGTAATGGGTATTGCACGTTAATAGCTCGTCTAACTCGAAGGGTGGGGGAGTTAGGATCATCCAAGAGGGACCCGCAAGTGTCATTCTAGAGCACTAATTAAAGATTGACTTCAAAACCTCGAGCAACTAGGAAGAGTACAAAGCTTTCCTAGCAGGGCTCGACCTGGCTCGAGTGGTTGGGGCACAATAGATGCACTGTCACACCAACTCACAACTGGTGATTGAGCAAGTCAAGGGAACATACCAACTGAAGGATCCTCTACTCCTTCGGTATTTCCATAAGACCCAAGCCACGCTCTAGCAATTCAAAAACTCGAAGGTCCTCCACATCCCCCATAGTGATAACTCCCGTGCCGATCCCTTGGTATGGCTGACCACACCTAAGTCATCCCCTCGGCACACCATCCTCCACAAAGTCCTAACATCACCTGTCGTGGACAGGCTTGTGGTCCTATCTTCAGAACCTAAGGATAGGGAATGGATGACCCTTATTTGGAACTACTTGCACCATGTAACCTCCCCTAGAGACAAGGCAGAAGCGACCAAAATTCTTCGGGCGGTCAACCAATATGTCATCGAGGCCGACCACCTATACAAGAGAGGGTTCTCCACCCCTCCTTAAATGCCTAACGAAAGCATAGGCGGATTATGTCTTGGATGTTTGTGGATTCCACTCAGTGGGACGCACCATGGTGGCTTGAGTACTCCAAGCTAGATACTTCTGGTAAATGCTAAAGGAAGATTATTGACTATACGTCCACAAATGTCAAGAGTGCTAGGCTCATGGCCCCATCTATCACTCCCCTGCCAAGGAGCTATAGCAGATCATCGCACCATGGCCCTTATCAACATGGGGCATGGACATCCTCAAACCCTTCCTGAAAGCCAATAGGCAAGTAAAATTCTTGCTCATCGACCTCGACTACTTCAAGAAGTGGATCCTGGTCGAACCCTTGGCTCGAATCATTACTTAGAGGGTCCAAAAAATTTCGTATGGAAAAACATCATCTATCGATATGGAGTTCCTAATTCAATAGTCACTAAAAATGACACTCATTTCGTCAATAAGACCCTACGTGACTTCTATGAACACCTAAAAATTACACACAAGGTGACTTTGGCTGAACACCCCAGAGTGAACGGACAGGTCGAAGCAGCCAACAATGTCATCTTGGGCGAACTCCAATGCTCCCTCAGTAAGGCCAAGGGACTCTGGGCTGAACACCTACAAAACATCTTATTGGCCTACCATTACTCCCCCTAGTCCTCCACAAGGGAGACCCCCTATTGATTCACATACAGGATAGATGCCATGATTCTGATAGAAGTTGGAAAACCCTCTTCGAGACGGGACTCTTTCGACCTGGCCTAAAACTCTTTGTCCTTGTTGATCGACCTCAACCTGGTCGAAGTAGCCAAAGAACAAGCATGCATACAACAAGCAGCCTGCAAATAATGGGCAACCCAACGCTACAACTCTAAAGTATGACCTCACAACCTCGACGAAAATGATCTCATATAGCGACAAACCAGGGATGCAAGGAAGAATAAGGAGGATGGGGAAGCTAGCACCCAACTAGGAGCGCCCATTTTGTATTCGAGAAGCCCTTAGTAAACGTGCATACTGCTTGGAACAACTCGAGGGCATGACCATCCCCAGGACATGAAACTCCACCCACCTTAAATATTACTTTAGTTAGCTTGAAGGATGTACTCTTTTTCCTACATGTGCCACCAGTACTCTCCACAACATTGTAAAAGACCACTCCTATTGGTTTTTTTTTTCTCTCCATTTACCTCATAATCGTTGAGCACCCCTCGTTCCAAACAAACTTGAGGCGAAAAATGCTCCAAGCACCAAACCATGCCCCAATCGCCAAGCACCCCTCGATCCAAATGGACCCGAGCATGGAAATCGCCTTAGGCGCCAAAGCCAAAGCGCGCCTTGATTGTTGAGCACCCCTTGGTCTATATGGACCCAAGGTAGAAAATGCTCCAAGCGCCAAAGTGCGCCTCAATCATCAAGCACCCTTTGATCCAAATGAACCTAAGCATAGAAAGCACTACAAGCGCCAAAACGCACCTCAATCACTGAGCATCCCTCAGTTCGACCAGGAACCGAGTTCAGGGAACACTCAAAACCCTTCTCGAGTTACTCATAGGCCGAAATGAACGATAAATATAAATCATAATGAAAGATAAACAAACCACGGTACAAGATAAACAGAAAACAGTAACAACACTATCTTTTTCATTAATAACAAACAACAAGTAGATAGACCCATTACATTCATGCCTCGCCCTTGGACATTTCATCCAGATCGACCGACGCCCCACCCCTCACGTCCTTATGCACACTTAGGGAAGAAGCATCCAAGTCTGGCGCGATCATGGACAATTGACGGAGAGCCTTTTCAAAACCAGCTAGATGCTCAGCAATGATGGCTAATTTGGCGACCTCCAAATCCTTTGTCAGTTGCTCCAAATCGACCTGAGACTTGGTTGCTGTCTTGGTAGCTACCGCCCTCATCTCCACTACCTATCGGCCTTCCACCAAGGATCTGACCTTCCCCTTCTCTTGGACGAGCTCTTCCTCCTTGGCCAACAACAACTCGTCCTTCTTCGTCAACATGGCTTGGGCAATAGAAACATCCTTTAGCAGCTCGTCTAAGGTTTGCCTCACCTTCGCCATCTCTTCCTTTAGGGCAATGATAATGTTATCGACACAAAATCAAATCTCTAGGTATCCTTTCAGTTTTGTAGTGTAGGGGTCAACCTAAGTCGATTCTCACAAGAACACACTCTTATCATGCCTCATCATGTATAGCAGAAATCAGAATGTTATGTAGAAAATTATGCAGAAACTAGAACAACAAAAGGGGGTTTGTTTAAAATAGGAATTGTAGGGTAAATTGACAAAACAAAATTGTTTTTAAACAAAGTAAGGGACATCAACTCAAGAATTCAGTCATGCAACTCGTTATCATGGCTCTTCTAAAGAATTATGCAATTTCATATCAACCAACCTAAGTTTCTTCAGATAATCACCTAACATTTGTCTATGCATATTGAGTTCACAATCGCGGCCCCTAGTTAACATAGATTCAAGATCGTATTGGTTGAATTCAGGTTATCAATTGATTACTTACTGGGAGCATAATCCAAATGCAGCAAGATCATAATCATTAAAATAGAATGAGAATTGGAAAACACAACAACAAAAATCGCATAAAGAAGGTGAGGAATTAGGATCTCAAACTAGTTGCAATCATGAATCCTAAATTGATAACGAAGTTAGCCTTCCATGTTCATCGCCATAGAAGACTTTTCAGTATCTACAGAAAGAAGGAAAACAAAGAAGATGTAGAGAAAAATCACACCACAAAGTGTAGAAGAAAAATCTGTGTCAAAGAATCTGAAACTTGCTCTCGAAGCAACAAGTTTCAGCTCCCTCTAACCAAGAGTCTTTAACACATTTCTAACTAAAAAAAAAAAACTGACTAACTAACTCTTCAACTTCCTAAATACTTCGTAATTGATCACATGGTCAAAATTGCCATGGAGAATCAACTTGAACAGAAGCTTGAGCAGCCCAACAAACCCACCAATCAACAAGGAGAGGTTCAATTCAAAGTGGTTCGGTAGTAGTGCCTTCGAGTCCATTTTTGACATTGTAAATGGCCGAACTTGGTTGATTTGTAAGAATAAAAGTTTTAGATCTTCATCTTAGCTTTCTAGAGCTACCTAGATTGTCCAATTTGGAGGTCTGTAGCTCAATATATGGCCTACAAAAGATAGTAACCTCTTAGTGAAAATTAAGTTCGAAAATAAGCAAGGATTAACAATTATCCTCAACTAAGTTCAATGACCCAATATTCGACCAAAGTGTGATTGTTAGCCACAAAATAATGTCAAATATGTCCAACATAAGTCCCTATTATGTGCCTCAATTATGTGTTATTAGGCAACGTTCGCCTTTTAAAGTTCCTTGAGCTCACCTGATTGGGCACCCTGCTTCTTCAGTTGCTCTTGGGACTGCTTGAATGCCCCAGCCCAAAATTGGGTCATCGCCTAAGAGCGAGCCTAGTAGATGGGAACCGCTTTCATGGTGGCAAAAGGTCTCGCCTTCACTATCAGATCTTGGTCCCACATTGACATGAAGCTAGGATCGATCATGTTCTGGGGATGGAAATCAAGGCCTAGAGAAACTGCTTATCACTCAACCTACTCAAGCATGTAAGGTGATGAGCCTGAGTCTCCAACACAGGAGCGGTAGTACTATTCAATGATGGCAAGGGTCCATGCTTTGGGCCAACACTAGAATCCCCAACCATGACTGTCCTCTCCTTCCTCTTGCAACCTTGAGAATCCTCGGCCTCATCCACTAATCTCTAAATCGTCTCGGTGGCATTTTCAATGGTCAACGACGAGTTGTTGGGTGCCACTTCCCTCTTGGTATCATTTTCTTCGGCCTTAACCACACCCTTCTTGGTACTGGTCACCCCTTTTCATTGAGGTACTTGCAACGAACGACACCCCACCGACTGCTCGCACCTTCATGAAGCGGTCCTTAAAACCCTTGTATGACGTGGAGTAAATGGTAAGCAAACAAGTCTTTGGCAGGCTTATTAGCTACACCCACCTACACTTTGTGCTCGAGCGGATAACATAATGATGTAGGAATTTCAGCATGCTGGGCCTCAAATGTAGGCAGTGGTAGATCATGCAAAACGCCTGCTTTGTGGCCCACCCATTCGAGTGCAGTTGGCTCGGGGCGACATCCAAAGTCAGAAGGACGTTCGCCTTAAACTTGTCAAATGGGAGGCTCACACCGAATCCCGTAGTTAGGTCTTGTACAGATAACAGAAGTTGACCTCACCATCCCTCGTCGACACGTACACCCACTCGTTGAAAGAACATGGCTCCATCATGAAGTCTTGTTTGCTACCCAATGTCGCCAACATCACATCCTTGGCAACCTCGGTGACACGCCCCTAGGAAGACATCCATAAAGGATACGCATCCATTTCAACACTCAACTAGTCGAAGCTGGGAAGTCTCATGGGGACAAACACCATCCTTTGGGCAAGGACTTGAACATTGGCCTCGCCACCCCTTGTTGGGGTAGTCGTCGGGCACAAGACGACCTCGGTGATGACAACCTCTTGGTTCGCTTGGGCACTTGACGCCCCTGACCACCCCTCGTCCTGATTGGCCACTCAATGCACCGGACAAGGAATAAATGGACGAGGAGGTGGAGGCAGAACCCGATGAAGTTGTCACGTCCATCGACACCACCTCCCCCTCCATCATTTTCCCATTAGAACCCTGGGAATTTCTTGAACTCATAACATACATACACCATTAACTCGGACGAAGAGGAGTCTGCGGAAGTGAGGTCGGCGCATAAACTAACAGAGCAAGGTTGTTTAGGAAACGAGTGAGTGGCACCTAGGGCTGGCCCACCCTTCTAGACGTGAACTAGGGGCCCAATCCACTACATGTAAAGCGTCGCCCCTACCCCCCACTAAGAACCCATCTACTAGCACCTCAAACAACACGACACATTTAATACAACTGCCAAAGCACCTCGAAACTAAGTGACGCCTTTAACATCACATTTAATGCACATTGTCCCAAGATAGTGCAATGATCATGCATGGGTATACGCCCCAAAAACGTCCTCCCTAGTCCAGGCATTGTCAATCACCACAGCCTTCTCCAAAGGCCTTGTGTCTCGAGGGACAAGTGTACACGCACGATTGAGACCTCTTCGACAAGGTGTGACTCCTTCGGCTTCTGCTGGCCACCTCTCGAGCCCATTCATCTTCACCTACAACATAGACCCCACCACGTATCTCGTAGGACATCTCTGAAATCTCTCTGTGTGGGTCACTGGCATATGGGGGCCCAACATAGGTCTAACTCCCATAAATATGAGGGGTTGCACCCATACCAGGTACGTTTTATCTCACCACACACTCACCTATGCTCCGACTAGTGCTAACTTGGGCGACGAAGTGTCTTTGCAGGTACCCTCCTTTTCCAGCCACACCTTGGCTCCAACCTATAGGGGGTGATAATTGTTTTTATGTCGTGGACACAATATAAAAAATAACTAGATTACCTATGATTTTTATAGCATATGGTCAACTTAGGTTGAATCTCTCAAGGACACATGTGTTCATTTTGCCTAGTGTGTGGAAAGCAGAGAATCATGCAGAATATGGAAATGCAAAATGCAAACTCAGACACTAACTGGAATGTAAAGGCAGGGGGTTTGGTTTGTATCGAAAATTACAAGGTAAATGTAGAACATAATAGTAAACTACCTACAAAAATTCAGAACAAACAAACAACGAATAAACAACGAACAAATATTTAGCATATTGATAATTCATATTTTAGACACCCTATAAGGTCTTAAGATGGGCATAATAGACTCTAAATTGTAGCTAAGAATCACGTATTAGCTAAGATTCAGATTTCCAATGTAAAAACAAGAAAAATACAAATCTATGCTAATTTGCAAATTTTAGCTAACAAAAATTCTAAACTCATTTTGCAAGTCAAAACTGGAGTCTCAAATGAAGTCAACCCAGTTGAGACCGAAGTCGTGTCGGCTAGACGAGCTCTTTCGCATGCGAACTTTGTCTCCACATGCCGATTCCATCTCCACATGCTGACTCCATTTGCCGATTCCGTCTCCAGTAGTCAAGTCAATGTGTCGACTCCGACTCCTGTAGCCGACTCCAGATGTCAAAGTCGTCCCATCCATTCGAATACCTCCTGGCATCAAGACCGACTCTGCTCCAGCGATTTCGAGCACGTGGTTATTTAGGAATTAGTTAGTTAGTTGTTAAGTTTGTTATTTCTTTTATTTTAGTAGCTGTAGTTAGTTAAGACAATTATTTTTGTTAATTCAATAGTGTATGATTAGAGAAGTAGTTAGTCTAAATGTGTATAAAAAGGGAAGACTAGTTCGTTCATCAGTTAGCCATATAGCCAGCCAAGTCACGTACACAGACACTTACACATTCATACTCCATCGTACACATCTACATTCTCACTTCATTCCTGTGTTTCCACGATGCTTCAGATGGCGTCTAGTCGATTGAGTGGATGTAGGACTAGGGTTTGGGTAGCGGCTGGTTGCTAGAGAGGACTGACCAGGAGGGGCAGATTTGTTTGTCTTCACGGCACACTCTGGTGGACTAACCCCTCTGTATCTGGCCATCTCCAATGGAACATTGCAGCTCTACCACAATGATCGTTGTGGGAGGCTGATTCCCTACGTCCATATATCCACACTTTGTAACATCCTAAAATTTATTTAATTATTTTTAGAAATAAATTTCATTATTATTATTATCAATTTTATTTTAATTATTAATTGCTACAGGAAATTATTTTATTAAATAATTTTGAATTTTGAAACCGAAATGTTATTATTATTATTATTATTATTATTATTATTCTTTTGCACCTTAAATATTTGAAAATGATGGGCATATCAATAACTCACTAAATGTATACAAAAATGAAAGTGATTTATATATTTGAAATATATGTCAAATTACATAAGAAAGGACAATAAGGTCTTCCCTAGGGCCCTTATTAATAATTGTTATTGTATGGTTTCTTGTGGCATTTTAAGGGGGATTAAATTATTGGATTAATGTTTTTCCTTAACGTGATTTTCGTTTGAAATTGTATGATTAATTGTCTTAATTACTTGATTCTCGTGGTTGTTCATGGTTGAGGTTCAATTTGGGACTTTTATGTGTAATGGTGAAATTAGGTGGAATTTAATGGTGTTTTATGTGCATTTCTGTGCGTTCTTATAAATGATTTATGGTAATGATGGCTAAATGGATATGATTTTGGCTTGATTATGGACTGTGTGAATGATGTATGAGTCATGAGAATGAGAATGCGGATGAGAATGCATTGAGCATGGACATGAGATGCATGAGAAGCCAGACGTGGCTATAGGCCAAAAGTGGTGTTTAATAGGGTGGACTAATGATGGGGGACATTCATATGCATGGGCCATAGGTGATGTTTAACCATGCTACACGCCAACCATAGGTGGTGTTTAACGGTTGTGTAGAATGTCTTCGCACGAGCCATAGGTGGTGTTTAACTGTGCGACACACCGGCCATATGGGGTGTTTAACGGTGTGATCATCATTGGTTATAACTAAGGGGATTGAGGAGGTTCGCCCATGGTATGGAGTTCCGAATCGAGACTTTTAGGTGTGGTGATGAGCATATGCATTGTGCGAGCATGTGCATTTTGTAAACATGAATGGAATGTGATTGATTTTGAATGCGATGGAATGTGTGATTGATATATGATTAATTGTTAATTTTTAGTAATTGGGTATGATAATGGGTGTGATTTGGGGTACTATCTGCATTTGTATATGATTGAATGCTATTTCTCACCGTGCTCTCTTGTGGTTTTCTTTTAGGTAATGTTGAGGGCTTGTGGTGCCGAGTTTTGAAGAGGTGGGGTCTTGCTCTGATTTTGTGTGACATGGGGCTTGGTATTTAGAATAATGGTTCTATGTCTTTTAATACGTACTTTTGCACCTTAAATATTTGAAAATGATGGACATATCAATAACTCACTAAATGTATACATAAATGAAAGTGATTTATATATTTGAAATATGTGTCGAACACATGAATGACATGTTTAGATCAACATTAATAATTTATGTGATAATTTTTTTTATGTGTACTTAATGTTTGAACATGATAATGATCATGTGAACCTTTTATCCTTAATACGAATTGAGTCCCCTTGGTTTTATTTATTACCTTGTCTTCCTTTTTATTTACTTGGTTATTTTAATTTAAGTATTCAGGGTAGAAAGGTGTCACGCACTTCATGTATTGCTCCAATGGTTATTCAATGAAATGGGTTTGCGTTTCCTTACTGTTATGTTTGTAATTCCTGGTTAGCTTAATTTGTTCTGTTTGTAATTCTTGTTAGCTTATCTATTCTTGCTTGTGTCACGGTCGTGCATGGTAGGAATAGATCATGTTAGGTTAGGGGTTGATCAGAACCAATCTAGCAACATTATAGGTAATCGATAGAAAACCTACATCAACCATGGGCATAATCCCTGCTAACTTGAGGTCGCGATCGTGTAAGCCCTTAGTAGGCAACGAATGAATGTTAAGAGATCGTCTTAAGACATATGTTGGTGTGGAATCATATGCATTAATAGTAACCAGAACCAGAACCATTTACTTAATAACTTTGGAAGTGATATGATAAATATATGTTTTGTTCACTGTAGTTCACCTTTACTTTTGTAGTCAATAGTTTACTGTTTGCATTTAATCCTACAAAACCCACTTTTTTACTTTTGCTTATCGAGTCTGTATCTTGCACTCCAAGTTCTGCATGTTTCTCATCCCTTTACACTAGGCATCACTAGAATAATGTGTCCTTGCAAGATTTGACCTAGGTTGTCCCTATACTACCCAAAACATAGAAAATCTAGTTACTTTTTATAGCTGAATTAATGAATAAAAACAGCTTAATCACATATCAAGCCAAAGTTTAGCAAGCAACCAGTTCCGGTTCTTAGTGATGGATGCAATTCCAAACCAACCTAAGTTCTTAAGACGATCACCTAACATTCATCCATTACCGATTTAGGGCTTACACAACCGCGGGCTCGAGTTAGCAGGGATTACACACGTGGTTTATTTTAGGCTTTCTATCGATTACCTAACAAGTTATTAGATTGGTTCCAATCAGCCCCTAGCATAACGTGATCTACTTTTAGGCATGCATGATCATGACACAAGCAAGAAGTAGAGAAATAGAATAGGAATTACATACTAACAGATAGAGAAACACAAACCAATTCATTGTAGAAACGTGTGTATTGATACATGGAGTTGTGGAATCATGGACTCAACCTCCCGTAACAACCGCCATGGAAGAACTGCAGTGCTTCACTGAAGATGGCTAGAGCATAGAGGGGTTAGTCCACTGGAGTGTGCCAACTATACTGGTCAATCCCCTCTAGCAACTGGCCACTATCCAAACTTTGAACCTACACCCACTCAACCGACTGGATGCCATACTGAAGCACTGTTAATCACCGATCAATGGAAGTGAGAGTGTATGTGAGTGTACATACAAACAACGGAGAATAGCATGGAAAAACAGGAGAAGTCAAACCAATGAATGAGCTACGCATCTCCTTATATACATGTTTGTCTTAACTAACTAACTGTAAACTAACTAGCTAACTAATAGAAATAACTAGCTAATAGAAATAACATATTTAACTAACTAACTAATTGTTTCCTAAGTGATCACGTACTCGAATTTGCTGGAGCGGAGTCGGTCTTGCTATCGGGATGAATCCGAATAGATGGGACGTACTCTGTAGGAGAAGATGGAGTCGGCATGCAGAGACGGAGTCAACATGTAGAGTCGACTTGACTAGTGGAGACAGAGTCGGATACCGGAGTCAGAGTCGGCACGGAATGGACTCGATTACTGGCGAGCGGAGTCGGCTTGGAGAGGAAATCGTTTGGCCGGGACGACTTCATTTTCCGGGACGACTTCAACTGTTCGAGACGCCTTTGGTCTTGGCTGGAATGGTCAGAGATTTCAGTTTCGACCTACACAATGAGTTTGATCTTTTTATTAGCTAAAATCCTCAAATTAGCATAGATTTGTATTTTTCCTGTTTTTATCTCGATGATCTGAATCTTACCTAATATGTGATTTTTAGCTACAAAATAGAGTCAACTATACCCATCTTAAGACTTTATTAGATGTCTAAAATATGAATTATTAGGAGGTCAACACATTTGGCAGCACAAGACAAGGGAATCCAATCTTCATTTGAGAAAAGGGCTTGGCCCTCACCCGAGAAGTCTTTATTGAGGATTTTTCAAGAATTCTTGACTGGAACAATAATAAAGTTAGGCGAATAAATTGTTAATAAAATTTATAAATATATTTTTTGAAAATTTCCACCACTTTCATATTTGATTATCTACATAAAAATCATTACCAATGTGTTTTTTTTTCTTTAAATGTTAATGAAACGTTTCGTAATAAACACGCGCGACTCTCTTGATTTATAGTCAGATCCTATATTATTTATTAATATAGTGTGTTCTTCTTTGTAAATATAGTGTGTTTTATTAATATAGTTATTTATTAAAATAGTGGGTTATTTATTAATGTATTAATTTTTACTTTTAACTAGTATTTTACTTTGTGTATTACATGAGATAAATATTTATTTTTATATAATTATAATTATTTTATAATAAATAAATATTTTAAATATTTTTTAACTTTTAGTTATAACTAATATTTTACCTTGTGTATTACATGAGACAAATATTTATTTTTAATATAATTATAATTATTCCATTGAGTATCACCAAATTATAATATCTCATACAATCGCAAGGATCCCGAGACATCCTTGTATGATACTGTATCTAATGGACAAGACCTAAGCAAGACGGAGACCGGTCGAGCTCTTGGGCTTGGGGGGCTAGGGAAATGATTACATCCCGTGTCGGGGCATTGGTTGGATGACTCTCGTGATATCTTAAGCACCATTTCGGTAGGCACTTGTCGGACTATATATCACCTAACTATTTTAGAACATCATGCGCTTATGTTTTACTCGATACTTGTGGGATTGTGTATCGACCGACTATTTTAGAACATCAAACGCTTATACTCTACTCAACGCTTGCGAGAATTGTATACTGGTTGATCGACTACTGTTGCCTGACTCAAACAAGTTGGCTTCGATTGGGTAGTAATGCAAGACACCAAGATGGACACGAATTATGCAAGCTTACAACGGTTGGTTGGAACTTGACAAATTGACAAGTTCTAAAGGCATGTGCTATATCTATTAGGCAACAAAAGAAACATGCGACAATGTAGATGCCCAAGATAAAGAGTATCTCCTTATTGTCCCCAACCCAACCAAGTAGCATGATAGCAAGCCTAAGTGGCACCTAGGCAGTTGGCAAGATTAGAGCAGAGCAGACCTTGCAAAGGTCAAGTGGTGCAACGCCAAAGATAACGACGTCAAAGGCAAGTGACACGTTTTCCAAGAAGCCTAGTTGAGAGGGAAATGAGTGAATAGGTATCTAAGTAGGAAGGTAAACATGTCTAATAGTCACGAAGGAGAGAACCTAGAGAGAATCAAATAGTCACTTTTTTGATTTTGACAAGAACACAAAATTAATTAATCCTTAGGGTCTATTCTATTTAATAACAATAATAAAATTTAAATATGTAAATATAAATCTCTCTAATATTGACATGACTAATAAAATAAAATATATTAATTAAGATAAATAAGATAATAAAAAATATTTTAAATTAAATGTGTTTTCTTTATTAATATAATATGTGTTCTTTATTAATGTATTAACTTTTAGTTTTAACTAGTATTTTAGCTAGTATATTACACCAGATAAATATTTTTTTTATATAATTTTAATCATTTTATAATAAATAAACGTTTTAAATATATAAAATATATTTTTTTAATTTTTAGCTTTAACTAGTATTTTAGTCTGTGTATTATGTAAGACAAATATTTATTTTGTATATAATTGTAATTATTTCATTGAGTGAATAAATAATTTAGTCCTAAAACTTGTAATAGTCAATTAAGTTATCTTTAAAATTAATAAAAAAATAACTAGTCATTAAAGTTATACATCATCAATCAACTTTTTTCCTTAAATTACAAGGAATGATCAAATTAATTTTTAAATAAATAAAATAGCATAATAGTCTTTGAAGTTGTAAATTATCATTCAATTTAGTTATGAAATTGTAATGTTAAATCAAAATTGTCCTTAAAATTAAAAAAACTTAATTATAGTTTTTACCTTATAACTTTAAAATTTTACAAATTTTGTCATAACCTTTTTCATGCATTTTAACTCTAAACTTATATGATTTGACAAATGTGTTCTCTACTTTCAAATTTTCATACACTTTGTCCCTCAAATGCAATCAAACCTCTAGAAAATGCTATACAATGTGAGAATCGATATTTAAATTCTTAACTCATTTGTTTTCCTCGACAACTATACACTAAATCATTTGACTTGTTCAGTTTATATATAAAAGTATATTATACAATAACTGTTTTTGTTAATTGCACTTTGTCTTCCTCAAGTATATGTTTATATTTAATTATTTATTATATAAAAATATTAAAAATTAAGATGACATATTTATTTTTTATAATTGAATAAATAATTTTGTATAATTAAAATAAAAATATTTAATAAATAATGACTTTGTTGATCAGATTAAAAATTTTAATTTACAGTATAGAAATAGATTTAACTATCTAAGTTAAAAATTTTAATTTATAGTATAGAAATATATTTATTTGTAATTAGATTTTTAATTTGTACTTCTTATCTAATTGAAAAAAAAATACAACTTTAGGTTTGGTTAGTCCACTTTTTATACGTCATAGCAAGTTAAAAATTCATTTAAATTTTTAATTATAAAAAAAGAAAAAAGACAATAACCAAAATATTTTATAATCCCACATGTCACATTTTTATTTAAATAAATAAAAAGAAACATGATATTAGAGATATTGTGTTAAATTGAGTGTGTGTTTGTTAAATTGATTGTATGTATTTTTGTTAGAATTCTTTAATTGAGAATAAGAAAAGTGAAAGTTTCGCTATTTAAGTTAGAGATTTTAATTTACGATATAGAAATATATTTGTTTGTAGTTTTATTTTTAATTTGTATTTCTTATCTAATTGAAAAAAGGAATAACTTTAAGTTTGGTTACTTATTTTTGATATGTCATGGTGAGTTAAAAATTCATTTAAAATGAATTTTTAATATTAATAAAAAAAACTAAAATATTTTATAATTACATGTTACATTTTAATTTAAATAAATAAAAAGAAATATAATATTTGAAATAATAATTTTAATTATTTAAAAAATAACATAAAATAATATAAAAATTACTACATACTTATATATTTTTTATTTTTCGGATCTCTCCCAACCTTGGAACCTATACAGCCGCCCCTCCTAACTCCCCCTCAAGGTCAACCCCAACTCTTTGTCCATTTTGTATGAGAATTCCAGTACTTTTTATACCATTATCTAATATATACTTATATTTTAATTTGACTGACTAAAAAGTACCATATTAATCACTTTTAGTTTAAAAGCTCTTTGTCCATATTAATCACCTTTATTTTAATTTGACTGACTAAAACGAGGTTGCTTTGGTATGGATATAAAATCCTTCACTAATATTGGTTAATACTTGACATAAAGTGATATCTACTTATAATTCTTGAATTAGAGATTTAAATTTGATTTTAGATTTGAACATGAAAAAAAATATATTAAAAAGAAAATACTTGTTGTCTGATGAACATTTCCACAGTATATTTTCGAGCCTAAATACTTCTTTTCTATTCTTTAAATATCCAAAACTATTGAAAAGTAAAGCACTCCCTACTAAATTAATCTCACCTTTTAATCTACTTACACACTTCATCATTATATGAGTGGTCAAACTCACTATAATTTTAATTCTGGTTATACACTTTATTAGTGTTATCTCTTAATTCTAGTTAAATATTTATAATTTATATTTAATATATTATTTTTATGTTATTTTTATATTTTAATTTGTTAATTTTGATCGATTATAATATAATATAATATAATTTTAATATAATATATTTTAATTTAATTTTATCTTTAAAAACAAAATTATTTCATAAGATATATTAAAAAAATAAATTATATTACAATAAATTAGAAATAATAATTTAAATATAAAAATAAAATAAAAATATTATACTAAAATTAAATTATTAGACAATAATTAAATTATATTTAGAAAATAAAAAATAAAAAATAAAATAATTAATTAAAAAATAAGAATAATATTAAAAATAATAATAATCACTACTCATATTATATTAAAAATAAACTATAAAAATAAATTATATATAATTATCTTATTTATATAAAATAATAAATTCATTCCTTAATTGAATTATATACTTAAAAATTAATAAAGCACACAAACACTATATTAATAAAGAAGACACACACATTATATTAATAAACAGCACATGCAATTTTCTTAATTATCTACTTGTTTTAATTTAAAAATATATTTATATCATAGTTTAAATTATTTTTATAAGTTTAAAAAATATATATTTTATATATTTAAAATATTTATTTATTATAAAATAATTATAATTATATAAAAACAAATATTTATCTTATGTAACCCACACCAAAATACTAGTTTTAACTAAAATTTAATATGTTAATAAAAAAATATATGTAAGATTTAATCCAAGACAATGATGTTTTGTCGATGATAGACAATAACATAAAAGTAAATTAAATAAAAAATATAATACGTCGTTTTAAATTTTTTTTAAATTATTTATTTTATTGTAATAAAATATACCATATTTTAATAAAATTATGTGTCTATTTTTCTATGTAATATATTTTACTTTAATAAATCTTATATATAAAAAAAACTTATCTATCGTTTTGTCCTAGACACATAAAATTTTAGGACTTGTCATGCAAAGAGCAAGTGTAGTATAATATCCCTATTGATATAGTCAAAATAATGTATATACATAGAACTTGAGTTAACTTTTGAGATTGAGTTAAACTCAAATTCAAAATCTTAAGATGATATTAAAGCCTATTTTAACAATTACTTTTAGGCTCAAGTCACCTGTTATTAGATTGTTATCAAATCATTTATAGATGTCTAGTTCGGTAAACTTTACACACAAGATATTTCTTTCTCGACATGAGAGAGTGTATGTGTGTGTTGAAGATCTTGCATCAACTAATGATATGACTAAAATAGTATATGTAAGTGACAGAAAACCCTTACTAATTGATTTAGCTTGAGGTCGAATTAAGCTAAGTGTGACACCCTTCTACCCCCGAATACTTAAATTAAATTAATAAAATAAATAAAATGAAGACAGGGTAATAGTTAAAACTAAAAAGCACAATTTGTATTAAGGATAAAAGGTTCACATGGGAATTAAAAGGTAGGCACAAAGTTTTCAAAGAGGTTTTAGATCTAAACATTATAATTGAGAAGTCATCATCATCTTTAAAATAAGTCATCCAAACATCAAGACATAGAGCAACTATTCTAACTTCTAGAACCCCGATGTCACACTAATCAGAGCAAGACCCCGCATTTTCAAAACTTGGCACCATGAGTGCTCTCAATGTTACCTAAAAGAAAACAACAAGAGAAAGTACGGTGAGAAATTGTATTCAATCATATATAAAGGCAGATGATGCTCCAAATCTCACCCATTACCGTACTCAATTGCTAACAGTTAACAGATGCTCATATATCAATTACATTTTGTTCATTCAAAATCAATCACAATTCATTCATGTTTACAAAATGCACATGCTCGCACAATGCATATGCTCATCACCACACCTAAGAGTCTCGAGTCGGAATCGGAACTCCACACCATGGGCGAACCTCCTCAAATTAGTTATCACTAATGATGGCCACACCATTAAACACTCCGTATGGGCCGGTGTGTCGCACAGTTAAACACCACCTATGGCCCGCATGCAACATGGTTAAACACCACCTGTGGCCCACGCATATGATTGTCCCTCATTATTAGTCCCCCTGTTAAACACCACATATGGCCAGGGTATTATAGCCACGTTTGGCTTCTCATGCATCTCATGCCTCTCATGTCCATGCTCAATGCATTCTCATCCATACTCTTATTCTCATGATTTATTTATACATCATTCGCACAATCCACAATCAAACCCAATCATATTAATTTAACCATCAATATTATAAATCATTCATCAGAAAGCACAGAAACACACATAAAACACCATTGAATTTCACCAAGTTTTATCATTGCACACAAAATTTTCAAATCATGGACAACCATAAACAACACAAGAATCAAGTAATTAGGACAATTAATCATACATTTTCTCAACAAAAATCACATTAGGACAAGACATTAATCAGACCACAGAGCATATTGACAAATCTTTTTTACCGATTAAAATATTTTTAAAACATAATAATCAAACGAAATTGAGAATTTAGATCCTAGAGGGACTTAGGGATTGCCCTCACTACCCGTACACTCCCGCATTCATATATGATCAAACTCATATCCCTGTACCTTAGATGCGAAGAATAATGATGATCTGATGCGGCTCTAAGACGATCTGAACACCTTAACTCCTCTTCCTTGCAAGTCGGCGTTCTCATTCCTCTAGTTCTGTCTGTCTGATGCGTAAAACACCAATTAGGGTAAACTGATTACCCCTTGTCTAATATTCTAGCTGGGTCAGGTCAACCCCAACCCGCCTGTCAGTCTCCCCCGTTAATTCAATTAATTAAATTAATAAATGAAAATAATTTAGATAAAGCCTCATCAGTTTATAAAATCATTAACCCCTCTATTAAAATAAAATTGATAATAATAATAATGTAATTAATTTCTAAAAATAATTAAATAAATTTTAGGATGTTACACTTAAACTTAAATTCTAAGATGGTTCCAACATTTATCCTAATTATGGTTGTTAGCCCAACCAGGCCATCTCAAGATGTTATTAGACCATCCACTAATATTCAGTCATTCAAATTTTAAACTTGAAATGTCTAGTTCTCAATTGAAGGAGTGTATTAGAAATGTTACATCAACCAGTGATATGACTAAATTAGTATATATAATTAAATATTTTACCCCTATTTCATGGGTACAAAAATAATAAGGGATAATCCTGATTTCTTGATTTAACTTTTGAGATTAAATTATATTCAAACCTAAAATCTTAAAATGGTATTAGATTAGTTACCAAACTTTTATCAAGAGTAAATAATTTTGAAAGTTTTTTTAGGATTTACAATTTCGTTTTCAACAATCTCATCAAACTTTTAGAATCTATATTCATTTCTATAACAATTTCTTTTGCAAAAATAATAGTATTTTCAAATCCATCTCATCCCTATATTTTTGAAAAGAAAAATAAGACCTTTGAATTATTGATATTGATACACATAATATATATCCTTTGATAGGACATTTTTACTAATGACCACCGATAAGACATTTTTTTTACTAACCATGCATGTCTAACAAAAATTCAACATTTTTAAGTTCATAATGTTATAGCTACTAATTAAGAGAAAATAAGATAAAATCAGACATATTTTAAGGAAAAAAAATTCACTAATTATTTATTACTCGATTAATAACTTTTTGTATGAAAATTATTAATAACAAAGGTTTTTGGAAGCCTAGCTAATAAACAAAATGCTTTACTCTCTTGGAGGAACCAACTTTGAGTTTGATGATGGATTCGAGACTTCGAATGCTCAAAGTTTGTGAAATGCAAGAAAATTGAAGTTAGAATCAATCTAAATCTTCCCTAATATTTTCTTTTTTACTAATTTTTTTACTTTATGTTTTTCTTTTTTATTTAGTATTTTTATAAAGTATTAGGAATATTAATGAAAAGATAAGGTGCCGAGTAAGAGAACATTTTTTTTCTCTCTCATACTTTCAGGTTAAAACACACACTTAACTTATTTTCATTTTTCGTTAAAATTTGTACTAAAATAAAAAATGACAAATACCATATATAATTAAAATCCTAAAACTTCTTGCTCAGATAATTTAATTTAGTTGCTTTGTATCTATCTGTATTCAGTAGCTGATGCTAGTCCTTTTCTTTTTACTGTGACTAGACAGCCATTTGTTGACTTTCTTGCACAATTAATCAAAAACAAGATTCTCAACCATCCATTACTTTTACTTTTACTTTTAATAATTGTTATATATTCTTTTGATCACAATTTACAACTCAGCGACCATATCGAAGAGGAATTTATTCAAAACTGACGGAGACAAAAGAAAAATAGAATTTATTTCATATATATAAAAAGGAAAAGAACCAGCTGGAAGCATATATACCCTACGCCTAGAAGAAGTTATGAACGAATATTAGGTATAAGTTATAAGAAGAAATGAAAAAAAAAATCAATAAGTTAACTTCTTTATAATAACTTTTTAGTAATCTAAACAAGTTGTAAGATTATTTGATATAACAATTTTGTTTGTTTTTTTAATAAACTAAAACTGAAATAATTAATTAGATACTTGAGATGGATCACAATATGTGCCTTAATTCAAATTCCACAAAAGAGGTAGGTACAAACATGTAAACAGACAAGTACCATTTACCCATGCTACTTAAAAGCATACCCATCTAAAGATTAAATAATAGACCCCGACTAAGGGATTCAATATGGGCATGAGCAATAAAGAGGGATTCAATATAACATAAGACTAACATGTTTCTTTAGAATGCATTAAAGAGTTTAATGACTAAGCTTATGGGTGTATAAAACAACATTTGATAAAGGAGCTAAATCAAATTTTTAAATAAATTTTTGTATATACGTTATTGGTGTGACTTCTCTTAAGTAAGTCTCACTTAAGATTTTTTTTTTTTTTTTTTTTACCTTTCTTCTTTTATACTTCTCTTTTTTGTTATTTTGTCTCTTGAGTAACGCGCTATCTAACTTCTGAAGTACGTCGCTTGACATCAATGATCCTGTCAACTATTGTCTTTTAGTGTCATAGGTTGTCAGGAATATCATTAAGTTAGAGTCAGTTGGCCGACTGGTGATATTTAGTCGATTGGTCGTTCCATAGTAACATTGTCTCTACTGTTAGGAATCTTGTTAAATTACCAACAACTGGCTTGATGATACTCAGTTGGCTGATTGATCCAAAATATTATCATCTTTACTACCAAGAATCTTGTTAAGTTATAGTCAGCCAACTTAATAATACTCGAATGACTAAATGATAAGTATCTATCTTATGTCAAAATAACCTAGTTACTCATTAAAAAAAGAAAATAAATCCTCCACAGTCTAATAAAGATATATATTTGCATAACTGCTCATCTATCAACCATATATATGATATAATAAGTGATATCCAAGCTACACCAAAAAAAGAAAAAAAAAAGAGAGAGACTGATCAAGAACATGGGAAACACTTACCCTCACCCAGTACAATCAGGAAAATTTGCTTCCATCAACGTGAGCAAGGGAGAGGCAAATGGAGAAACCTACGAGGAGAAGAGTGTGTCGTACAACGTGGACGACAGAAGTGCCAAGGTTTCGATAAAAAGGACAAGGGGAGCTGGCTCAAACCCCAACGAGAAGTTCATCATCTCAATCACCGACAGCGACAAGGTGAACCTCCTTTCTTGGCGCGTGTGGCCATATAGATTTGAAATGATGGTGGAAAGGCCACAAGGGCAACAACACCTTAAGGTGAGTTATGCAAGAACCAGTGTTATTCAAGACAAGGACGTTTTTCGGATGATGGTTCCCCTCTACAACAAGGTTAAGATCACGTTCACACCTCCCCCTTTGAATCTGTACGAACAAGATGCCACCAAGAACGCCAAAATAACGAACACTGCAGGGGGTGGCATCACCGAAACTTCCCTAAACCCTTATAGGGTTAGGGGGAGTGACAAGCAAAGGGGCCTTGTGGTCATCGAGTGGAAGAAGATGGGTTGGGATCAAAGCCCTTACTTGGTCACCGTGGCACACTATTTTGCCACTTTGCACAAAACAAATACTGGCTTCTCTGTTCTCGCAACCATTCAAAGTGGTGAAGATGGTTTGAAAGTGGAGGGGCCAATTTTTCATCCTGCTACTTCCTTGTTTGAGATGTTCGATCATGTGCTGAGGAGTGGGTGTTGGACACCAAACATGTGCCCTCACTGTGCTTATCAGAATGGTAATTATAATTATAATGCAACCCCTGGTACCGAAAATGGCAACCAAATGCAACCATGGTTTAGCAACATTATGAATAATAGTGCACCAGCTTTAGAGATAAAGAAATTCCATGGTACCTCTTAAATTTAAGAGTTTTGATATTGTTATTAATAAACTCTCCCTCTTTTCTTCGTCTCTCGCTCTTTTCTCATGTGTTTCACCCTCCTTTTTTTTCTGTCTTGCATCAAACATTTGATAAAAAATAACAATGACTAACTAGATTATGATGTAAAAAAGACCTAATATACAATGATATATTAAAAACTAGTTCTTAGTTTGGGCATTGCACATGATAATTATTTCTATATAACTATAATTATAATTCATAATAAATAAGTATTTATAAATTTTATTATTACTAAAATTTATAATAAATAAATATTTTTAAATATATAAATTATATTTTTGAATTTATAGTAAATAATTTAAATTGTGGTGTAAAATTATTTTTAAATTAAAACGAATAAATAAATAATATAATCAAATATTTAGATAAAGATAAAAGTACGCTAATTTAAAATGATTGGGAGATATTTTAACTAGTGGCAAGAATAATGTGGGAAATGTATGAGGGAAGAGATTGTGTTAAAAATTTAATTGAGACCAAGGAGATGGAGAATTTCACTTTTTCAAGTAAAGAATTCTAATTCTAATTTATCATATATTAATATATTATTTTTATATATATCATAAATTAAAACATGACATGTGTCTTTTATTAAGTTTATTTTTACAGTATATTTTTACTCATTTCATGGTTATAATAATATAATGCATAAAAAATAAAATATAAAATATTTTTAAAAGGTAATGTGGTACACATAGGCAGGAAGACAATAAATAAGAAATTATCTTTTTAAAAGGCATGTTTTGATGCATTTATATATGAAATAATTTATTTATCTAGTTGTATGATAATTTATGTACATTAAATGATTTTTTTTTGTTTAATATTAATCCCATTTCCTAAATTTTAATTGGGCATATTTTATTTTATGCAATCTAATATTATTTCAAAATTTTATATTTGTTATATCGTGATGTAAAATTATATTTAGTAATTTTTTTAATTGGAACGATTGTTATTATCCTTGTATTATGTAAATGATACATGTACCCTATTGATAAGATATTACTTGATTTTATCATTGTGTAATAGACGAAAATAGTTGAATGATTATTTTGAGTAATTTAAATGTCTTAAAGTTTTAGTTCAACTATCTTCTTTTATCAGGTAGGAGAGTTTGGTATGTTTGAGATTCTATTGATACATGGTTTCTACCTTAATTAAATTCTCAATTAATTAAACATGATATTTGTTATATTTTTTTAAAATTTTCTTATTCAATAGTTTCTTTTATTGTTTGTTATTGCCTTGTCACGTAGATTTATATTGAGGATATTATAGTCTTTTCGTTATAATGTTATACAATGAAGTCGATATTGTTTTATATTATTAATCATCCATGTTAAGATAATATAATGAAATTTCAATATTAGTTAGCAAATTTTGTTGAGAATAATTTCTCTACTTTATATAATTATTTGACATAATTATAAATGGTATATTTGTGATATATACTTAATTTTTTATTATTGTTTCATTTTTGAAATACATTTTTTTAATATCCATTTGCTATTTTTTTGTTATATACTCAATTAAAGTAAAATTTATGTTCCATGTATTTGTATTGCACATAACCTAAATCTTTTGCTCATGTTTTGTGGCCATTTTTCAACACATCATGAGTTTGGAGTGAGCTCTTAAAAAAAATTATAAATAATTTATAATTGATTTAAAATTTCAAGGATTTTGATCTCACTTGTGAGTTTATAAAGTGAAATTTATTTTTTCTGTCATATCATTTTAAGGATTAATGTTTGAAATAACATAAGGAAATTTTGTATTATAAAATATCAAGTGACACTTAAATTTTTTATTTTTATATGCAAAATATTTGTTTAATTATGAAACTCAATTTTGTAAATTTTGTTAAGGACAAATTAAATGTGAGTTTCATATAGTTATTTTGTAATAACATTTTTTAATAATTTTGCATAATAGTTTGTATCTTTCTAATATACAATTCTTGAAGAGAGAAAGATGGGACGCAAGACCCTCACACTCATCTTCAAGCATTTCAAACTCAGATGTACATTAATAGAGGAGACGACCAACTCAACTGCAAACTGTTTCTTGGAACACTACGGGGAGTGGCTATGCCCTGGTTGGCCACCCTCCCACCCTGATCAATTAGGATGTTTAATGACTTAGCTACCTCTTTCGCCTCCCAATTCACATCAAACAAGACGAAGCGTCTGGAAGTAGTCAACCTCTTTGCTAGCAAAGCAAAGGAGAAACCCTCAAAAATTACCTGGCATACTTTAACAACATTACGGTAAGGGTGAACGACCCTGATTAGAAATTTTTCGTGAAAGCTTTCCAAAAGGTTGAGAGCAGGGCAGTTTAGTGATTCTCTCGCATTGAGAAAACCCCTCACTATGGAGGAGATTAGAGCCCAGGCAGAGAAGCATATTGAGGTGGAGGAAGATCAGGCCAATCGACTGGAAGTGGAGAAGCAACCGAGGATAGGCGATACCCAACCGACTTAGAAGGGAGAGAACCCAGACACTACATGAAATCTACCATACTAACTTGCTAAAACACCCGAGAGACGTGAAAGGGCGGTGGCTAAGACCCAACACACAAGAATGGTGTGAGTTTCACAGAGCGTACGACCACTGCATCGAAGACTGTCGGAACTTGCAAGAGGAGATCGAGAGGCTAATATAGGAGGGAAACTTGGGCCAGTATGTCTGTAGGGGGAATGAGAAAACCCCAACTAGCCCAAGGGCATCCAGAAGAGTAGAAAGAGGCGAAGCACCCAGGGAAAACTGTGGAAGACCGAAGAGGAAGGAGAAGCGAAAAGAGAGGAGCAGGTCACCCCATAGGAGGAACACACGACACAAGGGTGTCATTACAACCATATCAGGGGGAGGAGGTGGTGTATGAGCAGAGAGAAGTCGGAAAGGGAAGGCCAACGATGTTCTTGTAGTGCGAGGGAAGGTCGACATGACACCAACTCCAGTTATCACATTCGGCGAGAGGGCATGTGGTATGACCCACCTAGGCACGACGAACCTATGGTGATCTCAGTGGTGGTGGCTGAGTATAAGGTGGAAATGGTTCTTATTGATCAAGGGAACTCAGCGAACATCCTGTACTGGTCAACATAGGTGAAGATGGGGTTAAAACCAATTGACATGGAGCCTTGTGCAGGAAAATTATATGGATTTGTTGGCGAGCAAGTGAAGATTAGAGGAGCAGTCAAGCTAGAAACCACATTTGGGGAGGGCAATCACGCGCAAACCATCTCAATACTATACACGGTTGTTGACGTTGAAGCATCATACAACATAATCATGGGGCGGCCAACATTGAAAAGTTTAGTGTAGTGGTCTCCACCTACCACCTGTGTATGAAATACCCGGTGGGGAAGGAGGTAGGAAGGGTATGGCCTGATCATCGAGTCGTTAGGCACTGTTATGATGACAGCTTGAGAATTGGCTCCCAGTCGACTTAGGCCAACAGGCCGGACGTGAATGTCCTGGACCTAGACCTTGACCCTAGGTGTGATGACGAGCACGAGAGGCCCCTGCCTGCAGAAGATTTGAAGGAGATCAACATTGTTCTGGACTTGGCGCACAAGACAAAGATAGGGACAACTTTAGCGCAAGAAGACGAGGGGTCGCCTTATCACTTTCTTGTGGGAGAACCGAGACGTGTTCGCATGGTCCCCAGCTGACATGCCCGGGATTGATCCCGAATTCATATGCCATCATCTTTCAATATCTCTGAGTTTTCAGCCGGTCATTCAATGATGGAAGAAGTTAGGAGAGGAGAAGAAAAGGGCTGCCTAGGAAGAAACCAAAAGGCTACCCGCAGTCGATTTTATTCGGGAGATACAATACCCTACCTGGTTGGCGAATGTGGTAATGGTCAAGAAGGCCAATGGGAAATGACGCATGTGCACCAATTACATAGACTTGAACAGAGCTTGCCCAAAGGACCTATATCCGTTATAGCACCCCAAAACTGTCCGGCCCAAACAACCACAGTTGACTTTCCCTTAACCGATAACGATAAAATCCTGAAGATTTTATACGTTATCAACAAGCAACTGCCGCGGTGGCCCGCGTTGACTACCTCTAACAACTATGACAGTTGTCACCATAACGGATAAAAAATCTTGGAGATTCTTGGCGATAAGGCAAGATACTCATCCCAAGAATCAGGGAATAAAATTTGTTATTCAATTCAAATTCAAAGTCAACCTAAACAAAATATTTACCGGAGATGGGCTAAGATACAAGCCTATCTCCCAGCCTATATAAGAGTTCACCACGAATGAGCGGGGTCGAAGATTTTTCTACGGGGTCAGAGATTTTTCTATGAGGTCGAACACTTTTCACAAAGAAAACACGAGAGAGCGAAAGCCTTGATGAAGCAATAGGAGCGCCGAGAGGAGTTACTTTTGGAAAAAGACGAGAAGACGACACGACAAGGTCCAGGTACCTTTTGCAAGTCCATTACCCCAAACCAAACCACCCCTCCAAACATAGGATTCCATTAGATATTAGTGAATATTTTGTATTGCACAATCTAAGAATATATAACATGTTTATTGCATATTGGTATGACCTCCATATTCTTAGTGGCACCAAAACATAGTATATCAACCTAGCCAAACCTTAGGTAACTGTTAGGTAACAGACGTTCTAGGGGCGCCTTGTGCCCTTGGAGCATAACCAACTTCCAAACCCCTTTGACCTGGTTCTGACCAAGCCTTATTCCTCCCCCTTCTCTTGGTTTTTCTAGCGTTCCTAAAACACTGGTGGTGACTCCTTCTCAAGCCGAGTTAATCTCAACCTACCCCTTTTACCTTCTAGATTTTGTTGTCGTCACAAATTTGGTTGTGACAGATGGTGACTCCGTTGGGGATCGAACCCAGGATCTCTAGTTTCTGGATTCCTAGAAAGTTTAGCCTTAATAGATTAGCTAGGATTGTAATTTTGGTGCTATTTAATCATTGTTTATTATGTTGTGCTAAATTGTATGTACCTGATCATGCATTAGTAGGAATATGTATTAGGCCATCCTCTACACCTGCTAGTGCATTTTACTCCTTGACTATTCACTACAATTCATGTATTTGTTTAGATTAGGGCTGTATATGCCAAAAAAAAAATTCCTCTTGACGTAGGACCAAAAAAAAACTCCCCTCTTGACGTAGGACCAATTGAACTCAAATATGCATGATCCCCCTAGTACTAGGTAGTTTTCCCCTTTATATGTGTAACCTTCCACAAAATTTTAACAATTTAAGGGTAGGCAGTGGGTGATTAGGTTGAACATTTTATTTTGAGTGGGGTCCTATTCCTAGGCCTAAGAGTTAAGGAGTGTAGGATGTGTAGTGGAACCATGCTGAAGGGTACCCTCTGCACTGGTGATCACAATAGTTCCACCTGGGGCTAACAGCCTTTGGAAACGACCATATTCTGGGATACTCTCCTGTCTATGGTTGCATTCCTTAGGAGGTCTATAGACCTAGGGACCTGGTAAGAATTTTCTTTTAGCAGCCTAATTGTGAGAATTCTTAGGAAAAAACCCTTCTTACCACTAGGTTAGTTTTTTTGCTAGCATGAATGCCGACTCCGAGACGGAACCGGCACGCCTTGGGAAACTTCATCTTTTGTGTTGAAAATTTTTGGCATAACTCTAAAATGAAGTTGGCTGTGAAACCCTAATTTAAGACTTAGCTGAGGCCGATATGGAATTGGCCTTAACTTAATTAACTAAAAACTTGGCTGACATGGAGTCGACCTTAACTTAATGGACTAACATGTTGGCTAAGATGGAGTCAGCAAAGATGAAACTGACAGAATAGGAGACTGGCAATCCTTCATCGACCCGCTAGGGTTACTGGCCTTTGGGGTCCTATTGTTCCCACGCTTAGAAAACTACATAGATGCGGTAATAGTAGAAGCATTCCTAGCTTAAAAAGATCGGCAAAAAAATCCAACTATGGTTGTCCTAGCTAATACCTACTATACCCTTACTACGGAGAAAAGGGGGCAGGAACTCTCTGATGTTGCGTTCCATTGCTATACCTTTGGATTATCGCCAACTTATTCCATAATAAAGAACATGCCCTCTGCCCCTTCGAAGATTATCGAGCGAATTGGATAAGGAAAACCCCTAAAAAGTAGTGGATCCAACTGTTAGATGAAGCCTCTAAGCTGGCGATACGGTGGTACCCCACGTGGAACATGCGCGAGGAAGTAATCATTAGTTATGGGCCATACCTGAACGTCCCTCTAGTAGGAACGCAATGGGCCATTAATTACAACCCCTAACTAACATTAAGACAGACAGGATACCCTATAAGACAACCTCCCTCGGACCAAGATTTGACCCCCTTCGTAATCCATGGATCAGAAGTCCTCGAAATAAATAATTTCAGAAAGATCAAACAAACATGGGGACGTGTTGTACGAAAAGGAGCCGAGCTTGGTAGTAGGAGCTGTGGCGCTTCCCAAAGTTACAAGATATGGCTCCAAGAACGAACACAAGCGATTGGATCGATCGGAGGCCTCCCCTATTTGCAACAGACCAAGGGATCAAACTCCCAGAAACTATCGAAATCGAAGAGTTCAAACAAATCCTAAGCCAACTAGAAACTGAGCAGCGGACCCTCAAAAGGTAGTTGGAACAAACACAAGCAGAGGTCCTTCAGGAAAGACTGCTAAAAGAGGAAAGTATAAAGAAGGTACAACACGAATGCCAACTTCGGCTAAGGATGGTAAGTTGTTTACAAGTCGTGGATCAAGAATTGGGCCTTCGAAGAGCAGAAAGAAACCAAGTGGCCCTAGAAAATGAGTCCCTTAAAGAAACCATAGCTACCCTTAAAGTAAACGGGATGGAAAAAGACAAGTAGCTCCAATCCCTCCAAGGGAAAATTCACTAGCTAGAGAGTGAGCACACAAAGATTCAAGCCGATCTAGAACTCCACGTGGATCAAGGATGGCAGAGCTTGATCAAGCTAGTCGAAAAATGGACTAAAGCCTATGAAACCTAAGACACCGTCCAAAAGTTACAAGCAACTATAGAAGATTGGAAACACAAAGCCCAAGCAACGTCTAAGATAGCCCAACACATGGTCGACGCCCTCAAAGCCCTTCAAGCAACCACAGATTCCTCCAAGATTTCAAAGGAACTAGCCCAACTTTTGGAACTATGTGTAGAATTTCGCGACACCACCAACACTTCTTCGGAAACTTAGACTTTTGTAGTAGGAAATTTTTGTAAACGCCAGAGGCGTCCGTAGAAATATTTTTGTAGGGAATTTTGTAAGCGCCGGGGCCTTCTTAGAATTTTTGTAATAGGGATTTTTGTAATGCCATTGGCGCCCTTAGGAATCTAATTTTCGATGTAAATCTTAGTTCCAATTAATAAAAGGTTTCTCTTTCCAAATTTTATGAAATAACTTACAAATAAGACAATCATGCATACATATTACTTATTTTCGCATCCCATTAAATAAACTAATAATAAAATAAACCAGGGAATTAGAAAGCGGCGTGCCGCGACACCACTACCGTACACTAGCACGAACTAGAGAGATGGAGAATACGATCGAACAACTCGAACAACAAAACCAGGAACTGAAGACAGAGAATCAACAATTAAAAGAGCAAATAGCGCAAATTCAAGAATAGTTGATGATGAAAGGTCATGTGGGGCGAATGACCAGGCTATACAAAACTCCAAAATACCCCCCCTGGGTTTACACCACAGTACGGGATGCCCCTGGAATGATAACATGGAAAACCTACAACAACCCCGGCAGCTAGAACAAGCAGGACAGTCTAAAGCACAGGGATCGAGACCCGGTCATAGAGGAACTTTTCAACCTCCACCGTTCGAGATGGGCAGACCAGAAAGAACGAAGTGGGACTCACTAGAAGAACACGTCCGAGCCATATACTGCCAAAAGATGGCCACCTACCAACACCAGGACCCGATTTTGATACACTACTTCCAAGAAAGTCTTACAAGTGCCGCCTTGAGATGGTTTGTGGGCCTAGAAAGTGGCTACATAAAAACATGGAGGGATCTGGCCGACGCATTCGTCTGCCAATATAAGTACAACGAGGACCTAGCTCCCGATCGTTCCCGCCTACAAAATCTCTCAAAGAGGGACTCGGAGGACTTCAAGGACTACGTGCAGAGATGGCGTGAGTTGGCAGCGCAGGTACACCCGCCTCTCCCTGAGAGGGAAATGGTACCCATGTTCATCGACACCCTACCACTCCTTTACTTTGAGAAAGCAATAGGGAGCGTGGCATCCAGCTTCGCTGACGTGGTACTCATAAGAGAAAAGATTGAAACCGCCATCAAAAGAGGAAAGCTCCCATCAACCAATAGCAGCCCCGGGTTCGCCAAAAGAAGCAATCCAGATAAGCAAAAGGTAGATACTAACGCCATAACTATAGATGCCAGCAAGGCTCAAGGACAGTCGAAATTCACTCTAGGTGTTTATAGCACCCAAACACCAGCACTTGGGAATGAAGGGACGCCAACCCCACCATTGAGAACACATCCAAGGAGAACTTCCGCACCCGTCCCAATGACTTACACTACCCTACTTCTGATCTTGCTACAGAAACAGTTGATAACTACCATGCCACTTAAGCCGCAGGAACCCCCCTATTCTAGGACTTACGACCCAAATGCAAAGTGCGACTACCATGAAGGGGCTGTAGGGCACTCCACTGAAAGATGCTGGACCCTTAAGCACAAAGTCTAGGACTTGATCGAAGGGGGGTGGATCAAGTTTAGAGAGAACGAGCCCAACGTCGATACTAACCCTCTTCCTACACATGGGGGACAATTCATAAATACCTTAAGTCATAAAGTGCTTGGAAGAAAGGATGTTCAATCAATCGAACCGCTAATCATCTACTATGACCCGCTCCGGGCCCACTCCAGTCATTATTCAGTGCTCCGCAAGGCCTGTATATAAAGACAACCATGCAGTCCTGTGGTTATACTATCCCATGCCAGAAAACAAATATGAAGTTACCAACATCATGACACCTGGGGGCATGACTAGAAGTGGAAGAATATACACCCCCGAAACACTAGCAAAGAAAGCTCCGGCAACAGAAAAAGCTCTCGGGCCCTCAAAGGACACGGCATCCGACACAGAAGCTAGACAGTTCCTGAAGCACATCCAAAATAGTGCATGTGAGTTGATAGAGCAAATGAACAAGACCCCAGCTCGCATTTCCTTGCTCTTCCTACTGTTAAAGTCAGAAAACCATAGGCCTCGCCCCATTAAAGTCCTAAGCCAAGCTCACGTGCCCAAAGATATCACAGTTGAAAGATTCGCAGGAATTGTCAACAATATTAGTAGCAAGGGGCAAATCATGTTCTCAGAAGATCTACCAGCTGAAGGACAAGGGCACAGCCAACCACTATACGTCACGGTTTGGTGCAAATGCTACACCATTACAAAGGTCCTCATCGATAATGGCTCATCCCTCAATTTACTACCCAAATCCATGCTAGATAAGCTAAAATCTATTCAAGTCCAACTACAACCAAGCCCGGTGGTGGTAAGGGCCTTCGATGGATCCGAAAAGGACGTATTAGGCGAAATTACCCTACTAGTCTACGTAGGGCCTACCTTATTCGAAATCACCTTTCAGGTCATGGATATACATTCCGCCTATAGTTTCCTTCTCGGTAGGCCCTGGATTCACGAAGTGGGGGCAGTACCTTCTTCCCTCCATCAAAAGGTAAAGTTCATAGCGGGCCCACATCTAATCAGCGTGCTAGTAGAAAGGGAAATAGTGGCTACCACCTTTGCACCAGAAACGTTCATCGAAGGTGATGAGAACATCCAAGGAATATCGCTGCAATCATGGGAAGTTGTACCTCCAGAAGAAGAGAAGCTTGTGCTACCTCCCGCTACAAAAGGAATGGCCATGAGGGTTATGTTGAAAGATGGATACTTACTCGGCAAAGGACTAGGACCCCGCCTGGATGGAATCTCTACCCCGATCCAAATCTCAGAAAATAAAGGAAAGGCCGGAATCGGATACCCAGAAGAAGAAGATCTTGAAGAAGATCTGGGGCTCATATTGTTAGAGCTCTTTGAGTCAGATGCCACGTTTTTCGAATCAGATATTGTTGCAACCATTGAAGACGACCCCGCCAGCCCCAAAGGAGAGATTTAATCACGGAAGAGCCCCTAGACAATTGGAATATTGAAGAAGTGTTTAACGAGTGTCTACTTATGTAATTTTCATTTTTTAGCAGCTTTTTGTCTTTGCTTTTTTGCTTTCTAGGGCGAACAAAAGTAACTCAATTTGAGCATGCATGTTTTTGAATTTAATGCACAATTTCCCTTTTTACTCTTTGTGTCCCTATGCGTTCTTTCTTGTATGTATGAAACGAACCTCCGCTAAAATGCAATCTCTTTTAAAAATGAATCAGGAATAATAAAAGCGTGCCTTCAAACAATACAGAATCTACGCTCGAAGACCCCGATCTAACTAACAAACCAATCAAAGACATAAACGGGGAAGCAGAAGCACTAATGGAAACCGAGAAGCGCATGGAATGGGAGAAACCAAAACTCCAACAGTTTGTAGAGGAGCTTGAAAATATAAACTTGGGGGAAAAACAGAAAAGAATGAAGTAAAGGTGGGCAAGTTAATGCCATCAAAATCAAGATCACGCTTGATTAAACTCCTGAAGGAATACGTCAACGTATTCGCCTAGTCCTACCAAGACATGCCAAGATTGGACCGCGAAATTGTAGAACACAAGTTGCCTTTACTTCCTAACTGTATTTCGGTCCGTCAATAGCTAAGAAGAATGAAACCCGAAGTAGCCCTAAAAATTAAAGAGGAAGTTGAAAAACAATGGAAGGCAGGATTCCTCGCAGTTGCAAAATATCCACAATGGTAGCAAACATTGTACCTGTGCCAAAGAAAGACGGAAAGGTTCGTATGTGTGTCGACTACAGAGATCTAAACCACGCCAGTCCTAAGGACAACTTCCCTCTTCCCCACATCGATATGCTCGTTGATAACACCATGCGACATGCCTTCTACTTCTTCATGGATGGTTTCTCGGGATATAACCAAATCCTCATGGCTCAAGAGGACTTGGAAAAAACAACTTTCACAACATTACAGGGTAATTTTGGCTATAAGGTAATGTCCTTCGGGCTCAAGAATGCGGGGGCAATATATCAAATGCACAAGGAGATCGAAGTATACATGGATGACATGATCGCTAAGTCCAAAACCCCGGAAAAACACATCAAAGATCTACGAAAGTTGTTCACTAGACTCCGCAAGTACAAATTAAGACTTAACCCGGCCAAATGCACCTTCGAAATAAAGATAGGGAAGTTGCTCGGTTTCATAGTAAATGAGAAGGGCATAGAGGTCGATCCAGACAAAGTTAAAGTCATCAGAGAGATGCCAACTCCTAGGACAAAAGCAGAAGTTCGAGGGTTCTTAGGGCGGGTGAACTTCATAGCTCGGTTCATCTCTCAATTAACAGCCACATGCAGTCCTATCTTCAAACTTCTCTACAAAAAGCATGAATTCGGTTAGAGCTCCGAATGTCAGTGAGCCTTCGAAAAGATCAAGAAATACTTAGAAAATCCACCGATCCTTGTCCCAACAGTCCCAGGTAGACCTTTAATTCTATATTTGACCGTATTAGAAGAATCCATGGGTTGTATGCTGGGCCAACGGGACAACACCGAAAAGAAGGAACATGTTATTTACTACCTTAGCAAAAAGGTCACGAACTGCGAGCAAAGGTACTCAGCATTAGAACGAACCTGTTATGCCTTGGTTTGGGCCACCAAGAGGCTCAAGTAGTATATGCTAGCCCACATTGTTTGGCTAATAGCAAAGACGGACCCCATCAAGTACATATTCGAGAAGCCTGCACTAACAGGACGAATCACAAGGTGGCAAATGGCCTTATTAGAATATGATATAGTCTACATAAGTCAAAAAGCTATTAAAGGAAGTGTCTTAGCATAACATCTAGCGTATCACCCTCTGGAAGATTTCCAACCCCTACTTCATGAGTTCCCTGACGAACACGTCATGACAACCACTAAGACTAAGGATGAAGAATGGAGATTGTGGTTTGATGGAGCCTTTAACATACTAGGAAATGGAATAGGAGTTGTCCTAGTCTCACCCAAAGATCAGTGCTTCCCCTTTTCAGCTAAGCTAGGGTTCAACTGTACCAACAATATGGCGGAGTACGAAGCTTGCACTATGGGACTCTTAATGGCAGTAAATCATCAGGCTAAGCAACTCAAAGTCTTCGGAGATTCAGCCTTGGTCATCTATCAACTTCATAGCAAATGGGAAACTCGAGATGCTAAGTTGGTGCCTTACCATGAACACATAAGGGAACTAATTGACTCATTCGATACAGTCACTTTTCACCATGTCCCCCGAGAAGAAAACCAAATGGTTGACGCACTCACAACCCTATCAGCCATGGTCCAAGTAAATGAAGGTCAAGAGCTAACCATCCACGTTCGGCAACAACCTCGCATAGCTTACTGTCAGTATCTGAATATAGAACTAGAGGAAACAGACCCAGAACCATGGTATGTGGATATAAAGAGATACTTGGAGAAAGGAGAATACCCGGAAGGGGCGTCAGAAAATAATAAAAGAACACTCAGAAGGTTAACCGCAGGATTCCTCCTGAGCGGACCCACATTGTACTAAACAGATAATAAAAGAAGTTTACGAAGGAACCTTCGGTACGCACGCCAACGACCATGTCCTAGCCCGCAAAATCCTCCGAGTAGGATATTATTGGACTAAGATGTAATCCGACTGTCACCAGCACGTAAAAAGATGTACAAAATGTCAAACCTATGCCGATTGTGTCCACTTGGCTCCTTCCACTCTACACAACCTCACCACCCCATGGCCCTTCTCTATGTGGGGTATAGACATGATCAGATCCATTGAGCCTAAAGCTTCAAACGGACACAGATTCATTCTAGTGGCCATCGACTACTTCACCAAGTGGATTGAAGCCTCCTCCTATTCTACGGTAACGCGCAACACCGTAGTACGATTCATCAAGAAAGACATCATATGCCGATATGGCCTCCCAGCCCATATCATCACCGACAATGGAACCAACCTGAATAACAAGATGATGACTGAACTATGTGAGCAGTTTCAAATCCGCCACCACAACTCCACGCCTTATCGCCCTAAGATGAACGGAGCCGTAGAAGCAGCCAACAAAAACATCAAGAAAATAGTATAGAAGATGGTAATCACCTACAAGGATTGGCACGAAATGTTACCGTACGCCCTATATGGCTACTGCACCTTAGTTCGCACATCCATGGGGGCTACCCCTTACTCCCTAGTATACGGAATGGAAGCAGTACTCCTAGTAGAAGTCGAAATACCTTCCCTCAGAATTTTGGCAGAAATAGAATTAGAAGAAGCAGAATGGATTCAACAAAGACTCGATCAACTAAATATGATCGACGAAAAACACCTAACAGCCCTTTACCATGGTCAACTCTACCAAAGAAGAATAAAGAACGCCTTCGACAAGAAGACCAAGCCTCGTACCTTTAAAGAAGGAGATATGATACTCAAGAAGATACTACCAAACGTCAAGGACAAGAGAAGCAAATGGGCGCCCAACTTGAAGGACCCTACATTGTAAAGCACGCCTTCTCAGGAGGAGTTTAATCCTAACCGACGTTGAAGGGAGGGACCTCTACTATCCCGTTAATGCAGACTCCGTCAAAATGTTCTAACCATGAAGCCTAACTCGCACCACAAGCCAACTCTAATTCTAGCAAGTCTTTCCTTTAAATAAGGCATTCTTGTAACATACTTTCCATTAATGAAAAAGCCACGTTTATATATTCATGCCTCCATTTTTATTCCCTCTAAACCAGTGCCATAATTTGCTTTCACTTCACCACTTTTATGTTAGCACGATAGGAAATTGATTCCATCTCGGTAAACTGGTGCGTTGAGAGGCTGACTTCATGTCGGCCAAATCAGCCTCTTCCAAGGACCGACTCCATTTCGGTCAATCTAACCCCTTTGGGAAGAAAACTCCATTTCAGTCCAAAGACTTAGAAAACTTTGAAAGTTAACTCAATTCAAAACTTAGGAAAATTACAAAAGCTTACATCAATTCGAGATGAACTCGTCTCGACCAAAGCATCCATGACATCATTCCGAGACCAATTCGTCTTGGCCAACAGCTCTACCATGGCTCAACAAAGAAAAGAAGACTTGGACTAAAAAGCCATAACAATCCAACATGAAGGCATTCATCATATTCAAGTTCAAGACATCATTGGCCGCCCTGAGTAGAGCCAATGATTGGCTACCAAATTCAATTCATTAGTCATCAAATTCAAGACATCGCTAGCCACCTTGAGTAGAACCAGTGATCTGAAGTTCAAGACATCATTGACCGCCTCGAGTAGAGCCAATGATCAACTACCAAATTCAATTCATCAGTCATCAAATTCAAGACATCGTTGGCCGCCCTGAGTAGAACCAATGATCTCAAGTTCAAGACATCATTGGCTGCCCCGAACAGAGTCAATGATCAAAAATAAATTCATTAGTCTCAAGACATCGCTGGCCACCCCGAGTAGAGCCAATGATCTTAGTCATCAATTATCAAGATCAATACATCATTCATCAGCTATCAAATTCAAGTCATCAGCTATCAAATTCAAGTTATCAACTATTAAGTCCAAGTCATCAGGTAGCAGTTATCAAATTCGAAATCTAGGTGGCCAAGTAGAGTTAGCAACCTTAGTTTAAGTTTAAAACATCCAGTCATTAAAACTCTAGGACATAATGTTATCCAAATCAACCGAAACCTAGAAACTAGCCTAATACCTCCTCAGCCTAGAACCATCTGACAGAATCTTATCCAAATCAATCAAAGCCTAGAAACTAGCCTAATACCTCCTCAGCCTAGAACCATCCCTGGATTTTTTATTTATGCTCATTAGGGGGCATCCCTAATGAGCACAAATAAAGAGGGGCCAACTATAGCACCCTAAAACTGTCCGACCCAAACAACCACAATTGACTTTCCCTTAACCGATAACGATAAAATCCTGAAGATTTTATATGTTATCAATAAGCAGCCACTGCGATGGCCCGCGTTGACTACCTCTAACAACTATGACAATTGTCACCATAACGGATAAAAAATCCTCGAGATTTTTGGCGATAAGGCAAGATAGTCATCCCAAGAATCAGGGAATAAAATCTGTTATTCAACTCAAATTCAAACTCAACCTAATAATATTCACCGAAGATGGGCTAAGATACAAGCCTATCTCGTAGCCTATATAAGACCTCACCGCGAATGAGCAGGGATCAAAGATTTTTCTACGGGGTCGAACAATTTTCACAAAGAAAACAAGAGAGAGCAAAAGCCTTGCTGAAGCAATAAGAGCGCTGGGAGGAGATACTTTGGAAAAAGACGAGAAAACAACACGGCAAGGTCTAGGTAACTTTTCCTCCCTCTAATTGTATGAATTGAATCGCGATTAAATAGACTAAGTTAAGCACCGTAAAAACCAACCCCTCTCTGGCTTAGCCCCTTTGTCTCTCTCACCTTCCGCTAGGTCGGGTCCATCTTGGCATTCAACTACACCCACTGAGGCCGAGTCGATCTCGGCCTCCCCTAAACCTTTCCTTTACACCTTCCCAGGCCGAGCTTATCTTCCACAATCTCCCCTCCTCATTGATGGTCATGGCTGAGTTTTCCTCGGCCATTGGCTATAGCTCAACTTAGGAATCAAAGTCCAGAACTACGTAGACTTTGAATCCTCGCACATTAGAGGTATGTAGGCAAAGAGGGCACACCTCTTGCAAGTCCATTACCCCAAACCAAACCACCCCTCCAAACATAGGATTCCAATAGATATTAGAGAATATTTTGTATTGCACAATCTAAGAATGTATGACATGTTTATTGCATATTGGTATGACCTCCCTATTCTTACTGGCACCAAAACATAGTATATCAACCTAGCCAAAACTTAGGTAACTGTTAGGTAACAGACGTTCTAGGGGTGCCTTGTGTCCCTGGAGCGTAACCAACTTCTGAACCCTTTTGACCTGGTTCCTGACCAAGCCTTATCATCTCCCTTCTCTTGGTTTTTCCAGCGTTCTTAAAACGCTGGTGGCGACTTCTTCTCAGGCCGAGTTGATCTCGACCTACCCTTTTTACCTTCCCAATTTTGCTGTCGTCACAAATTTGGTTGTGACATCCCTTACCTAGCATAGACCAGTTGGTGGATGGAGCTTCAAGCTCCGTGCTCCTGAGTTTCATGGATGCGTACTTAGGATATAACTACATTAAAATGCACCCCCAAGATGAGACCAAGACCACCTTCATAACGGATGCATGGGCTTACTGTTATAAGGTGATGCCCTTCGGACTTAAAAATGCAGAGGCAACATACCAGCGTTTAATGGACTGGATTTTTGAAGGTTTGATAGGAGGTGATGTAGAGGTGTTTATGGATGATATGGTGGTGAAGTCCGCAATAGCAGCAGACCACTATAAGGACTTGGGAAGAGTGTTCCAAATATAGCAGAAACACCAACTCAAGCTAAATCCCAAAAAATGCTCTTGACGGTGAAGAGCGAAGAAGCATTTTTAAGACTAAAGGCGCTACTAGCCACCCCCCCCCAATATTGACGAAACCAATACCCAGGTCCCTCTATTAATATACATCTCAGTCGCGGAGGAAGCAGCAAGCATAGGTACAGGAGAGAGAAGGAAAACAACACCCTATATACTTCGTAAGTAAAGTCCTCTAGGACGCAGAAAGAAGGTACCAGAGGATAGAGAAGGCGACCCTCACCCTAGTGATCGCATCTCAAAGATTGTGACCTTACTTTCAAGGGCACTCGATAACTGTAAAGACGGACCTGCTAATCAAGCAGGTACTCAGGAAACCGGACTTGGTCGGGCGGATGGTGACATGGAGCGTCCAACTTTCTGAGTTCGATATTACATATGAGAACATGGGTCACATAAAGGCCCAAGCACTAGCTGACTTCATCATAGAGATGATGGCGGAAAGTCCAGAAATAAAGGCGAAAAGCGAATGGTTCTTGTCGGTGGATGGAGCATCCAACCAAACAAGAAGTAGGGCTGGAGTAATATTGGAAGGACTAAATGGAGTGTTGATCGACAAGTCACTTCATTTTGAATTCAAGGCTAGCAACAACTAGGTCGAGTATGAGGCACTATTGACCGGGATAAGACTAGCTAAAGAACTAGAGGCAAAAACCTTGACCGCCAAAAGCAACTCGAAACTAATAACAGGGCAAGTAAACGGAGAGTACCAGGCCAGGGAGGGACCCCCAACTGATGAAGTACCTAGACAAAGCAACCAAGATGGCGGCAGCCTTCGAGAAATTCACCCTCCATCACATGCCCAAAGAGCAAAATGAGAAAGCTAATCTCTTGTCGAAGCTCGCTGATAACTCATTTTTAGTCGTCCTACGCGCATCAAATAAAACTAAAGCTAACTATAGTATAGCTAACCCTAGGTCGATTCTCTCAAGGACACAATGTGTTTAATTGTGACTAAGTGTGGAATCTAGAAAATTACGCAAAAACCGTAAAATATTGTGAAATGTCGACTTACTATCGGCCGGCTTAAGTGCGATTGGGATGATCTCGATGGGAGATCGACTAGAACTGCTGATATGATTCTGGCTTAGACAGACGCGACGGAGTCATATTGGACTCGGTCTCGAACCAAGAAGAATAGTAAATAAGGGGTTTGTGTTTAAGTGCAAAAAAATAAACCAAGTTCTGAAAGTAAACTAAACTACACTAAACTAACTACTATACCAAATCCAAATTCAACACACAATCAGTTTACAGGTTCTTTACTTAAGATTATACTCCAAATCAACCTTAGATTCTTACGACAATCGCCGAACATTTGTCCATTGCCATATCGAGGATTTACACAATTGTTACCTCATCAGTTGACAAGGAATATGTACTTGGTTGATTTTATGTTCTCCACCTAACCAAATTATTAAACTAGTTCCAATCAGCCCTAGTCTAACATGATCTACCTCTAACAATGTGCAATCGGGACAAGGTTAAAGAAGATTAAAGCACAGGTGATATAATCATAGTCAAAATTAAAACTGGTTATATTGTTGCAGATAGAATCAAATACAAAGGTGGGAATTCAGCGTCCTCCAGAGAGTTTGCCTTCCACGACGATCGCCAATGGAAGGACGGTAGTGGTGCACCAGTGATGGCCAGACGTTGAGGTTTCCGTCCACCTGAGTGCATCAACCATACCGAGCGATCATATCCGACAGCTTCTAACTTCCCAAATCCTGGTCGTGTACCTCCTTGATCGAGAGAAACACCTTACTGAAGCTTTGTATACCATCGTGCTAGCTTGGAGCGTCTGCAGTCGCTAACGGTGCTAGGTCTAGAATTCCACTATTTTTCCACCCTGAAGACGTGGCTTGGCATACTTTATTTATACACAAGCTGGGCAACTGCGGCGTACCTTAATCTTAATAGATTACAAATTTGAATTACTGATTACAAATTCCTCAATCCTCGGAGATTATAGATTCCTCAATCCTAGGAGATTACAGCTTCCTTGATCTTATCGTAATCATATATGCATTGCAGATTCCTTAATTCTAACATAATCATATCTGCATTACAGATTCCTTAATTCTAGCATAATCATATCTACAATACATATTCCTTAATTCTAGCATAATCATATCTGCATTCTTGTCGGAGCGATTTTAGCCACTAAAGTCAGCTTTGGTCGAGAAGGCTAGTTTGGCCAAGACCGCTTCTTCTGGGCCGAGATGCTCTTTTTGGGCCGAGATACTTTCGGCTTTTAGGCCTATAAAACAAGTCCAATTTTATTAGTTAAAAAATCCTCATTTTAGCACATATTTATATTTTTCCTATTTTTAGGTCCATAATTCGAATCTTAACTAAGACAGGACTCTTAATTACTAAACAATCTTAATAATACCCATCTTAAGCTCTTGTAAGGTGTATAAAATATGACTTATCACTAACCACTTCCTAGAAAAGAGGAGTGTAGAGGTCGGTCATCTATGAGAGCATAGGCTGACTGACTATAAAGGAGCTTGATGTCAATTGCGTGGAGGAGTGGATGACATGAATGAGTCCCCTAATAGCGTACTTGAGGGATGAGATATTACCAAAAGACCCAGCTTAAGCTAAAAGGTTGATCAATGATGCGACTAGTACATTATTATTGGAGGAGAACTGTATAGGAGAGATTTCTCCTTCCCACTATTGAGGTGCATTGAGGATGAGGAGGCGCATTATGTAATCAAGGAAGTTCATGAAGGGTTATGCGACTCTCATATAGGAGGTCGAGTGTTGGCCGTAAGATCGCTAGGGTCGGCTATTATTGGCCGACGTTGAAGGGTGGCTACATGGATTATGTGAAGAGGTGCGACAAGTGTCAAAGATTCTCAGAAGTGGGCAACGCACCCCTAGAGCGGCTGCACTCCATCACCTCCCCCTGGCTGTTCCACAAATGGGGGGTGGACATTTTAGGACCTTTTCCACCAGCCCCAAGGCAAGTGAAGTACCTGATTGTGGCGGTAGACTACTTCACCAAGTGGATTAAAGCCAAGCCCATCACCACGATATTGGTAGAGCAGATCAAGCGCTTCTACTAGAAGAAGATCATATTTCGTTTCGACTTACCAGCCAAGATAGTGTCGGATAACAAGACATAGTTCACATCCTAGTCGACCAAGGACTTTTGTACTAATCTAAAGATCAAGCAATGATTCGCGACAATTGGACACCCTCAAACGAACAGACAAGCCGAGGTTGCAAATAAGATCATCTTGAGAGGGCACCATAGACGACTTGAAGAAGCAAAGGGGAGGTGGGATGAGGAGCTTGCCCATGTTCTTTGATCCTACCACACTATCCCCCACTCTTCCACCAACGAAACGCCTTTCAGCCTAACCTTCAGTATAGAGACAATCATCTCGATTGAGATCGGAGAGCCGTCACTACGGACCGTCCTATTCCAACCGATCGAGAATGAAGACGAGATAAGGATGAACTTCGACCTGCTACAAGAAGCACATGAAGTGGCATAGGTAAAAAAGTACGCCGCCAAGGCTTGAGCTACAAGACAACTACTTATTTAAGATTTCCCCTTAGACATTTCCAACCCCACGACCTAGTTCTTAGGAAAATAACAAGAAAGACTGACAGCAACAAGCTCACCCCAATTTTGGAGGGCCCATACAAAATAACAAAGGAAGTTGGTATACCGCCTAAAGCACCTCGACGGTAAGAAAATACCTCGAACATGGAACGCCATGAACCTCTGTGTATATATTAGCAAGACCCAGGTATACCACTGATGTATCGAATTTCAATTTTCTTTTACTAATTCAATAAAATGATAATGCATTTACAAAAAAGTGAACAAAGATAAAAAAAAAAAAAGACCTGCGAATGACGGCTAAAAAGGTCCTTTCCAAGCATGAAGAAAAAAGACGTCCGAAGGATGGCCAAAAAGGTCCCCTCCAGGTATGAAGAAAAAATACCTGCAAAGGACGGCCGAAAAGGTCCACTCCAAGCATAAAGACAAAGACCTGCGAAGGATGGCCAAAACGGTCCCCTCCTGGCATGAAGAAAAAAGATCTGCGAAGGACGGCCGAAAAGGTCCCCTCCAGGCATGAAGACAAAGACCTGCAAAGGACAACCAAAAAGGTCGCCTCCAGACATGAAGAAAAAAGACCTGCGAAGGACGGCCAAAAAGGTCCCCTACAGGCACAAAGAGAAAGACCTGCGAAGGACGGTCGAAAAGGTCTTCTCAAAGGCAGGAAGACAAAGACTTGTGACGGACAGCAGAAAAGGTCCCCTCTAGGCACAAAAATAAAGACTTGCGAAGGACGGCCAAAAAGGTCCCCTCCATACACGAAGAAAAAAGACCTACAATGGACGATCATAAAAGTCCCCTCCAAGCACGAAGAAAAAGACCTGCGAAGGATGGTCGAAAAGGTCCCCTCCAAGCATGAACAAAAAGACCTGCGAAGGATGGCCAAAAAGGTTCTGTCCAGACATGAAGAAAAAAGACTTGCTAATGACGGCAGAAAAGGTCCCTCCATGGAAGAAAAAAGACTTGCGAAGAATGACCGAATAGGTCCTCTCCAGGAACGAAGACATTGGCATGCGAAGGACAGCCAAAACGGTCCCCTCTAAGCATGAAGAGTAAAGACCTGGGAACTTAGCCAAAAGGTCCTGTCCAAGCGAGAAAAGAAAAGACCTAGGAACTTGACCATAAGGTCCCGTCTAGGCGAGAAAAGAAAAGACCTGGGAACTCGGCCAAAAGGTCCAGTCCAGGCGAGAAAAGAAAAGAACTTTGGAGTTCAGCCAGAAGGTCCCGTCCAGGCGAGAAAAGAAAAATCTCGACAAGTCGATAACTACACCCCTCAAGCGATATCGAGGCACCGCTGATACACTCTAGAGGCCGAGAGCCAACTTTCAAAAGAAACCAAGTCCAATTCGAAAAGACTAAACAAAGAGGTTGACAACCAATGTTCAAAAAGAAACCAAGTCCAATTAAGACAATCTAAAGAAAAGGGCCGATAGCCAACGTTCAAAAGATACCAAGTCCAATTTGAAAAGACTAAAGAAAGAGGCTGACAGCCCAACGTTCAAAAGAAACCAAGTCCAATTAAGATAGTCTAAGAAAAGGGCAACAACCAACATTAAAAAAGAAACCAAGTCTAATTTAAAAAGATTGAAGGAAGTAGTCGAGAGTTAACTTTCAAAAAGAAACCAAGTCCAATCTAAAAAGATCGAAGGAATAGGTCGAGAGCCAACTTTCAAAAGACACCAAAACCAATACGATTCCAAAAAGAGGATCAAAACCCAAAATCACAAGCATTCAAAGAAACACGAGAACCTGGTATAATAGTAAAAGGTTCGTAGAGACAACCAAAACAACCTGATCTGGTCGGAAGCCCAAAATTGCAAAGGGAGAAAATCGGTCGAACACCAAATAGATCCCGAAAAAGCACCACGCGAAGTAGACCAATGGTAAGATAACATAATTCGCAATAGCCAGAAACAAATTCATAACAACCAAAATGTACCAACAACCCAATATCCAAATATACAAGGAAAGATAACATAAAATATGTTCAGCAATCGGAAAAATTAGAAAAATTCAAACATAAGTAACAAAAGCAAAATCCGAAAAATTAATCTTCAGATGCAGGAGGAGGCTCCTGATGATGACGCGTTTTTAGTCGTTTCAACGTGCTTATCAAATAACTAAAGCTAACTATAGCATAGCTAACCCTAGGTTATTCTTCTCAAGGATACAATGTGTTCAGTTGTGATTTAGTGTGAAGCTAAATGATGTAGAATCTGAGACGTGGGGTGTTGACTCTTTTCGGCACTAGGCCGAGTCGCCCTCGGCAGAGATTGAGCCAAGATGGTCTCGGTAGAGACTATCCGACTTGGTCTCAGCTGAGTGCAGACAGACGCTACAGAGGTGAACTATCTTTGTCTCAGACTTAGAAAGCAGTAAATAGAAGGGTTGGAGTGCGAGTAAGACATAAGGCAAATAAAAACTATGAATGCAGTAAACATATACTACTGTTTCTAATTATGTATTATTATTATTATTTAATTGTGTTCATACTCAGTTCCATTATTCCAGTCCAGGTTCCATACTCCAGTTCTTAGTCCATATTAGCCTTTGGTAGTCTTATGACGATCGCCAAACATTCGTCCATTGCCATATCGAGGAATTACGCAATTGCTACCTCATCAGTTGGCAGGGATTAAGTGCGGAGCTGATTTTAGGTTCTCGATTAACTATTGTTAACTGATTACCTACTGAATTAGTTAAACCAGTTCCAATCGGCTTAGCTTAACATTGTTCATATTCAAATGCAATCGCGATTCAAACATGAATTAAAGAAGAGGAAAGAGAACGGAGTTATGAAATGCAGAATGAAATTAATTAACAGAAACAGAATACAAATACAGTGGTCCGAATTCAGGTGGATCCATCTTCCTCGACGATCGCCAAGGTTGATGGTAATGGTTCACCTCCGTTAGCCTAAGCATTGAGGATCAGTTCCACCAGAGTGCGTCAGTAGTCTATTCGGTCCCCTCTGGTAGACTTCCAGCTTCCCAGTCTTAGACCTGCATTTCCTCAATCGAGTGAAACACCAATGCAGCACCGTGCACCACCAGTAATGGAAGAATGAGAACGAGGAAAATTGGAGTAAATGATGTGTGTTAAGAGTGAATTCAAAAAAAGACCTTGAAAAAGTGTATAGCTCCTCGTATATGTATACGAGCTGAGCATTTGATGATGCTACAAAATATCCTAACAGAATTACAATATGAATGTCCTATTCTACCCCTGTGAAGATCTTTCAACGTGACATGGCAGATTCTCCAGGAGTGACATGGCAGATTCTCTAGGAGTGACATGGCAGCTGAGCTGGCGCTAAGGTGGATAGCTGACGTGGTTAGCACAGTTGGGCCGCTCTTTATTGGGCTGCTGGGCTGTAAGGTGTGGGTTGCCGAGATGAGTATGGTTTGGCTGAGATGGAGTCGGTTTGGCCGGAACGACTTCATCTCGGCTAAGACTCTTCTGTTGACTCTTGGTTGACTCGGCTTGACTTGCACAAGAAGGGCTGATATTTTTTATTAGCTAAGACTCCCGAATTAACACAGATTTGTATTTTCTCTAATTTAAGCTCATAAAATGAATCTTGGCTAACAACCAATTCTTAAGTACAGAATATTCTTGCAAACACCCTTCTTAGGTGTCTAAAAATGTATAAATTGTGACTCATCACACCCCCACACTTACCTTTTTGCACTCTTGGGCAAAATAAATAGAAAATCATCAAGGGAGAAATTTTCTTTTTAAAGATAGAAAAGAATTTTTCACTTGGCTTCCTTCAGTTCAACCGAGACAGATTCGATACCCTGCCACCCTGGGATCAAGATACTCTAACAATCTGAAAGTTATTCCTTCTGTGCTCTAAGCCAATTCATGACCTGCAAACCAGAGAAGGCAACCAAGAGTGACAGAGCTCTCAATTAGGTGCATAACTTCCTCATTTTTCACGTGTTTGGGCTTGTATTTACACTCAACATTCATGGAACTGATACTATCATATTTTGACAAAGCTCTCTTCTTACGCCTGCAAAAACACGAACAACTATGATCACTAGGACTTCTTTTTGGCTTATAGCGAGGCAGGTTCATGGGTAGGATAAAATATGCGAAAACTGACTTCAATACCCATGGGGAAGAGAGGAGCAATGGGGAGTAAGCTTTATCAGCATGAGGGAAGGCCCAAGAAGTTCTTTCTTTTTCTACTTCACCCAACTTGCTTTCTTTTCTTTTTCTTACTATACCAGTTTATGCAACTGCTTTCTTTATTTAATCGTTTCAGCTCATATTTTCAGTTGCTTGCTCCATTTTTCTTTTTCTTTCCTCGTCTTCGAGCTTTTATAGGATGCTGAAGTGATTCTACTTCCTAGAAACTCCCCCACACTTGATAATGACTTACTCCCAAAACAATTCCAAAGCTCTTTTGCTCCCTGAGGGTGAGGTTGATTCATGGTTTTCCGGCTTTGGCTTGTAATGAGCTGTAAGAAAGAACGGTTATATGGCTCAATGGGGGTGACAAGGGACAAAATTTTCTTCAGGTAGGCTTTATTTGGCTCAGGGCTATTTAGAAACATGGCCTAGATCATATCATTGCTGCATGTGAAAACAGTTGTATCCAGAGGGTTAAGGCAAAATGCATAATATACAGTTAATCATGAATGCGAAAATCACACTAGAAGAAGAGAAATGGCAGAATGTAAGCCATCAATATTTACAGGGGCTCAAAGTCTCACACAGGTTGTATCTGCTCTGACACAAAAGGTTTTCCATCCAGTTTTTCAGTCAATTTTTGATTAGAGCTCAAAAGTTTCACTTCGCTCAAGCTGGAGAAATCTCTAGCCAGAGTTGTAGAATTACTTCCTACTGCCTTTTTCGAACCTACAGGAGCGAGTTCAAAATTCTCTTCAAAACCATTTTAACTTTGACAATCCACTTTGAACTTCTGTTTCGGATGAAAGTTTGAAAGTAAATGGCGGAACTGAAAATTTTGCCAGGCTGAAGACGTTCCGGATCCGGCCGAGATGGCACAGAACCGGCATGGACTCAGCTTTGCCATTTATTGCACTTGAAAGAAAACAACACAGTAATTAAGACTAATAAAACAAAAATTAGCAGAGTTCAAGAGAATGGAATTAAAATGACTGTATATGTACCCCCCCCCCACACTTTAAATTTGCATTGTCCTCAATGCGAGGCAGGGTCATCTGGTGATGTTGGTTCCATCAATGATATTGTCTCCATGTCATGAGTGATTGGCTCTGGACTTTCATGGAATGGCTTAATCTGATGCCCATTGACCTGGAAGGTGCTATTACTATGTTCATCCTTTAGCTGTACTGCACCATGGTAAAACACATTAGTGATAACAAAAGGTCCGTCCCATCTAGGACATAGTTTACCTGCAATGAGCTTGAGGCGGGAGTTAAACAAAAGGACTTTCTGACCAACTCGGAATTCTTTTCTTAGGATCTGCTGGTCATGAAATCGCTTGACTTTCTGCTTGTAGATCCTAGAGTTTTCATATGCTTCCAAGCGGAGTTCATCTAACTCTTGCAGCTGAAATTTTCTCTACTCTCCTGCTTGGTCATAGGCCAGATTACACTGTTTAACAGCCCAATATGCTCTGTGTTCTAGCTCCACAAGAAGGTGACAGGCTTTACCAAAGACAACCTGATAGGGAGACATCCCTAAAGGTGTCTGGTATGCAGTTCTATGTGCCCAGAGAGCATCCTCAAGAAGGCGGCTCCAGTCCTTCCTGCTGGGATTGGTCATCTTTTGCAATGTTTTCTTGATTTCCCTGTTAAACACTTCTGCTTGGCCATTTGTTTGGGGGTGGTAGGCAGTAGCAATTCTGTGTGCTACCCCATATTTCTAAACAAGAGAAGCCATGGCTCTGTTACAGAAGTGACTGCCTTGGTCACTTATGAGCGCTTTTGGGACACCGAACCTGCAGAAAATATTGGACTTGAGGAAGTCCACTACCACTCGTGCATCATTGGTTTTGGAAGCAATGGCTTCTACCCATCTTGATACATAATCTACGGCCAGCAGAATGTATGAATAGCCATTGGAGACTGGGAATGCTCCCATGAAGTCAATTCCCCAGACATCAAAAATTTCACAGAACTGGATAGGTTGCTGGGGCATTTCGTGCCTTCTGGTCATGGTCATTCCTGCTTTTTGGCAACTCTCGCAGGTGGAGACGAATGCATGCGCGTCTCTAAAAATAGTTGGCCAATAGAGGCCACAGTCTAGCACTTTCCTAGCAGTCCGAGTGGACGCCGCCACCAGGTGCCGAGTGACAGAACTGGAGGACCGAATTGAACTCGGCTTCAGGAATGCACCTGCGGATGACCTTGTCGCTGCATAGTCTCCAAAGGTAGGGATCGTCCCAAATGTAGTATTTGGCATCACTTTGGATTTTATCCTTGTATGCCCGAGATGCCTCATGTGGAAACTGAGATGCTGCCACAAAATTGCAAATGTCAGCAAACCATGGTGGAGACGTTTTTATGTGTAGAAGGTGCTCATCTTGAAATTCGTCTCAGATAGGCATCAGTTCACTTTCTCTTTCAATTCTGCTCAGGTGATCAGCTACAGAATTTTCGGCACCTCTTTTATCTCTGATCTCTATGTTGAATTCTTGAAGGAGAAGCATCCACCGAATTAGTCTGGGCTTGGCATCAGGCTTCTTCAACAAGTATCTTAAAGCCGCATGATCAGAGAACACAATGATCTTTGACCCGAGAAGGTATGGGCGGAATTTATCCAGGGCAAATACAATTGCTAATAGTTCCTTCTCAGTTGTTGTGTAATTCTGCTGGGTCGGATCCATAATTCGAGATGCATAGGCAATTACCTGCACTAGGAGGCCGGTTCCAGCTCTTTAGCCGACAACAGCTCCTAATGCCGAGTTGGATGCATCACACATTAGTTCAAATGGCAGGTCCCAGTTTGGTGCTTGCAGAATAGGAGCGGATGTGAGTCTGTCTTTCAACTCTTGAAATGCTTCAATACAGGATCGATCGAAGTTAAATTCCACATCCTTCTGTAGCAGCTTGGACAGAGGTAGGGCGAGTTTGCTAAAATTCTTTATAAATCTTCTGTAAAAGCCTTCGTGTCCTAAAAATGAGTGAACCTCCCTCACAGAAGAAGGGTTTGGAAGGGATGATATGATGTCTATTTTGGCCTTGTCCACCTCGATGCCTTTGCTGGAAACCAGATGGCCCAACACTATGCCTTCAGTCACCATGAAGTGACATTTTTCAAAGTTGAGCACGAGATTTGTGTCAATGCATCTCTTCAACACCTTTGATAGATTATTCAGGCATGCTTCAAATGAATCAGCGTACACCGTGAAGTCGTCCATGAATACCTCCATCTAGTCCTGCAGTAAGTCCGAGAAGATACTCATCATGCAACGTTGAAAGGTACTCGGAGCATTGCAGAGGCCAAATGGCATGTGTGTATACGCATAGGTACCAAATGGGCAGGTGAAGGTTGTCTTATGCTGATCTTTAGGGGCTATATGGATTTGCATGTAGCCTGAGAATCCATCAAGAAAACAGTAGTGGGATCTCCCTGCTAATTTTTCAAGCATTTGGTCAATGAAAGGCAGAGGGAAGTGATCCTTGCGAGTTGCTTGATTTAATCTTCTATAGTCTATGCACACTCACCAGCTGTTCTGAATCCTGGTTGATACCAACTCGTCCTGTTGGTTTTTCATGACAGTCATCCCAGACTTCTTTGGGACCACTTGCACAGGGCTCACCCATTGGCTATCCGAGATGGGATAGATGATCCCTGCCGCAAGGAGCTTTGTGACTTCCTTCTTAACCACATCCAGGAGTGTCGGATTCAGTCTTCTTTGTGGCTGCCTTATGGGCTTGATTTCCTCCTCCATTAATATTCTGTGCATGCAAATGGAGGGGTTTATGCCAGGAAGGTCTGCTAGCTTCCACCCTATTGCCTTCTTATTCTGCCTTAGGACCTCCAACAGCTTGTCTTCCTGCTCTTGGTTAAGATTGTTAGCAATAATAACCGGGAGTTGCTGTTCCTTGTCCAAGTAGGCATATTTCAGATGACTCGGCAATGTTTTCAATTCTATGGGCGGTGGTGGTAATGGAGATTTGTCAGTTTTAGAAGTTGGATCCGACTGGCCGACTTGGTCTAGACTCGGCATCAGGTGTGCCCGACATGATTTTGGCTTTTTCTGCTTCGGCCGGCTCAATTTGCTGATTTTGGTTTGTGTCGGGCTAGAGTCTACATCAATCACTTGCAGCTCTTTAGAGTCAGATCCGGATGGACCATCAATGCTTGTTACAGTATGAGTTGGGTCTTCTTTGGCCGAGACTGTCTTGGCGAGCTTGTCGGTCTTCCTTTTTGACTCATTGGCTGAGTTGACTTTGATTTCTTCATTGACTCGGCCTTCTTCGGTCGACTCATTGTTGGCCGTAAAAATTGTCGCTAAGTGTGCAGTGGAAAACTTTCTAGCTTCAGCGACTTTGTTACCTGCATCCTTTGTATACTCTGAGCATTTTGAGCTGCAGACTTGGTCTAACAATTCAAACAATTCCACTTCAAAGGCCAAATCGGCCACATCATTGTGATAGTTCTCGGAGTTGGGAAGGTCTAGTACTTCCTCCTGGTCGGCCTCATCATCAGTGTTCTCTAGGCAGCTGCCTTCAGCATTCTCAGCAGACTCCTCAACGTCTTCACTGCTACCACTTAGTTGTAGATATTCCTTAACTAATTCATCAAATACATCTATGCCAAAGAGAGAGTGGTCTTCGGTGGGGTGCTTCATAGCTTCGAAAATATTGAATTGCACCAAAGTGTCACCGAATTCCATGGAGAGCGTCCCTGCATGCACATCAATCTTTGTTCTGGCTGTCATCAGGAAAGGTCTTCCCAGAATTAAGGTGGATTCTTTTCCGGATGTCTCGTCCTCCATGTTTAGCACGTAAAAGTCAGCTGGAAATATTAACTCGTTGACTTGGACCAAAACATCTTCGAGAACTCCCGGGGTTGGACGATAACTCCTGTTTGCAAGTTGAATGGTCATCCCCGTGGGTTCTAAATCACCAAAATTTAGGGACCTATAGATTGATGCTGGCATGACGTTGATTGAGGCTCCCAGGTCCAACATGGCATCAGCAAAAGTGCATTCACCGATGGTACATGGGACAGAAAAGATGTCGGGATCTCTGCATTTCTTTGGCAAGTTTGGTGCACCTGCAGTGATTTCTTCATTCCTCGCCAGAGTCGACACCACACCTCCAATTTCCTTGCTCCCCTTTATCTTTCTCCTTTTGTGTACGCACAATTCCTTGAGGAATTTTGCGTACTTAGGGAGCTATGTGATGGCGTCAAGGAGTGGAATATTGACTTCCACCTTGCGGAACATCTTCAGCAATTCTTCATCCGACTCTGGCTTCCTTGCTGAGACGGGCCGGGATGGAAATGGCAATGGAACAGTTGACTCTGGCCGAGACTGTAAGTGGTCATTAGGTTCTGAGTCGGCTTCAACTGGTCTCGGCAGTTGCTGTAGTGCAGGTTGAGATAATTCCTTTCCACTTCGTAGAGTCACTGCCCTAGCGTTCCCCCTCGGGTTTGGAATTATTTGGGAAGGAAGGTTGCTGGATCCTACCGACTACAATTGACTTACAGTATTGGCTAGCTGGCTAATCTGCGTTTTGAGGTCTTGGACGGTGGCGGTCATATTCTATTGGAACTGTAAATTGCTAGAGCTCATAGATTGTTGGAACTCCAGGTTGCTGGTTGCAAGCTGCTTCATCAAGTCTTCCAAAGATGGGGAGTTGCCTTGTAGAGGCACTCTTGGCTGTTGTTGGAAAGGTGGTGCTTGGTAGTGCAGAGTCGGCTGTTGATAACCAACCTGCCTTTGATAGGTATTCGGTGTGGGTCTGAATTGTTGGACTGCATATGGTCCCTGACTCAATCCTGGCCGAAATGGCTGTCTTCCATGCTGCTGGCCGTCAATAGGCCGATTCTGGTAAGGTTGCTTCCCATACTGGAATCCACATATGGCTCCTACATTCTCTGGTTGGTCCGACTCGGTTTCATGGAGAGTGGGGCACATGTCAGTAGGGTGCTCCACAGAAGTACATATGCCACATATTTTTGCTGCCATGGCTGGTTGGTGTTGCCTAACAGCAAGCTGTCTCACCAATGATGTCAATTCAATCAGCTGATTCTCTAACCTCTGATTGGGAGCTGCACCGATTTCATTCACCATCCGAGATTGACTCGACCCTCTGACTCCGAATTGCTGCGTGTTGCTAGCCATGTTGGAAATCAGGTGCCTTGTTGCTGCTGGTGTCTTATCCATCAATGCTCCTCCACTGGCTGCATCTATCATGCTTCTGTCCATCAATGTTAACCCTTCATAGAAATACTGGATCAGCAACTGTTCGTTGATCTGATGATGTGGACAGGTGGCACAAAGTCTGTTGAACCTCTCCCAGTATTCATGTAGTGTTTCACCTGCGTGCTGCCTTATTCCGCACATCTCCTTTCTTATGGTCGCAGTTCTGGATGCCGGAAAGAATTTCCTAGGAATGCACGCTTCATGTCTCCCCAAGCATTGAAAAGTGCTGGCTGAAGGTACAGCCAATCCTTCCCTGCTCCATCCAGGGAGAATGGGAATGCCTTCATTTTGATGTAGTCCTCCGATATCCCCGGCGGCCTCATTGTGGAGTAGACCACATGGAACTCCTTCAGGTGTTTGTGGGGGTCTTCTCCTGCAAGACCGTGAAATTTAGGCAGCAGGTGTATAAGACCAGATTTCAACTCATATGTTTGAGCTAGCTCCAACTGTGGGTATTGGATGCACCAAGGTTGATACACCACGTTTGGAGTAGCTAGTTCTTTCAACGTTCTATCATTGTTCTCCATTTGTCCTGGTTCTGCAAAAATGTTAGAACTAGAAACAAGATTGTTAGTATGAAACTGGTTAGAGTCAGCTACAGAATTAATACTAGTTTGTACTGTAGTGTTCCTAATTTTGCGTAATCTACGTAAGGTTAATTCTATCTCTGCGTCAAAAGCATACAATGGGTCAGTACTACTCCTAGTCATGCATCATGCAAAAGAGTTAGGATCAGAAATGGTGATTGCAGAAATTTAAGCTACAGCTATCAGTTTACTAAATAATGGTACTACAGAATGGTATACAGAAGGAATGCAACTAATGCAAAGCAGAAAAATTAGCTAAATGCAAGAATGCAATGCAGAAAGAAAAAAAAATGTTATAATGAATACAAAACAGAATGCCAATTCTGTGCAGCTACAGAAATCAAATAACAGTCGACATGCTTTTTATTTGGGATCCATAATCAAAACAGACAGATAAAGACTCAAGACTGACTTGACAGACACTCTACAGAGTCGGGATTCGACTTCACTTAACTTGGTACGTAAGGACACAACAGAACTTGCATCCCCGGCAACGGCGCCAATTTGATGATGACGCGTTTTTAGTCGTTTGAAGCACACAGAAATTGTCCGGGCCGCTACAACGTCCCAGCCCACTTTGAGCTATTTAGAATCCGCCTCCTTCTGGACCTAATCCCAGACTCTCGGGCCACTCCAAGCGGGGACGAGGTCCAGTCCACTGAGTCCATGTTGGACTCAGTGCACGTTGGACTCAGTCCACGTTGGACTCAGTCCCCGTTGACCCAGTCCACGCTTGACTGAGTCCGCCACAACCCAGTGGGCCCCAAGCATCGCACACTAGGGAACAATGGGAGCAACAGAAAAGGAGGGAGGATAATATCCGCGAGAATCTCGGATTCTGTTGCAATACAATCTTCCCGGGCCCTATATAAAGACCCAAGGTGAAGAGAAAAAGGGAAGAAGGAAAAAAGGCGAGGAGAGAGAGAGAAAAAACTAGAGAAGCAGAGACAGAAGGGGGACGCCACCGGTCAGGAAAGCTGACGACGACGCGACAGAAGCGAAAAGAGAATCCCAGGGGCCTGCAGAAGGAGAGAATCAGACGTTGGACAAAGGTAGGGAAGATACACCCATCGTCACCAACTACCAGGTTAGTACTTCGTCCTTTGCATCATCCTAGTGCCCATTGCCCACTCCAGGCCAAGGTCCGCCGCGCGGCTGCGCGACCCTGGCTGAGTTCTCCTCGGCCTTGGGCCGCCTGCCGATGCGACCTGACTCTCCCACTCCAGTCTCTCCCCAGTCGACCTAGTTTCAACCTCGACCACTAGGCTCATGCCGACTCGGTTCCGCCCCGGTAGGGCTGAGCTGGCTTGAGCCGCCAGAGACCCGAACCTGTCCGCCAGGCTTATGCCGATTCAGTTCCGCTCCGGTAGGATCGAGTCGGCTCGAGCCGACAAAGACCTGGCCTCGACCCCCATTATCATGCCAACCCGATTCCGGCAAAGCCAAGATGGGACGAGCCATTCCAATCTGCCTCCCAACTTGACTTCCCTCTAGAAGCCAAACCCGTCACCAGAACTACGTAGACTTTGAATCCTCTAGAGCCGAGGTACGTAGGCCTAGGGGGCACACCCCTATCAAGTCAAATCTTAAACCCCAAAATCCCATAACTCAATATTTGAGCCTCTTCCTTCCCTAGACTTAGACCAAAAACACAATCCAAATACCAGTACCATCTCTCTCCCCATACAACTAGCCAAGGGTAACTATCAAGTGATAGGCGTGCTGGGGGAGGGGAAATTCCCCAGCGCGTAACCAACTCCCGAGCCCGCATCTCTGATCCCAGACCAGCCTTCCCACCAGGTTTTCTGGCATTCCTTAGAACAAACAAAAATGCCGATGGCGACTCTTATGCGGGCTGACACGGTTCGGCCTGCCCTGCCTGACGTCGCAATTTAGGTTGCGACAGATGGCGACTCCACTGGGGAAGGTGGTGTACCATACTCACACGGTGAGAGTTGAGCCCTGATAGGTTAGCGTGAAGGAGAGACCCGGTAGTGCTCGATGCTTTAGCACATCTCATGCATTTGTTTTTAATTTGATTATGTATTGCCTGCACAACCTTAGGGTAGCAAACTAAAACATTGTCATCATAATACCGCGAGGTTTGTACGGGCAATAGGGTGAGATGTGAAAGATTTGATGAGAGGGGCCTTACACCCAGGCCTGTGAGTTAGGGAGAGCGGAATGTGTAGTGGTACCCATGCTAGAGAGGTCTCAGTACTGGGGATAACGATAATTCCACTTGAGGCTGACCATCCTAGGGAGCGATCATGCTCAGGGGAATTTTCCCCGTCCATGATAGGGCCCCCCCCGTCCATGATAGGGCCCCCTGGGATGGTCCATAGGCTCAAGAACCTGTGGAGAGGATGAAAAGAAAGAGCTTAGAATGAGAGGGGGAGGGACTCAGCCCACCCAACCATGTGTCCGAATAGGCCGAATCGGAATCGGCTGACGAAACCGAAATGGATTTGGCTCGAAGGGCCCTCGCCTCCGCATGCATACATTTCATAAAACATACATACATATAAAAGAAGGCACATGAAAGAAAGCATAAACATGCATCATGATACATTAGTCACAGAAATTTCAGACAATGGAAACAGGACCCCCATATCGGGCTAAGCAGCCACGCCATATCCAAGCCAAAGCACCGAATATCGAGACGCTTTGCTATTGGGGCAGTTGCTTGAAAGGCCCTTGGCGTAGGCGTTTTGATAGTCTCCATGGCAATCTCCTAAGGCTATTGGAAGTGAACACTCAGCCAGCGGCGCTAGAAGCCCTGGCCAAGTATTATGACTCGCCAATGCGCTGCTTTACCTTCAGGGACTTCCAAATGGCACCAACCCTGGAAGAATACGAACGGTTGCTGGGACTACCATTGACGGAATCCCTACTCTATTTTCACCAAGGCCAACCTCCGTCATGGGCCACCATCGCCGGATTACTAAGGGTATCGGAGACAGAAATGGCCGAGCGGAGAAGGAACCGTAACGACATAGAAGGAATACCCAGAGTATAAGTAGAAGAGCAGCTATTCCAATTTCAGGAGGAGCAAGATTGGGACGCCATGATAGACATACTGGGCCTGCTTCTTTATGGGGTAGTACTGTTCCCATGCATCGAGGACTACATCGACCTCGCGGCTATAGAGGTGTTTTTAGCTAAAAGAAACAGGGGAGAAAATCCCACCATGGCAGTCTTGGCAAACACCTACTACACGCTCAGCCACTGCAGTGGGTGGAGGACTGAGAGCCTTAGATGCTGCACACCTTTACTTTATCTATGGCTGACGCCCACCTCTTCCGGTTGCAAAACAAAGACCAGTTGCCCCATAGAAGATCACAAATGGAATTGCATAAATTCCATGACTAAAGAGTAGTGGATTAAACAGCTAGGGGAGGCTATAGAAAGGACCATCCGTTGGTACCCCTCCTGGAATGAAAGGCAAGAGGTAATCGTCAACTGCGGAGAATACCCCAAAGTCCCCCTCCTCGGGACCCAAAGAGCCATTAATTATAATCCAGAACTAACCACCCGACAGGCCGGGTATCCTATAGTGTCGAAACCCCCTCAGGTGGCTCTCACTCCCCTTTTGGTGGAAGGATCGTCGGCTAACGGAAGGGAACATCACCGGAAAATCCGATGCGCTTGGGCCGGTATCATCAGAAAAGGGGCCACATGGCGAACCAGAAGCTGTGGGGCCTCCCCAAAGTACAGGGCGTGGCTCGAGCAACGAGTCTACCTTGTAGGCCTACCTTGGGGAAGCATCCAGCACCAAGATCAAGGAACCCGCGCTTACGAGATACAGGAGACGCTCCAAGTCGAAGAGCTCCAAGGCACCCTAGAGCAAATGAAAACGGAACAGAGAATGCTAAAAAGAAAATTGGAAACGGCTCTAGAAGAGGCACGACAGGAAAGACGGCTAAGTGACGAGTTTAGCAAGAAGGCTCGGGCAGAGAAGGAAAGTCGTCTGAAAATAGGTCAGTACTTGAAGGCCGCCGATCGAGAAATGTGCTCGAGTAAAACGGAGCGCGACCAGCTGACAGTTGAGAAAGAGCAACTGGAGGAGACCATAAAAACTCTCAAGGCCAAGGACGCGGAAAAGGAAAATGAAATACGCCAACTCCGGGAAAGAACGCTCCTACTTAAAGAAGAGGTGCGGGCAACTCAACTCTCGAACGAACACCTACAAAACCAAAGGCGGTCCGGTCTTCTAGCCTTGGTCGAGGCTCGAGGGAAGACCGAAGAAGCCAAGTCACAGCTTGAGGAGTTACGGCGAACCTTAGAAAGCTAGAAACAGAGATGCCAGGATATCGTAGATGAAGCTGAGATGCAAGTGCAAGCCGCCACGGCAGACACGCAGTTTTGGAAAGACAGGTATATCAAGCTAGCATGGCTCGCCAACCAGGTGCTGATGAGCATTCCCTGAAAGCTCCGCGCAGCGGAAGGCATAATGGACCCTACCAGGACACCAAGGGAAATCCAAGAATTTCTAGAACAGTGTAGGGAACTATACGACAAGATGAAAGAATTGTCTACCCCGCCATAGAAAAAAGGGAACCTTGTACACCCTTTTTGCTTGCATTGATTTAATAAAATACCGTCTCTAGGTTTCCGTGACTCAATGTTATCATTGCACATGCATTCATATAGTATAGTTTCACATGCATTTCCCAAAGAAAAACACAAAACAAAAAAACAAAACTAATCTTAATAAAATACCAGGAAAAAGAAATTGACTGCTCCCTATCGATATCACATGCGATCCTGGACCAAGAACATGGAACAAGCGATCGAAGAACTAGAACAACTGAACGCCGAGACAAGGGTGGAGATGAGACTAGAGATGGGGCAAATGAAGGAACAAATCAACCGGATGTTCGAAATCCTTACTCGAAACACGACTCCAACCCCTATAGCAACCGCTCCGGTAGCTCCCAGCACAGCCACGTCAGGGACACCTACACATCCCCTAGGATTCACACCCCCAGCATGGAACGCTACCGCTGAGAACCCCCAGGCTCCCCAAGGGCAGCCCGCGAGGAACGCTTCTGGACCAGGCCCGGGGCAGGGAATGGAGACTGGGCCTCTCCCAACTTCTGGGGCCATACTCTACCACCACCCTCCCTCGGAGTCAGGACACGTGCCAGGGACCGCCCCGGAACCAATCCTCCTTGGCAACGAAAAGATCAACGCGCTCGAGGAACGAATGCGAGCCATCGAGGGGACTGGCGATCATGGCATCGACGCCATCAATCTATGCCTAGTCCCTAACATTGAATTACCCCCCGATTTCAAGGTCCCTAAGTTCGAAAAATACAAAGGAAGCTCTTGCCCACACGTGCACCTAGCAATGTACTGCCGAAAAATGGCCCCTTATACACAGCAGGACAAAATCTTGATGCACTACTTATAGGACAACCTGACAGGGGCGGCCTTACGATGGTACGTCGGCTTGGACAGCGGGCGTGTGAAAACATGGAGGGATCTAGCGGATGCCTTCCTTCGACAGTACAAGTACAACAAGGACATGGCCCCAAATCGTTCCCGCCTACAGAACCTATCCAAGACAGACGTTGAAAGCTTCAAAGACTACGCCCAGAGATGGCGGGAGTTGGCCGCTAAAGTTCAGCCACCCCTCTCGGAAAGGGAAATGGCCTCGATGTTCATCGATACGCTTCCTACTCCCTTCTATGACAAAGTTGTAGGGAGCGTGGCCTCCAACTTTGCCGACCTGGTTGTCAAAGGGGAAAGGATAGAGGCCGGCATCAAACGGGGTAGATTTGCGTAAGATCTGGGGAGCACAAGCTTCGTTAAGAAGATAGAAAAGAAGAGGGGAGACACTAATGCAGTAATAGCAGATCCCCCACACCCTCAGGGGCAGGCCAAGCTCATCTTAAGCGGCACGGGAATAGCTTCCCCTTCTGACATGTTGCCCCAGGCTGACAAGGCAAACGCGCCAGAAACCCAAAACCCCCGCCTGACGCGCCAAAGGAGAACCTTCACCCCCATCCCCATGCCGTACACAACCCTGTTCCCCCTCCTACTCCAGAAGGACATGATAGCAATCCTACCACTCAAACCCCTTGAGCCTCCATACCCCTGGTCCTACGACCCCCAGGCAAAGTGCGAATATCATGTCGGCACTGTAAGGCATTCCACGGAGAGGTGCTGAAGCCTCAAGCACAAGGTCCAGGATTTAATAGAAGCATGATGGCTCAAATTCGAGGGAACCAAGCCCAATATCGGCACCAATCCGCTCCCAACCCACGAAGGGCAAGCCATCAACACTTTAAGCCACAGCGCTCTCACCCCTGATCGGAAGGAAGAAGAGGTCGCCATGGTGGGGCAACCAGGGGTCTCGTTCCAACCACTCGTTATCCAGTGCAACCCGGTGTGCCCCACACTACTAGTCATAGCAGTCCCCCCAAGGCCTGCTTATAAAGATAATCACGCCGTCCCTTGACTCTATGACCCGATGCCCGAAGAACAGGAGGAAGACCCCCCAGCAAAGGAAATCACGAACATCACGGACCCGGGAGGGATGATGCGCAGCGGAAGAGTTTATACCCCCGCAAACCTCGGAGGGAAAGGCCCCCGGGAAAGCTCGAAAGAAGCGCCCAAGGGAAAGGAGGCGGAGGAGTTCCTAAAACTCATCCGCTACAGCGAATACGAGCTGCTGGATCACCTGAACAAGACCCCAGCACGCATCTCGCTCCTATCCCTACTCTTGAATTCAGAGAGTCATCACAACCTCCTGCTAAAAATACTAAAGGAAGCCCACGTAGCCTCGGATAATACCACGGAAAGATTCGGGGGTATCGTTAGCAACCTCACTAGCACTGGGCGACTAACCTTCTCAAATGAGGAAATCCCGGCGGAAGGGAAATGGCACAACCAGCCCCTCCACATTGTTGTCAAATGCGGGACCTACGTGATCACCAGGGTGTTAATCGATAACGGCTCTTCACTCAATGTCCTGCCAAAGGTGACCTTAGACAAATTGGGGTCCTTCCACTCACAACTGAAAGCAAGCCCGGTGGTGGTAAGAGCATTCGACGGCTCAAAAAGAGACGTCATGAGAGAGGTTACTCTCCTTATCTGCATTGGCCCCGCCTTGTTTCACATCCTCTTCCAGGTCATGGACATCCGCCCAGCTTATAGTTGTCTTCTAGGAAGGCCTTGGATTCACAATACAGGGGCTGTACCCTCCTCCCTCCATCAAAAAGTCAAGTTCATCACAGACCAACAATTGATCAGCATAATGGGGGAACGGGAACTAGTCATCAACACCCCGGCACCAGAGGAATATATTGAAGAAGAAGAGGATTCCCTTGAAACCTCCTTTCAAGCATTAGAAGTCACAACGGGGACGGAGGAGCCCCCACCCGCAGCGGGAGAGATGGCGTTCCGGGTCATGATCAAAGAAGGATACAGCCAGGCAAAGGCCTCGGCCCTCTCTTGGAGGGTACCCCGATCCCAATCGAGGTCCAAGAAAATAAGGGAAGAGTTGGCCTCGGATACCAGGTAGGCAACCAAGCAAAGGCGCGCCTAGCTGAAGCCACAGGGGGCCAATACTTCGTTCGGGGGAATATAGCGACGATAGACGGTCACTCCGGAAACCTGTGCGGGGAGATATGCATGTCTGACGAACCATTGCTTAATTGGACAGCAGAGCCACTTGAAGATAACTTTCTTTTTGTAGTGTAATTTCTTTTGTAACTCGCCCCTTCGGGCGACCCTGGATTAATAAAACTTTAGCATGCATTTTCTTTCAATCATTATGTTCTCTCTTGTCCGTTTTCTTGTTTTTCTTTTTCTCGTATGCATTTTCTACACCTAAAATAAAGCTCCCCTAAAATCGGTACCTTGCCCCAAACAGTGATACCACTCACGTGCGCGAGGACTCTAGCCCCATTGAGGAGCCGATAGGAGATGAGGACACCGAAACCGAGGCTTTGGCAGAGGTAGAAAGGCAAATAGAAAACGGAAGACCAGGGTTCCAACCTCTAACCCATGAATTAGAGAAGGTGAACCTAGGGGATGAGGGGAGTAAGAAAGAGGTTCGAATAGGAAACCAGATGACGTCCGAGTCGAGAAAAACCCTCGTAGACCTATTACAGGAGTTTGCAGACATATTCGCGTGGTCATACCGGGACATGCCGAGCCTCGATCGCAGTATCGTGGAGCACAGACTCCCTATACTCCCAGGATCGATTCCTGTCCGCCAACAACTACGAAGGATGAAGCCCGACGTGGCCCTAAAAATCAAAGAGGAAATAGAAAAACAGTGGGATGCAGGGTTCCTGGCTGTGTCTAACTACCCTCAATGGGTGGAAAACATCGTACCCATTCCCAAAAAGGACGGAAAAGTACGTATGTGTGTCGACTATAGGGACCTAAATCGGGCCAGCCCGAAAGATAATTTCCCTTTACCTCACATCGACATGCTCGTAGACAACACGGCATGCCATGCCTTCTTCTCCTTCATGGATGGCTTTTCGGGATACAACCAGATTGTAATGGCGGAAGAGGACCGAGAAAAGACGACATTCGTCACCTTATGGGGGACCTTTTGCTACAGGGTAATGCCTTTCGGACTTAAAAATGCCGGGGCAACCTACCAAAGAGCGATGGTAGCCCTGTTCCATGATATGATGCACAAGGAAATCGAGGTATATGTCGACGACATGATTGCGAAATCAAAAACCCTGGAGCAGCACATCCAAGACTTACGAAAATTATTCGGCAGGCTTTGTAAGTATAGGCTAAAACTCAACCCGGCCAAATGTACTTTCGGAGTGACGTCAGGGAAATTGCTCGGCTTCTTGGTAAGTGAAAGGGGTATCGAAATAGACTCGAATAAAGTGAAGGCCGTCAGGGAAAAGCCCCCTCCCACGACAGACTCTGAGGTCCGGGGTTTCCTGGGACGAATAAATTTCATAGCTCGATTCATTTCCCAATTGACGGCAACGTGCAATCCCATATTCAAACTCCTTCGGAAGCGGCATAGGTTTGAATGGGACGCAGAGTGTCAAGAGGCTTTCGAGAAGATCAAACAATACCTAGAACGCCCTCCAGTCCTCATCCCGGCGCATCCTGGGAGACCATTAATTCTTTACCTCATGGTCCTCGACGAATCGATGGGCTGTATGCTAGGACAACAAGACGAGGCCGGAAAAGAACGAGCAATCTACTACCTCAGCAAAAGGTTCACGGATTGCGAGAAGAGATACTCAGCCTTAGAACGAACCTGTTGCGCCCTGGTCTGGGCTACCAAAAGGCTTCGACCATACATGTTGTCCCATGCGGTCCGCCTGGTGGCCAAGACGGACCCTATCAAATATGTGTTAGAAAAGCCCGCACTAACCGGACGCATAGCAAGGTGGCAGATGGCTTTATCCGAATTCGACATCACCTATGTGAGCCGCCATGCCGTTAAAGGAAGTGCCCTAGCAGACCACCTGGCCTATCACCCACGGGCAGAGTTGCAGCCCCTAGTTCACGAGTTCCCAGACGAGCATATCATGTTAGCAGATAACAGGCCCCGGCCTGAGAACGAGTGGACGATGTGGTTCGATGGAGCATCTAACATATTAGGAAACGAGATTGGTGTGGTTCTGGCCTCTCCAACCGACCATTACTTTCCTTTCGCGGCCAACCTGGGGTTCGATTGTACAAATAACATGGCGGAATACGAGGCCTGCACCATGGGACTCGCTATGGCCTTGGAACACCAGGTCAGGAGACTCCGGGTCTATGGAGACTCGGCCCTGGTAATCTACCAACTCTGCGGAGAATGGGAAACAAGAGACAGCAAGCTCATCCCGTACCACGACCACGCAAAGGAAATGATGGAAGCCTTTGACACCGTCACGTTCCACCACGTGCCACGCGAAGAAAACCAAATGGCCGACGCCCTAACGACCCTGTCAACTATGGTACGAGTAAATGAAGGGCGCGAGATGACCATACACGTCCGGCAACTACCCCGCACAGCCTATTGCCATCATCTAAACCTTGGGTCACCCAAGGTGGATCCAGAACCCTGGTACCTAGACATGAAAACATATTTGGAGAAAGGAGAGTACCCGGTGGGGGCATCGAAAAATAGCAAAAGGACGTTAAGGAGGATGGCGGCCGGATACCTTCTGAGTGGAAGCATATTGTACAAGAGGAACGCTGACATGACGCTCCTACGATGTGTAGACCGCCCGGAGGCCGAACGAATAATGGAAGAAGTCCATGAAGGGACCTTTGGCACTCATGCAAGTGGCCATACCTTGCCCTGTAAAATACTCCGCGCGGGATATTACTGGACTAAGCTGGAATCAGATTGCCATCAACACGTTCAGAGATGCCTAAAATGCCAGGTCCACGCGGACCATATTCATGTCGCCTCTTCCTCCTTACACAGCTTGACTGTGCCGTGGCCGTTCTCCATGTGGAGCATAGATGTGATTGGGCCCATCGAGCCCAAAGCTTCTAATGGGCATAGGTTCATACTGGTAGCCATCGACTACTTCACAAAGTGGGTAAAGGCGGCTTCATATTCGACCGTAATGCGAAGCGTGGTAGTGAAATTCCTTAGAAGAGACATCATATGTCGCTATGGCATCCCAACCCATGTCATCACAGACAATGGCACCAATCTGAACAATAAAATGATGACAGAACTGTGTGAGCCATTCCAGATCCGTCATCACAATTCGACCCCCTACCGTTCCCAGATGAACGGGGTGGTAGAGGCCGCCAACAAAAACATCAATAAAATAATACGAAAAATGGCAGTAACCTACAAGGATTGGCATGAGATGCTACCCTATGCGCTCCATGGATATAGGACTTCCGTACGAACCTCCACCGGAGCGACCCCGTATGCCCTAGTTTATGGTACCGAGGCGGTCCTCCCAATAGAGATCGAGATACCTTCCTTAAGGGTCCTGGCCGAGGCAGAATTAGAGGATGCCGAGTGGATCCAACGGCGCTATGACCAACTGAACCTGATCGAGGAAAAGCGCCTTACAGCCCTGTGCCATGGTCAGCTGTACCAGAGTAGGATCAAAAACGCCTTCGACAAAAAGGTGAAGCCTCGAATGTTCAAGGTAGGGGACATGGTCCGTAGGAAGGTACTACCTAACGCTCGTGACCCGAGGGGAAAATGGGCACCCAACTATGAAGGGCCGTACGTGGTGAAGCAAGCTTTTTCAGGAGGAGCGCTACTCTTAACCGACGCCGAAGGGCATGACCTCAAACACCCTGTCAACTCAGACTCGGTCATGATGTTCTTCCCTTGATTCCTCGCCAAAGCAGCAGTAGAAAGTGACTCATATCCGGGTCGGAACCAAACGGGCCTAAGGAAGCCAAACACGGGGGTACTTCGCCAATCCTGGGTCGATCCGTGCAAAGACTAACCCAGAACTCGGAGAGCCAAATACAATTTCCCCGTTTCGCGTATCTGTAAATCATACATTGTCAATAAAATGTCATTTCTCCTTTTATTCTTCTTTATTCTTACATGCTAAATCTTCTTAATCCAACAAAAGGAATTACATTGCTAAGAGCGATTCATCCTCATTACAAGTTTTCGAGAGGTTCCCGATGGCCCAACTATAGGGCGACAGACCAGTTCGAGTGGCGCGGTGCAGTAAAAAAAAAACAAAGTCAAAGAAAAAAAAGCCAAAAAAAACAAAACAAAAAAAAAACACAAAAATATAAAACAGAAATAATGGCGCTTGGCGCTCTAGGATAGGCATGCAATTCCAAAAAGGGGGAGGTGCCTAAGGTCGATTCCATTTTGGTTTGCTAACAGGACAGATACCCTTAATAGATCCTCATCCTAGCCCATGAATCTCCCAAGATAAATGAACAAACAAAGTAAACAAAAAACAAACAACCCAACAAAAGAAAGAACGATAAAAATGATTTCATTCCATACATAATAAAGTTTTTTTTACATGATCACTAGGGAGGGGGTCAAGTAAGGAAACAAGCTTCCCATCCTTAATTTCTAAAGTGACCGAGTAGGGGCTTAGGTCAAAATCTGGCACCAGCAGGGCTATCTGTTGAAGGGCTTTCTGAAAACCCGCCTCGTGCTGATCTACGATCGCACCCTCTAAGTGCTCCACCCTGTTGGCAAGTGATGGGTCATAAAATGCACATCCTAAGTGGACCTAAGAAGGGCACCATTGAACAACTCACGAGCTTAAAAGATGACTGTTAGCTAAGATCCAGATTAATGGCCTAAACTTGAAGTAAAACACAATCTGTGCTTAATCAAGATTTTTAGCTAACCATCTCTTCATTGCAGGTTCAGCCAAACTTAGCCCGCCATCGGAAGCCCAGGCCGAGAGCCTCTCGGCCAGGCCGGGACTCAACTTATGCAGAGAACCGAGTCAGGAAGATCCAGGTGGAACTCCACGTCAGCAACATTAGCCACCCTGGACACAACTCACGCTCCATGTCACCTCCTAGAGTAACTTGCAGCGCAAGGGTAGAATAGGAATTTTGCTTGTAATTCTGTTAGCATCGTTAGCTGTGCCCAACCTTGTATAAATAAACGAAACTCTGATAGAATAAGGGGCTTTTGGCATTCAAACCTTTTCCGCGTTCATAATCCTCTTCTCCCCCGCTCACGATGGTACACAGAGCTGTTAATGGCGTTTCTCTCGATTGAGGAAACGCAGGCTGAGAACTGAGAGGCCGAAGGTTATCAGAGGAGACCGATTGGAGCACCAACGCACTCTGGTGGACCTGAACCTCAGCGTCTTAGCTAGTTGAGGTGAATCATCGCCGTCGTCCATGGCAATCGTCGTGGAAGATGGAATCATCGAATCCAGGCCCTGTGTTTGTATTTTGCTTTCAATATTATGAGCATTTTCTGAATTCTGAACTCCATTGCATTCCTGAAATCTAAGTTCAATTACCGTGTTGCGATTGCACCTGGTGACGGAACAATGCTAAACTAAGCCGATTGAACTGGTTTAGCTAATTCAGAGGGTAATCACTTAACGATTGTTGATTGAGAATCTAAAATCAGCTTGAACTTAATCTACGCCAACCCGATGAGGTGGCGATTGTGTAATTCCTCGGTATGGTAAGGATCTAACCTTTGGCGATTGCCATAAGAACACTAGAGGCTGATGAGGATTGTAATTGGAATGACCGAACCAGAAAGAACTTGATTATTGGAACTAAAACATGAACACAAGAAACAAAGAATAGCGTTAGGAGAAGTGTAATTGCATTTTGATTATAGTTGACTTCTGTTTGATTCCAATTGCATTTCAACCCCTTGTTTATTGCTTCCTAAGTCCGAGACAGAGACAGTCCATCTCTGTAGCGTCTGTTCAGTATTCAACCGAGACCAAGTAGGACCGTCTCTGTTGAGGACAGGCTTCTGGTTCGATCTCTGTTGAGAGCAACTCGGCCAGATTCTTCGAGACGAGTCAAGCATTCTACATCTCAGATTCTACTCACTTCACTGTACACCAATTCACAACTGAACACACTGTGTCCTTGAGAAGAATGACCTAGGGTTAGCTATACTATAGTTAGCTTTAGTTATCTGATAAAGTGTTGAAAACGACACCACACAAAAAGGCTTTATCAAATTGGCGCCGTTGCCGGGGACACAAGTTCTTTTGCGTTTTAGTGTGCCAAGTAAACCGAGTCGAATCCGAGTTGTAAGAAGTTTCGTTTAGAGTTTTTGAGTTTGAATTTGTCAATAAATCTCTACGTGAATTCACTGATAAAATAAAAACAAATATATACATATAGATATAGAATAAATTCTCAATTCTGCATTGCATACATTAAATTTTCTGACTCTCCATTACATTTAATTTTGCATACATTACATTTAATTTTGCAGTAGAATTAATTGTTGTTTTAGTCACTTTAAATCCCGCATGATGCATGACTAGGATAAAGCACTGACCCATTGTATGTTTTTGATCCAGAGATAGAACTAACTTTACGCAGATTAGTAAAAATTAGAAATACCACAGTAAATATCAAGTAGTGGTGTGAATTCTGCCATTAACTCTTACCAGTTTTTGTACTGACCATTTTATTACTAGTGCTAACAATTTCACAGAGCCAGGGCAGATGGAACACCAAGACAGGACGTTGAAGGAGCTAGCTACTCCAGATGTGGTGTACCAACCATGGTGTATCCAATATCCACAACTGGAGCCGGCTGGACATATGAATTGAAGTCTGGTTTGATACACTTGTTGCCTAAATTTCATGGTCTTCTTTGGAGAAGACCCCACAAACATCTCAAAGAATTTCATGTGGTTTGTTCCACGATGAAGGCATTCCTATTCTCTGCGGGCGGAGCTGCAAAGGACTGGCTATATCTGCAGCCAGCACTCTTCAACACACTGGGAGATATGAAACGGACCTTCCTAGAAAAAATTTTTCCAGCTTCTAGGACTGCGACCATCAGGAAGGAAATATGTGGGATAAGGCAGCATACAGGAGAGACTCTGCACGAATATTGGGAGCGCTTCAACAAGCTCTGTGCCACCTGTCCCCATCACCAAATCAGCGAACAGTTGCTGATCCAGTACTTTTACGAAGGACTATCAATGATGGACAGGAGCATGATTGATGCCGCCAGTGGAGGAGCATTAATGGACAAAACACTAGTAGCAGCACGGCATCTGATCTCGAACATGGCGAGTAACACTCAACAATTTGGGATCAGAGGGCCGAATCCATCTCGGCCAGTGAACGAAATCGGTGCAGCCTCCAACCAAAGGATGGAGAACCAGCTAACCGAATTGACATCTCTGGTGAGACAACTGGCTGTTAGTCAACATCACCCAGCCATGGCAGCAAAGGTTTGTGGCATATGTACTTCAATGGAGCATCCTACTGATCTGTGCCCCACTCTCCAAGAGACCGAACCCGGCCAAACAGAAAGTGTTGGAGCCGTAGGAGGATTCCAGTACGGGAAGCAGCCATACCAGAACCGGCAGTTCGATAATCAACCATATGGGAGACAACCATTTCGGCCTAGCCCACAACAAGGACCATATGCAGCTCAAAGAGCCGGAGCCATGCCAAATGTACCCTATGGAGTGGCTGGTTACCAGCAGCCCGAGTCCGCAATACCAAAGCACCATCCTTCCCACCACAACAACAAGAGAACTCCTACCCAAAGCAATTCTCCATCACTAGAAGACTTAATGAAGCAGCTGGCAACAAGCAATTTAGAATTTCAACAGTCAAGTAAGTTCCAACAACCTACAATTCCAACAGAATATGACCGCCACCATCCAGGACCTCAAGATGCAGATAGGACAGCTAGCAAAATACTTTGTGAGCGAGTTACTGATCGGTAGGCTCAAGCAGCCTTCCTCCCAACCCATTCTGAATCCGAGAGGAATGCCAATGCAGTAATACTCAGAAGCGGCAAAGAATTACCTCAGCCTGCACAAGCTCGTGTACCGCAGCCATCTGAAGCCGACTCGAAGCAATGGCCGACTCACCGTCTCAACCACAGACAACTGTCCCATTGCCATTTCCATCCCGGACCGTCTCGGCACGAAAACCAGATTCTGATGACGAGCTGCTGAAGATGTTCCGGAAGGTGGAAATCAACATTCCACTTCTCGATGCTATTAAGCAAATCCCAAAATACGCAAAATTCCTCAAGGAATTATGCGTTCACAAAAGAAGGAAGATGAAGGGGAATCGAGAACTTGGAGGTGTGGTCTCAAGCTTAACCAGGAACCACCCCACTGCAGGAATTTCACAGGTCTTGCCAGAGAAATGCCGAGACCCTGGCATCTTCTCGGTCCCATGCACCATCGGTGACTCCACATTCGCTGATGCTATGTTGGACTTAGGGGCGTCAATCAACGTCATGCCCGCATCAACTTATAGGTCCCTCAATTTCGGAGATTTGGAACCTACAAGGATGACCATACAGCTTGCTAATAGAAGCATCGTGCAACCCCTGGGAGTTCTCGAAGATGTCCTCGTCCAGGTGAACGAACTAATATTTCCAGCTGATTTCTATGTGCTTGACATGGAGGACGAAGCATCCGGAAAAGGATCAACATTGATACTGGGGAGACCATTTCTAATGACGGCAAGGACGAAGATCGACGTACATGCCGGAACACTCTCTATGGAATTCGGTGACACATTGGTGCAGTTCAACATTTTTGAAGCCATGAAGCACCCCACCGAAGACCTCTCTCTCTTTGGCATAGACATAATGGAACAGTTGGTGGAAGAATACTTCCAACTAGACAGTTGCAGTGAGGGAATCGAAGATCTTGCTAGAACTGCCGAAGCCGGTAGCTACTCCAAGGCCAACCATAATGGAGTGCTAAAATCCCCAAACTCTGAGGATGATCACAGTGACGTCTGCAACTTGGCATTTGAAAAAGAACTAACCAGGTTAATAAACCAAGTCTGCTATCCTGACCCCTCAGAGAATGAGAATAGTGCAGAGGTAAAAGTTGCCGAGACTACGAAGCCTCCACCTGCACAATTGGCAACAATATTCACGGCCGAAGTGAAGTCGGCCGAAGAAGGCCGAGTCAATGCAAGTTTAAAAGTCAACTCGGCTGACGAGTCAAACACACAAGCCGACACATTAACCGAAACCATCTCGGCGAGTAAGGACCAGACTCGAGCCAAGAAGCTCATTGCTCCACCCGGATCCAAGATCGAAACTACAAAGGGAACCGAAGCCGACCTCAATCCGAGCCGGCCGAAGCAGTACAAGGCCGAGGCCATGACGGCAGCCCTAATGCCGAGTCTAGAACAAGCCGGCCAGACGGATCCGAGAGCCGTAATTCTGGAATCTCCAGTTCCATCTCCACCGCCCACGAGCTGAAACCACTGCCTAGCCACCTCAAATATGCCTTTTTTGGACAAGTGAACAGCTCCCTGGTCATCATTGCAAGTAACCTCCTCTTAGAGCAAGAAGACAAGCTGCTGGAAGTCCTTAGGCAACACAAAAAGGCAATTGGGTGGAAACTTTCTGACCTTCCGGTATTAACCCTCCATATGCATGCACAGAATATTAATGGAGGAGGACATTAAGCCCATAAGGCAACAAAGAACGAAGGCTGAATCCTACCATTCTAGATGTGGTCAAGAAAGAAGTCACGGGCTGCTTGCAGCAGGCATCATCTACCCTATCTCAGACAGCCAATGGGTAAGTCCTGTGCAAGTAAAGTGCCCAAGAAATCTGGAATGACCGTCATGAAAAACCAACAAGATGAGTTGGTACCTACACGGATTTAGAACAGCTGGCGGGTGTGTATAGATTACAGAAGACTCAATCAGGCAACCCGCAAGGATCACTTTCCTTTGCCTTTTATTGACCAAATGTTAGAAAAAATAGCAGGGAAATCCCATTACTGCTTTCTGGATGGATTTTCAGGATACATGCAAATACACATAGCACCTGAAGATCAGCATAAAACCACCTTCACATGCCCCTTTGGCACATTCGCATACACTAGAATGCCATTCGGCCTGTGCAATGCTCCGAGTACATTCCAGCGCTGCATGATGAGCATATTCTCGGACTTGTTACAAGAGTGCATGGAAGTGTTTATGGATGACTTCACGGTATATGCCGACTCATTTGAAGCATGCCTGAACAACCTGTCCAAGGTGCTAAAGAGATGCACTGAAACGAATCTGGTTCTAAATTTTGAAAAGTGTCATTTCATGGTGACCGAGGGAATAGTACTGGGACACCTAGTCTCCAACAGAGGCATCGAAGTGGACAAGGCGAAAATAGACATAATCTCTTCACTTCCAAACCCCACCTCTGTGCGGGAAGTTCGCTCATTTCTAGGACATGCAGGATTCTACAGAAGATTCATCAAGGACTTCAGCAAATTGGCTCTGCCTCTGTCCAAACTCCTACAGAAGGACGTGCACTTCAACTTTGACCAGCCCTGCATTATAGCATTTCAGAGCTGAAGAAAAACTTACGTCCGCACTCCATCCTGCAAGCACCCAAGTTGGGACCTGCCATTTGAACTCATGTGCGACGATCTAATTCTGGGCTCTGGGAGCTGTTTCGGCCAGAGAGCACGAGTCGGCCAACCAGTGCATGTTATCGCATATGCGCCCAGAACCATGGACTCGGCCCAGCAAAACTACACAACAACCGAAAAGGAACTCCCTGGCAATTGTGTTTGCCTTGGATAAGTTTCTGTTCCTACCTTCTCGGTTCCAAAATAGTTGTATTCTCTCGATCACGCTTGCTCTCGAAGTACTTGTTGAAGAAGCCGGATGCAAAGCCGAGACTGATCCGGTGGATGCTTCTTCTCCAAGAATTTGACTTGGAAATCAGAGACAAGAAAGGTGCCGAGAATGCTGTAGCAGACCACCTAAGCAGGATTGAGGGAGAGAGCGAACAACTACCCATCCGAGACAAGTTCCCTGATGAGCAACTCCTGCATATCAAGTCGGCTCCACCATGGTTTGCAGACATTTGTAACTTCGTAGCTACATCTCAATTTCCACCCATGGCATCTCGAACCTACAAGGAAAAGATCCGTAGTGATGCTAAGTATTACGTATGGGATGACCCCTATCTATGGAGATTATGCAATGATAAGATCATCCGCAGGTGCATTCCTGAGACCGAGATCAAGTCGGTCCTTCATCTGCCACTCGGCCCTAGAGGAGGCCACTACGGCTCATCTCGGACTGCCGGGAAAGTGCTTGATTGCGGCCTCTATTGGCTTTCCATTTTCCGAGACGCTCATAAATTCGTCTCCACCGCGACAGATGCCAAAAAAGCAGGGATGGCCCTAAGTCAAAGGCATGAAATGCCCCAAAGCAGCCCATCCTATTCGTGAAGTCTTTGACGTCTGGGGCATAGATTTTATGGGACCATTCCCAATCTCCAATGGCTATTCATACATCCTGCTTGCCGTTGATTATGTATCAAGATGGGTAGAAGCCATCCCCACCAGAACCAATGATGCCAAAGTAGTAGTGGACTTCCTGAAGTCCAACATTTTTGCAGGTTCGGGGTTCCAAAGCGCTCATCGGTGACTAGGGGAGTCACTTGTAATAGAGCTATGGCTTCCCTTCTTCAAAAATATGGAGGGCACACAGGATAGCCACAAACATACCACCCCTGGACTAATGGGCAAGCCGAGGTGTTTAACAGGAAATCAAGCATACACTGCAAAAGATGACAAATCCCAGCAGGAAGGACTGGAGCAGACTCCTTGAAGATGCTCTATGGGCACATAGAACAGCATACCGAACACCTCTCGGAATGTCCCCATACCGAGTCGTTTTCGGCAAAGCTTGTCATCTTCTTGTGGAGCTCGAGCATAAAGCTTACTGGGCTGTTAAGCAATGCAACATGGCTTATGACCAAGCAGGAGAGCATAGGAAGTTCCAACTTCAAGAATTAGATGAACTTCGCATGGAAGCCTATGAAAACGCCAGGATCTACAAGCAGAAAGTAAAAAAGTTCCACGACCAAAATATCCTGAGGAAAGATCTCCAGATTGGCCAAAAAGTGTTGCTATTCAATTCCAGATTAAAACTCATAGCAGGTAAGCTTCGCTCCAGATGGGATGGACCTTTTGTTATTACTAACGTATTTCCCCATGGTGCAGTGCAGCTTAAGGAAGAACATACCAATCGCACCTTTCAGGTCAACGGGCACCAAGTTAAACCATTCCTCGAAGGTCCAGCACCAACAGGAGAAAACATGGAGAATATTTCCTTGGTGAAGCCGACTTCCCCTGATGGCAGTCTAGGCCAACTCGGCCACCATTGAGGGCAATGCTGAGACTAAGTGTGGGGGGGGGTTCTGTCCATTTTGGAACGGATCATTCACATCATATCTGCCCTTCTCTTCTCTAACTTTTTCATTTCCCTCTAACTTTTCCATTTCGTTTCTTACATACCCGACATACCATTTTAAGTCTCATTAGTATTTTTTTTCTGCTTAAGTTTGTGTTTAATAAAAGAGTCCCACTGCCGAGTCTGCCACAGCCGGAATGACCTTATCTTAGCAGAATTACATGTCCAAAAGAAGAGAGGAAATTCCTTGCTGAGTCCGAGAGTCTGACAAGCCAGTAGAAGGAATCTCTCTATTCTCGAGCAAAAGCTGCTCTGCCTGAAGGGAACCAAACCTCTGGGTCCCAAGTGCTAAATGGTGAAAATGGGAAGAGGGAGCCTTCAGAGTGAAGGAACAGAATCAGCCAGCGTGAGAATTTGAGCCTTGCAACAGAGACGGCTTACACCCTGCCATCTCTCTTCTTTCTGAGTGATTTTTGCAAGCATGTTAATTGTGTGTGCTGAATTTTGCCTTAACTCTCTGGATACAACTGTTTTACACATGCAGGAATGAAATGATCTAGGCCATATTTCTTATGAGCCCAGAGCCAAAATAAGCTGTCCAAAAACAAGCTGGCCCTTGTCACCCCCTTTTGAGCCTAAATTGACCACTTTTCTTGCAGCTCACCATAAGCCGAGGCCAAAAAAAAAAAAAAAAAAAACCATTCTTACCTCACCCTCGAGAAGCCGAGGAGTCGTGGAATCGTCTTGGGAGTGAGTTAGAATCAAGTGTGGGGGAAGTCTAGGGAGCTGAAGTCGACCAAAAAGCAGCTGAAGGTTCAGAAGAAGAAAAGAAAGAAAGAAGGAAATGGAATGTAAGAAAAGAAAAAAAGTACATAAAAATAGAAAACAGGCAGCTAGAATGAATGAGCTGAAATAAACAAAGATCAGCAAGCTGCATGAGTAAAAGAAAGAAAGAATGAAAAACAGCGAGTAAATAAAGAACAAAGGAGACCACAGCAACCGGGACCGCCCTCATACTGGTTACACTCACTCCCCATTGCTCCTCTCCTCCCCGTGGGTCCTGAAGCTAGTTTTCTTACATCTATTCGACCCATAACCTCAACCTCGCTACAAGCCAGAAAAGTCCTAGTGATCATAACTGCTGTGTTTTGCAGGTGAAAGAGGAGAGCTCTGTCAAAATATGGTGGCACCAATCCCATGCAATGCTGAGTGTAAACACAACCACGACACTTGAGAGAAGCGAGAAAATTGAGTACATGAGAAAAGGGTTCTATCACTCTGGGGGCACCATTTCACAATTGGAAACCATGAAGGCCCCTGAGAACCAAAGGAAGTAGCTCCCTGACTGCACGAGTGCTTTGAACTAGGATGAAGAGAGGCCGACTCTGTAGAGTCAGCTTAAGGAAATCAAACGGGAAATTCTCTCACTAAAGTCACCCTTAAATTGAATCGTATGTTTTGCCCAGGAGTGCAAAAGGCTAAGTGTGGGGGTTTGATGGGTCATAAAATGCACATCCTAAGTGGACCTAAGAAGGGCACCATTGAACAACTCACGAGCTTAAAAGATGACTGTTAGCTAAGATCCAGATTAATGGCCTAAACTTGAAGTAAAACACAATCTGTGCTTAATCAAGATTTTTAGCTAACCATCTCTTCATTGCAGGTTCAGCCAAACTTAGCCCGCCATCGGAAGCCCAGGCCGAGAGCCTCTCGGCCAGGCCGGGACTCAACTTATGTAGAGAACCGAGTCAGGAAGATCCAGGTGGAACTCCACGTCAGCAACATTAGCCACCCTGGACACAACTCACGCTCCACGTCACCTCCTAGAGTAACTTGCAGCGCAAGGGTAGAATAGGAATTTTGCTTGTAATTCTGTTAGCATCGTTAGCTGTGCCCAACCTTGTATAAATAAACGAAACTCTGATAGAATAAGGGGCTTTTGGCATTCAAACCTTTTCCGCGTTCATAATCCTCTTCTCCCCCGCTCACGGTGGTACACAGAGCTGTTAATGGCGTTTCTCTCGATTGAGGAAACGCAGGCTGAGAACTGAGAGGCCGAAGGTTATCAGAGGAGACCGATTGGAGCACCAACGCACTCTGGTGGACCTGAACCTCAGCGTCTTAGCTAGTTGAGGTGAATCATCGCCGTCGTCCATGGCAATCATCGTGGAAGATGGAATCATCGAATCCAGGCCCTGTGTTTGTATTTTGCTTTCAATATTATGAGCATTTTCTGAATTCTGAACTCCATTGCATTCCTGAAATCTAAGTTCAATTACCGTGTTGCGATTGCACCTGGTGACGGAACAATGCTAAACTAAGCCGATTGGAACTGGTTTAGCTAATTCAGTAGGTAATCACTTAACGATTGTTGATTGAGAATCTAAAATCAGCTTGAACTTAATCTCTGCCAACTGATGAGGTGGCGATTGTGTAATTCCTCGGTATGGTAAGGGACGAACCTTTGGCGATTGCCATAAGAACACTAGAGGCTGATGAGGATTGTAATTGGAATGACCGAACCAGAAAGAACTTGATTATTGGAACTAAAACATGAACACAGTAACAGTAATAGCGTTAGGAGTAGTGTAATTGCATTTTGATTATAGTTGACTTCTGTTTGATTCCAATTGCATTTCAACCCCCTTGTTTATTGCTTCCTAAGTCTGAGACATAGACAGTCCATCTCTGTAGCGTCTGTCTGTATTCAACTGAGACCAAGCCGGACCGTCTCTGTTGAGACCGACTCGGTTCAGTCTCTGTTGAGAGCAACTCGGCCGTTGCCGAGACGAGTCAGCATTCTACATCTCAGATTCTACTCACTTCACTGTACACCAATTCACAACTGAACACACTGTGTCCTTGAGAAGAATGACCTAGGGTTAGCTATACTATAGTTAGCTTTAGTTATCTGATAAAGTGTTGAAAACGACACCACACAAAAAGGCTTTATCAGCAAGGCGCTGCCTTTCCTGGGCTGAAGCAGCGACCTCCGCCTCTAGGGCGGCAGTCTTGGTTCCCGCAGCCTTCAAAGCTATCCCCAGCTTGCCCTTGGTCTCCTTGTCAGCCGCCACAACTGCCTCAACTTCAGCTACACGGGAGCGGGCCTCATCCCGCTCTCTGGTCAAAACCTCTGACGATCTCTGCGCAAGCGCCAAGGCCGCCTTCAGTTTCTTCACCTCAGCATCGGACGCGGCCGCCTTAATTTTCCAACTTGCGGTCTCGGCCTCAGCTTCGGTCATCTTTGTGGTCAATTGGGCAGCTTCAGCTTCAGCAGCAGCAGCCTTGCTCCCCATAGATGCAGCCTCTGACTTGGATTTCGCCAAATCAGCCCACAAGCCCTCTCGGTCGACCCTCAACTTGGCTGTTTCCGCCCTTAACCGCTCCACCTCAACCTTCAGGTCTTGGTTCGCTTTGGCCATTTTTTCAAATTCTCTCTTGTTGAGGGCTTCCTTCAACAAGATTTGCTCGGCCCTCTTCACCAGGCCCCTGGACACCTCCAGCGAAGCCAGGGACCTAAGATGATACGTGATAACTGTTTTTCTGTATAGTCGTTTTCAACACATTATCAAGTAACTAAAGCTAACTATAGTATAGCTAACCCTAGGTCATTCTTCTCAAGGACACAGTGCGTCAATTGTGTATTTCAATGCATGGTAAACGAAAACCGAATTCTAATTGTAGGATACTGACTCACCTCGGCAGAGACTAGGCCGAATTGATCTCGGCAGAGATGATCCGGCTCAGTCTCGGCTGAGTACACAATGACGCTACAGAGGACGGCCTCTGTCTCGGACTCGAAAAGCAGTAAATGAGGGGGATGATTCAGGATGCATATTAACTATAAACAGAATTTGAAATTAACTAATATGCTGAGTACTATTCCTAAGACTAATATTACTACTGTGTCCATGTTCAGTTCTAATATCCAAGGTTTTCTGGTTCAATCACTCTGGTGACAGTCCGTATCAGTCTCCATTAGTCTTATGGCAATCGCCACAGACTCGTCTCATGCCATACCGAGGGTTTACACAATCGTTACCTCATCTGTTGGTAGAGATTAAGTTCAAGCTGATTTTAGAGTCTCAATTAATTATCATTAAGTGATCATCTACTGAAATAGTTAAACCAGTTCCAATCGGCTTAGTTTAACATTGTTCTATTACCAGGTGCAATCGCAACACAGCAATTGAATTTGACCATCAGGAATGCAATGGAGTTCAGAATTCAGAAAATACTCATAATATTGAAAACAGAATACAAACACAGGGCCTGGACTTCGGTGGTTCCGTCGTTCATAACAATCGCCATGGACGACGACGATGGTTCGCCTCTGCTAGCTAGGGGTTGAGGTTCGGATCCACCAGAGTGCGTTGGAACTCCAGTCGGCCTCCTATGATAATCTTCGGCTTCTCAATTCCTAGCTTGCATTTCCTCAATCGAGAGAAACGCCCTTGAAAGTGCCGTTCACCACCGTGAATGGAAGAGAAGAATTGAGAGAAGAAATTAGAGAGTATGGGCGTGGGAAATTTTTGAATGCCAAGAGCCCCTATTCTATCAAAGTTTTATCTATTTATACAAGAGAGGGCACAACTAACGATGCTAACAGAATTACATGTACATTTCCTAATCTACCCTTGCTCTGACATGCGTTATTAGTTGCACCAGTAGTGACGTGGAACTGAGCTGGGTCCAGGGTGGCTAATATTGTTGACGTGGAGTTCCTCCTGGATCTTCCTGACTTGGTTCCTGCACGGCCGAGTCTTGGCCTGGCCGAGAGTCTCTCGGCTTGTACTTTTGGCTGGTTGGCTGAACCTGCAATGAAGAGATAGTTAGCTAAGAATCTTGATTAGGCACAGATTATGTTTTACTTCGGGTTTTGGCCATTAATTTGGATTTTAGCTAACAGTTATCCTCTTAAGCTCATGAGTTGCTCAATGGCACTCTTATTAGGTCCCTTTGAGATGTGCTGTTTATGACTCATCAATACGCCTCCAGCATATCAAATGTCCCGTTCGCCCCAGCAGCGACTAAGAGCCTTCGGTCATATTGGGGAATCGAGCTTGGAGGGAATAAGCTGTGGATATCTACATTTGGCCCCCACCAGGATCTTACATCGGTAGGAGCAGTGAAGCAAGGCAACCCTCCAGACGGTAGTTTAGGGCCGGCAGTTATGGTCACCCTACTCTGCTCAGTCAAGTTGACCGGAGATGAGCAGGGGGGCACTACACTCTTTCTTTTCTTCCTGGCAGCCTCCTCAGCAGCAGCGGCTTCAGCCCTCCTCTTAGCCCCTCGGGTTATCAGGTCCGACGGGGGCGACCTCGTTCCAACTTGGGCTGACACCACATCGGCCTGCATTTCAGCCGCCACCGTCTCATTCGCCGGGGCCGGCTCTGCTTCGGCCGCCTTAGTCGCCTCCCCCTCGGCCACTTTGGCCGCCTCCGTTTCAGCCATGGGCGCCGCCTTTGCTTCGGCCTCTCGCACTTCAGCCCTCGGCGTTGATGTCTCTACGGCTCTTGGCTTCGCCGACACGGCTCCGGCCCCACGGGCCAGTTTTACCTTTCTAATCAAGGCGGCCATGTCAATCCCTTCGTCCTCGATCATCTCTGCCAACACGAAAGCAAAACGATAAAAAATGGTTAGAAACCTACACCACGCCTAAGTAAGGAAAAATAAGACTCACTTCTTAAGTGGGAGGCGAGTTTCTTCCCAAGGGCCAAGGCCACAATTTCCTTGCAGTTCATCCCTCGGGGCAGCTCATCCAACAGTTGGAGAGTCACTTTCTCCTCGGGAGAAAGCCGACTCTTGTGCGTCCCGGAGGCCTTCAAGGGTAGCCTCCAATACAATGGCATGGGTTGCCCATCTGTGCATAAGGACCCCTCAGTCAGGGCCCTTATCTTCAAGAATCGGCCCTTGAAGCCTTTATAGGACACCGTGTACGCTGAAAATAGACTGGTGTTGGGGAGGGGTGCTAAAGAGACCCAACCCACCTTCTTCCCCACTCGGATGTTGTAGTGACTCAGGAACACGGGAGCAGAAGGAGTCATGGTCAACACCGCGCACACCACCTTCAACGCTTGAAGAGCTGCCCACCCGTTGGAATGAAGCTGCGAAGGGGCCACCCCTACCAGCCTCAGCACATCCGCAGTAAAGTGGTCCAGAGGGAAAGTCACCCCTAGATCCTGGAGGACGGTTTCGTACATATACACGAAATCGCCCTCTCCCTCTTTGCACACATGGCAGACTCACTCTGAAAGGGCGCAATGGGTCATCTCCAATTGAGGGGCACGAGGACCACAGACCCAATCCCCTTTGGCAGCTAGAGAATGCACCTCCTCAGGTGTCATCTTCGAGCCATAGGACAGAACATCCTGGTGGACCCATTCAAAAGGTTCCACCCCCAACAGAGTGGGGGCACGAGGGCTGGATTCTACCTTGTCCGCCATAGCCACGGGCACAGCAGCTATGGCTTCGAGGCTGGAAGTTGAAGTAAAAGAAGAAGACGAAGTAGAAGACCCAGCGGTACCTGACATCTTTGGGTATTGCTATGGGAAGACTAGTCAAAGGGCAAGGAAAGCTAGGGAGAAAGGGAACTCGAAGGAGAGAGAAATGAAGAAGCTACGAAGCACGAATTTGAAATGGGGAAATGAGACCCTAAGGGGGCAGCTGTGCGCCTATTTATAAGTGCCAAAACCCGCCTAGAATAAGGTGCAACGCGCCATTGATGAGGCGCGATCCCCTAGGGCGGCGCAATCATAATATCTTGGATAAATGCGCCCCGAGAAATGAAAAGGCACCATCAATGCGCCCCAAAGAAGTGAACGGACACATTAATGTGCCCCGCAAGACGGAAAGGCGCCAGCAACACGCCCCCAGGAAATGAAAAGCCAGAAAGACGCGTCCCCTCAGACACGACCTTCAAATTTCTACAAAGAAAAAAAAAACAACAAAAAACATAAAAAAAAAAGAAGAAAGGAAGAATAAATAAAAAGAAGAGAGAAGAAGAAAGAGATAAAGAGAAAATAAGTACCAAGCCCAAGTCGACCCGGCCAGTACAACTCCGTCTCGGCCAGGCCCAAGCCGACTCGGCCTGCATCAAGTCTGTCTCGGCTAGTACAAATCCAACTCGGCCAGTACGAATTCGACTGGGCCAGCCTCCAAGTCATCCCTGCCGATATGCATCCGTCCCGGTCAATCACCGGTTCCCCCCCAGCAACAGCAAATATCGAACTTTAGCTAGTGTCCCAATAAGTCAGCAGTATCATCAAACCTAGGCGCCAAATGGAAAGTCTAGCAATCACTCAGAAACAGTGTCCCAACGGCCGCCCTCAAACTTGGGCACCCAGTGGAAAGCCCAACGGCCAATCAAGTCAGAATAAGCTCGGCGACATCTAGGCGCCCAATGAAAAGCCTGGCAAGCCGGAAGCATTGTCAAAACTAGGCACCCAAAGGAAAGCCTAGCAAACCACTCCAAGTTAGCAACGTCGTCAAACCTAGGCGCCAAATGGAAAGTCTAGCGATCATTCAGTGACAGACACCCCAATGGCTTTTTCAAACTTGGGCCCCCAATGGAAAGCCCAATAGCCATTCACTCCAAAGTAGTTTACCACTCAAGGCTTAGTGGTAGGACTATCCCATCCGTCAGTCCACCAGTGGAGCGTAGAGTCTTTATTCGCACTCAGTATCGCGATCCCAATACTGAATGCAAATAAAGAGGGGGCAACTGTAGCACCCCGAAATTGTCCGGGCCGCTACAACGTCCCAGCCCACTTTGAGCTATTTAGAATCCGCCTCCTTCTGGACCCAATCCCAGACTCTCGGGCCACTCCAAGCGGGGACGAGGTCCAGTCCACTGAGTCCATGTTGGACTCAGTCCCCGTTGACCCAGTCCACGCTTGACTGAGTCACCCACATCCCAGTAGGTCCCAAGCGTCGCACACTAGGGAACAATGGGAGCAACAGAAAAGGAGGGAGGATAATATCCGCGAGAATCTCGGATTCTGTTGCGATACAATCTTCTCGGGCCCTATATAAAGACCCAAGGTGAAGAGAAAAGGGGAAGAAGGAAAAAAGGCGAGGAGAGAGAGAGAAAAAACTAGAGAAGTAGAGACAGAAGGGGGACGCCACCGGCCAGGAAAGCTGACGACAACGCGACAGAAGCGAAAAGAGAATCCCAGGGGCCTGCAGAAGGAGAGAATCAGACGTTGGACAAAGGTAGGGAAGACACACCTGTCATCACCAACTACCAGGTTAGTACTTCGTCCTTTGCATCATCCTAGTGCTCATTGCCCACTCCAAGCCAAGGTCCGCCGCGCGGCTGCGCGACCCTGGCCGAGTCCTCCTCGGCCCTGGGCCACCTCCCGATGCGACCTGACTCTCCCACTCCAGTCTCTCCCCAACCGACCTAGTTTCAACCCCGACCACCAGGCTCATGCCGACTCGGTTCCGCCCTGGTAGGGCCGAGCTGGCTTGAGCCGCCAGAGACCCGAATCTATCCTCCAGGCTTATGCCGATTCGGTTCCGCTCCGGTAGGATCGAGTCGGCTCGAGCCGACAAAGACCTGGCCTCGACCCCCATTATCATGCCAACCCGATTCCGGCGAAGCCAAGACGGGATGAGCCATTCCAGTCTGCCTCCCAACTTGACTTCCCTCTAGAAGCCAAACCCGTCACCAGAACTACGTAGACTTTGAATCCTCTAGAGCCGAGGTACGTAGGCCTAGGGGGGACACCCCTATCAAGTCAAATCTTAAACCCCAAAATCCCAGAACTCAATATTTGAGCCTCTTCCTTCCCTAGACTTAGACCAAAAACACAATCCAAATACCAGTACCATCTCTCTCCCCATACAACTAGCCAAGGGTAACTATCAAGTGATAGGCGTACTGGGGGAGGGGAAATTCCCCAGCGCATAACCAACTCCCGAGCCCACATCTCTGATCCCAGACCAGCCTTCCCACCAGGTTTTCTGGCGTTTCTTAGAACAAACAAAAACGCCGGTGGCGACTCCTATGCGGTCGACACGGTTTCGGCCTGCCCAGCCTGACGTCGCAATTTAGGTTGCGACATCGTTTCAATGCACTTATCAAATAACTAAAGCTAACTATAGCATAGCTAACCCTAGGTCATTCTTCTCAAGGACACAGTGTGTTCAGTTGTGATTTAGTGTGAAGCTAAATGATGTAGAATCTGAGACGTGGGGTGTTGACTCTTTTCAGCACTAGGCCGAGTCGCCCTCGGTAGAGATTGAGCCGAGATGGTCTCGGCAGAGGCTATCAGTCTTGGTCTCAACTGAGTGCAGACAGATGCTACAGAGGCGCACTATCTTTGTCTCAGACTTAGAAAGCAGTAAATAGGGGGGTTGGAGTGCGAGTAAGACATAAGGCAAATTAAAACTACGAATGCAGTAAACATATACTACTGTTTCTAATTATGTATTATTATTATTATTTAACTGTGTTCATACTCAGTTCCATTATTCCAGTCCAGGTTCCATACTCCAGTTCTTAGTCCATATCAGCCTTTGGTAGTCTTATGACGATCGCCAAACATTCGTCCATTGCCATACCGAGGAATTACGCAATCGCTACCTCATCAATTGGCAGGGATTAAGTGCGGAGCTGATTTTTGGTTCTCGATTAACTATCGTTAACTAATTACCTACTGAATTAGTTAAACCAGTTCCAATCGGCTTAACTTAACATTGTTCATATTCAAATGAAATCGCAATTCAAACATGAATTAAAGAAGAGGAAAGAGAACGGAGATATGAAATGCAGAATGAAATCAATTAACAGAAACAAAATACAAATACAGTGGTCCGAATTCAGGTGGATCCATCTTCCTCAACGATCGCCAAGGTTGATGGTGATGGTTCACCTCCGTTAGCCTAAGCGTTGAGGATCAGTTCCACCAGAGTGCGTCAGTAGTCTGATCGGTCCCCTCTGGTAGACTTCCAGCTTCCCAGTCTTAGACCTGCATTTCCTCAATCGAGTGAAATGCTAATGCAGCACCGTGCACCACCAATAATGGAAGAATGAGAACGAGGAAAAATGGAGTAAATGATGTGTGTTAAGAGTGAATTCAAAAAAAGACCCTGAAAAAGTGTACAGCTCCTCCTATATGTACACGATCTAAGCATTTGACGATGCTACAAAATATCCTAACAGAATTACAATATGAATGTCCTATTCTACCCCTGTGAAGATCTTTCAACGTGACATGGCAGATTCTCCAGGAGTGACATGGCAGATTCTCCAGGAGTGACATGGCAGCTGAGCTGGCGCTAAGGTGGATAGCTGACGTGGTTAGCACAGTTGGGCCGCTCTCTATTGGGCTGCTGGGCTGTAAGGTGTGGGTTGCCGAGACGAGTATGGTTTGGCTGAGATGGAGTCAGTCTGGCCGGGACGACTTCATCTCGGCTGAGACTCTTCTGTTGACTCTTGGTTGACTCGGCTTGAGTTGCACAAGAAGGGCTGATACTTTTTATTAGCTAAGACTCCCGAATTAACACAGATTTGTATTTTCTATAGATTTAAGCTCATAAAATGAATCTTGGCTAACAACCAATTCTTAAGTACAGAATAGTCTTGCAAACACCCTTCTTAGGTGTCTAAAAATGTATAAATTGTGACTCATCAGCTCCACCTCAACGTCATCGAGCTTCGCATCAACCACCTCCTTAAAGGGACCAGTAGTAGATAAGTCCACATTTGGGTGAAGAAAAGCCACCTACTCCATCGCATGGGAAAATCCTCCCTTGAATTGTTCAACGATAGTAGAGCCACACTCATCTAAAAGGACATCTTTTTCCTTCAACAAATCATCCTTCCCTGCAACCTCGACCTTTAGTCGAGTTATTTCCTCATCAGCAGAAGACTTGGCCGACGCCAGAGCCTCTTTCTCCTTCAACAAAACTTCCGTTTCACAGAAATAATCTTGAGAGCTCTCCAACTTTTGTTGCGCTAATTGTAACTCCTTCATTTCCTTCACGGCCCAGTCAAGATCACCTTGAAGGTTAGCAGTGGAATCCTGATAATTATTTATCTTCGTTTGGGCGTCAACATACTCAAAGCTCTTCAACAAAGCATTATGAGCCTGCTTATTTTTTGTGGATGTTGCCTCCTCACGAGCCGCTAGATTTCCAAATTCCCGCTCTATAGCCCTGCCAAAAATGTGGGCATAGCTATTATACCTTTGAAGCACTTCCAGAGAATACGGTAGCCCCAACTCTTTGGCCTTGAACTGGTCGCTCGAGCAAATCAGTTGTTTATCTACCACCGCATCGACCAGGTAGCGTGGATTAAAAACAGACAGACGGGGGTCGACTCAACATCACCCTTACCCAAGCCTCATCCACATCCTCTCGACTGGTAGCCACAGGTGCCGATCCAGAAAACAATTCACAATGCCATCGGCTGCATCCCCTATTATTCACTTGGAAGGGCACTCCTCACCTTGAAGTGCCCCTTCCCTAGTGACACGCTTATTGGCAGCACCTCCAATCTTCTCCGTTGCATCCTGTGGAGGCTCTTCAGCCGAATCCACCTTCACAAGGGGAGCCACCGCCTTGGCTAGCCCAACGGGCGACAATGAGGACACCCCAGCTGCAATCGTTGGAGTAGTGGACCGGGAGCACGCCTTCAACGAAGCAATATCCTTAACAGAATAAACTGCACCAAAATGGAGACAATTAAAAAAAAAGAGCAAGGCAGAAGAAGAGAATCACTTTTATCAGAAATAAGTCTAGAGCAAGAGAGGGTAGGAAGCTGCTTGAGCTCCTTAATGAACTCTCGTTCCCAGTCCTCCAACTGGTTCTGAGTGATTGTGATAGAAACGACTGGTTGATCACTCTAGTACAAGGGGAAAAGAGGTCCCCTAGATTCGCGTAAGAGTAGACTTGGTCCCGGCTGGTCGGTCGCCACTGGGAAGAAGTGATCTTTGAACCACTTATAATTCTCACAAAATGGCTTCATCAACTTTCGACGAGGTCAGCTGCTCAAAGAGGTTCACCCGACCTTATCTACTTGACATAGGGAGAAATACCAGAAGAAGACACTATGAGAGGGTTCCCTCCCCATGTCCTCACACAGGAGTTCAAAGGCCCATACAAAGGCACAACTATTTGGATGCAACTAGCTCGGGGCCACATTCAGCGCCCGCAAGATCGCCCATTCGAAGTCAAAGAACGGGAGCCTAATTCCCAACTTTGAGAACATAGTCTCGTAGAAGTAAAAATAAGGCTCCCTTCTCTTGCCGGCTCATGAGCGTACAACCTCATTCGACCGACAGGGAAGCACTCGCACCTCCCACAAACCTCGCGAGAAAATGGCATCGGCTATCCCCACCAGGGAATCTAACCGTGTGTAGATGGAGTGGACTTCCATCACCCTAGGGTCTATCCACGAAGGCAGTCCCCCATCCTTCGAATCTCTTTTTGGGGCCTCTTGAAACAAAATAGTGAAGGGGAACTTTACTTCTACCGTCGAAGAAGCAGATCGTTGAGTTTCATCATACCCTCACACAGCGAAGCCGCCGGGGTTGGAGGACTTTGATGACCCACCGGAATGGCTCCCTGTGAACAAAAGCACAAGGGTCAAATAGGAGACCCAAGCCAAAGCAAAAAAGAGGGGAGGGAGGGAGAAAAGAGGCAACAACAAACAAACAATACGTAGACAAGAAATATAAACGACCTAGTAAAAGGAGGATAAGGAGTTACCTCCTCATTTCGCCATTGAAGATATGAAGGAACGTCGAAGGAAGAGAAGCACCAAGTTAACACAGACACGCATAAGGAGGCAAAGGGCAGCATAACTTAGAAGCAAGTAGTGGAAGACGAAAGGTTTTTTTAGCAAGAGCAAGGGTGAGGGTTTGCAAGAAAAAAGGATTTTGAAACTAAGTCTCTGGAAAATATCACAAAGTTAACAAAGAGGCAACACGCCCATAAAAGGCAATTAATGAGAAAAAAATGCGCCTGCGAAACAATGATTAACAGTTAATGATGAGCGGTTATTGCGGTTATAGTAACCTAGGCAACGCATTTATGAGGAGCAAAGGAACCATAACAACGTTGGCCGACCAAACTAGATCGCACAAACGACCGACTCCAATAGCAAACAAGCTCTCGGCCTACGACCAAAATCTTGGGGCTGTGTACTAGCCAGCCATCCTGGCCCAAATCGACTAAGCAAGCCCCTTGATCCAACAAGGCCCAATTCGAGAGAAAGAGAGGTCCAAGAATGCCGACCCACTTCTGAAGGCCTTCCACATGGAAGGGGCACCCCAAAGCAGTTACAAGTTAGTTACAAAGTAGTTAGGAGGTTACTTGTCTAGCAAGTCACCCATGACCTTACCCTTACCTTGTATAAGTGTCCAATAATACTTACGTATGAGGGTTGGATTCCAGTCATTACGACACACATACTATCAGTACTCTCAAACGAGAACATATCCAAACCATGACAACATTATAATATCATAACTTTAACTAATAATAAGAAACAATAAATGATATAGGTATATAAATAAACCCATGTGTATATATATATATATATATATATATATATATATAATGTATATAAGCATAACACCTGAATATATCTAACATATATACATATAATATATAGATATATTAGCATACACAACATCAAACCAATTTATACATTTAGAAAAAATTTATGAACAACCATATACGGTCCAATCATAAAATTTAGAATGTCATTAACCATAAATTCTTCTTATTAAGAACCTTAAACATTAGATTCATCTAGAAATATACTATTGATGATTTTGAAAAGAATAATATTTCTATCACCTTAATTTAGAGTTTATTGATGTTCAATCATCTTCTTTCACTATTGGATAATACTTCTCAAATTCTTCTTTCAATTTCCTTCTTTTCCTAGTCTCTATGCATATAACCTAGTATTTTTTTTCCTATTTATAATTATTTTTATTTTATTTATTAGAAACTATCTACTATTTAAATTCAAATACACTTATGTTTGCAATTCTCTCCTTGAATTTTGTTGAAGGGGAATGTGAGATACCCACGTGAATGCCTATTCTTTTTATTATATATTTTTGTTAACTTTTTCTTTTATTTTTATTTATAACTATTAAATATTTTTAATAAATCTTATTATAATCATTTTCTATTACAAAATTCATAACAACCTAATAACAAAATAAAATATATAACTAAATATTTATTTTTGAATTTTAGAATGTTACAACCACCATTACCCCTACCATTGTCATCATCACCGCCACCACCACCACTACCACATAGCTGCCACCACATTACCACACTACTACTGCCACCACCATCGTCATCGTCACCACTGTCGTTGCCACCATCGCCATCGCCATCGCCACCGCCACCATCGTCATTGTCGCTACCACCATATTGTCACCACCATTTCTACCAACATGCAAAAACACCCTTAAACTAAATTTAACAAGATAAAGAAATTCTAAAATAAATTTATTTTGAAACTAAAAATTAATTTTTGAAAAAAAATAAAACTAAAAATTGGTTTTTGTTCTTAAAATTTTTAGAACTTGTAACTAAAAACCACCTCAAAGAGTTCGTGAGCCTTATGTTTTCATTTGATCTCTCACCTACATGTTTTGTAAATTAATTCATTCCAAAAATAGATACTACTCGACCTTGTCAAGGTTGCCTTAATAATAGTGAGATATATTCTTAGTCCTCTTATGCTATCTTGTATTATTTTGTTTTTATATATATATATATATATATATATATAAAATGATATGTAGAAACATTATACCATCTAAGTAATTTGGATCGTATTTGTTTCAATATATGATAGGACTGATCGGATTTCTGTAAATATATATTTCTTCATTTTTTTTTCAACTTTTAAAGGATGTTTTATGAAACTCTAAATGATTTTAAAGAAACAAAATATTGCAATTGCAAGTTTTTTTTTTAATGTTAACCAGTGAATATGTACTTGATATATTTAGTTAATTTTTTTTAACATCAATCTTTAAATTTAAGTAATAAATAAAAATAAATTGAAAAAAATATTAGATATTATTATTATTAGTTATTATATTTTATTAGATAAAATAAATTGAAGAGATAAATTTTATTGATATAAATTATTTAAATTAGGACAAATCAAATATATTGACATGGTATGCTAAAATTTAAAATTTATAAAGTAAGATTTGATAAGATTAAGTAAGATTTGATAAGATTATATACAGTTAGTTTACGAAAGAAAATATATCCTCCGTAAAAAAAAATATCCCTCACCGAAACAAGATTGAATTTTAAATTTTAAATTATAAATTAAATTCAAATTGAACTAAAATTTAAGAAATAATGCAAGAAAGAAAAAAAAACAATATAAATTAGATATTTAATAAAAAAATAACTCTTAAAAATATTCTCATTTAATAATAATAACTCAATTTGTATCATAAAAGTATATTTTAAAATATAAATCATTTTTTTATATGAATATAAAAAACTCATTTTAATAATTATCAACTACCACTATCACAACTATCATCATCATACCGTTGTGATCACCACTATCACACAATCGTTGGCACTACTATCTTTCTTACCGACATGTAAATATATTTTTTAATTAATATTAATAAGATAGATAATTTCAAAATGAGTTTTTTTATAAAAAAATTAAAACTAAAACTTGGTTTTGATTTTTAAAAATTTTAAAATTTTTAACTAAAAACTAAATTATTTGATTGAGTTCTTTATTTTGGGTATCATTCATTTACAATTTACTAATATCAACATTATTTTATTTTATAATGACAGTAGTGAAATGTTTAACATTGTAATTTATATTGCCTTGAAGTCAGTTTATGTGCATAAAAATACTATATTGAAAGGGAATATATATTTTCTCACCTAACAAGTGATATTCTATCATAGAAAATGTCAAAGTCTCCCATTTGTCAGATTTTATTTAGACACTTTTTGACTATGGTGGGTTGTTTGAATTCTGGTAAATTTATAAAACTTAGTTGTTGATTGCTTTTGACTTTTTTTTTTTCCTTCAAATTGCCAGGGAAATTTGTTGAATTTCTAAGGAAAAGCATATTCAAAATGTTCAAGTTACGTGTTCCAACTCTTTTGTAGACAACATGTTAGTTATGTTTTGATTCGAAATACTTCAAAAAAAATTTATCAAAATTGGTAAGGAGGGAAGAAAGTTTTTTTTAGCTTTCAATTAAGTGGACAAAAGTTTAATACCTTCAAATTTATTAGGTTTCTCTTTTTAGTAAAAGTGAAGGGTCAGATTAGGAGGGTGATGGAGTGAATTTTCGCAGCCAAAAAGAAGAAAAAGAGGAAAAGAAAGAAAGTGTTTCGTTTTTATCTCTACACAGACCAATCACGTCAAAACTGAAACTTTTACAGCATGTTTGTATCGGTCGGCCATAATGACGGGACTCCAACATGTGTGTAGGGCCACAAGACAACTGGCTCCCTTCGAACCTGGGCCCAATGACAAATATGCACCAACTCAATAAAGTACCTTAGTCCAAGGAAGTCAGTCCACTCATACGAGCCCTTCTTGGCCCAAACGCTCAGCTCCCAAATTCAGTTAGAAGTCAGTTGAGACAGTTAAGAGTCTGTTAGGGAGAATATTAGGGAGTCGTTCATGTATAAATGGGGACCTAGGGGGTGCTTCTATGAAAACCTACAATCTAGAGCAGAACAACTCAACTACTATACTCACGAACGAGAATAGTGGCGCCCATCGTGAGGTCTTGGTGAAAATTTTCCCAATGCCCGCAAGGTCGAGAAGACTAAGTACGAAGTTCCATCACACATAGCTCTACCTCCCTCAAACCGATCCGTTTCCATCACTCGTAGAGCGATGGTCAAGTCTCACTTCGTATAGATCTGGCATATCCAGATCTATCACACTGAGCAGTTGTCGGAGCCGACATCTACCTCGAATGCAAAAGGAGAAGCTGAGGAAAAATTCACTGGCGTACCCAGATCTGTTGCATTGAGTAGTTGTCAGAGCTGACATCAACCTCGAATGCGGAAGGAGAATCTGAGGAAAAACCCACCTCCATTGTAGGCAGATCTTCATCGGAGCAAGAATCACCTAAAAATCCATCCTTGCATTGCCAAACCAGCGGAAAAGAAGGAGGAGATTGGTTTGGCTACTATGTCGATAAGAAAGATCCTATGGGTTGATATTTGGAGCGATGTTTGGGTTTAATGAAGGAAAGACTAGGAGATATTTTTCTATTCTTCACTCCATTAGCTCCGCGAAATCTTGTGGTGGGGCCTTGGTTGAGAAAAAACAAAGTGAGGTAGGAAGGAATAATTAAAAAAAAAAGTACAGTTGCAGTGAATTAATTAGCTGTAGAGGAGTGTACAGTTGGTGCAATAGAGAGACTAGTGACTTGTCCCTCTTCTGTCATGTCTACTCCCTCACCTTTTTATTCAAATCTCAAGCAGCAAGGAGAAAAAAGGCAGAGGAGGAATCAACATGCTAACCAACTACGCCACCACCCCTCGTTATTATAATGGAGTAATAAATAACTGATATTTTTGTCTTCTCTCTTGAAATTAACACATGGGTTCATAACATTATGTTGTTTTAGCAATAAATTCTTTCTATTGTACACTTGAAGTTGGAAAAGAACTCATTCAAAGGTGTACCTAAAAAAAAAGAGAAAAGGACATGCAAGGACCGAAGCGTAAAGCATAATCTTTATGTGAAAAGTTGAAAGCCAAAAAATAAGCAAACCCGCCACCAAGTCCAAGATCAGTTCAAAAGGGCTCATACATCCTCCATCGGCGTACCCACCACACCATGGGAAGAATCTCAAATCTTCGGTAAGTATATTCATATATTGACATATGCAGGTACCCAAAAGGATTCCGACTCCCCATCTCAAACAAAGCCTAAGAGAAACTGAAGAAAAAGACTTGAGAGGACTGATCATTAGATCCCCTCCAAGCAATTGAAGACAAAAGAACTGGGAGGACCAATCATTAGATCCCTTCCAAACAACAAAAGACTTGAGAGGAAAGGTCATCAGATCCCTTACAGGTAGCCAAAGACTTGAGATGATCAATCATTAAATCCTCTCGAGGCGAGAGGGTTCAAACAAAAGACTTGAGAGGAGTGGTCATCAGATCCCTCCACGCAACCAAAGACCTAAGAGTATGGGTCATTAGATCCCCACCATGCGAGATCATTAAAGACCCGATAGAGATAAGCGGTTAGGGCCGTCTGGGGCAACCAAAGACCTGCGAGCAATCGGTCATTAGATCCCCTCTGGGCGAGATCATCAAAGACCTGATAGAGACGAGTCGGTTGAGGCCTATTCACGGCATCAAAGACCTACGAGCAGACAATCATTAGATCCCCACTAGGCGACATCATCAAAGATCCATTAGAGACACGTTGATCAAGGCTGTTCGGGGAACCAAAGACCTGCGAGCGGCCGGTCATTAGATCCCCTCCAAGCGAGAATAGTGAACAAGCAAATCTAAGAAGTGGAAAAAGAGAAACTCCCAAAACTAACACAATCATGTCTCGCTCACATATGTCAAAGGCCTTCAGAACATATCCTGAACAACCAAAAACTCGCTTAGCCAATCGAATCTCATCTCGGATGAAAAATTAAAGTACCTATCGCTCCACTCAGCACATAATGGACTGTGTACTAGTTGGCCCACCGGATAGTCTAAGTCCACCTTAGCCAACTAGGTTCATCCCAGTTGGTTGAGTTTGAGCGAGTCGCACACTAAAACAGGTTATAACAAGGTATGATCAAAGGAGGGACTAAGACCCAACTAGCCGACCCGCCAAGCAAGATTGGGAATCATGCCTGATCGTCTCAAACCAGAAAGGAGAATTAAAGTTTATTCCCAATAGTAAAAAGCTTGAGGGACTGTGTATCGGTCGGCCATGATGATCGGGCACCAACATGTTTGTAGGGTCGCACAACAATCGACTCCCTCCAAACCTGGGCCCAATGATAGATACGCCCCAACCCAATAGTGTAACATCCAAAAATTTATTTAATTATTTTTAGAAATAAATTTCATTATTATTATTATCAGTTTTATTTTAATTGTTAATTGCTGCAAGAAATTATTTTATTAAATAATTGTATTTTGAAACTGAAATATTATTAATAATAATAATAATAATGACAAAAAATTAATTTAGTACTTAAATATTTACATTTAATTTTATTTTAATAGATGAGTTAATAGTTTTATAAACTGATGAGGCATTAATCTGAATTATTTTCATTTATTAATTTAATTAATTGAAATAATGGGGGCTGACGGGTGGGTCAGGGTTGACTCGACCCAGTTAGAATATTAGACAGGGTAATCAGTCTACCCCAATTTGTGTTTTACGCGTCAAATGGTCAGGCCTAGATGCAGATCTACAAGGAGGAGGAGCTAGGGTGTTCGGATTGTCCCAGAGCTGCATCAGATCATCATTGTTTTTCGCATCTAACGTACGGGGGAGATGGGTTCGGTTATATTTGAATGTGGGGTGTACGGGTAGTGAGGGCAATCCTTAAGTCCCTATAATATCTAAATTCTCAAATTTGTTTGGTTATTATGTTCTAAAAATGTTTTAATCAGTAGAAAAGATTCGTCAATGTGTACTGTGGTTTTGGTTGACTTAATTGATAATGTAATCAGTTGTCTTTAGTGTGAAGGAAAACCTCTAGAGGGAATCCCAAAGGAACAAGAAGAACGACTTTGATGAACATGTTTTCTTCATTATGCTTTCAAGTATGCAGAGATGTCAATTCTATCTCACTATTTGGGTTTCATTTACATAAGAAAGAGCAGTAGGGTCTTCCCGAGGGCCCTTATTAATAATTTTTATTGTATGGTGTCTTGTGGCAATTGAAGGGATTAAATTCTTGGATTAACGTTTTGTCTTAATGTGATTTTCGTTTAAAATTGTATGGTTAATCGTCTTAATTATTTGATTCTCGTGGTTGTTTATGGTTATTCATGGTTGAGGTTCAATTTGGAACTCTTGTGTGTAATGGTGAAATTGGGTGGAATTCAATGGTGTTTTATTTGTGTTTTTGTGCATTCTTATAAATGATTTATGGTAATGATGGCTAAATTGATATGATTTTGGCATGATTATGGACTGCGTGAATGATGTATGAATCATGAGAATGAGAATGTGGATGAGAATGCATGAGATGCATTAGAAGCCAGGCATGGCTATAATACCCTGGCCATATGTGGTGTTTAACAGGGGACCTTGGCCAAAAGTGGTGTTTAATAGGGTGGACTAATGATGGGGGACATTCATATGCATGGGCCATAGGTGGTGTTTATCCATGCTACACGCCGGCCATAGGTGGTGTTTAATAGTTGTGTAGAATGTGTTCGCATGGGTCATAAATGGTGTTTAACTGTGCGACACACCAGCCATATGGGGTGTTTAACGGTTTGACCATCATTAGTGATAACTAAGGGGATTGAGGAGGTTCATCCATGGTGTGGAGTTCCGAATCGAGACTTTTAGGTATGGTGATGAGCATGTGTGATTGTGTAAACATGAATGGAATGTGATTAATTTTGTAAACATGAATGGAATGTGATTGATTTTGTAAAAATGAATGGAATGTGATTGATTTTGTAAACATGAATGGAATTTGATTGATTTTGTAAACATGAATAGAATGTGATTGATTTTGTAAACATGAATAGAATGTGATTGATTTTGAATGCGATGGAATGTGTGATTGATATATGAGTATTTGTTAATTGTTAGTAATTGGGTACGGTAATGGGTGAGATTTGGGGTACTATCTGTATTTATATATGATTGAATGTTATTTTTCATCGTACTCTCTTGTAGTTTTCTTTTAGGTAATGTTGAGGGCACTCGTGGTGCCGAGTTTTAAAGAAGCAGGGTCTTGCTCTGATTTGTATGACATCGGGGCTTGGGATTTAGAATAGTGGTCCTATATCTTTTCCTACGTACTTTTGCATCTTAAATATTTGAAAATGATGGACATATCAATAACTCACTAAATGTATATAAAAACGAAAGTGATTTATATATTTGAAATATGTGTCAAACACATGAATGACATGTTTAGATCAACATTAATAATTTATGGGATAATTTTGTTATGTGTACTTAATGTTTGAACATGATAATGACCATGTGAACCTTTTATCCTTAATACATATTGAGTTTTCTTGGTTTTATCTACCTTTTCTTCCTTTTATTTACTTAATTATTTTAATTTAAGTATTCATGATAGAAAGGTGTCACATTTAGTGGTATCAAAGCAGGTTGATTCATCGGTCATGAGTTATGTGTTTACTATGCTTGTGTTGTGCTGAACTGTGATATTGATTGGATGTGATGATTGTCTTGATTGATTTGTTCTATTTTGACTACTCTACTTTTCTGTGAATTAGAAAAGTGATGTCTAGAGGAGGTAGAAACGACCGTGCTATTATTGATGCCTTGATGGCTATGGCTCAGGCTGTTAGTAATATGAACCAACGCCAAGAGGTGGACTGGTTTGCTCTGTTCCAAAGAAACAATCACCTACATTCCGTTAGGGATTTTGAGTTCAAATTTCAATTTTTTGTTCTTTCTCTTAATCTGTGCACTCATATTTGTTGAATTACTTCTATAAGTTTGATTTTGGTAAACTAGGATTTTGAAAGGGAATCGCGTTTCTCATGGAGAAATCTCGTGTTTCTATGGTAAATAAGCTATTGGATTGAGTTTTTTAGTTTTGCAATTAGAGGGGTCGAGAGAAATAAAATAAAAAAAATGGACATGAGAAAGTTGGAGAATTTTACACAAAGAAGTTCAGCCCTCAAATCAGGAGATAAATTAGAATGTAAAGTGTGGATTACGATAGTAGACACTACAAGGTTTAAAAATATTATAGGCGTTATTTATTTTTTTCTCTTTCTAAATCTTATTTATACACCATCTTCATGTAATGTATAACTTGAAAATCATCACACTTATTTGATGTATAACTTGAAAATTCTCACACTTATTTGATGTATAACTTCAAAATTCTCACACTTATTTGATGTAATATTTTTATTGTGAGCCTCTTATTAGGTAACTCATCCTTATCACAATAATATTAAACTTCATTTTTATGAAATTTTTAATTTTAATTATAATTAAGAAACTGTGTATGAAGTTTCTTAAATTCATACCATAGAAAAAGATTCACAAAAAAAAGTATGATTTTGTAAATTGATTCAATACTACTATTGAAACATAATAAAAGTAAATTACAAAAGAAAAAGAAAAAAGGTTGTTTTCTCTGATGTGTTTTTTGAGGATATGTCTAGGTTACCGCCTGAGAAAGAGATAGAGTTTTCTATAGACTTAGTACCAGGGACGGGACCTATTTCAGCTACACCCTACAGGATGTCACCCTTAGAATTGGCTGAACTTAAGAAATAATTAGAGGATTTGTTGGAAAAGAAATTTATAAGACCTAGCGTATCACCTTGGGGAGCACCTACACTATTAGTGAAGAAGAAGAATGGAAGCATGAGGTTGTGCATAGACTACCGACAATTGAATAAGGTAACTATTAAGAGTAAGTATCCATTGCCGAGGATAGATGACCTTATGGACCAGTTGATAGGGGCATGCGTGTTTAGTAAGATGGATCTTAGGTCGGGTTATCACCATATTAGAGTTAAGGAGGAAGGTACACCTAAGACTACTTTAGGACTAGGTATGGACATTACGAGTATTTGGTAATGCCTTTTGGTGTGACTAATGCCCTTGCTATTTTTATGGATTACATGAACAGAATTTTTAATCCCTACTAGGATAAATTTGTAGTTGTGTTTATGGATGACATACTAGTTTATTCCAAGACTAGAAAGGAGCATGAGGAACACTTAAAGGTAGTACTTTAGGTTCTTAGGGATAAACAACTGTATGCTAAGTTATTTAAGTGTGACTTTTGGTTAGAGGAGGTGAGTCTCCTAGGCCATGTGATTTTTAGGGGAGGTATAGGTATTGATCCTTCTAAGGTAGAAGTCGTTCTTAAGTGGGAGACTCCAAGTCAGTGAGTGAGATTAGGAGTTTCCTTCGGTTGGTTGGATATTATGGGAGGTTTATAGAGGGATTCTCTAAGATAACATTATTTTTAACTGAGTTGACCAGGAAGGGAGTTGCTTTTGTATGGAATAGTAAGTGCAAATGTAGTTTCCAAACCCTTAAGGAGAATTTGACTAGTGCACCAGTTTTAGTTTTGCCGGATCTTAGTAAACCTCTTGTAGTATATTGTGATACTTCTAGGATGTGTATAGGTGGAGTGCTGACACAAGAGGGTAGAGTGGTAGTTTATTCTTCTAGGCAATTGAAGATCCACGAGAGGAATTACCCTACCCATGATCTTGAGTTGGCGGATGTAATGTTCATTCTTAAGATTTGGAGACATTATCTGTATGGTTCTAAGTTTGAGGTCTTTAATCAGAAGGAATTGAATATGAGGCAAAGGAGATGATTAGAATTTCTTGAGGACTATGATTTTAAGTTGAGTTATCATTCAGGTAAGGCTAATGTTGTAGCAGAAGCTTTAAGTAGAAAATATCTTCCTATATCTTCCTTGACAATTAGAGAGATAGACCTTTTTACCCAGTTCAGGGATTTGAGTTTGGCTTATGAGATGACCCCTAGTAGTGTAAGATTAGGAATGATTTGGGTAAGTAATGATTAGTTAAGGGAGATTAGAGAAGCTCAAATGGAGGATTCATTTTTGGTTGCTAGACATGTAGCCATAGAACAGAATAGTGGGAGAGAGTTCACCTTGGGTGTATATAGAGTAATAAGACTTGGAATCGGATATGTGTGCCTAGTAAACCTACACTTTGGCGTTTGATTTTGAGGAAGGTTATATAAGTAGGCTTAATTTCCACCCTAAAGTAACTTTGATGTATCAAGACCTTAATGGGATATCTTGGTGGCCTAAATGGAAAGAGACATAGTGGATTTTGTTAATGATTTTTTAGTTTGAGAGAAGGTTGAGTAGGATCTAAGGATACTAGTCCGTACTATTGGAGATGAGTCATGGTATATTTGTTTAATAAAAGTTAAATGGAAGATGTGAGTTCTTTAAGTTATGCGATCTTTAGTGTGAGAACCCAATAGTCGACCTTTTAAGGTAGGAGTTTCTCTTAAGTTAAAAACCTTGCATTAGTGAGTAGGATTATAAATTTTCCTGAGATCAAACAAATACCATGGTGAATTCCTAGACGTATTCCTTAAGTTAGTATAGTCTTTAACTCAAGAATCTAGGAGGGAAGCAAAGTTTAGGTGGATTGATAATTTGGAATTAGTTCCTAATGTCTTGGAGAAGCATTAGATAGCATTCCAACCTTAGTAATATCTAACCTTAGTTATTGAGAGGAGCGTGTTACTAGATGGTGAGGATGTATTTTAATCTCATAGACAACTGGGAGTTGTAAGACGAATTATGTAACCCCTAGCTTGGAGGTAGTAGTAGTAGTGGCTACTCTTAATATTCGAAGACACCACTTGCATGATTTTAAGTCGATATTCTCGATGACGTAGAAACACTAAGTGAAAATTCAACTAGTAGGAGTGGAACCTAAAATAGATGAGGTGATTGGAATTTCCAAATGACCAAGGTTTTAGGAAGTCATCACTAGGTAGAATCAAGACAGTAGAATATGTCGTAAATAGAAAATCTTTTCACATCCTTTCGTGTGGTTAGAGGACAGGATCTTTGGAAGATGTTTTGGCAGCTTAAATCATAGGAAGGGTAGATAAGTGTGAGCATTTATTTGGTTGACAGGTTGGAATCTTAGAGTTATTTTAGAACTTGGGAGAGTGATTTTGTTAAACTCGATGAATCTAATTGGATTGGGTTCAGTCTATCACTTCACCGGTGCCATGTACACAATAATTGCACATGTTTCAACTTTGGATGTACATTTGTTACTTTGGCAAGTAATCAAACTACCTTGTTTGAAGGTTAAAAGAAGACTAGGTATGAGAATTGATATTAGAAGTTGTGAAAGATTTGAGGTTAATTGGTTTAGAGAGGTGAGATGATTATTTTAGCCAAAGCAAATTGAGTAAGGACTGTCATTAAAAACACACTAAATGAGTAAGGGGAGAGCAATTGCAGGGGCACAGAAAGTACTTACTCTATATAAATTCGATGATGAATTTTCTTTTAGGAGGGGAGAATTGTAACATCCTAAAATTTATTTAATTATTTTTAGAAATAAATTTCATTATTATTATTATCAGTTTTATTTTAATTATTAATTGCTGTAGAAAATTATTTTATTAAATAATTACATTTTGAAACTGAAATGTTATTATTATTATTATTCTTAATGATGGTAGAAAATTAATTTAGTACTTAAATATTTACATTTTATTTTATTTTAATAGAGGATTTAATGATTTTATTAACTGATGAAGCATTAATCTGAATTATTTTCATTTATTAATTTAATTAATTGAATTAATGGGAGCTAACAGGCGAGTCAGGGTTGACCCAACCTACTTAGAACATTCAGATCGTCCCAGAGTTGCATCAGATCATCACTGTTCTTCGCATCTAAGGTACGGGGGAGATGAGTTCGGTTATATGTGAATGCAGGGATGTACGAGTAGTGAGGGCAATCCTAAGTCCCTTTAGGATCTAATTCTCAAATTTGTTTGGTTATTATATTCTAAAAATATTTTAATCGATAGAAAAGATTCGTCAACATTTACCGTGATTTTGGTTGACTTAATTGATAATGTAATCGGTTGTCTGTAGTGTGAAGGAAAACCTCTAGAAGGAAAGGAACAAGAAGAACGACTTTGATGAACATGTTTTCTTCACTATGCTTCCAAGTATGCAGAGATGTTAGTTCTATCTCACTATTTGGGTTTCGTTTACATAAGAAAGAACAATAGGGTCTTCCCTAGGACCCTTATTAATAATTGTTATTGTATGTTGTCTTGTGGCAATTGAAGAGGGATTAAATTCTTAGATTAACATTTTTTCTTAATGTGATTTTCATTTGAAATTGTATGGTTAATCGTCTTATTTACTTGGTTCTCGTGGTTGTTTATGGTTATTCATGGTTGAGGTTCAATCTAGGACTCTTATGTGTAATGATGAAATTGGGTGGAATTCAATGGTGTTTTATATGCGTTTTTGTGCGTTCTTATAAATGATTTATGGTAATGATGGCTAAATTGATATGATTTTGGCATGATTATGGACTGTGTGAATGATGTATGAATCATGAGAATGAGAATGTGAATTAGAATGTGAATGAGAATGCATGAGATGCATGAGAAGCCAGACATGACTATAATACCCTGGCCAAAAGTAGTATTTTAATAGGGTGGACTAATGATGAGGGACATTCATATGCATGAGTCATAGGTGGTGTAGGTGGTGTTTAACAGTTGTGTAGAATGTCTTCGCATGGGTCATAGGTGATGTTTAATTGTGCGACACACCAGTCATATGGGGTGTTTAACGGTGTGGCCATCAGTAGTGATAACTAAGGAGATTGAGGAGGTTTGCCCATGGTGTGGAGTTCTGAATCGAGACTCTTAGGTGTGGTGATGAGCATATGCATTGTACGAGCATGTGCATTTTGTAAAAATGAATGGAATGTGATTGATTTTGAATGCAATGGAACGTGTTATGAGTATTTGTTAACTGTTAGTAATTGGGTACAGTAATAGGTGGGATTTGGGGTACTATTTGCATTTATATATGATTGAATTCTATTTCTCACCGTACTCTTTTGTGGTTTTCTTTTAGGTAATATTGAGGGTACTCGTGGTGCTGAGTTTTGAAGAGGTGGGATCTTGCTCTGATTTGTGTGACATCAAGGCTTGAGATTTAAAATAGTGGTTCTATGTCTTTTTCTATGTACTTTTGCATCTTAAATATTTGAAAATGATAGGCATATCAAAAACTCAGTAAATGTATACAGAAACGAGAGTGATTTATATATTTGAAATATGTGTCAAACACATGAATGACGTGTTTAGATCAACATTAATAATTTATGAGATACTTTTTTTTATGTGTACTTAATGTTTGAACATGATAATGACCATGTGAACTTTTTATTCTTAATACGAATCGAGTTTCCTTGATTTTATCTATTACCTTGTCTTCCTTTTATTTACTTGATTATTTTAATTTAAGTATTCGAGATAGAAGGGTGTCACAAATAGAGTACTTTGGCCCAAGGAAGTCAGTCCACTCAAACCAGTTGAGACGGTTAGGAGTCTGTAAGGGAAAATAGTAGGGAGTGATTCATGTATAAACGAGGATTCAGGGGGCATTTCTATGGCAACATACAATCTAAGAACAAAACAACTCAACTACTTGTACTCATGGACGAGAACAATGTTTAACGCACATAGTTCTTCATCTTAATCGTTCAAATCTTAATTTGGAGGTATGTGGTGTGAGAAATTGTGCTCATACAGTAGCACGATTTTGTAAGTTCTTCACTTTCTTGTTCCTTGTTTCTTACTCTCCATTTGCAAGTTTTGTTACTTGATTGTGGTGCTGGTTGTCCGTACAAATTTGTACTCTTGATTGAACACTCTTGATTTCTTTGGTTTAGACGACGGGTAGTTTTTACCTTCCAAAGAGGTTTTCCTCGTTAAAATCTTGATGTCTCTTATGTAATTTTTATCATTATTACGGTCATTTATAGATTTTTGCAAGTAAGGAGAATATATATCCACTATATTATTGTGACATTGGTTATGTATTGTTTTTTTCCTTTCACAATCATAGATATTGATAGAACGATTTGTTTATTTTTTCTTCACTCATAAAAAAAGTTAATTTAGCTATAAAGCATAGTTTTTAGTATTTCTCTTTAGTAATACTGGTATCCATAATTGACTATTTTGCTGATGTTAGTTTTTTTTGGGGTTTAGGTGAGAAATGTTATCAACTTTGAGTTAGACAAAAATGTGCATATGAACATGAATGCATACCTAAATGCATAAAATACATGTTATCTTTTAACTTTGGAGATTTGGAAATATGAAGTGTATGGCGATTATTGGTAGAAGCATTTGGACAAAGTTCGACGTTCCTCCTCTTCAAACTCAATGGCGATTCTACCGTTCTCCACCATCTCCTTCCTCCAACAAGTATTTTTTTTTTTTTTTGGAAGAGTTAATGCAAGTACATTCCTATTTAGAGTCTTATTTAAAAATATAACAATTTACATGTTATATATATTTTAAAAAAAATTATCTAATTTTATGAAATTAGGATATACATTATAGACTTTCAAAAAAGAGGACTTTCATATGCTCATGTATCATGTACCATTATGGTTGAAAAATGGAAATAAATTACAAAATGAAAGGGATATTGACAAAGTGATATCCACTTTCTATCCAAGATTGGCTAATGTTATTGCAACATACATTATTCAAAGTCCTTGTAGAGTTGTCAACTTCAAATCACCTTACATGAAAGAAAAAACTTACAACACTTTCCAAGAAACATGTTATGCTTTGGTTTGTTAGCAAATGATAGGAAGTTTATTTACGCAATCAATGAAGCCACTGAAATTATTAACAAAATTGTTTGTTACAGTGTTAATCATGAGCACAGTGTCATAATTAGATGTCGTTTGTTATTTAACTTGGAAAATGTTATTATTAGATGATATTCTATACCAAAAATGAAAGGTCTTGAATCTGCCAAACAAAATTTTATTAAATTTTGAAGGTCAATTTTGCAAGTTTTTAAAGTTGTTTTTTTTATTCAAATTGGACGATATGAACTACAAAATATGTCTTCTTGAATTGAAAATTTTACTAATGTTAAATGAAAGATCTCTAAAAGATTACAGTGGTCCATCAACATCTCAATTTTCATATATATTCATCTTTTAAAATAAATTTATTGTTGATAAATTGAACTATGATAAAGGTCAAATTACTAAATTACAGGCGTCTCTTTTGCAATCATTGACTAACTAACATCATGTGTATTTAAGTAGGAGGATTTTTCTTTTTATAAGGTTACGGTGGAACAACAAAAATATTTCTTTGGAAAACATTGTTTCCTGCTCTTAGGTCACATGAAATTATTGTCCTCAATGTTGCTTGGAGTAGTATTGTTTCTTTGTTGCTTTGAACAACTCATTCCACATTTTGTGTTCCATTAGTTCCAAACAAAAATGTTTTTGGGTAAAAAGAGATGAAAATGATTTTTTTTAACTCAATTTTGATACAGTTTTACATTCATTTTTTTTAAAAAAAAGAATTTTGTAAATTTAATTTTTATTTTTATAAATATTTTTTAACTATATTTAATATTTATCATTATAGTTATCATTGTTACCATTATCAGCACTTCCGTTTCTACCATTACCATTACCATCTTTCCTGTCTAAATTTTTAAAATAAATTTATTTTGAAACTAAAAGTTTATTTTTGAAAAAAAAACTAAAACTAAAAATTAAAAATTAGTTTTGACTTTTAAAAATATTTTAAATTTGCAACTAAAATATTAGATCATTTTAAATAATGTAAATATTATTATAACATTGTAACTTTCATCGTTCACTACCCAAAAAAATCACGAATTAGTGATTTTAATATTAATTTTAAAGATCTTACATGTAATATTGATTTATACAATTCTAATATTAATTGTAAATATAGAGAGAAAGATAATAATTCTTATTTAAACCGTGCAAATTTGGTACAAATAAATCGAGATTATTTGTAAATATAGTCATATATAGTCTCTTTCTGAAATAAAGTTATATAACTTATTTATAATAAATAAAAAATTAACGGCAATAAATAGAGAATTATTGAATATATCTAAATAAAAATTATTGTTATCTATAAAATAAAAAGGCATATTCAAAATTTAATTTAAGTATTTGTTGTCTTTATTATGGATTTAATTGTTGTTAGCGTGAAAAATTCAGTGTACACTTATAAGCAGGTTTAGACATTAAATTGTGTAATTGAATTGTCTAATATCATTAAAAAAATTATCAGAATAAAGAAAACCTCTCACAATAATTTTTTTTTCGAAAATAAATTTTTTTTTTAAATCAAAATTTTTAAAGAATCCAATTATTTCTTGTTAATATATAAATTAGTAATTTATTTTGTAAATCAAACAAGGTAAATATTTATTTTTATAAATACAATTTATAATAAATAAAATATATTTTTTAATATATAAACTATATTATAAATAATTTTTATTAAAATAAATAATTTTATTATTTTTAATTATATTATAATTAAAATTCATATATTATTTAATTGTTATCAATTTATCTACACTTATACAGAGAACTTGATATTGTATCAATACTTAAAGATAATATCGTATAACTGTAAAAATTAATTATCATAAATTTAAACTATAATTTATGTGTAAAAAATATTTATTTACTAGTATTTATGGTTTTTTCCAACCATATTCTTTATCGATAGTTAAGGACTAATTTTTTTAAGAGGTGGAAATCGTCAAAATGAGTTTTATTTTTCTCAATAAAATGTTGTCCATATGCATAGTTAAGAATTCTATAACAATAAACTTCAAAACCCAGCTATCTATCAACGTTGTTGGATTTGGTTGGTATTTATTTTTTAGTATTTTAAATTGTACAATAAATATTTATTTTATAAAATTTAAATTTATAATAAATAAATACTTTAAATATATAAATTATATTATAATTAAAATTTATAATAATAAAATAACAAACATAATAAATATTTATTTTATATAATTTAAATTTATAATAAATAAATACCTTTAAATATATGAACTATATTATAATTAAAATCCATAATAACAAAAGTAGTTATATTCTCTTGCTGTTTAATTGTTAATAAGCAATGCGACAACCCTTAATTATGCATATTGGAGAACAAATATATAGTTGCATTTCCAATTAATAACAAGATGTGACTCGTCAAAGAATATTGTCGTAAAGAAAAAATATTTTAAGACACTCAAACATATAATATATAACTTGAATTTAAAATCCTTTACAAAACTAAAAATTGATAATTGAGTAATGCATTTAGAAAATCAAAGTCACATTTTATGTAATTTTTTTTTTTTTGTGAATTGACATGGATTGAAATAATGTAGAACCATACATAATTGGTCAATGTCAATGTATTAAAAGTAAAATTAACAAAGTATACAAACTAATAAAGTCTCATTATTTCCATACAAGTAGTGCATCCACCTTTATACCACAAGAAAAAAAAATCTTTGAATGCATCAAAAGTAAAGTTAACAAAGTATATAAACTAATAATATCACATGTTTTGAAGAAGAGACAATGCTTCCATTCTAGTAGCACCACACGCACGTAGTGTGTTTGAGTATGAAATGAAGTGAACCATGTATTCAAATCCATGTTCACATAGTTCTTGAATTCTCATATTAGTTAAACAATAACCATACACCTTCTTCTCCGTGGCAAAGACCAACAGATCACCATTCAAAACAACAAAGCCTTTAATAATGGGATCCTTTTCTACCACCTCCATTGCTTTTACTCTTACTTTCAAAACCCTTCTCCACAAACATAATTCATACTTTGTCAAAACCCATATGGTGAAAACACGCTTCCTCAATCTTACCAAACATATGGATTGATTATTTTCATTAGTAACTTTGCCCCATTTAAAAATTCTCATGTCACAAGTGTAGTCATGGGAACCCTTCCTTGCTTCCTTGGGCACCCTCAACATTCTTGATTTTCCATCCTCAAAATTGTATGACATAATATATGGTCTAAAATATGGGCTGTTTCTCTGAAAGTAAGGAAAACAATTTGAGATAAAGTGGATGGCCCCTTTGTGATACACAGGCATATCAAATCTCAAATTCCTACCACCGGTGAAAAATCTTTCTTCCTTTACTTTCCACACACCTTCCTTGGATAGGTAAACTTTGCAATCCAAATATGAAAACCAATCAATTGAATTATCATAAAAACAATAGACCATGTAATTACCATCCGAGTCACATTCAAAACCAACTTTGAAATTAGCATCAATAGTGTCATGCAAATTCTCATGGGTAGGAATATGTAAACAAAATTGTGTTACTGGGTTGCAAATAAAAAGTTTTACTTGATTTTGATTCGTGGAGTGACAAAGAATCAAGCCATTACTGGAACTCAAAATTTTGGCTGAGTTAGACAAGAGTATTAAAACATCATTGGACACCCCAGATGAAAGCTCCTCCCCAGGTAAAGGATGTAGTTCAATTTGACCATTGTGCCATATAGTAGTATCTGGTTGAATGAAGAAACATGTATCATCCTTTAACAATGCATTTTGCGCCTGCTTTGATGCAAAATATGATTCCTCTAAAAGCTTTGAGAATAACTTGCTATTCGACTTGAACTTGTAAATAGTTTTCGCCGGCAACCAAGTGAATATCTCAAAAATTTCATCATTAGACAATGTCATTGTTTTGAGAATTATTTGGAAGCAAAAAGAACTATGAATGATATGATGAAGGAAAAAAAGAGAAAGAAATAGGTGAATGTGATATCAGTAAGAAATCCTCTTTTTATATAACAATTAACAAATTTTTATTGATAAATTTTGACTAAATCTCTAATCTCTTATATATCTTCTTACAATAAATTTTGATTATAAAAAATTACCTCTACATAAAATTTGATTCTAATAAATCTTAATTGTATTTATTTAAATATATAATAGGATTGTGACAATTTTAATTGATAAATTTTATTATATCTGATATTATATATATATATATATATATATATATATATATATATATATATATATATATATATATATATATATATATATATATACCATTTAATAGTATAATAGGTGAATGTGATATTAACAAGAAATCTTTTTTATATAACAATTAACAAATCTTTATTTATAAATTTTAACTAAATCTCTAATCTCTTATAGATTTTCTTAAAATAAATTTTAATTATAAAAATTAATAAAAATTAATTTTAAGTAATCTCAATTATATCTATTTCAATATATATTAAGATTGTGAATAGTTTTATTATATCATTTAAACAGATAGGAATGATCGGTTTTCGGTATGTATGTATTTCATACATTTTTTTTTTTTTTTTAACTTTTAAAAGATGTTCTATGAAACTAAAAGATTTTAAAGAAACAAAAAAGTGCAAGTGCTTGCTATTTTTTTTAATGTTAACTAGGGAATATGTAGTTGACATATTTAGTTCAATTTTCTTAACATCAATCTTTTAAATTTAAGTAATAAATTAAAAGAATATTAGATATAATAATTAATTATTATATTTTATTAGATCAAATAAATTAAAGAGATAAATTTTATTAATATAAATTGTTTAATTTACGACAAATTAAATTTATTTACACGGTGTGTCAAAATTTAAAATTTACAAAATAAGATTTGATAAGATTAAATAGGATTTGATAAAATTATATATATTTATTTTAAAAATTTAGTTTACGAAAGAAAATATATCTTGTCTTAAAAAAAAAAATCTCATCGAAACAAGATTGAATTTTAAATTTTAAATTATAAATCAAATTCAGATTGAACTAAAATTGAAGAAATTATGCCGAAAAAAAAACTATAAATTAGATATTTAATAAAATATAACTATTAAAAATATTCTCATTTAATAATAATAACTCAATTTGTATCATAAAAATAAATTTATAAAATAAAATTACTTTTTTATATAAATAAAAAAATTCATTTTTAATAATTATTATTTTTATTATAATCATTATGGTTCTTGTCGTTATTATTATTAGCATTATTGTCTTTTTTAACATTTTTACTATGACAATCTATATCATTACCATCATCGGATCCACATTGTAAAACTAAAAATTACAGATCTTTAAAATATTGCTGATTTGATTGTTGTGTTTTAATTTTTGGAGATTTGAAAATATGAAGAAGTGTGTGGCGATTATTGGTAGAAGCATATGGACAAAGTTGGGTGTTCGTCCTCTTCAAACTCAATGGCGATTTTACTGTTCTCCACCATCTCCTTTGTAGCACCTCAAAATTGTCCGGCCCAAACAACCTTTAACTAATAATAAATAAATCCTTGAAGATTTTATGCTAGTTTTTCCTTAACTGATAACAAATAAAATCCTGAAGATTTTATACGTTATCAACAAACAGGGGTAAACATGTTAAATATTCAAAATTAAAGATATAATAAAATATTCCCTTCTCTCGAGAATCAGGGGATAAATCTGTTAAAAATTCAAAATTCAACTATAAAATAATAAAATATTCGAGATAAACCTGTCAGCTTTTCAAAATTCAAAATAAAATATCCTCTCCTCCCAAGAATCAGAGGATAAATCTGTTAAACATTCAAAATTCAAAATAAAATATAATAAAATATTCTCTCATCAGGAGAGAGGTCCAAGCCCATTTCGTAGCCTATATAAGACCTCACTGCGAATGAGCAAGGAGAGGAGATTTTTCTACGGGGTGGAACAATTTTTCACCGAAAGCATGTGCTGAAGCATATTTTCCTAAAATCTCTCAACCAGAGGGCCTTCCTTTACGAATTCAAGAGAAGATTTCCCCCCCTAACAACAGCATTATATAGTGTGATCTGAAGGGACATGAAGAATCTAGAAGGGATTGTTGAGAAGTTTTGCCCATGTGTATAGAATTTGTTCACATTGAGATTGGTAATTTTACCGCATTCCTCCAACCTCTCTATGTCACGGCAGATTCCAGGTTAGTGGTACTCTCCCCTCTCTCATCATAAATGCTGTAGTCTAGGGTAGAATCTAGTTAACTTCACTCCTTAGAATAAGTAAGTCTGCTAGTCTAGATAGTATAATATTTGCCCAAGCTGAGTTCACCTCGTCCTTTCTCATCTTTTCTAAACTCAACCAGGCCGAGCCCGTCTCAACGCTCCCCATGCGAGCCTTCCCTGACCTTCTCCCTCTACAAAACTCAGCCAAATCTCTCAAACCTCTCCCAAGCCTCCCAAATCTCTCAAACCTTTCCCATAGCCAAGCTGGTATTGACCGGCCTCACCCTTTCTAACAACATCTCGACTAGAACTACGTGGGCTCTGAATCCTCGCCCTTCGAGGTACGTAGGCAGAGGGGCTACACCCCTTGCGAGTCCGTCAACCTAAAAACCCTAGACTTCCCCTTAGGAATAAACATTATTATCTTGCATAACTTGTGTACATCTTAGCACTCTAGCTCAATCTTAGGTAACTGCCAAGTGGCAGATGTGTTGGGGGCACCCTTGCCCCCGACGCGTAACCAACTTCCGAACCCATATATCTGGTTCCCAACCTAGCCTTATCCATCCTTGGTTTCCGGTGTTCCTAATCAAAACGCTGGTGGCGACTCCCATCCTAATATTTTCTCGGTTAACCGTCACAAAACTGTTTGTGACAGTTGGCGACTCCACTAGGATCGAACCCAGAATCTCTGGTTCCTGGGTTCCTAGAAAGTTAAGCCTAAATAGACTAGCTAGAGTTATGATTTCCATATTATTTAATTTCTTTTTAAATTGCTTATCTATTCATGTATTATTGTTATGTGCTATTTGTTTTAGCGTAGGGCAAAAAAAAAAAAAAAAAAAAAAAAAACTCCCTCTTGACATAGGATCAATTACACTCAAATATGCATGCTCCCCTTAGCATAGGTAGTTTTCCCTTTCATTTGTACAAACCTTCATAAGATTCTAATAATTAAGGGGTAGTCGTTGGGTGTGCATAGGCTAATTTTTTTTTTTTTTTTGAGTGGGGTCCTATTCCCGGGCCTGAGAGTTAAGGAGTGCGGAATGTGTAGTGGAACCATGCTGGAGGGTTTTCTCTGTACTGGTGATCACGATAGTTCCACCTGGGGCTGACAGCCTTTGGAAACGATCGTAATTCGGGATACTCTCCTGTCTATGGTTGCGTTCCTTAGGAGGTCTATAGACCTAGGGACCTGGTGAGAATTTTCTTTTAGCAGCCTAATTGTGAGAATTCTTGGGAAAAAAATCCTTCTTACCACTAGGTTAGTTTTTTTTGCCGGCATGAATGCCGACTCCATCTTGGAGTCGGCACGCCTTGGGAAATTCATCTTTTACGTTAAAAATTTCGGCATAACTCCGAAATGGAGTCGGCCGTGAAACCCTAATTTAAGACTTAGCTGAGGCCGATATGGAATTGGCCTTAACTTAATTAACTAAAAACTTGGCTGACATGGACTCGGCCTTAACTCAATTGACTAACATCTTGTGCCGAGATGGAGTCGGCAAAGACAAGGCCGATGTGGAGTCGGCCAGTCTCAGTAAAAGCTTAAATCGAGATGGAATTTTCTTCTTTATCATCCTGTCCCACCTTTCCTCATCATACTTTATTCTACTTCCACACCCGACATGCACTCCGAGATGGAGCCAGCTAGGCTCTATGATCAACCTTTCCCCTGTGACTAGGCCAAAAGTCCGGTCAAGATGGAATCGAAATGCCACTCCGAAGTGGAGTCGGTCAATCCCTTCTAAACCAAATCCAAGATGGAACCGGCCCGGAAACCATCCTGGGCACCTCACCCTCTTTCACCATATCAGCCTACATACGTACTCGATCTGGCCACTGTGCCGATTCCAAACTCGAGTCCGATTCAGTGCCGTTGTCTTAGCCACAGTGTCATTTCCAAACCCAAACCTCATGCCGATTCCAACTTCGAGTCCGGCCCAATACCGTTGTCCTAGCCATGGTGTCATTCCCAAACTAAACCTTTTTCACGTCTAGCTTCATGTCATCTCCTTTTATTCAACCATGCTCTGACCCTTGTGTCGATTCCAATTCTCGTGCTATCTCCAATCTGACCCCGTGTCGTCCCTTATTTAAGCTGGCTCCCCACCATTTCCCTAATTTTGATTTACCCCCGCGTCACTTCCTAAGTTGACCCAACGCCATTTTTCAATTCGGTACTGACCTTGTCCAGTTGAGAGTGTAGAGTCGACTAAAAAAATATAAAAAAATAAAATAAAATAAAAATGAAAAAAACAACATGCATCATATGTTGCATTCATCTCCATCAGACATTTAAAATTAGGTGTTGCATTCCATCACATTGGCATACCGTTCTTCACCCGACCAGCTAACCAAAACCAATACCAGGGTAGGGATCAAGTTCGGAAAGACCTTTACAGGGCGCTTCCCCAGGCAAAACGGATGTAGACAACTATAAGGGATCTAGCAGAACAAAAAGCACTAAAGAATGATGTTAGTCAAGTAAAGGCGCAAATAAGTCAAATCTTGGAAATGTTGAAGTCGATACAAAACCAGGGGGCATCTCAAGCCATTGCCCGCCACACCATCACAAATCCACAATACCAGAGTGGCTTCAAAACCCCCACCAAGCCCAACACTAAACATTGCAACCCTCGCCTCTGACCATTCCCATTCCAACCCTGCAATATGACATTTTTGGAAAAGAAAGAACCCTAGAGTTCTAACACCTCTATCAATGTCGTATGTTGAACTTTTGCCACACCTGCTTCAGCATGCCCTTGTGACCACGGTCCCATTGAAGCCCGTCCAACCCCTACCCACAAAAGCTATGATCCAAGACCCAAATGCGAATACCACATGGGAACCTTGGGACACGCCACTGAAAAATATTGTGGATTAAAACACAAGGTACAAGACTTAATTGACGTAGGGTTGTCGGTTCTTCTAAGATAACAGTTTGAAATCTATACTAGCAAGCCCTCCAACACGGAAGATGAAACGAGCTTGATTACGAGTTCAAAATACCCAACTGCCAACCACATGAACCGGCCTGGACTCGGCAAAAAAAAAAAAAAAAAACAAAACAAAACAAAACAAAACAAAACAAAACAAAAAAAACAAAAAAAGCAAAAAAAAAAAAAAAAAGCAAAAAAAAAACTCAAAAAAAAAAAACAAAACAAAAAATATTGTAAGGCTGAGTCTTGACCGTCCTAAGAAGAGCCTCTTATTTTGTAGTCTTTAATCCTTTATCAAATTGATTGTAATGCTCTAACTCTCCATGCTTCCTTTTCTCTTCCCACGTTTAAACCAAGTCAAAGATACAAAAAAAAAAAAAATATCATCTCTAATGTTAATATCTCATGTTCTAGTTTTGACTATTCCATCAATCAAACCGGCAAGGATAATAAGGGTAATCTATAAAGCTTCATGCATCTAGACTGGCTACTAGGCCCCCAAACCAAGAAGGAAAGAGAGTTTACCACATCAAACTTTACTATGCTTAAAACTCTCATTAGCTTAGTGCCCCCAAGAAAAAAAAAAGAAAAATGAATAAGTGACTCGCTAGACTAAAAACTCAAAAGAAATAGTCTAGGCAAAAGTCAGAGTCATAAAAAAGGATAAAGAAAGCGGCTCGCTAGGTTGAAACCTTAAAATAACAACCTAGGCAAAAGTTAGAGTCCAAAAAAATAAAAGTTCAGTAAGACTGAAAACTCAAAAAAAGCAGTCTAAGCAAAAATCCAATACTGGGGGCAAGCCACTAACATAGGGGGTAGTAATGACCCTTAGGAAAAGCCAGCTAGAAGCAACAAATCGGTCATAGAGATACCCAAATTATCCTTAAAGGTGCTGGATGATGGACTCTTCAAAATTGCATGCATGAGGATAGCATTGACCCCTCTATAAACCCTTCCGTGGAAACAACATAAACACCATCCTCTCCGTTCCTCCATAAGTTGAAAACAAAATAAACAAAAGGAGCATTGCAGTCAAGATGAAAAGGTTCAACATCACCCGAAGTAGTAAGCCTCTGACTAGTCTCAGCTTTTGAGCAATAACGAGACAACATCATCCGAGACGTCTCTAACACCGAAGCTAGAACGAAAGAAGCTCAGTTGCCTACATCACAAGTCTTGGGATAGCAAACTATAGGGAAACAAAGACTTGCCCCTACTAAACGCATACCCCTTGTACCCCATCCAACTTCACACCTTGTCATTACCTCATACAGTCCATACCTTCACATACACCTGGCAATCCACGCCAACCCATGTCAACACAACCAAACCCCCATATAAACCTCCATGCATCCAACCATCCACGGCAAATCTACATACATCCATACGGCCATGCATCCATACATCGACACATCCAGCCATCCACGACAAACCCACATATCCAACAATCCACATCAAACGTCCACGCAACCTACATGCATTCCAAGCCTCCACGCATATGACATACATTTCAAATGTCCATCCTCCCATAAAATAAAAATCTCGATCAATCTTGCATACATGCATAAATATATACATACAACATGCGTGCACGACATCCCATGGTTATTTCCTTAAGACTACTATCAATTCTCGCATTCCAACACTACGTCAAGGTCTATGCCGACTCTATGTTAAAACCTTTGCCTACTCTGTCCTGGGTCAACCCTGTGTCAAGTTGACATGCCGACTTTGTGTCAAGTCTCTGCCAGCACCATGTTGTGAGATCCTTGCTGACTAGCTATAACTTAGGCCCTCCATACCAACATTCTTATTTCGACCTCGAGCCGGTTTGTCCTTAGGTTAGCCATTTAGGTCCTAACTTAAGCATTTGTGGCGCAGTGCCAACTTTCCTAGTTTGTCTTGGTCATTTTGGCCTCGTGCCAACTTAGTCATTTTAACCCCCGAGTTAGTTATTCTTCGAGGTAGTCAATTTGGTTTCATGCCACATTCTTCATTTCAACCCTAGGTCAAGAAGGGACGCACCTATGACTTCTGTTGTCACAAACTAAAGGTTGAGGCCAAAGTTAGGGCTAGCAAATATAAATTCTAGGATCATCTAAACCAGATCTAGACCTTTCAATCGACTCTAGGTCAAGACCCTTCAAACCGGCTAAATGATTGGACCAAGAATCCAGTCCTAGGTCGAGACCCTTTAGTTAGCATTACACCAAAACCCTCAATTTGACCCTACGCCAAAAACCATTCAACTCTATGACAGGACCTTCCTACCACCTCTATGCCAATAATGTTTAACATGCTCTATGCAAAAACCTCCATGCCAAGTCCAAGCTCCATGTCAACATCCAAGCATTTGGCTCCGTGCCAATGCCACATTAACTTCTTGTCGCTTCTAGTATTAACATTTTGAATCCAACTCCATGCAACCCTCCATCACAACACCATCCACGCCCTAACCTCTTCCCGTGTGATCCAATGATATCCAAACAAGCTCCAAGCCGAAATCCAATCTAAACACTAAAATCAACCCAATCTAGTCTATTCATCCACCCACTCTAAAACTTTTTTTAGATGCCGAAAGGATAGTCCAATAATCCTATCCGACTTTGGACGCCAAAAGGATAGTCCACTCCATCTAAATCTCCTCATCCCCCAAGAGACACCCCACCACATCTAAGGATCTCCGGACACTTAAAAGAAAGTCAATTGATCCTAAATTCACCTACTCCGACTCTGTTTCAAATCGACCTTTCACTGACTCTGTGTCAAATCAACCTTTCTCCGACTCCGTGTCGAATCATCCTTTTGCCAACCTTGTGCCTAACTGACCACTCTTTCAACTCCATTTCAAGTCTCCCTAACTAACTCTATGCCCGCATCACTATCCAATTCCATCCCAAAAATAACCCATCAAATATCTTGGATGTTAGTGGATAGTCCAGTGATTCCTTCAACTCATGGACACTAGCGGATATCTCACGAGTCCTTTCAATAACCAGTCAACCTTGGACACCTATTGGATAGTCCAATGATCAACCAACCCATTAACCCAACTTCGAGCCACTAATGGCTCCAGTTCAAAACGAAAACAAAGAGGTGTGTCTCAGCAAGGGGGCATGTCCTAAGAAAGACCAAGCACATCCCTTAAAGCACAACCCTCGGCATTCTAAAATTCCAAATTTCAAATTCTTCCACGTGGCCCCTAGGACGCCTTGGCCAACATCAACCTGCCAGGGCCGACACCGAAATCATCTCGACCATAGTCAAACCCGCCAAGGTGGACATCGAAGTCGTCCCAGCTTTGGTCAAACCCACCAAGGTCGACATCGAAGTCATCCCGGCCTCAGTCAAGCTTGTCATGGTCGATATCGACTCGTCTCGACCTTGGCCAAACCTTTCACGGTCGACATCGAACCTTCCTAGCCAATGCCAAACCATGAAGGCCCTACACAATGAGGGTGCCTCGCCCTTGAGCAACCCAGTCTAAGCGTTCCGAAGTCCTCCCAACACTACAAACCAATGTACTCAACTTTAGCAGGAGACAAAACCCAATCCATAAGAACTCCTAAAATCTATCAACTTTGGGTGCCTATTGGAAAGCCCACTATAGCTAATCCAAACCTAGGCCCCAGTGGGAAGCCCAGAGTCTCCCTATCAACCCTGGATACCAATTGGATAGTCTAGTGACTAGTGCACCCAACTTGGACATCACGTCCGAGGTCCTTTGCGCAACAGATAGAGAAGCTTTCAGCTTACCTACTTTAGCCTCTGATGCCGAACCCCTAGCCTTCATAGAAGTCTCCTTAGACTTTGCAACAGCAAGCTCAACCTTCAACTTCTCCACTTCAACCTTCGCCTTCTGCCTCCCAGTCTTCAAATCTAAACTCTCAACCTTCAGCGCTTGAGTCTTTGTTTTAAAGACTTGATTCTCTACCTTCAGACCAGTATGGGCCTTCTGCAGCTTCTTGTTGAGGGCCTCTTTTAGAAGAACTTGTTCAACCTTCTTAGTCCAACCTCTCAAGATTTCTAGGATGGCTACAGAGCGGGCATGATAAGCGGCCATTATGTCGAAGGAACGGTCAGCACCCGTAAACACCATCAAACCTCTGTCATCCTGAAGAATGAAGTTAGCAAGAAGAAAACCTTACACCTTCAAGCCTGGCCTCCACATAATGATTGAATGTCAGAGGGAGCGGTGTAGCAAGTCTGGCTCCCAGGGGGCAATTCAGGCCCAAGAAGTCACCACTACCTTTCCCTTCGGCTGACCAGTAGCCAAAGGGGGATGCATAGTAGTCTTCCCTTTCTTCCTAGAGGCGTCCTCAGTGGCTTAGGTCTCAACTTTCCTCTTTGCTTCAATCACATCGGCTTGGATTGTCTTTTCGACCTCAACTAAAACCACCTTCTTCCCAACCTCAGTCAAGACCGCCCTTTTTCTCGGTTCAATTGAGACCGTCTTCTTCTCAACTTCAGGAGTCCCTTCAGAAGTAGCAGGAGTTCCCCCACCATGGGAAATGAGCTTAGCCTTTCAGATTAGCTCCTCCATGTTGATTCCTTCATCCTTATCCGAAAAAATCATAAAAAATTCAAAGTCAGAGCAAAACAATCACGGTTCAGATAGAAGAGGGACTTGCCCCCCCTCAAGGACACAATTTCCTTACAATTTATCCCCACGGGCAGCTCGAGGTCAACCTTTCCTTCCAAAGAAAGCCGACTCTTGTAGGTCCCTGAAGTCTTCAAAGGAAGCTTCCAGTACAAAGGCAAAAGGCAAACAACACGTCAGTCAGCACAAATGTCATCTCACCCAACATCAACTCGTCTCAACCAGTTTCAATTCGTCTTAGCCAGTTCATTCCATCTTAGCCAGTTCATTCCATCTTAGCTAGCTCATTCCATCTCAGCCAGTTCATCTCAACTAGTTCATCTCAACTAGTTCATTCCCTCTCGGCCAGTTCCAATCCAATTCATCTTGGTCAATAGCTCTACCATGATTCAACAAAGAAAAGAAGACTCAAACTAACAAGCCACCCAACATGAAAGCATTCATCAGTTATCAAACTCAAGAGATCCCTAGCCGCCCCGAGTAGAGTCAATGATCTCATGTCAAATTCAAGTCATCAGTTATGAAATTCAAGTCATTAGTTCAAATTCAAGACATCACTGGCCGCCTAGAGGAAAGCCCAGTGATCTTATTCAAGTTCAAATTCAAGCTACCACATTTCACTGGGCGCCTAGAGGAAACCCCAGTGATCTTAGTCAAATTCAAGTGTCACATTTCTAAACCGGATGCCAATGGAAAATCCGGTATCTCATTCTAGCCTGGACGCCAAAGGAAAGTCCAGTGCCACATTTCGAACCTGGATGCCAGTGGAAAATCCAGTGTTTCATTCTAACCCGGATGCCAGCGGAAAATCCGGTATCTCATTCTAGCCTGGACGCCAAAGGAAAGTCCAGTGCCACATTTCGAACCTGGATGCCGGTGGAAAATCCAAGTTGTTTCATTCTAACCCGGATGCCGGTGGAAAATCCTAGATCTCATTCTAGCCCGGACGCCAAAGGAAAGTCTAGTGCCACATTTCGAACCCGGATGCTTGGGTGGAAAATCCAGTGTTTCATTCTAACCGGATGCCATGAAAATCCGGTATCTCATTCTAGCCTGGGACGCCAAAGGAAAGTCCAAGCTACATTTCGAACCCGGATGCCAGTGGAAAATCCGTTGTTTCATTCTAACCCGGATGCCAGCGGAAAATCCGGTGTCTCATTCTAGCCTGGACGCCAAAGGAAAGTCCAGTGCCACATTTCGAACCTGGATGCCAGTGGAAAATCCAGTGCTTCATTCTAACCCAGATGCCAATGGAAAAACCGATGCCTCTTTCTAGCCTGGACGCCAAAGGAAAGTCCAGTGCCACATATCTAGCCCGGATGCCAGTGGAAAATCCGGTGCCTCTTTCTAGCCTGGACGCCAAAGGAAAGTCCAGTGCCACATTTCTAGCCCGGATGCCAGTGGAAAATCCGGTGCCTCTTTCTAGCCTGGACGCCAAAGGAAAGTCCGGTTACATTTCTAGCCGGATGCGCTGAAAATCCGGTGCCTCCTTCTAGCCCGGACGCCAAAGGAAAGTCAGTGTACATTTCAAACCTGGATGCTGGAAAATCCAGTGTTTCATTCTAACCGGATGTTAAAGAGAAAATCCTTGTCTCATTCTAGCCGGACGCCAAAGGAAAGTCCAAGTGCCACATTTCGAACCTGGATGCCAGTGGAAAATCCAGTGTTTCATTCTAACCGAATGCTAGCGGGAAAATCCGGTGTCTCATTCTAGCCTGGACGCCAAAGGAAAGTCTAGTGCCACATTTCAACCTCGGATGCGATGGAAAATCCAAAGTGTTTCATTCTAACCCGATGATGGGTGAAAATCCGGTGTCTCATTCTAGCCTGGACGCCAAAGGAAAGTCCAGTGCCACATTTCGAACCTGGATGCCAGTGGAAAATCCAGTGTTTCATTCTAACCTGATGCTGAAAATGGGTGTCTCATTCTAGCCCTGGACGCCAAAGGAAAGTCCAGTGCCACATTTCGAACCTGACGTGGAAAATCCAGTGTTTCATTCTAACCTGGATGCCAGCGGAAAATCCGGTGTCTCATTCTAGCCTGGGACGCCAAAGGAAAGTCCAAAGTGCCACATTTTCAACCTGATGCGGTGGAAAATCCAGTGTTTCATTCTAACCCGGATGCCAGTGGAAAATCCGGTGTCTCATTCTAGCTTGGACGCCAAAGGAAAGTCTAGTGCCACATTTCGAACCTGGATGCCAATGGAAAATCCAGTGTTTCATTCTAACCCGGATGCCAGCGGAAAATCCGGTGTCTCATTCTAGCCTAGACGCCAAAGGAAAGTCCAGTGCCACATTTCGAACCTGGATGCCAATGGAAAATCCAGTGTTCCATTTCTAGCCCGGATGCCAGCGGAAAATCCGGTGTCCCATTCTAACCTGGACGCCAAAGGAAAGTCCAGTGCCACATTTTGAACCTGGATGCCAGTGGAAAATCCAGTGTCTCATTCTAGCCTGGACGCCAAAGGAAAGTCCAGCGCCTCATTCAAACCTAGACGCCAGAGAATAGTCTAGTACCTCACTTCAAACCTAGAAACTAGCCTAACACCTCCTCAGCCTAGAACCATCCCTGGATTCTTTATTTATGCCCATTTTGGGGCATCCCTAATGAACACAAATAAAGAGGGGGCAATTGTAGCACCCCAAAATTGTCCGGCCCAAACAACCTTTAACTAATAATAAATAAACCCTTGAAGATTTTATGTTGGTTTTCCCTTAACTGATAACAAATAAAATCCTGAAGATTTTATACGTTATCAACAAACAGGGGGTAAACATGTTAAATATTCAAAATTAAAAATATAATAAAATATTCCCTTCTCTCGAGAATCAGGGGATAAATCTGTTAAAAGTTCAAAATTCAACTATAAAATAATAAAATATTCGAGATAAACCTGTCAGCTTTTCAAAATTCAAAATAAAATATCCTCTCCTCCCAAGAATCAGGGGATAAATCTGTTAAACATTCAAAATTCAAAATAAAATATAATAAAATATTCTCTCATCAGGAGAGAGGTCCAAGCCCATTTCGTAGCCTATATAAGACCTCACTGCGAATGAGCAAGGAGAGGAGATTTTTCTACGGGGTGGAACAATTTTTCACCGAAAGCATGTGCTGAAGCATATTTTCCTCAAATCTCTCAACCAGAGGGCCTTCCTTTACGAATTCAAGAGAAGATTTTCCCCCCTAACAACAGCACTATATAGTGTGATCTGAAGGGACATGAAGAATCTATAAGGGATTGTTGAGAAGTTTTGCCCATGTGCATAGAATTTGTTCACATTGAGATTGGTAATTTTACCGCATTCCTCCAACCTCTCTATGTGACGGCAGACTCCAGGTTAGTGGTACTCTCCCCTCTCTCATCATAAATGCTGTAGTCTAGGGTAGAATCTAGTTAACTTCACTCCTTAGAATAAGTAAGTCTGCTAGTCTAGATAGTATAATATTTGCCCAAGCTAAGTTCGCCTCGTCCTTTCTCATCTTTTCTAAACTCAACTGTGCCGAGTCTGCCTCGGCGCTCCCCATGCGAGCCTTCCTGACCTTTCTCCTCTACAAAACTCAGCCAAATCTCTCAAACCTCTCCCAAGCCTCCCAAATCTCTCAAACCTTTCCCATAGCCAAGCTGGTATTGACCGGCCTCACCCTTTCTAACAACATCTCGACTAAAACTACGTGGGCTCTGAATTCTCGCCCTTCGAGGTACGTAGGCAAAGGGGCTACACCCCTTGCGAGTCCGTCAACCCAAAAACCCTAGACTTCCCCTTAGGAATAAACATTATTATCTTGCATAACTTGTGTACATCTTAGCACTCTAGCTCAATCTTAGGTAACTGCCAAGTGGCAGATGTGTTGGGGGCACCCTTGCCCCCGACGCGTAACCAACTTCCGAACCCATATATCTGGTTCCCAACCTAGCCTTATCCATCCTTGGTTTCCCAGTGTTCCTAATCAAAACGCTGGTGGCGACTCCCATCCTAATATTTTCTCAGTTCGCTTCATCACAAATCTGGTTGTGACATCCTTCCTCCAACAAGCTCTTTGTGGGAGGTCCCTCTCTCTTTCTCTTTTCCATTTGGCTTCTCCTTTTAATCTCATTCTTCACTCTTTACTCACTCTAACACTGTTTCAGGCTTGTCATCGTCAGTGAACGAGATGTCCCTCAAAGACGCTTTCTCTTCCTTCCGAGACGTCTCTGAAGGTAATACCTTCCTAAATGTTTTTCCCATGCTTCTTATTTGCTTCTATGTGTTCGACGTTTTGTCTCACTCAACTCTTGTTACCAAAATTGGGACTAATGCTTGTCTACAACTGTAATATTTTTTAACATATTGGGGTCATTGATTCTGTTAAAGTCCCGATCATTGGGCCTTTTTCTTTTTCTTATAGTGAGGATAGTGTATGATAAAGACAGTGGCAGGTCTAGAGGCTTTGGATTTGTCATTTTTTCAAATGAAGATGATGCCAAATGTGCAAAGGATGCAAAGGATGGAAAGGTCCAACATAAAGAATACCATATTATACCATTGCTTGTAGAAGTTCTTTCTGAAGGTGATGTTTTCTTTGCAGGCACTGTTAGGTAGACCATTGAGGATAAATTTTGCTCTTGAGAAGGCCCGTGGTGTACCTGTTCTAGTTCCTCCACTTTCAGATATTCCACATTTGAACCGGCGCTGAATTTAATTTGCCTTACAAAATTCATATAGGTAACATCTTATTGATTGTTAGCTGATGGTTACAAAATTTGTATTGATTGTCTTGATACGCAGTCAGTCAGCAAATAATGCAATTTACAAGAAACTAAAACTCAATTCCTTAAATATGGATAAAAGTAATGTATCTTTAATTTGACTTATTGGAGAAACAATTGCATATTTTTGTTAGATTCATGAGAGAACTTTTGCAAAATAAAACGATTGATCCAAAATTAATCCCAACCAAACATGTACATAGTCATGCAGACAGGTCATTGTAAGCAATGTGACAGATTATACTTGATGCTTTGATGTTCTGTTTGTACTATCAACATTGAGCAAAGATTTCTATTTTCTAAAGTCTAAGTTCTTAGCCCAATGAATAATATAATAGGTACATGAATTTGCTATATGCTTCATTTTCCCAAAATGACGAGTTTTTTTTTGTCAAAATGTCCGAAGTTATTTTTTTGTTGAATTTTTACTCATTGAGGACGACGTAAATTAAGGAAATAGTTAAACAAACAGTACCTAAATCACCAAAATAATTTCTTATTGTTCATGTTTGTAGAAAGACTATTGACGTGATTCTTAACTCTTTTTAAGTGTTTCTGTAGTGGCTAAGTGTGACTTAGTCTATTGACGTGTTACCTTCCTTCTCCTTTTATAGCCTTTCTTCTTATCTTGTTTCTCAAGGATGCACTATCTGCCTCAACTGATGTCTATCCTTACTACTATGTCGCTTGACTATTGTGGCGTGTCGATTATGTCTTTTGATTCCTGCAACATACATGTGACACTACCTGACTCTTGCTATGCATACATGCTTTGTACTGATAATCTGAGTTTCTACGATGGCATTGTCAAGTATCTTTGTCAAGTTAAAGTTGACCATCTTGCTTGACCATTCAATAGTTAGCCAGTTGACCAGTCCACCTATAATTTTGGGAAGATGTGAAATGATTAGAGGGGTAGAAACTTATAAAAGGGAGGAGGTGAGATAATGTGTCGTAGAATCAGTGTTAATCTATGTTATAAGAACCAGACTTATGTTGGATAGTGTGGTTTGAGCCAAAGTGATCCACGTTATCGATTTAGTTCAATTGAAGGCCAATTTGCTAACGTCATTGCAGATTAAATGCATATTTAATGCGAGAAGATGTTTGGACCAACTATAGGTCCAATTTTTGGTTAAATCAGTTGAATTGGCTGATTTGGTCTAGGTTTAAGAACTAGACTTATGTTGGATAGTGTGGTTTGAGCAAAAGTGATCCATGTTATCGGTTCAGTTCAATTGAAGGCCAAGTTGCTAACATCACTGTAGGTTAAATGCATATTTAATTTGAGAAGATGTTTGGACAAACTATAGGTCCAATTTTTGGTTAAATAAGTCGAATCGACTTATTTGGTCTAGGTTTAATAACACTAGTAGAATCTTAGCAAAGGGATGACATTGACATAATTAATTAGAAGAACGATATATGATTTAAAAAAAAATAAAACATAGATTGATAGGATAGAGATATTTTGATTTTTTAACTATGAAATTTGAGTTAATGTTGTCCTTCTAAAATGATTCCTTTATTATTTTGGACACAATATTGAACATTTTTTTTACTAATTCAAGATATCATATTTTATTCATTAGATTTATCAACATGAAAACTATGAAATCTAATGTTCAAATCAAAAAAATCATAAACAAAAAGTAAAAATCATGTTAAAAAGTAAATTTCACGAACAACTAAAAAAATTGAAGAATATAATATTAGATTATTTTTCAATAACTCATGAGATTTATTTTTCATATAATTTTTATTATTTTTTTTTATTCAAATATTAGTTGAATTTCATGATTTCATATTTTAAATAAGGTTTAAAAAGTTCTAAATTCTATCATAAAATAAATAACAATCATTATTTTGGAAAGATAATATTAACTCAAATTTAAGAATTATAAAACCATGATTAATTTTTTAAAAAATAAAGAAGCACAACAAATTTTTACAATAAAAATAAAGAACAAAAATAATACAATCTAAAAACATCTCAAGATCATATTGCACTGTTATTGTCTGGTGGCTACAACGTATATTCTTGTAACATATTATTTAATTAGATAACAAAGGAAGATGTCATGACAAAAATAATACGACTTAAATGTAAAGAAAAGACATGAAAGAGCCTAACCATGTTTCTTCAAATGAAAATGAAAATCATGGGTTTTTAACCAAAGTTCACGTAATGGCTAAAGGAAATCACCCGGTGTAGTTTACACAATCCAAGTGGCCACCATTTATCGTCCCTCATCTAGTAGTGGTTTTGAAACTGGGACTTGAATACTATCAACATCAGTAATTGTGCTGCAATCACCACTACCATCTCTGTCATATGCATTTTTGGGGAACCTTGTTACATTGAAGGAGGACTCAATTTCTTCTGAAGACAAATTGATTGTTGCTGATGAACGTTTTACCAAAACCCTTATTCTCAACAATTCCATTGCAACTTCTTTCATGGTTGGTCTTTCTTCTCCCTTAAGCATTAGGCACCTTTTGGCTAGATTAGCCACTTCTATTATCTGCTCAACATTTGCATCGTTGACTATGTTTTTGTCTAGAATGTGAGGTAAGTGACCCTCTTTCATAGAAGAAACAAAATACATAGATAGATTTCTTTGTTTCTCAGGCCTAATGAATGAAACTGCATTCATGCTTGTGAGTAGCTCTGCCAAAACAACCCCAAAACTGTAGACATCACTTTTCTCTGTTAGCTGACTTGATTGGAAGTATTCTGGATCAAGATAACCCATTGTACCCTGCACCAAAGTTGTTAAATGTGTTTGATCAATTGCAACAAGCTTTGAAGCTCCAAAGTCAGAAACCTTGGCTGTGAGATTATCATCAAGTAGTATATTTGCAGTTTTAACATCTCTATGTATGATTGGAGGAGAAGCAGCAGAGTGCAAGTATGTCAAGGCTTCGGCAGTCTCTGTTGCGATTCTCAAACGGATTGGCCATGAAAGTTGAGATACTTGAATATGGTCTAAAAGGGTTCCATTGGTGATAAATTCATAAACAAGCGTGGGAACCTCTGTCTCCAAACAACAACCCAAGAGTTTGACAACATTCCTATGGTTGATTTGGGAAAGAACTATCATCTCGTTTATGAATTGCTCAATCTCAATTTGACCTGAAATTTTGGACTTCTTAACGGCAACAACTCTGCCATCTAATAATATACCTTTATATACAGTTCCATGGCCACCTTTACCTATAATCCTAACCTCATCATAGTTGTTGGTAGCTTTCTTCAGTTCTTGAACAGTGAAGATAGTAGCTCTTTCGCCCGATCCATCATGTTTAGCTATTTGTTTCTGTAATAGTAAACCACCATTTTGTCGAAAATACCTTTCCCTCACTTTAATCAGCTTTCTTATTCGGAATTGAGAATACAAGTATAAGCCTCCAACAAGTAGTGCCAACATACTTAAGCTCACACCTACAAATAACAAAATACTTTATCTATTTATTTCATCCATAAGAAAAAAAATTATATATATATATATATATAAATAGTGATAGAAAAAGAGAATGTGTTTGGTGTATAAAATTCAAGTATACTTTTCCCTATATAATATTTACGTTTTTTTTTATAATTGGCAATGGTTAATAAATAAATTTTAATTATGAAATTAATTATAATTAAATCATTATAAAAGAAAGACTAATAATTGCAAATGCAATTATTATAATTTTTAAAACAATAATTATGAATTATAAAATAAAAACTATTAAAAATAAAAATAAATGATACTCAAATATATTTTTTATAAGAAGAAAAAAAATGATATGTTTACGATAAAGACTATAATAAAATATTTGTTTTTAAAAAAATAAAATATTTGTTTTTAAAAAAATAAAATTATTATCTTTATAATAAAATTAGAAAATTATTTATTATTTTATTAAAAATAATACTTAAACATCAATATTTCTATGACTAAGCCCTAAATAAAAATGTTTTCTTAATATTTTAAAATGTCAGACATATTAAAAAAATTAAAATTAGAAAATTTCCCTCACCCGTACATAAACCATTTTTTCTATGATGCTTTTGTCTACAGATACTTCCTCGAAGATATATTTATTTGTAAAATGTCACATTTATTTATTTATAAAAAGAGAAAATTAAAATAGAAAGTATTTCTATTTCTACAACAAATCAAATAACTTGGTACTTACTGAGTGCAATGGTAAGTATGAGATTGTCATTGTATTTGCCTTTTCTATTGCAACCGGTGCCATTTATCATCCCATCTCCTTCAAAATTCTTTGGACATGAACACTTAAAACTTCCAGGAGAGTTTTGGCATATCTTGCTACAGGGGCTGGGTTCCATATTACATTCATTGACATCTGAGGAAATTACACCAAGACATTAGTTTAATTTAACTGTAACTTCAGAGAGGCTAAATTATATTTTTGGTTATTTATTTTATAATAAAAATTTATTTTATTTTATCTTTTAAAATATTTATTTTAGTCTTTTAATTTTTGAAAGAACAACGTAAACTTAAATTTAAAAGTTAAAAAATTAACATGAATTTTTTAAAAGATAAAATATCAAAACAAAATTTTTATATAAAATAAATAGGCAAAATTATAATTTAAGCGTAAATATATAACAATGAAGAAGGCAAGGTTTGGGTACTAAAGCCATAAGTTAGTTTGCTAAAATTCTAAAATCTTGGAAGAGGGAATATGTGCTTTAGAAAATTATAAAAACTGCACTTAATGTAAGATTTGAACTGTCCTACCAACATTTCAGCTATTAAGCAAATTAAGTTATTAAAAATATGTATAAAAATATATTATATATAATACTAACGTGTGGGGGTTAAAAGTGTACATGTATTTGCTATAAATAAATAATAACTTTTAATTTTTAATATTATATATTTTTTAGGATAGATAATCCTGCTTAAATCAGATAAAACTAATATAGAAGATAAATTTTTTTTCAGCATTTAACAAATTTTTAAAAATATTATGTATATTAATTATAATTTAATCGCTCAGTATTAGATTAGTCGAATAAAATAAAAATAATAAATGTCAAATTCAATAAAAATATATAGATAATGAAGATATTTAAAAAGACCTACCATATTAGAGTCAAATATAGTTTTATATGTCTAATATATACCTACAAATTAAAAAAATTACGAGCTTAAATAATATATAAATAAATAATCGAGGACAATAATTATTTTTTAGATATCATTTTTTTTTATAGAGGTACAATTTAATTTATATTTTTTATTTTATCGAAAAATATGTTTTTAGATAAAATATTTTTATTCTGAAAAGTACTTTATGAAAAAAAATTATTTTAAGAAGAACTTTCTCGATTAAAATTTATATATTTAAATGTACATTTTGTTTCGAAATAAATATCAATATACAATGATAATTTTTTTTCGACATGTTGATGTTAATTGTTTTTTAAGTGTGGTTGTTTTCTTTGGCAATAAACATTATATTTTTAAGTAAAATTTAATATTTATTTTTTTGTTTATGTTGAAAAATACTTCTCGAAACAAAAATATATATATTTTAAAAAATAATTTTTAAAGTAAAAAATATGTATTCTAGAAAGTACTCTTCAAAACTATGTATTGTTTTTATAATATATTTTAAAAAAGACTTTTTGAAAAAAATTTTGTAGAAAATATTTTAAATAAAAAGTATATTCTTTTAACAATGAGAGGTGGATATATCCATCTATAAAAATCAGCGTGGGTCGATGGACGGATTCAAAGGAAGGAGGGTGCCCCCATCTCCTCTTAACTTTTAAAAAAATTTTATATATAAATTTTAGTCTTTGCATATAAAAAATATGCAACCTTGCAATCATTTAAACTAATCAATATATTTCACATTAATTTTGAGCACTCGTTTTTTAAAATGAGATTTTCTACTAATAATCTCTTAATTCTGTCACGTGACTTTTCTTACCATATATATTTCATATTTTGTCATTTTTTAAATTTTCAAATATCATTTCTTAAATTTAGTTGATGTCAATTTATCTAATTATTAATACTAGAAAATTATGCTATGTCTATAATTGATATTTGTAATAAAACATTAATCTATAATGGATAATCAACATTTTAGTGCTTCTTTTTGACAAATACTTAGAAGTAATTCCTCTTACATGTCTTTATATTTTGAATGAGAAAATTTCTCTTAGTCTTAATATGGGAGTACTTTTAGGAATTTTTATTTAATCAAAAATGTTTTTAAAAATTTTTCTTAATTTTTATTTCTTTCCTTTTATCATTTTCATATTTATTTATAAATTAAATTTTACTATTTTGTAAAATAAATTATCAATAGTTAAAAATGACATTGTATCAAAATATAAGTTGTATATCATAAATCTAATATATATATATATATATATATATATATATATATATATATATATATATATATATTTAAAATATTTATTTATTATTAATTTTAATTATAATTAAATTTATATATCCAAAAGTATTTATTTATTATAAATTTTAGTTATATAAAATAAATAATTATCATGTATATTGAAATGGATAAAATATTAATTTTTATATAAAATCTATGACTTAAATTAATTTAAATATATCTTAATTATATTTAATTGTAATTAATTTTACAAAAATTAATTATATTAACTTTTAAAACAAACAAATCTTCCCCTTATTAATGGAATCTAATTTAATAGATTTTGTTTAAGATAGTGTTTGACCTTTTTTTATATAGATTTTCTCTTCTCCGTAAAAGGAGAAATTGCATTAAACACATATTCTAAAACTATCCCAAAAAATTAAATTTTTATTTTTATAAAAGAAATAAAATAGTTTTAAAAATTAGGCAAAAAAGCTTTAAAAAAAAAAACTTCTTTTCTATGATCTTTCTTTATTATTTAAAAAATTATTAAATGGTCTTACAACACATAATTTCTATTAATATATTCAAATAATACGTAATCAAATGTTTTTACTTTTTTAGTAAATTAAAAATTTAAAATATATCATATAAAAATTGATTCAACCATGAATACTGTTACTCTTCGACTATCTAATAATTTCTTCTTCTCTCTACTTTGTTTATCTTGCTCCTCCTTTTCTATTCCAACTCTCTTTCCCTTTCTTGTCATGAATTATCTAAGTTAAAAGAAATAAAAATGAGTAAATCATTTATTTAATCTTTAAAAGTATTAGAAAATGTCACTTGATTTGTAAAACTAAGGAAATTAAAAAAAAAAAAAAACTAGAGCTACAATTTGTAAATTACATTATATCGTCTATTATATTAATATATATTCATAAACCAAGATAACATTACTTAGTTAAAGATATATTTAAAATTTGAATTGTTTCATAATAATATACAGTGTTTAAAACTTTGATGGACTAAATAAGATGATTCACCTGAACAACTTTTATTTTACTTTCAAAATTGTTATTTAAAATTTCAACATTTGAAAAAGAATCGGTTAGGTAATTAGTTATACACACCTGTGCAGCCGTTGTAGAGGTAGGGGTTTCCTTGAAAACCTGAATGGCATTTGCAGCGATAGCCGAGTCCGTTGGTGGAATTGTAGCACTCACTGTTGTTTGCCTTGCACGCGTAGCCCGTTACATTACGTTTGGCTTCCTCGCACGTTTGATTACCCACTGACCAATCAAGAACCACGCCTGTGGTCCCGTTGGTGAAGTTCTTAAGATCCACGGTGGAAATTTTGTAAGTTTCATGAGAAACAAATGCGTAGCCACAAGGATTAAAGGCATGTACGGTGGAGTGGTTGTTCACGCTCAGTGTTCCAATTTTAAAACCGGACATTCCATTGGGTATAAAACTCTGGCAACAGCCAATGCCAGAGCAAGATCCATCATTAGTCTTGATGTCATCCACGCTGCTACAGAAGGACCCGCATCCAACTATGGTAGTGGAGATTTCCTTGTGTGGAACGTAGCCCCATAAGTATCCATAAGTGTCACAACCAATTGCGGTAAATTTGTTTTTGGTCGAGATGTAAAAATGAGTCAAATTGAGCCTCCAATAGTCAGTAAAATTGTTATTACTGAGAGCACTTCCATTCGAGCTGTAACAGTCACTTACTACGGGAAATGAAATTACAAGTTCCCCATCAAGGGAAATGTTGAGTACAGTTACGGTGCCTCGTCGTAAGAATGGGATAATGGGAGAATTGGGAGCGGTGGAGTTACGGGTGCAATTGATGAAGAAAGAGTCATCCAAATAGCATCCTTCACGCGTCCCAAAAGGGTAAGGAATGCTAAGACTGCCACAGTTTTGTGGGCACCCTGGCTTGGTATCACATGATGCTTTTGCTAATATTAGGAAAACTAGAATTAGTTCAAGGATGCGTTGCTTTGTTACAAGAGCCATGCTTTGCGGTTTTGGTTGTTGGCGCTTACGAGTCCTTGGTCTTGTATATATAATAACTATCAGTGACGCACATCTATTCTACATTTCTACTTAGTCATTTATTTGTTTGTGTTTTTTTCTCAGTGACTTATCCTATCCGGGCATCGTGGTGCCCAAACTATTTTGAATTTGCTTCCCTTTGAGATAAGGACTAGTCTACTATTCCAATTACGATGCAGCAAGGGTAAATTATGTCTGGTTACTACAAAAGAAACTCTTACACCTGCTTCACCCTTGATATCGAATATGATAGAAGTTGAACCAATCAAGATTGGATTTATTTCTCACATAGATAAGGAAAAGTCTGCCAATCTAATCAAGAGATCGAAGGTGGGATTCCCTCGTGAACGGGCAATTTTTTCTAAGAGTTTTTTCTTAATTTTTTTTTTGCTTTTATTGACTTGATCTTTTGCATTAAAAACAAAAATAAAATAAATAAATTTAAATATATTTGTTATCTATTAAATTTACATAAAAAGTATATAGCAAATAAATTTCATAGATGTTACCTCTTTTAAGTTGACAGCAATAGTGACAAGGAAGCTAAGAGGTGCTTGCCAAAACAATTCCTTTATGATAGAAATTTAATGTATTTTTAGAATGTGTTTAAGGCAAGCATATTGCAATAATATCCATATATTATACCTAAGGGATTAATAGGTGCAAGTAACAATTTTTAGAAGATTTTATGTAATTTAGGCAACCAAGTTTTAAGTTTTGAAAATGAATTATGCAAATAAATTGCAAAGAAGATAGAGACAAATAAAGCAAGTAAATTAAAATTTGAATTAAGGGTCATATTTTCATTTATCTTATTTCCTCTTAATTTTAATTACATGCAAATTACTTAACTTATTTCCCTATTTGTTGGTGATTTTACCTCTTAATTATACTAGAAATCCTTAATCCATATTTCAATATTCTTTATCTTGGGTTGGTTTTAGACTTGTATATGAATGCAAATTCAAAACAAGCATTAAGCACATAAAGGTGGATTAATTCTGCAACTAATGAAATAGACCCTTAGAACAAGGGTTTTATTATACAATTTCTCTAAACTCAATTGTTTTATAAATCTACCAACTAATTACGTACGATCGCAAAAAATTAATTAATTTAAACATTTAAATAATAAAGGGAAGGAAAAGAAACAAATTTTCACATTTAAATTGGATGGACATTTCAAACACGAACTAAAACATAACCCTTAAAAGAGGTTTAGCCCTTAATACATATAATGATAATAGAGTAATAAAAGAAAACATGGAAGAGTAAAGAAAAGAAAATTGTAATGGTTGAATGGGAGCATGGTCGTGCTTGTTTGTTCGCACTCGAGCACAGACATAATGAGAGGGAGCACGACTATGCTAGACTGGCTTGTCTTGAGCATGAGTGTACTAAATTGGAACATAGTCGTACTTAATCTTCTTTTCTTTTAGGCTTCCTCTTTTGAGTCCAAAAGCTTGAATTTTTTTTTCTTTTTGCCTTATAGTCCCGTTTTGTGTCATATTTAAAGAAAAATGATAAATTTTGGGTGATAATAAGTTAAAAAGAATACAATTGAACCAAAAAATTACTTGCATTAATATACAAAATTTTAATTTACCAACCTCCTAACACTTGAACATTACTTGTCTCGAAGTAAATATATTTTTTCATACATCCTAAAATATTTCAATAAGAGAAACTCTTAATGTTATAGGATAATTTTTTTTATTTTTGTGAAACAGAATAAACAAGCCAACATTCCTTTTCATTCAAGACCCATTCCTTTTCATTCAAGACATTGTTGGTTGATTTCTCAATTAGAGGCTTAGGTCTTGAAACCTACCTCTTGCTGAATTTTGAGATTTTTTTTTTTGTTAGAGTTCCTCTTACTTTAAAATCCAAACTTTATTGGTGAAACTTTTTGTTTCTTATCTTTTTTTTTACTAGTCGAAGAAGATGAGGAGTGTCTTCAAACAAGTAAGAGATTAAGAATTGTTATCATACCTTATATCCATCATATGAAACTTTGTTAGGATGTCCTAATTAAGTGTGGGTTTCCACTACAAAAAGATTGTTTGTTTAACTATCCCTAAAATTGATTACTATTTTTCTTAAATTGGTTGCTAAATATGTTAGCGACCAATTATAAGTAGTCATAAAAATTTTATGCGACTGAATAATTGTCAGTCACTAATTTTCAATTGAATATGAAACTATTTGGTCATTTAGGATTTTGGTTGCGCTTGAATCTGCGACCAACTAAGCCACCAAATATTTTGGTCGCTAAAGAGTAAAAATAAAAAATCAAACATATAATTTAATTTTTTTGTTGTTAAATCGGTCACTAAAATATAATAAAATAATAATAACTATATCTTTTCGGTTGCTAAATCGGTCGCAGTAGAAATAATATTTGACAAAAACAAATCTTTTTTGCTTACTATATTGTTCACTACGTAGTGATCAATTGAATGGATACTTCTCTTTTTGGTCGCTAAATTTACTTGATTTTTTTTAAAATATTATTTTTTCATTTTAGCGATCGAAATTTTTAGTTGCTAATTTCATAACTTCTTATAATACATATTTGTAATGGGTAATTTATAATTTTAACTTATCAAATAATTATAAATAATCAAAAACTTAATCAAACTATAAATAAAAAAAGATAAATAAATTCAAAAAATAGTATATCAATAACTATAATGAACAATTATATATAAAACTATAACCAATTAAAAGTACCAACAAAAAATATAATATTACAATTAGGAATTATTGATTCTAAGGTTGAGATGTGAATGGTAGAAGTGGGAGAGTTGATGGTGGGTGTTGCGACCTAAATCGCGATAGAAAAATATAATATTACAACAAGAGCCATGCTTTGCCGTTTTGGTTGTTGGCGCTTACGAGTCCTTGGTCTTGTATATATAATAACTATCAGTGACGCACATCTATTCTACATTTCTACTTAGTCATTTATTTGTTTGTGTTTTTTTTTCTGTGACTTATCCTATACGGGCATCTTGGTGAGCAAACCATTTTGAATTTGCTTCTCTTTGAGACGACAAGTCTACTATTCCAATTGAGATGCAGCAAGGGTAAATTGTGTCTGGTTACTGCAGAGAAAAAATAAAAGAAAAAAAAAAACTCTTACATCTGGTTCACCCTGGTTCAACTAGTCAAGATTGAATTTATTTCTCACCAAGGTGAAGAAAAGTCTGTCAATCTAATCAAGAGAGAGAGTGAAGGTGGGATTCCCTTGTGAACGGTCAATTCTTTCTAGAGTTTTTTTTTTTTTCTTATTTCCTTTGTTTTTAATGATTTGATCTTTTGTGTTGAAAACAAAAATAAAATAAATAAATTTAAATATATTTTTTATTTTTTAAATTTACATAAAAAAGTATATAGCAAAGAAACTTCAAAGATGATATCCCTTTGACGGTTGACAGTAATAGTGATAATGACAAAGGATCTAACACAATTACTAGAGAGTATGTTTTTAAAGGAAGCTAGGAGGTGGTGGCCAAAACGATCTCTTTATGACAAAAATTTGATGTATTTCTTGAATGTGCTTAAGGTAAGCCCTCCTATATATCATACATATGAGATTAGTGTATTATCGTATCCATGAGATTAGTATGTACAAGTACCAGTTTTTAAAAATCCTTTTGTAATTTAGGCAACCAAGTTTTAAGTTTTGAAAATGAATTATGTAAAGAAATTATGAAGAAGATAGAGATAAATAAAGAAACTAAATTAGAATTTGAACTAATGGTTATAGTTCCATTTGTCTTCTTCCCTTTCAATCTTAATTGCTTGCGAATTACTTAACTTATTTTCCTATTTATTGTTGATTTTACCTCTTAATTCTACTAGGAATCCTTAATCCATATTTTAATATTCTTTATTTAGGTTTGTTCTAGATTCATATATGAACACAAACTCAAAACAAGCATTAAGAACATAAAGGTAGATTAATTCCTCTTCATAGTGCTTCACCTTATGCTTGTATATTCTAAAGGTGATTCCTCTTCCTTAGTTACCTCCACCACCCTATATGAGAAGACTTTGGTCACTATGTAGGGCCATACCATATGGAGTGTAACTCATGAAACAAGGAGCAAGCATGAGTCATAGATTAGTATCTTTTTACCTATCACAAACTTATGTTATTGATTATGCTTCTTAAACCCACTTTTTAACGGGCTTCTTAAATGGTTTAGGGTCTCCTATGTTTTTAAGGAAAGACTTCCTTCTGTTGGGTTGGTTGTCCAAGATTACAAGAATTACAAGAAGCAAAGGACAATGAATTTTTATAAGAGTTAAAAACTTTAAAAGCTACCTCCTAATTACCTAGTCTTAAGGTCAATTTTTCTTGTTCAACATCTACCACCACCTCTCTCATGGAAAAAAAAAGGTTGGACTAAAATGATAAAATCAGTAGGGAATATAACTCTTATACTTTTACTAGAACATCCTTTGCTATGTTAAGTGGGTGGGTGATAGTTCTGTGAGCCAACTATAAAGAAATATTAGTAGGCGGGGGTTCATGCAACCCAAGTTTCTTAAAAGTAGATTAAGGTACAAGATTTATACCTACACCTAAATCGTAAAATGCTTTCTCAACATGAGTTACCTATGTGTAGGGAATAGTGAAACACCTTAGATTCTTAATTTTAGGAGGAAACTTTAAGTACTACAAACATAATCACTCCTCTACCACCTCAAAGCCCTCTAACTTCTTTTTAGAGATACCTTAGTTGGTACGTCGAACTTCCACCGAAGCTAATTCTGATTTTTCTTGGAAAACTTGTAAACAAAAAACATCAAATATGACATTCAATTCCAAAATAAAACAATGACGAATGAGACGTGAAATCAAAGAAAAAAAACTTTAAAAAATGAAACATAGTAATAATTCTAAATAGTTTGAAATGTAAATGTTGCGAGTAAGATAAACAAAAAGCTTTGTAAATATTTGCAAGAAATTTAATGCAATTGAAAAGTAAAATGCAGAAAAATTAAATGGCGTAAATGTTAAATCGAAAGAGAACAAATGACTTGAAAGTAAATGAAAGCGCGCAATTTATAGGAATTTTACAAAGTATACAGGTTATTATGATAGATAGTTATTATAATCAGCTTAATTGGTGTCATAGAAATATAGGTTATGACAAATGAAAAGTTACCTGGTGAAAGCTGGTTAAATAAATTTATTATATTATAAGTATTAGATAAAATTACATGTGAATGTAGTTTATAAGATTGATTCTTATTTATAAATAAAATTAGTTATTTAAAAATAAAATATTATTTTATTTAAAAGGATAAAATTAAAGTTTAATAAATATTTTAAGGAAAAAATATATAAAAAGTTAGAAGATAAAAATTATTGTTTTAAAAAATTCTATTTGAAGTATACAAGATTTTTTTATTCAATTTTCAATTTTCTTTTATTCAAATTAAAAGGTATGTCATTTAATTATTTTTTCCATTTTTATTTGGTATAAATAAAAGAAATTATAATATCATTCCATAATGATAAAGTAGTACTAATATATTGTTTAGACTTGGTCAACAGTATAAGCACCATCGACAGAGACAAAGTTGATTATTAAGACGGAATGGATGGAAGGAAAACCAATATAAAGATGTTTTGTCCAAATCTAGAAATTAGTCACTGAAATTATGGAATAGGAATCTTTCAGTAAAATATTTACAAGTTCTATTACTTCAACGTCAAATAAAATATTAAAGGTATATTTAGTCTAAATTTTTTCTTACTTAAAAGTTATTTTTAAGTTAAAGTTAAAAATAAAACTTAAAAAAACAGGTAGAAATTATTTGTCAGATTTTATGTTTTTAACATTAAAATTTGTTTTAAAATAAAAAAAGTTGTGTAAATTTTTTTTAAAATTTTAATTTTATTTATAATTAGTCATTTTGTATAAAAATATATTATAAAATTAAAATATTGTATATAATTAGTTAACTTACATAAATTAATTAAATTATAATAAAATGAATAAAATAATAAAATACAAGTATTTAAAATAATAATTTTAAGAAAATGTCAAAAATTATTTTTGTTAATAAAATTTTATTTTGATGATAATTTATTAAATATATATAAAGAATATTTTAAATAAAAAAAATTTACAATCAAAACTCTCAAATCAAAATCAAAATAAAATTATAACTCAAATTAAAATTTAATTAAATATATCTTATATAAGATCATGATTATTATCGTTTTATTCGCTGTGACCGCCACTTCGTCGCATTTTGTTTAGACTTTAAGCGTTGAAGCACCATCGATGAAGACTAAGTTGATGATTAAGGCGGAATTGATGGAGGGAAAACTAACATATCGATGTTTAGTTCAAATCTAGAAATTACTCACTCGAAGAGAAATCATTCAATAAAATATTTATTAGTTATTAGTTCAACGTCAAATACTAAATATTGTGGATAATATTACACGCTTAATTTTTAATTTTTGATAAATATACATATCTCAAGTATCATAAACTTCATTTTCTAATCAACAATGTTCAAGGACGCAAGGTGTCCCTGCTTTTTCAGGGTAACAAGGGTAGAGAAAATGTCTCGAGCCAATGTTCGAGTACCAGGCGCTACAGTGCTAAAGTAATCCATGTCATACTCTCAGGAAAAGCTCGAACGACCTTCAACAAATGGGTACCTGTACCCGAAACCAACACAGGTGGGTAGGTAGAGAATACCTATAGGTGTGAGACAGCTCTCTCTAAGGAACTCAGCAAAATAGCCTCGTAACTTTGGGAGAAGGGATGCCTCCTCACAAAGGAGGTCGTAGTGACCAGGCCCGGGTGACTGTTTACCAAAAACACAGGTCTCCGCAAAGTCGTAAGACCATGTATGGGGGCTAACGCCTGCCCAGTGTCGGAAGGTCAAGGAAGTTGGTGACCTGATGACAGGGGAGCTGACGACCGAAGCCCCGGTGAATGACGATCGTAACTATAACGGTCCTAAGGTAGCGAAATTCCTTGTCAAGTAAGTTCCGACCCGCACGAAAGGTGTAACGATCTGGGCACTATCTCGGAGAGAGACTCGGTGAAATAGACATGTGTGTGGAGATGTGGACTACCTACACTTGGACAGAAAGACCGTATGAAGCTTCACTGTTTCCTGGGATTGGCTTTGGGCTTTTCCTGCGCAGCTTAGGTGGAGGGCAAAGAAGGCCTCCTTCCGGGGGGCAGAACCATCAGTGAGGTGGTTTCAGAGTCGAGAATTGTAAGCATCATTGACTGACGGAGGCAATAGAACAAACACATAAATAAGTTGAAAGATAGGAAAGTGAACTTCATCATCCATCAATCCTATTTGAATGAGACCATATGCATCTTTGTGGGATTCCAAATCTGTCCTAACAGAATGGAATCCCAATATCAGGGAGAAAATCATAATATTAGAGAGAGAATCATGGGATAGTGGATCCTAATATCAGGAAGAAAATCATGGGATTATGGAGGTAACCAAGACCAGTCGAAACCTATAAAAGGCCTTGAGATGAAGAGAGAAGGGACCAAAAATTTCAGAGAAAAAATGCGAAGAAAAAAAGTTGACAATAGCACGAGAGAAATCAAACAAAAAGTTCAAAGTACGACCGAAGAATAGGAGGAAGTATTGGACAGAAGGAAGAAGGCAGGAGACCCTTCTGGATACCAAGTTAGTAGGAAAGATTCATGAATATGCCTCTAGGAAAACCTTAGAAAGTTTCCCCTTTCGGATGAGACTAAAGCCAAATTGATTCCCCATTTTATCCTAGGGACTCTTTTGCCTTGAAAAATCATACAATTACCTGAGTTAACCCTCTTTGGATACCAATGGACAGTCCACTCTATCCTAGGGGTTCTTTTGCCTTGAAAAATCACACAATTACCTCATGAGGAGTTAGTTGCACTTACCAATGATATAAATACTATTGTTGCATTAGCTTTACTTACGTCAGTTGCATATTTCTATCCCAACTCTTTGGATGCCAATGGACAGTCCCCTCTATCCCAACTCTTTGGACGTCAATGGACAGTTCACACTCTATTCCAACCTCCTTTGGACGCCAATGGACAGTCCGCTCTCCTCCAATCCATACTTTTTTTATTACCTTCCAAGCCTTCACTAGAACTACGTGAACTTTGCTTCTCTGATTAAAAGGAGATACGTAGGAGCAAGAGGCATACTCTTGTCTAGTTATCCACCCAAAAAACCCAAAATATTCCACATAAATTATGTATAAGCAATTCATCTTTACAAAGGCATTAACCAAAACGTAAGAGTCATTCCATTTTCATGTAGCCAGTTAGGGTAACTATCGCATGATAGACGTGTTGGGATACCCGGTAATCCCCCGCATAACCGACTTTCGAGCTCATTTCTCTGATTCAAAGACTAGCCTCATCCACTCAAAGGTTTCCTGTAATTTTTCATAAAAAATGTTGGTGGCGACTCCGTCCTCCCTGTTCCTTCCCCAAAAAGAACTCGGAATTCAAACTTTCTATCTTCATCGATGTTGCGTCACAATTTAGGTTGTGATAGATGACGACTTCACTGGGAATTTGTTTTTAGAAAGTCGAGCCTTGCCAAACTAGCTGCATGAAAAGCCTAACTCTTTTGTACCATTTTTTATGGAACAAATAAACTCTTTCTTGATTTATTGGTTTATGAAATTGAGGTTTTTGTTATCCACGTATGTGTTTCAATTAATTTAGTGAAAAATCGGATAATTTTGTTGAAGTATTTGTGAGAATTAAACTTTTTCATGTTAAGAGGTTTAAAAAATTCATTTTGTTTCAATTTTTTTTTCATGGTTTGAATCCACATTTTCTACCATTAATTGAGTGGTTCAGGTTGCTTTCCCCATGTGAGCAACATACTTAAAATAAATAAATAAACAATCTATTCTAATAAAAATGAAAGAAAATGATTCAATTTTTTTCTCGGTTAGAAAAACTCATTTTTTTCATTTCGGTGAGAAAGTTGATCTCTTCAGTGAAACTCACTCGTGCTCTTGTGCATTTAACTATGTTTGTTATACTGTTAAAGAGAATTAATATTTGAATAATTACATTATATATTTATGTTTCAGTTATATTTCTCTCTAATACATATTGGTTTTATAGTTATGATGGAAAACCACTTTATTCTTTATACCAAAATTTATTTATTCTATAAATTATATTTTTTGTGTCCAACATTCGTTGTTATACAAGTGACTTGTTAGTATATTATATTTTCCTTATTCACATGTCTAACTAAAGTTTTTTTTCGGTGAAAAATTCTTTTCTATAAGTAATAATTATATACATATTGAACTTTCTCTTTCTCCCTTAAAGTGTTATGATTGTTCTATAATTAATTTAGACTCATTTAAGTTTATTTTATCTACAATTTGATTGATTTTAGATTCTTTGGGTATTTATATTAAATTCTTTTGACATAAATTAATATTTTAATTATCATCTAAAATATTGCGTTTTCACTAGTGTTTTTTTTTTAATATTTGATCCAAAATTTTCTAATTCTTATTTTTTTTATTTTTCTGAGACATTCGTATTAAAGATATCTCATTTAATTATATATCTTAGTCACAAATTTCTTTGGGTCAAAATATAACGGAAGCCTATATACTTTGGATTAAATTATTATATACAATGAATTGTGTAATTGTTAATAATTTTATGTTAATTAAAAAAACTTATGTACAATGAATAATTATTCTCCTTTTATGTTTTTTTAATGTTATAATTATATATTGGAGTGTGATTGATTTTTAGAATATAATTTATGAATTTGTAATATTAGACATAATTGATAATAATTTGTATAATTGACAACTCACTTATTCTAGATATAATTAAGAAAATTTTGTGAGTTAAATAATTAAAATTTTATTTAATTATAATTTATATTATATTAATAATAATTATACCCTATCCGTATATTATTATTAATATAATTTATTAATTTGTATTATATCAATCATAATGATGTCTTATCATTGTGTTATTATTAATATAATATAATATATCTTACATTTATATTAATTATTTGTTTGAGTATCATATTGATATTAAAATAATGACCGTGTGAATTTTGTACATTGAAATATAACGTGAGAATTAAAACGATGAGTGAAATGTTTGTTCCATGCCATCGTAAAATATTCAAACAATGAAATAATATTTATTTCCAATTCATTCTGCTCTGCTATATTTTGATCCACTCTACTTTATTATCTATTATCAATAGAAACGGTGCGACATTGACACATATTCAAATCTTTTAATCTATTAAAAAAATTACTAACGATCAATTTATGTTATGTATAGAGATTAGTTAAGATTATATAATATTGAAGCATCTAATAATTTTTCTATTTTACGTGTCTAAACTCATTCAACTATTGAAGTAAACGTATCAAAATCCTTTGATTTTTGTAATTACCTTACAAGTTAAGAATTAAAATTACTCGTCCTTCTTGTCTGTCCCCTTTTTCGTCACTCCTATTAGAAATGACACCTGATAAAGTAGTACACACCCTCTTCGTTGGTTGGTAAGTCTTTTTATCATGGTGTTGTTTTCTAATTGAAAGAAACAAGAGTTCAATTAAGAAAAGAGAACAGATGAGAGATAATGGCTCAATTTATATCAACAACCTTGTTCTTAGAATCATGTGGATGTAGTGCTCGCATGCTGTTTTAATTTTTAACGTGATATTATATATTATTATTTTAAAATTTGAATTCTATTATTTTGAATTTTATTAGATGCACTATAAACCAATAAAAGCACCCATCTGTGAATTACACATTGTTTTACATTCTACTTGTATTTTACTTATTTTTTGGATGACCATGCATTGTATTGTTCTTTCTTTTAGTAGATAGGTAGAATAGAACTAATTTATGAATTTTATGCGTACACTCTACAACAAATTCCAGTAACAGTCTACTTCAGGTAGTCTCGACAGTAATCAGAAACTAAATGTCAACTTTAAACATTGAGGGACTAACCTCATTTCTAAATTTGTAAAAGACTAACTTGATGTTCAATGTATCTCTTAAGAGAATCAATTTGGGTATTGCTAAAAGGTGCTAGAAAATAAAAGAATCTCTAACACTTGGCTGGCCGTTCTGGGAATTTTAATCTTTGAATGATCTTGACGTTCTTGGCCAGGGCAGGCAAAAGTTCTTATCTGCAACAACGGACGTTTCACAAAAGAAAGATTATATCACGCTCAATATTTTTCCTAAATTAAAAGAATTACATGCACACACACATTGGTAATAAAAAAGGAAGCAACTAAAGTAAAAGACACTGAATTCACATTTTATATTGCCATATTTTCCTCTAACATGAATTATGGTGGCTCAATGTCCGTTTTGCTGCTGCAAGCATGTAAACAGGAGCAAAATATCTTGTCGTACATCTATGGACTTGATTAATAACGATAACACATCAAGCTCTAACTGACGTGAATTTCTGGTTCCAGCAAAACCCAAAACAAGCGCAACCTGCATTTATTAAAAGAACGCACAATCCAATTTAAACTCAGGAGATTGACACAAGCATTGATTGATTAGGATTAAAATGTAGAAAATGCAGAACAAATAGAAAGGCATCCACAAAAACATGCAGAAGACTACAAGGGGGGAAACACATTTAGAGAAAAATTAAAAAAAAAAAAAAACTGTCTGCAAGTTTTGCAAATCTGCTAGGGTATCATTTTATACATCCTTGTTTCAAATAGAAAAACAGGGTCAGTAAGCCTATAGGCTGCTGGTGGTACTGCCCACAAAGAGGTTGAACATTGAAAGTAATCTTCAACAACTAAAACTGTCACAACAGGAAAAAGATGAAACTTACCTTGAATCTGAGTTCAACTATGTGGGCAACCAACAAACCCGAAGATGGTAACAAACCAAACAGTAGCAATAACATTGGCACATGACTCGCTAGCATTACCATTCATGCTTTTTAAAGGGGTGTTGTAATGTATGTTAGCTGCAGAACTATTTGATTGCTAAAGATGCTGAGGCAGCTGCTGCTGCCTCTGCTATTAAGGAAATAGGTTGACGTGCCTGGAGGCAGGCACCTATATCAAACGGAAGCAACTCAGAACCATCAAAAATAAGATTTACTCCAGGAAGGATTACTTCTTTACTATCACTTTCATCTACTTCAGCTTTTATTGTGTTGGCTTGAGTAGCTTCTTCGATGGACCTTGTGGCAGCTTCGTAAACCGGAGTTAAGGCATAAGATCTGCATGCACCATCCAAAATTATATAGTTTCTGAGAATTTGAATGATTAGGAAGCCAAAATTATGAACTATAATGAACAGATAAAAGGAGTTATAACAGGTTACTTAATATTTCAATGTCTTGAGTTTGTATAAAATATTGCCATTTTAATTTTAATCTACTACGACTATATCCACACACATAATAATAAAATAACATAAAAAAATAAAGAAACAAGAAAAAAACAATGGATACTAATGCAACATAACACCACTAACCAGTTATAAATGCTGGCACATACATTGGTTATCTTTGGTGAAAACCCATCAAAAAGTCATAGAAAGGTGGACTCATTACCAGTATTGACAAGCAATGTTGAAGGATTTGCCATTGAGCAGTGGGACAGCAGAACTAGGGTTTTTTGGGAAAGATGGGTTGAAAAATGCTCTAATACCAACTTAAGAATTAAGAAAAATCTGATGAGGGATAAAATTGTATCTAGTCAGCCCACATATCATCACCATACATGATATGCTACCATAAACATGGTAGTAGAATCGGGATTCAATTTGTGAATCGAAAAACCTATTTTTCAAATCGCGAATCGAATTGTATCGTGAATCATAAGATACATGATCAATAATAAAACATAACATATAGACATTCATAAGCACTGATTCATGATTAATAATTAAAAAACATAACTCTAAGAGCATTTCAACATAAAGAAACATGAAAAATCAATACATACATAAATAAATATGACTTTTAAATTTTTTCATGAGGAATTGATAAAAAAAATAACAAAAAAGACAAAATAATGAATTGTTGAATCGTGTAATTTGTATCAATAATACAAAGTTGTAAAGATTCATTCATGTATCGTAAGATACTAAATCATTTAAGATTCATCCTAAGATATGAATCGATAGGTAGTCAAATTGTATCCAATATTAAGATACGAATCTTGAATCGAAAGATTCTAATAACTATGACCATAAACATTAAGATATTCTATTCACCTTCATTACACCACCCACCACAGTTGCAAATTCTGTAATCTTAATTTAGAATGTATCACAAGAAATGTTTACCATCATTGGATTAGATTACCGAAGAAGCTAGGTGATTATTTATGATAAAGTAACTGATTTTATGTTTGTCCAAAAATGCTAGAAGAATCCATTCATTAGTCTGAAAAGAAAAGTTCGGAAGTTAACCAACCTAAGAATGCTGCCATCAAAGCTTAAAACTTCAGTTCGGCAGCGTTGTCGATTAGCCAGTTTTAACCTTTGATGCTCACTTGATGCCCCTGAAATGGGAGAAGAAGGGTCCATGAGGGGATTCCACCTTCCACTAGCATAATTCATAAGTTTCCGGGAGGATTCCTTAGCTTTCTCCTTCTGGTAAAGAACCTTCGCAGCAGGACCTGTTGCTTGGTACTCGGCACAAATGTCACGCAAATTTTTCCTTAAGCTTTGCATTGCATGATGGTGTTCTTCAAATGAGTCAGATTGAAGTAATTCAGATGAAACAACCCTTCTACATATATTATTACACAACTTTGGACTGAATAGTGGCATCCCAAATTCAACACTCAACGGAACCCATTCATACTTCCCTTCGGGTGAGAACTGGTCTGATTCTCTTTCATTATATAATTTTAGTAGGCGAATATACCCAACCGTCCACAGTTCCATCTTGTATGCCAAATCAGTCAAGAGAGAATTCAATTTTGAACTTTCCTCTTCACATATTCCTAATTCCTTTCCAACAGAGGTAATTGATCCATCAGAGTTCTTTAAGGGCAAAGGGATATCCATAGTAATCACCTTTCTAGATTCATCAAGGTCATACCTACTTAGCGGCTGCACCAGCACAGCTGAATGTTTAAGAAGTGAATTTAAACAATGCAGGAGTATGCTTCCCTTTACTAAATTTCCTTCATGTTTCCCTCCCAACCCTCCTACTGTGGAACCATCCCAAGACCATATGAGAGCTTTCTCACAACCAGCCAATGGAGCAGGAAGCAAGCGCAGACACTGTCCTTTCATCAGAACAACTGATAGAGGCCCACTAGCTACAGTTGAATATAATACCAATTTCATCCAAGGAGTCATAAAAGAATATGTGGGGGGACCAAAATGCACCAGACCTGTGGATCCAGGAAGAACTGATGAATGAGGAAGAGGCACTATGGACACAACTACATCATAGTCACGAACAAACAATCGATCAAGGGTTGCTGGTGCAAGAGAAGCCAAGCTTTCACAGCGGAGAATGTCTACACGATATTTCTTTTTTCTTTTCAACATTTCTGTTCCAACATCTGAGTCTTGAACCATTAGTTTCTCATCATTCTGGAGATTTCCATCTTCAGTGTCTTCCTGTACATGACTACCATCACCTTCAAAAGGAATAGAACAGGTTCCACCAACCATATTTCTAGGAGCAGCTTCATCAGAAGCAGAAGGCTCAACAGTCTTCTCTAAATCTGAACTTAACACATCATAATTATTCATTCCAGCATCTGTAATACCAGAATCTCCTGATTTGTCAGTCAGAGAAATTTCAGATATTAGAGAACTAGACTCATCAATGCTTACAGTAGCCATATCCATCTTATCTTCACCCACTTTTGCATCAGAAGCAACTCCACCTGATTGTAGACATTCTAACACACAACGCAAACTAAATGCATGATTTGCAAATTCCTGTAGCTCTCCCTCAAATTTCGCACCTTCCAGAGTGCTAAGATCCTTGCAAAGATCAGCAATGCAGGCATGACCCAGTTTCCCCGCTTCATAGAGTGTAACAGCATGAGATTTCAGGCCTGACAATGTTCAGCAGGAAGAATGACTTCGATTAGACTATAGACAGAGACATACGAATCAATTCTCAGACACAGAAGATAGGTGACAAACACACTCACAATGAATAGTCCAAAACAAAAATTTTACAGCTTAGAGAACTAAAACATGTGGATTTATTAATCAATAGTCATAGCAAATTAGCAATTGTAATCCCATTAATTTAGAAGTTATGTAGCTCAATATGATCCTCTTTTGCAAATTTGGAAGCTAAGAATAATAAACAGCTATCACATTTATATGCAACAGTATAGTTTTTTGTTGTACTTCAAAGGTGGCTACTTTTTTACAGAACAAGTTGTTTAGGGTCTTCAGGGAACTCTAAAGTTGCCTCCTATTTTGGAAAGTCTTTGGCTGGTTAGGTTTGGAAGGTTTGACAAAAAGGAGGTCAAAACCTTGTGGTAACCTTGTTGTAATTGCATTTATTGCAATCATTTGGTGCACTTGTTTGGAGAGGAGTTTAGGGATGCCTCTTTGCTCTTAATTTTGCAATAGAGTTTTTTCATGGCTATTCTGGTATTCAGCTAATGCTAGTTTCAGCTGATGTTTGCTTCAATAGTGTTTCCATTTCAGACATGTATTGGGCAACTTTGCTATATTTTATGTTTTTTCTCACATAGAAGATCTTAATTGATACCATGTCAAGATTCAGAGAAAAGCAATAAGGGCATTTATAGAAGAAGATACAGAAGGTTACAGAAGGTTCAGTTGTAACTGAACACTAATTGAAACTAAACAGATTAACTAACTACAGAAAAAACTATACAATACAACAAACTCAGAATAAGAGTCTGCACACCCACTCTTAAGGAACACACTCAAACAAACATCAGCATATCAGATGTTACAATAACAATAAAAAAACATAATTAAAAAAATTCTAGTAAATGAATTTAAGCTTTGGAAATGAGGAAGGTACAAACCTGGTGAAACAGAACCCATCATAAGATATGATGTTATATTAGCATCAACTATGAAAGCAACACGAGTATAGGCAGAATGAGGACCATAGTTCCCTGAAACAGAAGCATCACCTTGATTGCTATCATTATCAATAAGCATATTATCAAAACCATGGCTAGCAATAGAAGCATCTTCATCACTAACTGCACTTCTAGGAGACCCAGGTATGTTTGTATCTTGAAGAATAGATGCTGGATCAATTACTTTCGTCGCCCATCCCAATCGACATACAAAAGACGCAGCAGCCTGCAGTTGTGACAAATCAGCCTGTAGGGTTGCTGCCAATTCAGCAACAGATGCATTTTCATTTGAAACAACAAAAACTGCGTATAATAACCTAGATGAAAAAGATAGTGTTACTTATAGTCTCACTTCATGGAAACATCTGAAAGGAAAAGGATGAAAACAGAATGAAATAAATGCATTACTCTTCAATAGGATCTTCGTAAGACTGCTCCCTGTTGGAAACAAAACCTTCGAGCCTTGAAACTGAACCATCACCACACAAATATAATTACTTAAGTCAGTTAAACAGACAAAGCTTTAAAAATAAATATTATACATATTATACCGAGGGAAAAAATATGCTCAAAATCAAGAGATACAGGGCAGAAGGCACCCTCTGATTATATGGGGTGTAGTCAATTACTTAGTTTTAGTTCCTGTTCCTAGTTCAGTGGGATTTCCAAATAATTCTGGTGATCACCCAATTTTTGTTTCTGTTTTTGGTTTTAATTTTGGCCACATATTGTGCCTTGATTATCAGAATAAAAATTCATTTATATTGTACCTTCATGGCTGACTCACCCACCACACCACAAAAAACAAGAGAAAAAAAATCCACCCATCCAAACCTCAAACTTAACTTCCACAGCCTCATCCTTCCAAACTATTGACTTTGTTAGAATACATGAAAATATATAATATCATCTTGATCAGAATATTGTTAGAATATATGAAAATAGCTTATCATATCTTAGAATATATTATATTATCCTCTGGGATTACTTTTCCTATTTCTTCTTTATCTCTGAGAATTAATTATCATATTTCTTTATCCTACAACTATTTGTTTCTCTAATTAGTTAAGATTATGATTAGTAGTATAAAGGTTAGTACTATAGACTTTATAAATACATTAAACTAGCATGGGAACCCATGCGATGCATGGATAAATTTTTGGAGAAGGGTGGAGTAATATTTTTAATATGTATATAATGACATATAAACAAATTTATATGTAGTTTCAAAAGATTTAATAATGAATTATATTTTAAGAAATTGTTTACTAATAATAAAAAATACTAATTAATAATTTAATATTTTCTTTATAATTGATTATTAGATAATTAGCAACCATTGGTCAATTACTAAAGAAATAATGAAAATTATTAAATAAATAACAATAATGATAACAATAATAGTATATAAACATTGTTATTATTATAATTCAACCTTGTTTTAATTTAAATATAGATTATATATTTAAAAATTTAGTGAAATTTTTTTAATAATATTTAAACACTTTGTTTAAAATTACAAATTGATAGTCAACATTTTGATATAAAATAGGTTAAGATCATTGCTTAATTTTTTTATAACCATTTTTAAATTAAAATCAGAATAAATAATTATAGAAATCCTTAGAAAGGGAAGCACCAAACATATTAAAAAAAATTCATGGACTTATCTATAGAAATCATTAAATCTTTTACTTGAAGAAAAATATTAATTAGCACAAAAAAGAAAAAATGAATAGGCGTGCATTATCAATGTAAAAGTTTTATACTTACATCCAATTAAAAATTATTTTTTGTATGACTTCTAAAATAGTTATTATAAAAGTAAAAAATTTAATATATACATGATAATTTGTAATTAAATGATAGTGTAGAAGAATTTTACACTCTCAATGCATATAAACCTAAAAAATTTTAACTCAAACTTTCAACATTTCATTATTCAAGAGTAGCATTATAATTTATTTATATATTTTATTAATAAATGTTTTAAAAAGATCTTTTCTAAGAAATACAAAATAAAATTTTAAATGAAAAATATTTTTTATATTAAAATATTTTTTCAAAAAATGTTCAAAATAATTTCACCAAAAGACCTTATATTTTGTAATATACTTTACAAAATTGACTTGATTTTATTTTTCATATTTTTTTAAAAAATCTTTATATAATCTACTTTGCATAAAAATGAAGATGTTACATATGAATAATGTTATTTAAGTAATATTTTAAAATTACTTACATAACATATTATATCAATATGTTCCGTAAGTTGAAATAGTGGTATATAACTAATTTATAATACATAATTATGAATATTAATTCATATACATATGTATACTCAAGGATTGTCAAATATATTTTTGTGAAATGAAGACAGAAAAAAATAAAAAATATCCTATTGCAGTCATCGAGACAAATAAAAAAAATATAGTAAACTTTTTGAATAATTATATAACAAAAGGAATACTGACATACTATAAAAAATGGAGATATGATATATAAAAGAGAGAGTAAGAGATGAAAAAGAAAATTGAGAAGGGGATTGATCAAACAACAGAAAGATGCTTGTTTAAATTATCAAGAAAAAATAAATGTGATCAATTAGTGATCTAGTAAATGCTCCACGAAATCTTCTAACCACTCATTTTTTCCATTAATATAAAATTGAAGTTGCCAAACTATCCTTATTTTGAGCGGGAAAAATTATGCTAATGTTCGTTAATTAATATATATAAAGATATATCAATACATTGTAATAATCTGAATTAATATTAATTCAGCATTTCTTTATCTCATCTCTTTTTCTTCTTCAATGTCTATAACTACATAATTTTAACAAGGTACTGTGGTATGCCCTAGATTATAATGTATTAGGGATATTATGTATTCCAAATAAGCTTTAAATTTGAATGCTCCAGAACTATATCTCTGAAAATAATATTTTGAACGTAAAGCCTGGTAAGCAAAAAAATAGAACCAAACTTCAACACTAAAAACACACCTTTAAACCGATCTTCAGGATACACAGGAACATCAAAATAGATCAATCCCCGGCTATAAAGACCCTTTGCAACTTCAGGATCAAACAGGATAAATGAATTTGCTTCCTCCTTACACACTTTATCTATCATGGCCATTTCCTCTTCTGAAAGTTTCTATAAAGGCAGAAGACAACACAAGAAAAAAACAAGTGAATACCTAAATTACTTCTTATTGCCAAATTAATACAATGAGCAACATTATTGAAACGAGCCCTCCTCCATTAATAAGAGTGAAATGCAGACCTCACCTTAAATTCTTCCAAAGTAAAGTTCACCAGACAAACTCCCCACCAAGGTTCAATAGGAAAATCCACAGGTTGTGTAGGTAAAAGTTCTTTTGCAATTGACTTGTTTAGTTTCCACATGATTTTCTGGATACTCCAAAAAGTTGAAATGACAGGCAAGGAAAGAATGTTATAAAATCATTATCCAATTTAAGACAAGGGGCAGCAAAGTCTTTGATATGAAATTCAAATAAATGAGGAACAAAATGAAAGTCTGGTCAAAGGCATATAATTTAGAAGTGTTAGATGATGAAGACAGTCATTAAGGTATATTCAGTTTGACATCTCTAGAAACAATACCTTGTCTGCTTACATGAAAGTAAGTCTTAGAAGGTAACAATGGCACTACCACTGGAAAGGTAATAGAACAATCACAAAGATGCATACAATCATATGATGATGCATGAAATCCAAGAATCAAACACATATTTTTGTATACCATATCGGAAAATCTATCCAGTACCTTAGATCTGCACTTGTTCATTATATCAATAAATTCATTTCTCCCAATTCCTGTTAGTCTTAAAGCATCTGCTGCACTAAAATTGGGGATGCTGTCATAAGGTTGCTCTGCAAATAATTGAAACATGCAGAAAATTTTTAGGACAGCTCATTTGCAAGCAAACGATTATTATTCTTCATATTAACGCAATCAAACAAGTGAAGGGGATGACAGTAAAAGTACTAGATGGAGTTCTTTGATCAAGAAATTATAAATTCCCATAGGGTAAGTATCTACAATGATGTAAATACAAGAGTAAAAAATTAAATAAAATCAAATAGGAATATTATCCTCTACACTACCACAACTGTGTAAAACTCAACAAAAAGTCTAATGGCATAAGCAGTTCAAAAATCTATAGAATATCTCATAACATTATTATTGTGTCAGAATATCTTAAGAGTATCTTAGATGATCTAGTAGGAGTGATTTTCATATTTTGTTATATTTCATTATCTGTTTCCTTATTTTAATTAGGTATTCAACTGTTAGTAATAATTATAAAAATTGAAAGTAAAAGAAACTTTGTATTGATTGAGTTGAATAATACAATTTCTAATCTTCTTTATAGGGTAAAGATGAACTGCTTAAAGATAACATAGATAACATAGATAACAAAAAAATAAAAAATAACTATAAAGATAAAATGTGATATTCACAATATCCTTATAAAATATTTTTAATATCTTATAAGATATTTATAATATCTTAATGAGATATCTATAATATTCTAATGAGATATTTATGATATCTTAATAAGATATCTATGATATCCTAATGGGATATCTATGATATCCTAATGGGATATCTATGATATCCTAATGAGATATCTATGATATCCTAATGAAATATTTATGATATCTCCAACAATAAATAAGGGACGTTTGTACTTTGAATTTTATATCATATCACTTGACATCAAATCAAATCAATTTCAAATTAGTGTCCAATTTCAAATTAGTGTCCAATTTCAAATTAGTGTCCAATTTCAAATTAGTGTCCAATTTCTCTTTTCCTCCCTCATCCCTCCCTACTCTAAAATCCTTATACACTATCTGAAACACCACTTTGTTTCCATGATTATTTTCTTTCTTCCAATTAGTCATCCCTCTTATCATGTTCTACCAACATTTTTGGCTCTCTTTCTTCTGACACAGAAATATTTATTTCCAAAAGCACACCCATCAAGACCACAAATCTTGAATCCCAGTGCCCTATCTACAGTTGCTCTCACCATATTGGCTCTTCAATCCACATCAAGTTCAATAAATATCGTCCGTACACTTCATCCCCAAGTTCACATATGATTTAGCTTTCTGTCTACTTACCATACATACTACTAATCACATTTAATCACGTCGGATGAATCTGCACCCTCAATCTAGACAAGGTATTACTACCATTTCAGAGACAATTCTTCTCATTTCAAGGACTGGCCAAGAACATTAAATCCAATAGAAAAATTTAATTCTATCCTATAGAAAAAATTTTAAGAATATAAGTCGACATTATACTTCTCACTATCAATCTGTATTATGAACATAATTTCAATTCAAGATCAACATAAATGCCCAACTCTTCCATTTCCCACCATTCAAGTCACAGAAGAATACACAGTCAAAAATATTTTTACCATTCAAAAGCCGTTTTAATTGTCTTAATTGCAGCCTCAAGAGTCAGTCCCACGTAGACTAACTTAAATAAAGCTTGGACAATTCTCACCTTAAAAGTTGGGTTTGTGGGGTTGAGTTAGGCCTAAGTCCAAATTCTAAGACTTACGGACACTATTCATTTAGTAGTCAACAATCTGGTTAAGATGACATGATATTACATATAAAAATCACTTAATTGCAAGTAATATGTAGTAAATATTAATCAGGTCCCATCATGAAGAGATAATGCATTACAGAATTGCAACAAGCAAGTAAAAAGTTACCATTTCTCATTACTTCAAAAATCATATCACAATAATATCTGAAAGGTGATACTCTCATTACACGGCAAATATACTCTGCCAGATGATAAGGAAATAGCTGCAAGTGAACAAACAAACATATTAAATACAGATGCATTACAACAAAAGCAAAAGTGAAACAAAGTCCAGTTTTTAATTACAATATTGCAATTTTTATTTTAAAGCATTAAAACTTCAATTTTTTCCCAAAAAAATTTCTAGCAATAAAGTTTTTTGATCAGAGATCATGTAAACAATGTAACAATGTAATAATGTATTTGGTATACAGTTTCAGAATTAGATAGCATTCAGTACAGGACATACAGCAAGATTCTTTCGCAAGTAACGCATCATCTCTTCATAATATTCACTTTCTTTACATACTTTACGAGCAAAACAACTATTCCATTGGAGTCTCTTCTTTATACAACTTTCAATTATCCTGCACAAAATTCAATTGCCAACAAAAAGAAAAGGCAATACTAAGATCGTCAGAAAGAAAGTAAATAGGATAATTAATCATACAATACTATTTAGGTAGTTTGGAAATGTGCAAAGAAGGCCACCAAAAACACCAGTGACAAAAGTAAATTGCATGGTTTTTAACCATGTGAAAAGGGGTAAAAGCAAACCAAGAAGGACATTAGAGAAAATTATTAAAGGATTTCATAGTAAATAATATCTCTGAGAATTTGGTCTTTAACCAGACCCAATGGCGTCATGTGACCCATATAGTAGATCTCACTTTTTTTTGAGGAGGATAAGACTTTTTGTTGTTGTTGTTGTAATTACACAGTACTCTCATTTCTTTTCCCTCAACAAAGATTATGTATTTCAAAATATATATTCAAGGAATTGACACATGAGCCTTGAAATAAGTGGAATGTAACATACTGTGATTATCTATTAAATTAAAAAATATATATTATTTCTGAATGAGAATTAGTCCTCCAAATTTATTGTTTCCCAATGACAGATTTTGGTTTAATTCACTAAAGGCACAATAGCCTCCCCAAATAAAAAATCCTCTCGTTCCAGTGAAATTTTATATATTTTATTCTACAGTTATTTAAGAAATATGTTTGCCTACAAATTTGAAACTCAACTAGCATTCTACGGTTCTTATCGCCAAGTCTAGTTAGAAATGACGATGTCAAAGATCCTTCACTAGACTGCCTACCCTCTTCAAACGACTAAGTTTTCACATAAAAGGACATAAGAACACATGCTTGGAGATTAATGGGTCATGCATAATAAATCCATAGCCTGGTATATATATGAAAAGTTTATTAATTGAATGGCCTGATTAGTACCTTCATTGCATTGATGCAACTTGTAAATAATCCCACTAATAGATCTGTTAATATAGGGCCTTAGTTAGTTAGTTCATTAGGCTGAGATAGTTAGAATAAATAAATAAGGCTTGTTGCCTATAAATACGAAGAGGAATTGAGAAGAAGTGTAGCCATTTGGGTAACATAGAATTGGGACCAGGGAGAGGCCTGGATCTTGCGAATATCCAGGAATTCTTTGTAAAGATACACACAATCAATACAGAAATTCTGTTCTCCTTCAATTTCTAATTATTTCTATCACCCACCTCCTACCAAATGCGCACAAAGAGGATGAAAAGAATCCAATAATGAGCGATACTATTTGAAACATGTCCCTTTGTTTAAAAAACTTATAGAAAATAACTGTACAACAGAAGTTTATAGTTATTACTTCTGGTAACATAAAGTGTGCAATTTAGCTTACACGACCACTATGCTTTCTAAGCCCTTTTAAACTTTTTAAAGTACAATAACGTACTTTATTAACAAATAGAGAAAAAAGGCAATATAAGACAAGACAACAACAACAAAAATAAAAAAATGCCAAGAGTGCAAAGCTTCTAAACTGACTGTCTTCATTTTTTACAACGGACTGATTGGAACCCAACCTTCACCCTCCTAAAGACTTACAAGAAACCAAATACTCCTTAAATTTGAGTAACTGCAAACTAAGAGTAGAGAATCACTAGATAAGTCACTCTAACCTTCTGTGCCATTCTTCTTTAGAAGAAAGAGTAGCTTGAATCCGCTTCGGAAGGTTCTCCCAAGTACACTCTTCCTTAAGCGCCTTTTGCAACAACTGTTCCTCAACTGTCACTGGAGCACGTTGCATTTCTCACTCCACAAACACCAAAACCGCCACTTCCTGCAATCGAAAAATCAAACACCAAAAAAGTCAACAGAACTCAAACACACACATGCACACAAGCGAAAGTGCAAAATCGAAACCAATTATAGCAAAATCATACAAAACAAAACAAAGATCGAGCAGGATCGGAACGAATAATCACGTTTACAGCGAAACTAAGAAAATTATCAACTGTGGATCCAGTGATCAGAACCTGATTCGTTGGATTCAAGTCCGTTAAGGTAAGGTTTTGGAAGGAATTGGAGTTCTTGCAGACACTGTTGAGTTCGTTTTTTCTTCGAAAGCTTGAAAAAGAGACAATTCTATTCTGTGGAAAGTGAGAAGAGCAAAAGAGCGTGGTTTCCGTTTGGCGGTCGGTGGTACCGTTTTCATCATTCATATCACATTTTTTAACCGACCCGTTTTGCACAAATCGGGTTTTGTAGAAGTAACCCGTTTTTGTATAAATTTTAAAACAATCAGCTTCAAAACAAATTGTATTTAAAATTTCATAATTAAATTATTTGGATAAAATAATACAAAATTACTTTTAAGAATAAGTTAATAAAAAAATATATAAAAAGAACAATGACAACAACACAAAAACCTAGATTCTTTAACATATTACTTAAATTATTACAAGTCAACTTCTTTCACATATTACTTAGATTATCACGAGTTGATTATATATAGCGGTAATGTTTGAAATTTGTAATATGGTAAAATTTATGATTTCTAAATAGATATGTAGTTAATTTTTAATTAAAATAATATTTATGTATTAATCTAATTAATAAGTGAGAAAAATATTTTTAAAATGAGATCAAATATTATTATCATTTCATAATACCTAATGTGGATTTTGACCCACACTCCAAAAGTGAAAAATTAAGAGTAAGTTTGTTATATCAACTAAATTTTGTATAATTAATTTAATTATCCATTTATAGTAAATTGGTAATATGGAGGGAAAATTAAGCTTCGGACAAAAAAATTCAAATAAGATGAAATTAAAAAAAAAAATTGAGGAAGAGAATTGGCATCATAAAAAAGAGTATTTGCGAGTACAATTTCTTGGGTGGAAATTAAGAATTGAATGTAAAGGAAGAGCTTTCATTTGTGTAGGGAGATCTGACTCAGTAGCTTCAAGGAATAAAGAAAAGTACTTCTTTCAAAATAAAACTAATGATAATTTACTTTAGACTACAAAACTTCCATGATTCTTTAGTTGATTTTCTATATTTTAGTTTTACTTTCAGTTTTGGTAGTTATTGAATGTTGCAGGCGTTGGATTTTGATGAAATTTTGTTGCTCTATTAATGTTACTTGATCAAAGATTACATTTTTAGTTCTTTGAGGTTATTGAAACCTTTATGAAAATTGAATTTGACTTACCAAATAAAATAGCATGATAAAAAAAATATTATCAATTTGATCTCTAAATATGTAAACATCAATTATGGTGGTCTCAAATTTAATAATCTAATAAATTAGTTCTTGAAATTATACATTATTAATTATTTTAATTTTTTAAATTATAATGATGGTTAAATTGATCTTTTAAATAAATAAGATGACAAAAATATCTAAAACTGTAAATTATCAATCAATTTAGTTTTTAAAATTATAATGATCAATTAAATTAATCTCAAAAATTAAAAAAGCTTCATTGAACTTCTTGCCACAACTTCAAAGTTTCATAAAAATTTTTGCTAATTTTTTTTACACATTTTTACCCTAAACTTATATAATTTCATGAATTATATTATCTATTTTCAAATTCTCATAAATTTTATCCATAATTACAATTAAGCCTCTAAAATAGAGTAAAAGTGTTGGAATTGAGATTTGAATGCTTATCCGTTCATTCTCTGTAATAATCAAAACTACTCAACATTTGACTTGTTTAGCTTAAATATATAAACATGTTAATTTTATTTTTTTTGCTTCCCTTAGGGTATTATATGAAAAATATTTAAATTTATTTTTTCAATATTTTTATTTTTATTTTTATTATATAATTTATAAAGTATACAAATTTATTTATTAAACCATATAAAAATTATAAATTTATTTGTTAAATATTTTTATTTCTAAATAACTACCTTCAAATAAATGAGTGAAAGATGTATAAAAAAATTATATAATTGAATAAATAAATTTGTATAATTAAAATAAAAATATTTAATTAATAAATTTATTATCTCAAATCTTTAATATTTTTCATATAAATATAAATATATATTTAGAAGATCAAAACTGCAATTAACGAAATATGTTAAATGGTTTAGGGACTTTAGTAGTCGTGGGGAGGAAGAAATTAAAGATTCAAGTATTAATTCTAACATTTTTATCATTTTTTAATCGTTTAATTGCATTTGGGGAGGGAAATGCATAAAAATTTAGAAGTGAGAAATTTTGCAAAATTATATATGTTTAAAGCTATGCAGAAAACAAATTGTTATTTTAAAATTTAAGAGGTAAAAATTGTAATTAAGAACCTTCTTAATCTTAGGGACCAATTTAATTGACTATTATAACTTTAAGGATTAAATTGATTTTAAAGACAAATTTAATCATCTATTACAATTTTAGAAACTAAATTTATTGATAGTATACAAATTCAAGAACAATTTTACTGCTTTATTAATTTTAAGGATTAATTTGATCGTTTATTACAATTTTAGTAAAAAAAAATTATAAAGATAAAAAAAACTTTCTTTTCTTAACTCCTAAAAGCATGGTTGTCTCAAGTATAATCACAATTTATAAAATGTATCTAGTGCAAATTTGTTCAAAAAGTGGTAAGTATGCTCATAAGATCATGTTTTTAACAATGATCAATATTAAAAATGTAATAAGTTAAAAGTTTATTAGTAGATGATCAACTATTATTTACTTATTCTCTATGTAAGTTATATTAGATAATTTAATATACTTGCTTTTTTCATTTAAATTAATATACTTTTTATATTTCATTATTCTCTCTTTTTTTAATGGCTTGAAACCATGTTTCCTAACATCATATCAAAGTCATACCACCCACCATGAGAGATATTCTCTGTTGCACCATATTTTTTTTCTCTTTTTGTTCAAGTTTATTTTCTTTTTCATTCCCGCGAAAATCTAATAGAGTGAGTTTTCTCCAAATCTTAATTACTGTATTTGCTAGTTACACTTCTCGTTACAAGTTCTTTCTAAGATTAGGATATAGCACTATAAACTTGATTGGAGAGATTAAAACTCTTTCGATTGGTAACAAGCATAAGTTATTCGAGTTGGTGTACTGAGCATACAGGCATGACCCTAACTACAATCAATGTTTTTGTCCAAGGAATTAGACAAAGGAGTTTAAAAAAAGGAGTTCGAATAGCAATTTCGTATGTGATGTTCGAGATCACCGAGCATCGATCTGTCTAATTGTAAATTCGAGAACCTCTAGCCTTTTCCGAAGCTCCATACTAATTTGCAAGTACTTTGAGAAGGTTCGGGGGGTTTAGTCGTCCCTTAGTCCAATTCCTGGCTCAAGAGAGCACTCCCGCGTGGAATGCTGGATACTGTCAAGTCTCGTGAGTTGTGCCAGGTTAACTCTCTCTTCCTCCAATTAATGGTAGGAAAGAACTACAAGTGATAGCATTTTTATTTCCATGAAACACCTTAAATATCATGGTAGGAAAGAATTGAATGGAACATACCTTGTGCAGTAGTTATTCTCATCCCCCTTAAGGTTGTTATAACTAATCTTGAAGCCAACTCAACAATTCAAGTCGGTGTAGTTCTCTCATCTACTATTTGGTTCTCAAGCTCTCCAGCTTTTTCTTGAATATTTTTGCTCAAGTTTTCTATTCTCTAAGTTTATAGTGTAATTTAATTATGAGTCAAACTACATGCTCTAGTTTTGGTACTAATGTTTGGATTGCTTTGTGAGTCAATGTAGTGCTTACAAGATGTTTGTGAAAGTCTTCTATGAAGACAAATTTCTATATTGTGGTTTATTGGTGTTTTCTTTGTTGTATGTTTATGTTCATGGTGGTTAAGCATTTCTATAAACTTTTACCATTAATGGTTAAACGTTGAGATGTTTTACTTCTATCTTGAGTGGTTAGGCATTGTGGTTTGACTTCTACTCTTAATGGTTAAGCTTTGTTACTTCTACCCTGTGGTAGTTAAGTAATTATTCTTGGTTTGCTTCTACCTTTTAGGTAGTTAAGCGTGTTTTCTTTTGTTAAGTAGTTGAGTCTTGACTTGTGGTTTCTACATAATGGTTAAGTTTTTTTTTTTTATTAGCTTTGGATCTTTTCAGTCACTATATCTCTTTTAGCCGATGTATTTTTGATAGCTTTTGTCATTTATTCACTTTCCTTTAATATGCACTTATATTGTCTATCCTAAGTTGGAAGTGTTGTAAGTACCTTTCAACTTGTGGGTGATAGTGATATTGAAATACTATAAAAATCACCAGATTGCCTAGGTCAAATCTCTCAAGGACATAATCATATAATGTCTAATCTTGTTTAATAGAAACCAAATTAAAATGTAAAAAGAGGATTTGTATGTAAAACAAAATCACGTAGAAAACTGAAATTATGTAGAACAGAATTATGAGATTGTGAAATGCAAAACAAAAATAGAATGAAATTGAATTATGAACACCAATTGAAGGATCCAATCATGCCATTCGTTATCACGATTCTAATAAGGAAACAAATTCATATCAAGATTCATTAGATAATTATATAATATTTATCCATACAAATTGATATCGCAACCACGACCCCTAGTAACCATGGACTCAGACACATAATTGGTTGATTTAGGTGATCAATCGATTACCTATCATAGCATAATCCAAAACTTCAAGTGAAATAATAATCATGAAAATGAATCAAGAATTGCAAAGAAAAGAGAGACAGAAGAATTTGTATAAGAAAGATTCAATAACTCAAACCAAACTACAATTATAGAACCTTGAATTGATAAGAGAGTTTAGCCTTTCATGACAATTGTCACAAAAAAATGCAACACAATCCGAAGCAAAATCGAAAATGAAAAGAGAGGAAACTTGTGATTCAAGAAACCTCCCCAACCAAGTGTTAAAGGTTCCAAAAGTGTCTAATTAACTTCTAACTCACTTCTAACTACTAACTAACTAAAACTAACCATAACTAACTATTACATGCTCTAAATGCTAAGAAAGGTGTTCTGGGCCAAAGGAATTCACAGCTCAAAGGCCCACCAACAAAAATCATAAAATTGAACCAGAATATACAAAGAAAGGTCTAATGGTGGGTACATAAGCTGAAACTTCATGAGGAGTTTTGACACTAAAAACATTCAAACTGGGTTGATCTCAAAAGAGAGAAGTTGTAGATCTTTGTGTTAGCTTTCTAGAGCCACCAAGATTGTCCAAGTTGGAGGTTTGTAGCTCTAGATATGACTTACACAAGATAGCAACATCATAATGATAATTAAATTCGAAAATAAGTAAATATTAACAATTAAACCCAACTAAGTCCAATAACCCAAGACTTAATAAATGCGTCAATGTTAATCATAAAATGATGTTAAATATGTCTAGCATAAGTCGCTATTAAGTGCCTCAAAAATACTCTATTAATGAAGATTATTAGAGATATAATTAGTTAGAAATTAGATAAAAGTTTGTTATTAGATGATTATTAGTCATTTACTTCCTTATTACTTATATAAGTCATATTAGATGGCTTAATATACTTACTTTTGCTCATTTTAATTAATACACTTTTTCATATTTCACCCTTCTTTCCTATACCTGAATCATCTTTCGTAACAATTAATTAGGGATTGACTTTAATGAGAGTTTAACAATGAAGTTTATTGATGTATAGAATCAATCAAAATCATAATTGATGTGGGTCGATGTAATATATTGATTAAACTCTTCCACAAGATAATGACTAAAAGTTAATTATAAAAGTCTCAATATTTCTCCTCTTTCTTTGTTCTTTCTTCTCTCCCTCTCTTCACTTTCATTCTTCTCTTCTCTCTATATTCTTTTTTTCTCACATTCCTCTCTTCACTTCCTTTCTTTTCTTCTCTTACCCATCTCTTTTTTTTTTCTCTACTTCTCCTTTTCTTGCTCTTCTCTCTCTGCTATTTCTCTTCTCTTCTCTCTCGTTCTTTTCTTTATCAATATTGGCATAAAAAGTATTAATCTTTGTATTTTTTAATGATTAAATATTATTTAATATTAAAATTATTTTTAAATTATTAAATATTTAAAAATTTACTAATGTTTATTTTAAGTAAAGTTTAATAATTAACTTTTTTTAAAAAATTAAATTTTGCCTATAGTGAAAATTAAATGATCTTACTTAAACTAAGAATTTAAAATTTAAGAAATTTGAATTAATTTATCAAAACAAAAAGCATTTAAAAAATAAAATAATTTTAAATTAAAATAATTTTAAATTTCAATAATTTCAAATTTTTCTTAAAATTTTTGAATTAATTCTCATTCAAACACAAACCAGGGAGAATTAAAAGAAGTAATAATTTCCATCTTCAAAACACCCTTTTACCTATAATAAATCACACTAGATAAAAAAAAACAAAAGGTGAATGTTTATGGCGTGCCAAAATTCTAAAGATTTACTTGTTAACGAAGGGCATCAAAATACATTAGAATGAAATACAAATGCAACTTAATTGAAATAATAAATAGTTATATTATTGTCTACCCTCTTAATATTAAATTAGAGGCACAAAATTTTACATATAAATGGGTTTAAGGAAAAAAAAATATTAAACTAATTAGTTATGTTTTGGGTCACGGTTTGACCCCAAAACAATCTGAGGTTGCGTATGCTATCTGACATAATATTCAAACATATGCAACATACCTTACATTATTTGGTATGTGCCACATCATAATTAATTTGAATCTCATTGCTAACAACAAATAATCCTCCCACCATTTTAGGAGCAAAATTCAACATTTATGTGTAATAATATGTCAAGTAAGAGATAAAGGCCTCAAGTCAGCTGTGCCAAGGTTTGTTTTTATTTAACCTTTATCTCTAAACTTTAATATTTACAAATTTGAATGTGAGAGTCCTTGTAAGTGAAATACTCACCAAATTAATGCATGAAGTCTTTCACAACAACCATCTCAACATTCTGCACTACTAAGCATGTGCACTACTAAGCATGTGATCATAACCTCTAATTATTATTAGTCATTATTTGTAGTGAGGTTGACATCTCAAATGTTTGAACTGGACTGAGATGTCTTCACCCAATAAGCTAAGACTCTGAAAGTCAACTTTTCTTCAAGTGTGATTTTATTTATATGTGGCCTAAGATATGCTCATTTGACAATGCATTACTCAAACATCAAATGATACCTTTTCTCTAGTTTGTCCGATGCAATTCTCACCAAGTTAGAGGCTGAACGTGGTCTCAAATTGTTCAGATAAATTTTAGATATCTTTGTTAGTTTTCTAATAAACCCATCATTCTTTAGAATGGATAGGTTTATACAAGATGATGCAGTCACTAAGACTATGCTCCTTTGTTTTCTCTCATATTCCTTATTAATTATATAAACCTTATAATAGTAAAATGAAATGTTTATCATAATCTCATTCTCCCATGTGAATTGGTTATAGAAAGGTAAGAGATGGTTTTGAGAGATGTGAATTGGTTATGAAAAGGTAAGAGATGGTTGATTTTGAGAGATTTGGCATAAAGTTCTACTGTACATTTTTATTTTATTTTTTAGATTGTAAAAGGTTTATATTAGTGTGGTTGTCGATTTTATAGCTGAAATTTCCATTGTGATATTATAAGTATACATTTTATCCGCTAAAACTTCATTAGAACTTAAGGATTAAGTAAACGGAATTGGTTGACATTTTATTATAAATTATAATGCACTTAATTTTGTTCATAGTTTATTACTTCTTCTTTATATATTTTAGGATTTTATATATATATATATATATATATATATATATATATATATATATATATATATATATATATATATATATATATATATATATATATATATATATATATATATATATATATATATATATATATATATATATATATATATATATATGTATTTAAAAAACTACATATCTTAATTTTTTTAGTTCTTTTATTATTTTTCATGTAGAAAGAAGAAATCTCAATCTTTGAAAAAAAAATTGAGGCAAATTCTGATTAAGAGGAGGAAGAAAATAATAAGTTAGAAATTATTAATTAAGTGTGAAACATTTGTGGATTATTGATAGAGTATTTTTAGACACTTAATAGTGAATTGTGTTAGACGTTTTTTACATCATTTTATGGTTAATATTGACACATTGTTTGAGTTTTAGGATATTGGATTTAATTGGGTTTAGTTGGGTTTAGTTGTTAATTTTTGCTTATTTTCGGACTTAACTTTCATTATGATGTTGCTATATTGTATAGGACGTATATGGAGCTACATGCCTTCAAATTGGACAATCTTGGTGGCTCTAGAAAGTTAAGACAAAGATATACAACTTCTCTCTTTTGGAAAAAATCTAGTTCAATCATCTTCAGAGCCAAAAGTTTGCATGAAGTTTCGGCCTCTACACCTACTCTATTGGGTCTTTCTTTGTATATTCTGTCCCAATTTTGGGACCTTAGTTGGTGGGTCTTTGGACTGCGAATTCCTCTAGCCCAGACTACCTTCCTTGGTATTTAGAGCATGTAATAAATAGTAGTTAGTTAGTAGGGTTAGGAGAAACAGTTTTAGATTTTACACACTTGAATTTAGAAGGTTTCTTGGATCACAAGTTTTCTCTCTATTCTCTACTCTCTCCTCTTTTAGGTTTTCTTTGTGTTTTGTACTGCATTTCCTATAACGATTTCCATGAAAGGCTAAGCTCTTTTGTCAAATCAAGGTTTCATGATTGTGGTTAGGTTTGAGTTCTTGAATTCTTTATTATGCAAATTCTGTTATGTCTTTCTTTTCTTTCCAATTCTTGATCTGTTTTCATGATTATGATTTCTTATGAGATTTTGGATTATGTTAGGTTAGGATTGATTTTAATCCCATTCTAATCAAGGTAAAGGTAATCGATTGATCACTTAAAATCAATCAAATTATGTGCTTGAATCCATGCTAATTAGGGATTGCGATTATAACCTCAATCTATATGGATGAATGTTAGATGACCATCTAATGAATCTTGTATTGATATGAATTTACTTTTTTATTAGAATCGTGATAAAAAAATACATGATTGGATCCTTAGATTGATGTTACATAATTTTATTTTCAATTCTATTATGTTTTTTGCATAATTCTATTTTCTACATAATTTTGTTTTACATACAAACCCCATTTTTGCATTCAAATTAATTTCTGTTCAACAAGGTTAGGCATTGCATGATTGTGTCATCGAGATATTCAACCTATCTTAGTCCATATACTACAAAATTAAAGGAAATTTAGTAATTTTGATAGTGTTTCGACAACATTATCAATTACAATATTCTATTTTATGTATTATTTTACCTTTAGACATTAGTTAAGAACCTTTTAATTTTATTTTATATTTTTGGTTTAATTAAACACACTTTTAGTTTATTTTGCATTATGCCTACTTTCTACACCTTAACTATAAAAAGAGGTCAATGGCGATTTGAAAAAAAAAATAGCTTAGTTAAGATCTTTTTAAGAAAATATTTATTATATAAGATTTTATATTTTTAAGTACTTAAAGTTTAATAATTAAGTTATTTGTATTTGAAATACACGTTGATAAATGCGTATACAATTTTGAAGTGTTTAGATATATTGTTATATAATCACTTATAAAATGTTGTCTCATTTTAAAAAAATTAAAAAAAAGAATCAAATTATATGATTAAAAATAAATTAAATATTTTAAAGACTTAAATATGTTTTTAGTCCCTCTAAAATAAGTAATTTTTTATTTTAGTTTCTATAAAATTTTTTGATCAATTTTCATCTTTCTAAAATTTGAATAATTGTTTTTAGTCCTTACTATGTGACACTTGTTAATTACATATATGTTCAATGGAAGGTCAAGTGACAATCATATGTTATACGCACTAGTTTATGTGGTATCATGTTAACCTATGGTATCTTCAAAAAAAATTTAGATTCATAAAATAAAAGTTATTTATCCATCTTAAAATGAAAATTAGGGACAAAAATAGTTATTTCAAATTTTAGAGAGATGAATAAAAATAATTTACAGGGACCAAAATCAAAATTTGCTCACTTTATAGGGATCAAAATTAGTGGTTACAAATTTTAGAGGGATGAAAATCGATCAAAGAATTTTATAATGACTAAAATAAAAAAATTGTTTATTTTACAGGGATTAAAAACATATTTAAGCTTATTTTAAAACTAACCATATAAATAATTAATATACTAACATTATATATCACAAAATATTAAAAATAAAAATCACTAGTGACTATTTACCTATTTTAGTTTTTCTTTAAAAATTAAGTATCATAAATTTAAAAATTATGTAAAACACACAAAACAATTCATCATACACCTATCAACAATTTTTAAAATTAAAATATTAAATAATCAAAACATAATTAAAATATAAATTAAGGTGTTAAAATTAAAATCCTACATATCATAAAATCATGATATAAACTTAAAAAATTCACCATCCACTTATATAAATAAATACATAGTGAATCACAAATTTAGTCTTTAAAATTGTAATGATTGATTAAATTGGTCCATAAAATTAACAATAGGTCAAAATAGTTAGTTGAAATTATACATTATCAATTAATTCAGTCTCTAAAATTATAATAGACGATCAAAATAATATCTAAAATCAATTTAGACATTGAAATTATAATAAATTTTCAGATTGTTCCCTGAAATTGAAACAACTTAACTGCAATTTTTACCTCAATTGTTAAATTTCGTGAATTTTTTTATTCATTTTCTTTTTATGTATTTTGACCCCAAACTTATATAATTTCATCGATTTTGTCCTCTCTTTTTAAATTTTCACGATTACCAAAGTTATTATTTATCGAATACTTTTATTTTAGTTACACAAAAGTATTTATTTAATTATATAAAGTATTTATTATTTGTAAATTATTTATATATCTTCCACCGTTTTATTTGCAGAGTAGTTATTAAAAAAATTTAATAAATAAATATATAGAATATTATATAACTTAAACTAATAAATAATTTTATATGATTTAATAGATAAATTTATAAATTTATATAATTAAAATAAAAATATTTTTAAAAAATTATCATCTTAACTTTTAATATTTTTGTATAATAAATATAAACATATACTTGAAGAATATAAAGCACAATTAACAAATGTAGTAATTGTATATAGAACATATTTTTATATACAAACTAAACAAGTCAAATGTTTTAGTGGCTATAACGGTTGTGGAAACATACAAATGAGTTAAGGATTCAAACCCGTAGACATTTTTACCATTTCTAGAGGCTTGATTACATTGGAGGAAAAAATGTGTGAACATTTAAAAGTAGATAATACATTCACGAAGTTATATAAGTTTAAGGATAAAATCTGCAAAATAAAATTATGGCAAAATTTGTAAAATTTTAAAGTTATAAAGTAAAAGTATAATTAACTTTTTTTTTAATTTTAAGGAACAATTTGACTGAACATTAAGATTTTATGGACTAAATTGATTGATAATTTACTATTTTTGAGACTATTTTATCTATTTAAAGAATCAATTTGACCGTCCATTGCAATTTAAGAGATTAAATTGATTGATGATGTATAATTTCAAGAACTAACTTACTGCTTTATTAATTTTAGGGACTAACTTGAGTGATTATTACAATTCTAAGGACTAATTTGGTAATTCACTCAATAAATATAAGTATATAAAAATAGTGTATCATTATTAAAGTTCCACCACTATACATGATCATAGAAAAAACATATAAAAAAATTACTAACACCATATAAGAAAAAATTATTTAATTAAATTATATATATTTTTAAGAGAAAAGGAAGGAAACATATAAAAAAAACAAATTTTCTAGCAATTGAATAATTATAATTTGTTTTGTGTAGAAGTTAATATTTATATTAATTTGGGTGAGAGTTTCACATAAGTTATTTTTATAAGTTATCTTGAAGAGCTTATGAAAATAAATTAAAAATATCTTATCGGTAGGTCATAAGATATTTTCATAAACTCTAACAAATACTCCTTCTAGTTTCATATATAAGTAAAAATAATCCGATTTACATTAATTAAGAAAAATAGTTAAGCATCATTGTTTCAATCTCGTTTGATAATAAACATTTTTCCTAAACTAACCTTCATTGGAACTTGATATCAAGAATAAAATAGGGTAATTGAAAAATAACCTCTAATAAATGAAAGGTATTTTAGAGATGATTCCATTAAGTGAGATAAAATTAGTTAAGATTTGCTTATATTTAACACTAACATTCATGACATTTTTTTGTTTATATTTGAGACCGGAGAGAGTATAACATAAGTCCAAATAAGTTGTTCATAGGATCTTTCAAATAGGGTCTAGAAACACTTAAAAGGAGAATTTTTGTCGCCTTTCCAACTCTCTTATGATGGCTACATAGAGCTTGCAAAAGGATGTTTTAGCCCAATGAGCCAAAATGCAAAAATGGACCAGCCTGTCTTAACCTAAAAATCAAAATGGGTTTTTTTTTTTTGTGATCCAACTTGGCCAATTGCTGAACAAAATTATCCCACTATCTTTTTTTACTTGTTTTATTTTTATATATAATTTCTAATGATAGAAAAGATAAGTGCAAACCAAAATGGCTTGGTGCATTTCCAACCACTAATTTTAGGGCTTGTCTAGCCCATCAAGTTGGACCATTTTGGCCTAATTCTTTTTAGACTGCATATTTTAGAGCCTAGCTTTGCTTGGCCCCATTAGGCCATCAAGTTAGCTCCTCGAACAGGACTTGTTCTGCCAACTCTGTGGCTAAGTTGGACTCATTTCTTCTCTTCTAGTTTTCTTTCTTTTCCTTTTGTATTTTTATGGTTCTCACGAAGAGGTAAACTCATTTTATCTAGTTTAAGGTTAATCAAAGTTTAATTTTTCATGGTTATGAGGTTTAATTATTCTTTATGATTTTTCTAATTTTATCAATTTATATTTCTTCTATTCTTAACAACAAACATTATTTTATTGATTATGTAAAAATGTTTTTTACCTAATTTATGAAATTATATAGAACTATTTAGGACTATATAAATTCTTAATTACTTGCTAATTCTAATAATTAGAGTAATTCTAATAATTAGAGTAAATAATGAGTATGGTATGCAAAAATGTTACCTAGCTTAAATAAACTAAGCTTGTGTGTTTATTGGTTAGAATTATGTCTTTTTAAAATCTATTACTAATGGTAGATTAAATTTAAAGAGCTTCTAGAAAATTATTTATCAATGACATAAGTAGTCAATTATTTTTTTTTATTATCACACACAAGAATAGTTTGATTATTAGATCTTATTATTCATAAATATAACTAATTTATCTAAAAAGAAAAAATGTATTTTTTAATCCCCGATTACCTTAGAAAATTAAAGCAGATATTACACTTTCGACTAGAGTTTTTTAATTATTGAATTTCAATTAATTTTTTATTTTAATTATTAGAGTTTGTTTAGGTAAATTTCTTAATAAGCACTTATAAGAGATAAAATTAAAAAAAAAATGAAATAAGTTTCTTCACAAGTTAAAATTAGCTTATACATAAGTTAACTTATAGAAACTCTCTTATATTAGCTTTCTTCAAAAACTGATTTTTATTATGCATAAGCTAATTTTAGCTTAAGTTTATTTTATTTTTTCTTCCTATTTTTTGACCTTTAAGTGTCAATGGAGAAATTTACCCCAACACACTCTAATTCTTTTTCTCCTTCTTTTGATTTATTTACCTACTAAAATTTCCCTTTTTATTTTTATTAATTTTAATTTCAAAAAAGAAGTAAAGTTTTACTAGTCCTTATGAATTTAATCTGCTCTCCGCTTTACTATATTATTTTTTGAAAAATGATAAGAATTAAAATTTGTTGATTTCACATCCATCGCATTATATAATGAAAAAGATGATCCTTTAATGAGGGGAGGGAAAGGTTATGGCATGCAAGACTTAAGGTTAGGGAACAAAGGATTCTCACAATTGAATTCCACAAAGAAAAAATTCTAGAAGTATCAAATTTATGTTTATGAATAATATAGTATTTTTTTTTTTTAGATTTGCAAAACCCTTTTGGAGGGCTTGAAAGTGGAAATGAAAACAATTGTATCATACAAAATTTATTTGTAAGATAATAATTTTCCTCACTTATATATCCTTTTCAGACTCTATTTTTACTCAATGTGAGACTTGGGTTTTCCTAATACACTCTTCATACCCAACACTATTGAGATTGATGTGTGGATAACATAGTTGGTGGCCTGTTAATAGATTTTTGATAGACTCTCATACCATGTTAAAAGTGATAATTCTACACAATATAGAGAAGAATAATTGTGCAAAATGCAGTTCACGGAGTCTATGTTATTCAACTCATTGGGTTACATCATGGTGTACCCATATATATACAAATAAAAAGTTATTTAAAAGATAAATTATTGTAAAAGATAAAGTAATCTTATATAAGAGATAAAATATAAAATAAAAGATATATATAATTATTCTCAATACTCTCCCTCAAGCTAAAACATGTGTGAGATGCATCTAACTTGTTACATATGTAAGTTATCCACCATGGAGTCCACCTTCTCCAAATTGTGAATCTTTAATGACCTTACTACAAGTTTCTTGATAATTCCATCTATGCAACCAAACTTTGTCTACACATGTAGATATGTCCTCATGGCCATGTGTAGTTGTGATAATTTTCTCCCTTGAGTGAGACTACTACTAGTGACATTCTTAGGTTATTTGATGATCCAAGGTAATATGATGATGATCACCTGTCCAAAATATGTTCCTACTATATCATAAGTATAATTCTTCTCCAATTTGAAGGTGTGATGATGTCTTGAGGCATTTTTCTTCTCCGAAACCCTTAAGGCATTTTTCTTCTCAAGGTCTTTATTAACTAGCTTTGATGCTATGTCAAAAGGTACATTCTTGATATCATCAAAGATATGATTCTTTTCTAATTTGAAGGCATAATTTTGGAGGCATTCTTCTTTCCTAAATCCCTTAATGCATTTTTCTTCTCAAGGTCCTTATTAACTAGCTTTGATATTATGTTAAAAGCTAGATTCTTGCTATTATTGGAGGTGTTATTTCTTTGATTTTAAGACGTGATGATAAGTATATTTTTTTCCAAGATCAGTCCACTCATGGTACCATATTAAAAGTAATAATTATGCAATATGTATATATGAAGTATGTATATATGAAGTACGTATTATTTAGATCATCTGGTTACATTATGATATACCTACAAATCAAACTTATATAAGAGATAAAAAATAAATTAAAAAAATATATTTAATCATTCTCAACATTATGAAAATAGATTATGATGTATTATAAGTATTTTTTTTAACTTATTTCAACAAAATTTCCAAAATACCTTAAAAACAACTTTCAACTTATGAAAATAATTTAACCTTATTTTATCTTCTATTACAAAAACAACTAATACATTAATACTTACATCATAATTAAACACTTATTTAATAATTCTTAATTAAATTATTTACCAAACTCACCCTAAATACTTCACAACTACTTCAATAGATTCTATTAGCTAATTTCTTCTAATACTTCATGTCACTCTTGCAACATAAAGTATTCTGTTATTGATTTTGTCACCAAGAAGAAAGGGTACGTAGTGCTTCAATCTTGATCCTTCTTTCATAAACGATTTGTTTCTTAGGAAGTAGAAAATTTCATTCAATGAGAAAATGCTTACATTGTCAACAAAAGTTATGAGCACTTCCACCTTTACGTTTCTTTTAATTGCATTGCTGGAATTTAAAGTTCTCCAGGCTTTATATGTTCTTTGTAGATCTCAATCCATAAATACTCATCTTTTATGAGTGAATATGAATTTTGAAGAAATTATTTGTCTTCATTTTGTCTCAAGCCTTTTTTATTTCTCATTGATATTTCTTTAACTTTCTTCGTGGGTCAATCATTCCCTACATTATTGGACACTATTATTGTTGATACAAATTGCTGCCACATGAGCTAACTTGGTCACTAACTGGTCAAATATTCTAGATATTTTTCTCCAAATTAAATTAAATTAAATAGCTTCTAACTTTCTATCAGTGTCATGCCCATTTATTGCTCTAGTTTATTGATAATTGATTTTTTTGGGTATATATTATTGGTAATTGATTTGATATTCTAGCTTGATATCAGTGTTTATTGGTAATTGATTTGACGTGAACAAGACACAATAAATATTACCAAATAAGTTTCATCAGTGTTTTTTGTGTTATTAATTAGATAAGAATATTAAGATAGCTAGTGACTATTGAATCTTCTAATGCGTTATTAATTATTAATTATTGCTACAGTTGGTTGTTCATATTTCATTCCCTCTCAGTTTGTGTTTGGTACAGTTTATAAGAGACCAAACATGAATGCATCATTTTCAATGCTTCCTTTATCTTGCAACAAAAGAATTGGGTAATCACATTCAATTTGGTCAAGGTTAAGTAATTATGGTAAAATGAACTCTCAAGTTCTTCTGCATATCAGATAAATAAATCCACTTAGGAACGTATGATCTTAAGAGGAGCTCTGCTTTTTATTACACTTAAAATCAGAAAATTTCAAGAAGGAAACACCCATAGATTTTTTAATGTACTCGCTAGCCTCCCAATTGCATTAGTCACTATTTAACGAATTACATGGTGTAAAAGAGTCTATTAGAAAGTCTTATTTTTTTATTTATAATGTCAAATGACAGTAGCTAATGAGTTTATAAAATAGTCATGTTTCGATGGTGTGTTTCACATTAATTTTTATGATATTATTATATTATTTAGTAAATAATTGATTGTTATGTTTTGTTATCTTTTAAATAATTATATTTTATAAATAATTAAATATATTATATTTTTTAAAAAATAGATATTACTTAAAGATTAAGTAATGTTTGAATTTATATGTAATAAATAAATTTTAGATATTTTAAAAAATGTTTGTATTATATTTATGGTTAAGAGATGTTTAATAAAATTTAAAATATGGTTATAGATATTTGAATATTTAAAAAGATAAATATAAGAGATATTTAATAGTAGATAAATATTTAAATAATAGATGCTTAACAATCTAGTCTAGCCCACTATGAGACTATATAAAAGGAGCGACATGTAGCACTTTTAATGTTCCATGTCAAATCTTTAAAAGTGCCAATAGTTCCCTTGTAGAGGAGTAAGGAGAAGAACTCTCAAAGACTATGTCGAAACAATGAGAAGGACGACCTTGAAGAACAAGACTTTTACTTGGAATTGACAATCTAGGTAAAGGGATAGTGAGAACTGAGAAGCCTTGCTCAAGGGTATGTGTATAATTGTGGGTAGAAGAGTCCTTCCTGAAGCAAAAGATAACACACAAGAAGGGGGTTGAATTGTGTATGTGATTTTTAAAAGCTTTTCACAAAATTGAAGAATTTAAAACATAGTTTAATATAATCATCCAAAGGGAGCGTCTAAACTAGTCGTCCAAAGAAGTGCGGTAAAAGAGTGTAAGATAAGAGAAAAAAATACATAGATTATACTAGTTCACTCTTTCAATAGAGTTACGTCCAGTCCCTTCAACACGAAGAGATTTGACTAAGTCTACCTAACTTAAAAATGAGTATTCTCTACCTTTCCAGCTATTACAACCCTTGTAATCTGTCTTATTACACAAAAAAAAAACCCAAGTATTCTTTGTCATTTAGCCTTTTTAGGCTATCACACCAACTTAATGAAGTGAATTTGTTCAGGCTAAAGGGACGAGAATGATCTTCATCAACCCAATTTGTGAAAAGTAAAACGATAAGAACAAGCTAAGACATGTCATATATTATTTAATAAAGACAAGTGCGTAGGGAAGTGGATACGAACCTGAACTGGTAAGGTCACTAGACCTCTTGGGAGCTACTCGGTAGATAACCTCTAATTGCCATGTATGATCCCTATGAGTTTGAGCATACGTGCAAACCGAGTAGATCTTGGAATGCTACCAGACGGTATCATGCTAATATGGGACAAGTCAACCAAAAGGTTGAGTCATTTTACCACCTACATATTTGTAATGATAGTTTGGCATGCATATGGAGAAGAGTCTAGGTTGAATCACTATCATTCATAAGCATTCAAGTAAATATTTTTGTGTGATTGTTATGCTTGCGCTTTTACTTGTTACGTGGTGTGGTGTGCATGCTACTTACATTGTACTTGAACCATTAGCTTGAGTGAGATATGTTTCTCACTCCCTATTGTTGTTGTTTGCGTTTGAGCTGATTATTTATTTTTGCTTTGATCCCTTAGTGATTTTATTTAAGGAACCTTACTCTGATAGATTGTGACATCGATGTTAAATCTGTTTTTTTTTTTATTTATGTTTACCTTCTTTAAATTTTGATGATATCACCTTTGGAGTGTCATTACTTTGTTTTAAGTTTATTTCTGCACGTTTTGCTTTGGTATATGTGGACTCATTACACCTTGAATGAAAAAATGAGTCGTTATTTCCTACATTTTCTTTTATATAAATTTCAATATAGTTGGGATAAAGAGTGTTACACAATGTAAAATAATTTTACATTGTCATCCAATCAAATTATCGTTGATATGAATTTTAAGACACTTATAGTAAAAGTCAACTAATTTACTATACATGATAAGTTGTGATTTAATAATTATTTCATATCTTCTATTATATATATAAATTATATGCATCTTGATATATAGTTTAGGTGAATATTTACATTAAACCCTAAAATTATGGATTGCAGGATCTATGTACCAATGGACATGGCTAAACTGATTAAGTGATTCTCAATGGTTGTTCATGTAACTAATTACTTTGTTTGACTCGTTATTTTAATTAATTTTTAATTTTTTGTATTAGTTGAAAAACTTATTAAACATTAAAAAGTTGAACTTTAGACATTTTCAATAGAGTAGTAGTAATTGAATAAATAATGAATTGTTTTTAGATAACGTGTCGCGCATGTACATTCACAAGGATATTTTGACAACTATATTAAATCATATAAGTTTCTAACACTTACACGAGGATAATAGGAGAGGATAAGAAAATTGTCTTATCAAGTTATTGGTATTTTGACGAGGAATAAAAAATTAATATTATTATTGGCTTTGTTTTTTATTTTATATCAGTAGAATCTAAATGATTAATCGATATTTGCGTTCATCGTATTCGAGTAATGTATGATATCAAAGTCGACGAGAAGACACAAATAAAAAAAAAACATAAATATACATAAATGTCAATAATAATAGAAAATGTATAAAAAGAAAGTTAGCTTAAGGTAATAACATCATTTATCGCAGAATGTGATTATAATATTAATAAATATTTAGGACAATAAATATTATATAAAAGATATATTGCACATGTAATTTCAACTCTCAATATGCCTAAACAGTTTGTTTGATTCCAAGTACCACTATCCTCTACTACAAATATGAAGAGAAGTCAAAACATAAAACATGACTTGGAAGAAGGAAGAGAGGAACTTGAAGATAAGTGAAAAAGTAAGTTCGTGTAAGAATAGTCTTTTTTATTATTATTTTTAATTCTTATAATTTTTTTTTTGTTTTATTTTAACCATTATCCCTGTTAGTAATATCGCGACTTCAAATTTTAAAAATATTTTCTAAATAACAAGAATGAAATAAAAAAATTAATAGCATAAGAAATTATATCAAAAGTTTAGAATTTTATAATGAACTAAAGTAGTAATTTTGAAAACTGAAATGAAAAAAAAAATAAAAACAATTATTGGGATCAAAAGAAGAAAACATTTTAAGAGGAGAAAAATGAAAATAGTTATATATTATAAGTCCAACAAATCATTTAAGCATATTATTATTTTACAATTGACACTTGTATCATTGTAGGTTCTTCACATGCATTTCTCAAATTTGTTATAGTTATATTGTTCTATTTTTCAAGTTGAATTGACCAGGTATTTTTCTAAATATGTATTAATTATTCTTTTTCTCCAGCATTCTCTTGAACAGTATTTCCTTGTATTTGTTGCCATTTTTATCTTATTTATTTCTTACACGTTTAATTTGATTTTTCAGAAGCAACATGGCATTTTGCACCTATTTAGTCATCTTTTCGATTTTGTTTTTCTCATTGTTTTAATCTAATTTCAGTTTTTTGAATACTATGTACTTTGCAATCTGATAACAATGTTGAATTTAATGGTTGTATTTGTTTCATAGATTTTAATAATTATTTTGCTATTGTTGTATTAAAGGATTTCATATATATGACATTGAAATTACGTAACTTTTTTAACTAGATATTTTTTTATACGGCTACATATATCACATTTAATAATATTTTATTATAAAATGTTACTACTATTTTTATTAGTAATATTTTTTATATTTTTAATAACATTAAATAAATATAAAATAATACTAAAATTAATAGGTAACATTTTTTTATATTTTTATAATTTTTTTAGGGTTTAGGGTTATATATATATAGTAATTCATGCTGCAAACGAGCTCACTAATATAATTATTCATATATATTTATCTCTCTATATATACTTAGTTGATAGTGAGATGAATTTGAATTTTCTACAATAATTCATGCGGTCAAAATGATTAAATAAAAACAAGATGATTCATATTTTATTTTGATAAATCAAACTAAAAATATTTTTAAATTAAAATTAAAAAATATATTTTAATATTTATATTTTTAATTAAACATAGACAAGGCTTTTATATTTTTATACCAATATATTTAATCCTCAAACTTAAAAAAAAAAAAGTACATTTAGTCATCTTTTTATAAGAATTTATCCTATTTTTTAAAGTTGTAATTCTTATGAGAGACTAAATTTATATATTTTTAAAATTTAAAATCAAATTCATCAATATAAAATAGAGAAACCTTGACTACGTTAATTTGACGAAATAGTATAGTGAAGAAAATACATTTTTTTCCTTTAAAATTTTAATTGTGGAATGAATCTTTGTCTAGACATTTGTTTAAATATGCTGAATACACTGAATTCGGTTACTAAAGAGACTTTAAGAGTAATGTAGGTAGCATTTATTATTCCATAAATGTGAGTTTTGATTCCCCCAATATAACTAGATTTGTAAGAGGAGAAACTTGAAAGCACATGTTTTCTTCACTGGATCACTTTCAAGCTAGTTAGGCCAACTTATTAGAAGTAGGAAGATAAAGTGAAAGTGTCCACTTCCTTTGTCCTTAGCAATCTCTCCATGCCTTTTAGCTTTCACACGCAAAGATTCCTTCTCTTATAGCCAGCCACTAGCTAATCACTTGAATATAGCATCTTGAGACAATCTTTTTATTTGTTTTGTCCCAACTCAGGGAAACAAACAAGTGGTTGTTTGCACGCAAGCGTGTTTCTTATGTATTAAACTGTTACCTTTCGATCAACAGCACAAGAAGTAGTTATATATTTATGTTTTTTAAATTTTAACTTAAATATAAAAAAAATTATATTAAAAAAATATCTGTCGTCTAATGAAATCACATTGTCGACATAATTTAATCATTGTTTTTAGTCGTAAATACGCCTATATTCTAGGTGAAAAAAAATTGCTACCTTTCAAACATCCAATCCCTACATTGAATCGACATATTCTTTCTATTCTCTTTCTATTCGTTTTCGTAAGTTATTTTTAACTACTTCACATGTATTAAAAAATTATTGACATTAATTTGTAATTTTAAATTTATCAGAAAAATTATCTAAACTCTCAAAAATTACTTTTATTAAAATAGTCAAAAAGAAATTCTTTCCGATCCATGTTATAAAAATCTTACTTAGTCTTTTTTTTAACCAATCTAAAATGTTCAATACATTAATATTTTTACAAAAGTATTCTTAATTATGAATTACTTTTAAGTTTAATAAATAGTTAATGAAGGATTGATTTTTTTTTTTTACTTTTTTAAAGTTTAACTTTATGAAAATTTTTTGACAATCTTACTTTACTCTTTTCATGTATAATCAATAAAATTATTGAAAAAGATTAAAACTAATAAAAATATTTTAAAAAAGAATAAGAACAGGTCTCATTAATATAACATATAAATTTAGGATAAATTGAATGTTATTTATTAAATCAATTTCTTTTTTAATAAAAAGTAACTAATTTTTTTAATTCCAATCAATTAAGATTATAATCATTTTAAATAAATAGCTGATATAATTGTATTTAAAATATAAAGCCCACATGATTAAAAGAAATTATAAATTTCTAACAATCTTCCACTTGGGCTTTATATTTTCTTGAAACAATTATATTACTCAATTCCTTAGGCGCGCCAGTATGCTATTTATTTTAGATTTCCTCTTGATACAATCTGGTCCATCTTGTACATTAACAACGGAACTATTGCATCTTTAATCACTATTTAACCATGATTAAATAACAATGATTGCCATATTAATATACTCAATGACATATATCAAATATGGATGAGTGGCATGAAAATTACATGCAATGTAATTTCAAACATGTCTATTTCCAATTGGTCCTAATTTTAATTTTTATGGAGATCAATCCAAATTCTTATAACATTATTACTATATACAAGAAAGCATAAGCGAGTTCAAAATATAAATTTAAACCATCAACTTTATTTCTGTAGAAAATAAATAACAATAAAATTGTTCAAATTGAAACATAAAACATATAAGGCCCCACTGATCCTACTGAACAACAAAATTGTTCAAATTGAAACATAAAACATAAAACATAGGGGCCAAACGTAGGGAGATGTCAAGTTTCGACTTTGGACCGACTTCAAATAGTTGGCACGGGGACCAAACATAGGGAGATGTCGAGTTCTGACTTTGGACCGACGAGTGCTGCCATTGGATAAAGAGAAGGAAAAATAATAGAACTTTAAAAGAGAAAACACAAAATAAAAATTGTGTGTTAATATCATACTATCATAATTAAATTAGAAAAATTACTTTTATTTATCGCCTAAGGTGATGCATTTATACAAATGTATATTTCTGATGGATAAAAAATATACACTAAAGAATAAAATTATAATACAACACTAAACATAAAAAACAACAAAAGAATAAAACTAAAGATAACAAAAACTAAAAATAAAAGATACTAAAAGATAACAAATGTTATATTTTAAAATTAAATTTCTATTATTACTATTTTATAGATTATCCGCTGACACGTTATAACATCGAGACTTTAATTAATAATATGTAGCAAATAATCAGGTAAACGAAAAGATAATAACTTTAATATATATTGAGACGCAGCACGCGCAACGCGACCTCGCTGCATATATGTTTATAAAACATTTTCTGTTATAAACAAACTTCCTTCACAGCAGCAGTGGTCGTATTCGTAGACAATAAAGAAGCTAATTTCAGTATAAAGGATAGTCAAACAGTATTACAAAAATTTACAACTGCTCACAACAAGTTATACTGTAATCCAATCATCAAACTAACTTCGGACACACACTGTATTACATAATTAGTTCTCAGCAAAGTCTCTTTCACTTTAACTTTTTTTTTTATCTCCCTAAAAAATTTATGAAAAAACTAACGGGGTTTAGTGTGTGATCAAGTAAGCGATGGAGGTTGTCAAACAATAGATAAAATTCCTTTTCTTTTGGTAATACAAAACTGTGGAATAGAAGTAAGAAAGAGAAATTTTAAATTTTTTTTGTCACAAATCGTTCAACTAGTAGGAATTGGTCTCCTAAATACTATATATTTTGATATGATTTTAGTGAGTAAAATATATATTGTGATCGATAAAAACTATTTTATTAATGCTTATATATTCATATATTCTTATGTGATTTATTAATTTTGATTGAGATATAATATCCTTAATCGTATTGATATTTTGTTAATTTTATCTCAAATAACATATTTAATGAGCAGTTGATTGGAATTTTTTTTTTATAAGTACAGAAACATTAAATTATTAACTTTAGCACATAATGTATTATGTAAATTTACGTAAGTATAAAACTGGAACTTCAAAATATATATACAGAGTGAGAAACAGAGAGAGGGGTATATTTTTTTAATTGTACTTAATATGATTGTAAGTATAAAAATTTTGTCTTAAAATTTATATTTAATGAACTTTAGCTTAAATTAGCTTGTTCGAATGGCATATTAATTAAGGAAGGAATTTCTTTTATTTATTTAAATTAAATGATAAGGTTGATCAAATTAATAAAATATAAGTAAAGTTTTGACAAATTCACACTTAACTTTTATTTTTAGTAAGATAAAAAGGAAAAAGTGACTTAAATGATCAAAATAAAAATATAATTAATTTAGAATAATTATATAATTAAATTTTCTTATTAGATACAATAGTAAAACAATTTTTAGCTAAAAAATTAGTTATTTAGAATTAATTAAAATTATATTATATAAGTTAATTTGTTTCAAAGTAGTGTAAGGTTTTAAAATTTATTAAAAAAAAATAGATTTAAGTAAAATTAAAATATAAATTAATTTAGAATATGATCTTTTAATTATACCAAATATATATACATTAAGAAAAATGGTGATGTTGTAACTAATTGATATATAACTATGTGTGGTGTGTGTGATACGTTATGAAAAATAGTGATGTTGTAACTAATTGATGTGTGTTTGTGTGAATCTTGATATTTGTTTCATACTTTTGAATGAGTATATATGGAAAAGTAAATAGATTTTGCCAGAATTTTTTAAAAGATATTGTGAAAATGATAAAATTCTAGGATAAAAGTCTCGAGTATGATGTGATGAGGTTTGGGAAGTTAACAATTTGGTAAATTATGGGTTTTCGACAAGAACCTGTAGTTAGGTCTTAGAGATAAGGTATCGAGTTGTGAAATTCCAATGGTCAGACCTTGCAAAATGGACCAGGAAAATCACGTAATAGACTTGATAATCTCGACATCTACTAAGCTCTACTTGAATTGGTTAAGAGTATTCTTTTAGGAACATGCCTTAACATGGGTTAGTTCTCGAGAACAAAACAATGTTGATACTATTATGACAAGAAATATGTATTCTCAATCCATTAGTTTCTTGATGGTAAGCATAAAGTAAAATATAAATCCATATTTTTCTTGTGAAAACTTAGGTCAAACTTTAAGTACTCTACTTCTAGTTTATAAGAAGGTTCTTTGTTGTGAATGCATAATTATGTCCTATGAAATTATTTGTGATTATAATTTATGAATTAAAATACCTTACTCCTTTCATTTTTTCTTTATCTGTGGAACATTGCAGATAATAAAAGATGGTAGGTATCTCGATTATGGGAAGATTGAAACTACTATATGGATATGGATACCTCTCCTTATATGTTTGAGCTCCTCCTCCACTTATTTTTGTTGATCTCCTCCTCCAATTATTTTTACTCTAAGTTTCTTGATTAACTATTAAATTAGTTTTAGCAATATAAATTTTTGGGTGTCTCATTAAGTAGTACTCTTTCTTGTTAGACTTGGGGTAGGGTCTTGATTGCTTTTTTACATTTACGGTAAGACAGAGTGAAGTGAGATAAATAATTTGTTCTTACATTTATTGACATTAGGGATGGTCATATATATATATATATATATTGCGCTGAAGTGGATCTAAACGGACTTAAGAGAAGAGGACACAATATAGGAGAATGATATGATATGCAGGATATGTAAAATACTGAATTAAAAACTGAATTTAAAATAATGCATAAAAGAATACTGAAATGGCGGTAGTCCGCACTGGATCAGTGAAGAGGGAGAAGAGAAGAATACTGAAATGGCGGTAGTCCGCATTGGATCAGTAAAGAGGGAGAAGAGAAGAAATACAGAAAGAAATTTTATTGCAAGAAAGAAGGAAGAAAGCTTACAAAGATGATATCTCATAGCTTCTTACTCTAATTCTCTCTAAACTATCTATTTTTCAGGGTACCTCACAATATGGTCGAGATCTCCTTTTATAGAATTGTAAATCACTATAGCTACAGTTCCGGTTCTATTTACCTAAACTATTTCTACAGTTCCAGTTACAACTTTTTCTAATCTTCATTGAGATTAATACCAAAACAATCATCTTCATTTTGATAGAAGACGTCTGATGAAGTGGATGCTGGAGAATTGTCTTCTTCTTCCTTCTTGGAGGAGGATTCTTCTTCTTCTTAAGAGTGTAATATTTTGAGAACCTCCTTGAGGTTCTTGGTAAGATGTTCTTTTGACTTGGATCCTACTAGAAAGGCTGCTAGCTGAGACTTCTGATTGAGGAATAGTGAAGTCTCTGGATCGGCTGGTCTCAAGAACTCAGGATTGGCTTTGAACCAGATTTTTACTTTATCTATCTCTACTTTTGACGCATCAAATTGGTTCCACCATTTAACAAAGAAATATCTTTGTAATGTTGGAAGTGTTTATTATTCTCTGTCTTGTTGTATTTGTATTGCTAGGAAAATATCCATGCCAAAGCAAAACTGGAGAAGTATTTTAAATCTGTTGGAATTCGTGATTCTTCAGAATTATAAAGTCTTGTAAATTGAGCGAATCCTTGTTGGATTTGTTCTGGAAAAATTTCTGGGATTGGCCCAAATTTGGACCACCAAGAAATAAACCAGTTTGGGAAATGGTACTCGGTATTGGTTTTGAAATAAATTAACCATGAATGCTTGTTATTAATATTTTGATGCTAGAACACTTTGGTCCATGCATCAATATAATCCCAATAAGTATAACCTATTGGATCAAATGGTTGAGAAAATTTTTTATACTCATTCAGATTGGTCCCAAAATGTCTGGTTTGCAGGACTTTCAGGATTTGGATTGTTGAATGGGTATTTAATAAAGAATTTTTTAGATCTTTAAAGTGTTTAATAGAGACCGAGTTTGAATCTATTAACACAAATTCATAAAAAATCCATGTGTTTTTTTTTTGCTGTTGGTTGGAATTGGAAATCTGAAGGGAAAGCTTTGGTTACTGCTTTGTAGGGATTTTCTTCCCAAAACTCAGGTTTCATATGCAAGACATTTGAAAATTTGTTTTTGAAAATATAGGTGTTTGGTGCCTTATTGGTTAAGGGGGTCGAGACTACTATCTGCTTCTCTTTTTGAGCATTGCAGACAATCTTTGAATCTTTGGCTTTTTGGATGAGGACTTTTAGGTCTGTTTCAGATTCATCATCTGATTCAGAGGCTATGTCTGCCCAGGTTTTCTTTGGAAGTTTTGTTAGTCCACAATCCTGGAGTGCCAGAAGAGTTTCTATTGGGAAGGCATATTTGGCCTTGGTTTGTTTGGAGGTTTGGAGTTTTGAAGAATTCTGAGTAGAAGACTCAGATTTTATAACAAGTTGAGTAGATGACTCTTCTTGTTGTTTTACTTTCTGGGTGGATGACCCAGGAGATGATATTGTTGATCCCTTTTTTAGGGATGGTTTTGGGAGAGCCAGTTTGAAACCTTTTCCTCTTCCTCTTCCTCCTCTTAAGGAGGAAGTGCTTGCCTTTGGAGGCATAATCTTTATTTTTCCTGTAGAAATTCCCATGTAAGATAGTTAGGGAGAGAGTTTGAAGTGCCCTTGAGATATTCAATTTTGAAATCAAAAACACTTAAAATTGCTTGCCACCTAGCAAAAATTTGTTTGGATGCAAGGTTTTTAACATCTTTTTGTAAAATTTCCTTGGCTGATTTGCAATCCACTCTGATAAGAAATCTTTGATTTAATAAATCAGATTGGAATTTTGAAACACATAAAACAATTGCTAAAACTTCTTTCTTAACAGTTGAATATTTCTGTTGTGCAGAATTCCAATGCTTTGATGTATATGCAATGACTTGTTCTTGGGTATTGACTCTTTGTTTGAGAATACTGCCATAACCTATGTTAGAGGCATCTATTTCAACAATTTTAAATGCCTGAGGAATTGGGAGATATAGACATTTTATAGATTGGACTTTGAGTTTGATATCCTTAACTACTTGGGTATGAATATCAGACCAAGGTGGAGGATTCTTTCTTAACCTGTCATGCAGGGGTTTTACAATATTATTGAGATACGGGACAAACTCTCCTACATAGTTTAGACAACCAAGGAATCTTTATAACTGGGTTTTGTCTAAGATTTGATTTGAGAATTTGTTCGCAAATTCTATTGACCTTTCAATAGGTATGATCGTTCCTTGGTGGATATTGTGGCCAAGAAATCTGATCTTAGTTTGGAAAAGATTAATTTTTTTTTGGGATATTGCCAAGCCATTTTGTTTGACAATATTAATAAAAATATGAAGATGTTTAAAATGTTGATCAATTGTTTGAGAAAAGATTAAAACATCATGTATATAGGCAATGGTAAATTTGGAATAAGGATTGAAAATGTCATTCATAATTTTTTGAAATTCTGAAGGGGCATTCTTTAGACCGAATGGCATTACATTCCATTCATATTGTCCAAAGGGAATAATAAAAGTTGTTTTATACCTATTTGTTTCTTTTATTTGGATTTGCCAGTGACCTGACTTCATGTCGAATTTTGAAAATATTCTTGCCGAATTCAATCTATTTAATAGATCTTTTTTATTAGGAATAGGATACCTAATCCATTGTAAGGCTTGGTTCAGTGGTTTGTAATTAATTACTAATCTAGGTGTTCCTCTCTCAAGTTCTGCTTGTTTATTTACATAAAAAGCAACACAAGACCAAGGACTCTTACTTTTTCTTATTAATCCTTTGTCAAGAAGATCTTTGATTTCTTTTTGACAACATTGAAGCATTTCTTCATTCATTTGGATTGGTCTGCCTTTAGTAGGAATTTGTTTTTCTGTAAAATTTTTCTCATATGGAAGATCAACATATGTTTCTTTCTATTCCATAATGCATGTGGCAAATCTGAACAGATAGTAGTTTTGATATATTTCAATAGAGACTGAATTCTCTCCGTTATTTGAGGTTTGTTTAATTGAGTTTGGATATTACTAAAAGAAACTTCTTCTTTTAGAAAATTGATTTGGTTAATCTTTTTCTATATAAGATTGATATTTCTGGTGATGGGTTTTGTAGAGAATTCAAAGGTAATCTTTTTCCCTAAATGCCACGTAGCTATTCTTTCTTTTGTTATTTGAAGAGGGAATAATGCTTTGATAAATGGTGTTCCTAGGATAACTTCATTCTTAAGGTTTTTTACCAAAAGAAAATTAGTTTCTATCCTAAGACCTTGATTTTCTATAATTGCTCTGGATAGTTTATAACTAATTTTTAATTTTGATCCACTTGTTGTACATAGTTTTTCTGAAGTTTTTTCAAAAAATTTGGTAGGAATTAATCCTTCCAAAATACAATTTGAGTCAGCACCTGTATCAAATAGGGCCAAAGTTTCCAGAACAAAATCATTAACTATTATTTTAATAGGGATATAAAACTTTTGGATTTTAATCCTATTGATTAATCCCATGAATTTTTCTTCTATTCTACTTTCATTTTCATTTTCTTCTTTAGTTTCTTTATCTGAATCACTTTGGTCTCCTAAGTGAGATAAGATTATTTGATGGATTTCTTGTTGTTGTTTAAGGTCTTTAACCTCTTTCTTAAGATTGCTGATCTCTATTTGGAGATCTTGAATAGTAGTTGGCTTTGCAGTGGTGTTTTCTAATCTTTTAAGAATATTGCAAACATCGAATTTATTACTAGTAATAAACTCTTTATGCCTAGGCTTGGATTCTAAAGTCTTTTTTAATTTGTTTAGGAAAACCTTCTTTTCTTGTGGGTTTGAGATAGATTCTATGGCTTCAAACAAAAGTTCTTGCTCTTTTGTCAAGGTATGAATTTCTAGGATTTCTTCTTCTTCTGAAGATGATACTTGTTCATCTTGTTGGATTTGATTAAGGTTCTCACTAGAATATTCCTTTTCAGATTCTTCTTCTAAGGTTTTGATGAGAAGATTATTAATTTGTTATTCAACGACTGATTCTAGGTTGAGATCCCTAATTGTAACATCCTAAAATTTATTTAATTATTTTTAGAAATTAATTACATTATTATTATTATCAATTTTATTTTAATAGAGGGGTTAATGATTTTATAAACTGATGAGGCTTTATCTAAATTATTTTCATTTATTAATTTAATTAATTGAATTAACGGGGGAGGCTGACGGGTAGGTCAGGGTTGACCCGACCCAGCTAGAATATTAGACAGAGGGTAATTAGTTTACCCTAATCGGTGTTTTACGCGTTAGACAGCCAAACCTAGAGGAAAGAGAACGCCGACCTGCAAGGAAGAGGAGTTAGGGTGTTCAGACCGTCCTAGAGCCGCATCAGATCATCACTATTCTTCACATCTAAGGTACAGGGGAGATTGATTTGGTCATATATGAATGTGGGAGGGTACGAGTAGTGAGGGCAATCCCTAAGTCCCTCTAGGATATAAAAATTCTCAATTTTGTTTGGTTATTATGTTATAAAAATATTTTAATCGGTAAAGAAAACAATTTGTCAATATGTTTTGTGGTCTGATTAATGTCTTGTCCTAATGTGATTTTTGTTGGGAAATCGTATGGTTAATTGCTCTAATTACTTGATCCTTGTGATTGTTTATGGTTGTTCATGATCTGGGGCTCTTGTGTGCAATGATGAAATTGAGTGAAATTCAATGGTGTTTTATGTGCGTTTCTGTGCTTTTTGATAAATGATTTATAATGATGATGGTTAAATTAATATGGTTGGGTATGACTATGGATTGTGCGAATGATGTATAAATAATGAGAATAAGAGTGTGGATGAGAATGCATTGAACATGGACATAAGAGGCATGAGATGCATGAAACGCCAGATGTGGCTATAATACCCTGGCCATATGTGGTGTTTAACAGGGGACCTTGGCCAAAAGTGGTGTTTAACAGGGTGGACTAATGATGGGGGACATTCATATGCATGGGCCATAGGTGGTGTTTAACCATGCTGCACGCTGGCCATAGGTGGTGTTTAACGGTTGTGTGGAATGTCTTCGCACGGGCCATAGGTGGTGTTTAACTGTGAGACACACCGGCCCATATGGGGTGTTTAACGGTGTGGCCATCATTAGTGATAACTAAGGGGATTTAGGAGGTTTGCCCATGGTGTGGAGTTCCGACTCGAGACTCTTAGGTGTGGTGATGAGCATATGCATTGTGCGAGCATGTGCATTTTGTAAACATGAATGAACTGTGATTGATTTTGAATGAATGAAATGTGATTGATATATGGGCATTTGTTAACTGTTAGTAATTGAGTACGGTAATGGGTGGGATTTGGGACATTATCTGCCTTTATATATGATTGAATGTGATTTCTCACCGTACTTTCTCTTGTTGTTTTTCTTTTAGGTAACGTTGAGGGCACTCATAGTGCCAAGTTTTGAAAAGGCGGGGTCTTGCTTTGATTAGTGTGACATCAGGGTTCTAGAAGTTAGAATAGTTACTCTATGACTTGATGTTTGAATGACTTATTTTAAAGATGATGATGACTTTAGTTTTCTCAATTATAATGTTTAGATCTAAAACCTCCTTGAAAACTTTGTGCCTACCTTTTAATTACCATGTGAACCTTTTATCCTTAATACAAATTGTGCTTTTTGATTTTAACTATTACCCTATCTTCATTTTATTTATTTTATTAATTTAATTTAAGTATTCGGGGTAGAAGGGTGTCATATTTAGTGGTATCATAACAGGTCGATTCATTCGGCCGTGAGTTATATGTCTAATACATTTAGCATTGCGTTTGTTAGCATGGTTGGACTGATTTGAAATATGACAATAAATTGTTTGTTCTGTTTTGTATTGTGTTGAATTCTGGGTGATTCATTCAACCAGTGAGTTATGTATCTACCATGTGTTAGTATTTATTTATGTTAAGTGTGATGTACAAGTGCAGTAATCTAGTGTATTTTAAGGAAGTGTTGAGGTAATATAAATGTTCTTTTGTTGGTTGTTGTATCAAGCATCCCTATTGCTAACTACGATCTATTGAGCCTGATCACCTCAATATGTTGTTAAAGGCAAAAAGGACTCTTGGCGAGCCGGTGGATCAATTGATTTGAAATGTTTTCTTTTGAAGAATGAACATTTTGTTGTGACTAGCGTAAGTAGCTATTTATTTTGGATGTCTGTGAAGTTTGAGGAATGAGTTCCTCATCTTTGTTCTAATAAAATTGGAAAGTGATGATGTGATGTGTTTTATTGCTGTATTTATTATTGTTTATTGTGTTTTTGGTGCTTACTATTATCTTAATCTTAATAGATTAAGATGACAGTAAAGAGAGTGTGAAGATTCATGCTTCACAGCTCATGGAAAATGCCTTAAGTAATTAATGAGTTAGAGGGGATACTTGAGGGTAGTGCTTCAGATTCTTAGAGATTAACATGCTAAATTATTTGAGTGTGACCTTTGGTTAGAAGAAGTGAGTTTTATAGGTCATGTAATCTCTAGAAGAAGTATAGGGGTAGATCATTCTGAGGCAGAAGTTGTTCTTAAGTGGGAGATCCCTTAATCGGTGAGTGAGCATAGAAGTTTTCTTGGACTAGTTGGTCATGAGAGAAGGTTTATCTAAGTTAGCTTGACCTTGATGGAGTTAGTTAGGAAGGGAGTTGTTTTGGGTAGAATAGTTAGTGTGGGTATAGCTTCCAAACCCTTAAGGAGAAGTTGACTAGTGCACTAGTTTTAGTATTGTCAAACCTTAGTGAACCTTTTGTAGTATATTGTGATACTTCTAGGATGTGTATAGGTGGAGTGTTGACGCAAGAGGGTAGAGTGGTAGCTTATGCTTCTAATCCACGAGAGGAATTACCCTACCCATGATCTTGAGTTGGCGGCTGTAGTGTTCATTCTTAAGATTTGGAGACCAGAAGACTTTAAAGTTCTTGAAGTGTCAAAAGAAACATAATTTCTTCCCTTTATCTCACTACAAGGATTTATGGCCATGATTCCCTTATCTTCATGGGAACCATTGCTTTCACCCATTGATGATGCTGGAGAAAACCCATCAGTGGATGCAGAAGGTGACATGCAACAACGGTTCTTTTTTACAGATGAATAAGTTGGGTGACAACATTTTCTGGGGTGATTTTGTTGGTTATTATTCTATGGTTAGATGGATGGATAAGGGAACAATTGCAAGCAGAAGGGTTGCTATTAGGGGTATCATTTTTCACTATTGAAAACTCAGTAAAGTTGCTGTAGGGTGAACACAAACAGGTAGAGCCATTTATGCAAGAATGAGAGCTCAACGATGAAAATTCCCGAGAGAGAGTGGTACAACTAGTTAGATTTCTCTATCAAACATTTTCTGCAATAACAGTCATTGCTTTACATTTCATAGAATCAAGGCCAATAAGAAAGGTAGGATATTTGTGTGTCATTGTGCATTTAGAAACCTTACCTCTTGCTTTGACAGTTTAGTTTTTCCCATTGACTTCATTTGAAAACAGAGGAACTCTTTTGGTGGGAGCTATTGAGGCATTTCTTTTAACTCTTCTTGATATTGTGGTGGCCTAAATGGAAAGAGACATAACGGATTTTGTTAATGATTGTTTAGTTTGAGAAAAGCTTGAGTAGCATCTAAGGATACTAGTCCGTACTATTGAGATGAGTCATGGTATAGTTGTTTAATAAAAGTTAAATGGAAGATATGCGTTCTTTAAGTTATGTGATCTTTAGAGCAAGAACTCAATAGTCAGCCTTTTAAGGTAGGAGTTTCTCTTAAGTTAAAACCTTGCATTAGTGAGTAAGATTATAAATTTTCCTGGGATTGAACAAATACCGTGGTGAATTCCTAGACGTATTCCTTAAGTTAGCATAGTCTTTAACTCAAGAATCTAGGAAGGGAGCAAGGTTTAGGTGGATTGATAATTTGGAATTAGTTCCTAATGTCTTGGAGAAGCATTATATAGTGTGCCAACCTTAGTAATACCTGACCTTAGTTATTGAGAGGAGTGTTGTTACTAGATAGTGAGGATGTATTTTAATCTTACAGACAACTGGGAGTTGTAAGACGAATTATGTGACCCCTAGCTTGGAGGTAGTAGCAGTAATGGCTACTCTTAAGATTCGAAGACACCACTTGCATGATTTTAAGTTGATATTCTCGATGACGTAGAAACACTAAGTGGAAATTCAACTAGTAGGAGAGGAACCTAAAATAGATGAGGTGATTGGAATTTCCAAATGACCAAGGTTTTAGGAAGCCATCACTAGGTAGAATCAAGATAGTAGAATATGTCGTAAATAGGAGATCCTTTTGCATCCTTTCGTGTGATTAGAGGGCATGATCTGTTAACTAGTTAGAACACCAATTTTAGTGGATAGAAGAGAAACCATAAGACGAGGGAATATGATTTTCTAGATGGCATTAAGTAATTTAGAAATGGAGTTATGTACTTAGTAAGTCTTAGAAGAGGATCGTACGGTAGATTTAATATTGAATCGAGGTGGTATAGATGCCTAAGGATCTTTGGAAGATGTTTTGGCAGCTTAAATCATGGGAAGAGTGGATAAGTGTGAGCACCTATTTGATTGACAGGTTGGAATCCTAGAGTTATTTTAGAACTTGGGGGAGAGATTTTGTTAAACTCGAGGAATTTAATTAGATTGGGTTCAGTCTATCACTTCACCCGTGCCATGTACACAATAATTGCACATGTTTCAACTCTGTACGTACATTTTTATTCTGGCGAGTAATCGAACTAACTTGTTTGAAGGTTAAAAGAAGACTAGGTATGAGAATTGATACTAGAAATTGTGAAAGATTTAAGGTTAACTGGTTTAAAGAGGTGAGATGATTATTTAGCCAATGCAAATCGAGTAAGGACTGTCGTTAGAAACACTAAATGAGTAAGGGGAGGGCAATTGTAAGGGTATGGGAAGTACTTACTCTATGTAAATTCGAGGACGAATTTTCTTTTAGGAGGGGAGAATTGTAACATCCTAAAATTTATTTAATTATTTTTAGAAATTAATTACATTATTATTATTATTATCAATTTTATTTTAATAGAGGGGTTAATGATTTTATAAACTGATGAGGCTTTATCTAAATTATTTTCATTTATTAATTTAATTAATTGAATTAACGGGGGAGGCTGACGGGTAGGTCAGGGTTGACCCGACCCAGCTAGAATATTAGACAGAGGGTAATTAGTTTACCCTAATCGGTGTTTTACGCGTTAGACAGCCAAACCTAGAGGAAAGAGAACGCCGACCTGCAAGGAAGAGGAGTTAGGGTGTTGAGACCAGATCCCTAGAGCCGCATCAGATCATCACTATTCTTCACATCTAAGGTACAGGGGAGATTGATTTGGTCATATATGAATGTGGGAGGGTACGAGTAGTGAGGGCAATCCCTAAGTCCCTCTAGGATATAAAAATTCTCAATTTTGTTTGGTTATTATGTTATAAAAATATTTTAATCGGTAAAAAAAACAATTTGTCAATATGTTTTGTGGTCTGATTAATGTCTTGTCCTAATGTGATTTTTGTTGGGAAATCGTATGGTTAATTGCTCTAATTACTTGATCCTTGTGATTGTTTATGGTTGTTCATGATCTGGGGCTCTTGTGTGCAATGATGAAATTGAGTGAAATTCAATGGTGTTTTATGTGCGTTTTCTGTGCTTTTTTGATAAATGATTTATAATGATGATGGTTAAATTAATATGGTTGGGTATGACTATGGATTGTGCGAATGATGTATAAATAATGAGAATAAGAGTGTGGATGAGAATGCATTGAACATGGACATAAGAGGCATGAGATGCATGAAACGCATGAGATGTGGCTATAATACCCGGCCATATGTGGTGTTTAACAGGGGACCTTGGCCAAAAGTGGTGTTTAACAGGGTGGACTAGTGATGGGGGACATTCATATGCATGGGCCATAGGTGGTGTTTAACCATCTTTTGGCCCATAGGTGGTGTTTAACGATTGTGTAGAATGTCTTCGCACGGGCCATAGGTGGTGTTTAACTGTGCGACACACCGACCCATACGGGGTGTTTAACGGTGTGGCCATCATTAGTGATAACTAAGGGGATTGAGGAGGTTCGCCCATGGTGTGGAGTTCCGACTCGAGACTCTTAGGCGTGGTGATGAGCATATGCATTGTGCGAGCATGTGCATTTTGTAAACATGAATGAACTGTGATTGATTTTGAATGAATGAAATGTGATTGATTTTGAATGAATGAAATGTGATTGATATATGAGCATCTGTTAACTATTAGTAATTGAGTATGGTAATGGGTGGGATTTGAGACGTTGTCTGTCTTTATATATGATTGAATGCGATTTCTCACTGTACTTTCTCTTGTTGTTTTCTTTTAGGTAACGTTGAGGGCACTCATGGTGCCAAGTTTTGAAAAGGTCGGGTCTTGCTTTGATTAGTGTGACATCGAGGTTCTAGAAGTTAGAATAGTTACTTTATGCCTTGATGTTTGAATGACATATTTTAAAGATGATGATGACTTTAGTTTTCTCAATTATAATGTTTAGATCTAAAAACTCCTTGAAATCTTTTTGTCTACCTTTTAATTACCATGTGAACCTTTTATCCTTAATACAAATTGTGCTTTTTGGTTTTAACTATTACCCTGTCTTCATTTTATTTTTTTTATTAATTTAATTTAAGTATTCGGGGTAGAAGGGTGTCACACTAATTTTCTTTTTCAGCCTACAATTTACTTACATGGGCCTGTTTTCCACAATTGTAACAGACTATTTTTGTTTTGGGATTTTTTGGAGTTTTTTGCATTTTATCCTCTTTATTAAGTGAGGATTTTTCTACATATTTTCTTTTTGGAAATTTCTTTCTGGGAACAGGTTTGTTATTTTTAAATTCTTTTTTGGATTGTTGTTTCTTCTTTTGTTTTGAACATGTTGGTAATCCAAATTGTTCACAGAAGGATCCTAAATCCCTTTTATTTTGGGCCTTTTCTTTGGCTAATTGTCTTTGGATTTTGTCATCTTGATATATTTTTAAGGCTACATTTTGGATGTAAGAGATAAGTTGTCCATAACTAAGGTTGTCATATGGAATATCTCCATTTGTAGATTGACTACGAATTTTATCTCTAACCTTATCTCCTAAAGATCTAGGAAGACCAGCTAGAAATTTCTCTTTCCAAAAAGGTTGTTGGCTATCTTCTCTAGTGTAAACTCTAGTTAGAAAAGTATCTCTATACCATCTAAAGTCTGCTAAGGTTTTACACTTAAGATTTGATAATAATTCAGCTGACCTATCTTTCCATAAAGATGGGTCGCCTATGAAATGTTGTGCTATAGTAAATATTAATGTATTTACCGCATCAGGGATTTCTTCCTTGTCTTCATTGATTATGACTTTGCCATCAAAATCTGTCTTAATAGCACTATAAATTGAAGTTTTTCATCATTAGTGAGATAATTATCCCACCATCCTTTTAATTGTCCAGAAAATCCTGCTACCAGAGTATTAACTATTGTTTCTTCTGAACAATCATGGATAGTTTGGTATGTCGTGGCTACCGTTGACATATGTTGGAGTGTATTCATTATGTTATACTCTGTTTGAGCATCTATATTCCATTCATAAATGTTGTTTGCACTAAAACTTCTAAAATTACCTTCACCTCATTCTTCTAAAAGAATGTCAGGTGTTGTTGGTCTTTGGTAATAAACTTTAGAAGGTGTCTTCCAATTTTTTGTATTAATTGGGTTTATTTCTCTTTCAGATACTGAAGCGTCTTCAGATGCTTGATCTGAAGTTTTATCATTGTCTTTTTCAATGATATTTATAAGCTTAGAAGTTTGTCTTGTTCTAATCTTATGTGAATCTTCGTATGTCTGAGGTGTTTTCGGGATGGTTCTAAGCAAGCTATTAATTTTTGTTAATAATTCACTATTACTATCCCCTACTTCTTCTTTGGTAAAGTTTTGTTTTCTTAATTCTTTGAATTTTTGCTTAGCTTTTTCACTAACCTTAAATGGTTTGAATAATGATTTTTCAATTTGGACCTGAGAGGGTGTTGCCTCCTTATCCTTTAATTTTGTAAAGATTTTTTCTTTACCAATTGATTCTCCTATTACCTGAAGGTATTTATTGGTGTAATTATCCTATTCCATTAGGCTTTTAATATCCTTCGGGGTGATATCTTCATTGATATCTTTTGTTTTGAAGGGTGTAGCCAAGACAGGTTTATCGTTACTGTCTTTTACTTTGGGCAATTGGTATTGGGTTGTGGGAGTTAATTCAAATTGAATTAACTCACATCCTTAATTTGCCAAGTTGTAATGACATTAAGATCCCCTATGATTTCAGTTTGCCATGGGTATTCTATTTTTTCTCTGATGGTGTATGCATGGAACCAATCAAAGAAAAGAATATTAATTTTAACTTTTTCTATAAATTTATAAAATTTATCTTGGATTTTCTGTCTTTTTTCTCCCTTATACGGTCGAAAAAACCATTCTCTCTGTTTCTTCAAAGTAAAAGTCTTTTCTAAGGGTATCCTTATCAATGCTAAATTTGTCAGATAACATCATAAGAATCATTAATAGAGGAATATGTTGGGGATTGGATTGACTTTTGGTCATCTTCCAATTCTTGTTGGTATGTTGTTCTAGGGATATTAGAGGTTGTATCTAATCCTTGAAAATTTATGTTAGACCGGTTTTGTGACGCAGATCTAAACAATCCTATTGGTATAGATGTTGGTACTGAAAAAGATCTTCTTGCAGATCCATAGTGTGAGGCTTCTATTTTGGACGAGAAGGAATTTCTCCTATTGAAAGTTATTTCAACTTTTCCAGAATTATTTTGTCTAATGTCTTCTATACATGGAGCAGGTCTAGGGATTGAGGGTGCTGCCTTATCCATAACCCATTTTTCAGGAAGGGTAACCTCATCTCATTTAATTATTCTTGGAAGAGAAACATTAGCCTTTGTCATATCTGTGATAAACAAAGTTGTTTCTCTTTTTTGAGGTTTAAGAAGGACTCTTGATGCACAAGTATTCATGACCTTGTACTGAATCTAATAAATTAAGGCGGCTGGAATTGAGCCTTCTTTCATGTCTAAACCATGAAATTTTATATTTAAGAAAAGAGAGTCGAGAATATTTCTATCCATTAGACTTACTATTTTATTTGGGTAACAATTGAAGTAGATTGGTCCTTGACCTAGACTAATTTCTATTGTTCCAATTAAGGAGTCTTCAAATTTATTGTGCCTGATATCTCTTAGACACATTAAGACAACGACGTCTATACCCATGTCTATTAATGGTTTGATTGCTACCTGTACACATCCTATGTGTAGGTATCTGTATTTTTTGATATGTTCAATTATTGAATTTTTTGATAAGAGATAAAATTCTTCTCCAATATCCTGTCCTAGATGAATATTGTTTTCTACAGTTTTAGTAATGTAATCAAAACTGTGTTTTTGTTTAATTGTTTCAGAACATATAATTTTATCCTGAGGGATTTCTGGAATAGTCCAATCATCCATATTTTGGTTTATTTCTTCTAAACGAACTTCTTCATCGAAGATATTGTGTTTTGGGGTGACCTCGTGGGTCTGATTATCTTGCTTAGTGAGCAAATTGAGGGTTTTTGGATTAGAGTTTGAGGATGTTGAAGAGCTAGAGCAAAAAGAGATTTTAGAGAAAGAACGCAAAAATTTAGACATGATTAAGACATCCTCTAGTATCATTACCCTCATCTGGTTCCATAGAAATATTTCCATAAAGGTATTTATTGCTGATATTATTAGATCTGGTAAAATAAAATGATTTATAACTCTTTTTTTTTTTACACCAATATATCTTGGATACTTTCCCATAGCCACCAGTATATTATGTCTTTTGATATTATTAAACAATACACCTTAGCCTTACTGCATTTTTCCACATACGGGACTTACTGCTACATTATCATTTAAATAATATACCAGACTGCCGTACTTCCAGGAAATTATTCAAACATATACTGTTCAGACTAAAGTTACTGTATAAACATTTACTGTTTAGATTAAAGTTACTGTACAAGCATTCCAGATCTTTTAACTCAACATACAGATCCTTTATGGTCCTAGTCCTACTTCCCCATCAGGCCTGGTATCAAAATTGATTTGGTTAATCTTTTTCTGTATAAGATTGATATTTCTGGTGATGGGTTTTGTGGAGAATTCAAAGGCAATCTTTCTCCAATATATATATATTGGTGTTTTATCAATATTTTTATTATACTTTTCATGTATCCAACCAACATAGTAAAACTATATATACTTCATTCTCTTTTTTATTTTGAATATATATGTTCATATCTCCTTAGAAAAAAGAAACTATATTATAAAATAAATAATTAATTATTTAACAAGATTTTTTTTATCTTATGTGTTCTTTATTTTTAAATAAGTTATTTTTAGTTTACTTGAAGATAATTTGCTTATTTTTAAAATAATGTTCAATATTTGAGTTAAAAATTTTTAGTAATATCAAATTAAAATATTGGTAAGGATGTTCAATGAAAATTGAACCATCCAATCCAATCCAAACAACATTTTATTGGATTGAATCAAATTGAATTGTTTTAAGAAAACAATCCAAACCGAACCAAACCACACATTGTTTTAATCTTTGGATTAGATGACTTTTTGAGTTAAAATCGATCCACGAACACCCTTAAAGTCACTTTTGTTATGTTCATGCTAATGGGAGAAGTAGAAAACTGGTGCCAATTTGTTAGACAACAACTAGAAGCTGAATGAAGATAAATAACTTAAAGGATATTTAGGCAGCGATTTCTAGAAAAATAATTTCCAGAAGAACTTAGAAGATATAAGGAAGTTGAGTTTCTAAACCTAAAGCAAGGAAATATGTCGGTTGGAGAATATGTAACGAAGTTTGACAAATTTTCAAAGTATTACCCTTATTTAATGAAAGGGTGGATGAATGTTAGAGATGTTCAAAATTTAAGAGAAGATTGAGACCAAATATCAAGAAAGTTGCATGATACTTGGAGATTACTCAATTCCATACATTGGTTAATTGTTATATAATTTATGAAGATGATACTAAGGCAAAACATAATGGAGGAACATAGGACCATAGAGGAATAATTAGAGGGATTTCCATGACAAAAAGAAGTCTTATCATATTGCACCTTGTTTCTTTAGGAATACCTTTAGATATAAGAACCAAGTTGCTACCAATAACTCTAACTTTAGAGTTAATAACCCTATTCGTTGTTTCCAGTGTAGAGGGCCACATTTTGCAACTGACCGCACTCGAAAATGGTAATTTGTTACAATTGCGAAAAGCCTAAACATCTTAGCAGAGATTATACTACACCTAAGAAGGAAGATGGAGATGGCAATAGAAATCACAACATCAATTCTCAACCAAAGAGACAAAAGAAAATAGGACAGGTTATCACATTGAGTGATATTGAGGCTGCCCAATCTAATGACCTCGTTCAAAGTAAATGCATCATAAATGAAATGTACTATGGGATTATGGTGCAACTCACTCATTTATCTTACATGATTGTGTGAAACACTTGAAGTTTTCTATTTCTCTATTACCATATGATCTTGTTGTTTCTACTCCTACCGATGTTCCCATCATTAGATCATAATCATGTATGAATTGTTGTCTTATTATAGAAGGTAGGAAATTTTTTGTGAACCTCATCTATTTACCCTTATCTCATTTGGATATAGTATTAGGAATAGACTAGTTATCTTCCCATCATGTCCTTCTAAATTGTCATGATAAAACCTTATTATTCAAACCGATTTCTAATAATTTTGTTGAATTTGAGAATTCAAGACTTATAACTAACTACCAACCAAGTCATTGCTTTAGGAAAAAGTAAAGCTCAAGTATACGTGGTTCTTACTTCTCTAAAAGTAAAGGGAAGCTCTGATGTTAGTATGTTACTTGTGGTCAATGAATATCTTGATGTTTTTCCTAAGGATATCCCTATATTACCTTTGAAAGAGAAAATAGTTTACCATATATTTGATACCTAGATCAATACCTATATTTATAGCTCCTTATAGGATGTCACCTCTAGAGTTAGCAAAATTGAAAAGGCAATTAGAAGAACTTTTTGAGAAACAATCTGTCAAACCTGACGTTTCTCTATAAGGTGCTCCAATATTGCTAATAAAGAAGAAAGATGGAAGCATGAGATTGTGTGTGGATTGTCATCAACTTAACAAAATTACTGTCAAGATTAAGTATATGCTTCCACAAATAGATGATCTTATGGATCAATTGGGCAGAGCTACCATGTTTTCAAAAATTGACCTAAAATCTAAGTATCATCAAATTCATGTCAAAATATAAAATATTTTAAAGACTTCCTAGGACTAGATATGGTCGTTACAAGTATTTGGTGACCCCTCTTGATGTAACCAATGCTCCTACAACTTTTATGGATTACATGAATCAAAATTCCCATCAATTTTTGGATAAATTTGTAATAATTTTCATAGACGATATTTTGGTCTATTCTAGAAATTCTAAAGAACGCGCAAAATATTTAAGAATTATATTGTAAATCTGGGATAGACAATTGTATGGAGAACTTTCAAAGTGCGAGTTTTGAATGTAACAAGTGAACTTTTTGGGTCATAATCTTAAGGTGGAATATTTGTAGATCTTGCAAATAGTACGTTGGGAATAACCTGCAAAGATTGCAAAAATGTGGTTTCTTAATATTGACTAGTTATAAGAAGTTTGTTATAGTATATCTATTTATATACATTTTTTATAATATATATTATATATTGTATCCCTTAGTGATAAGAAATATAGTGGACCAATTAAATAAGATATGAGATAGGATAAAATTATGGTATCTTATTAGAATCATGGTAGAGTTAGAGTATTTTCATTTACAGATCAAATATAAAAATAAAAATTGAAAATTAGCCTATTAGATTAACTAACAATTAAAAAATTCATAATAATGAATAACATATCATAAAAATTTAAATTATATAAATAAAAAAAATAGAAGACTATAATTCTATAACAGGAGAAAAGAGATCTAATTTTTAAAATTCAAGTTAGCAATTCTAATTATAAAAAAATATTTATGATATCCAGATATTATGTTTAAAGTTTTAAAAGCATAGTTGACCTTTAAAGTTTAAAGCAAAATTTACTTCTTAATTTAAGCTTTAAAAAAATACCACAATAAAATAATATTTTAATTTATTTTTTATAAAGACACGTTTAGATAAAACTCTCTTGTGTATATTTTGGAGGAACAAAGGCCACCCCATATGTGCAAGAGGCTCCTCCGCCCCTAGGCACAACATATGTTGTATTAACACTATTTTCCATGCCAAGAATTCAATATACTGTGGCTCATAACATCAAAGGAGTTCCTTTGCACAAACAATTGCTAACCCCAATCTAGTTTGGTTCACACAGCAACTCACCTAAGCTTGTAAATCCTGAATTTGGACGAGACTTTATGCAGGAGTTAACGGAATCAAGCTCATTGAATGTGGAAGCACTATAGGATTGAACATGCACTGTGATTTCAGATCCTGAATGGAGCAAGCCTGAACCATGTTGTTGTTCTTAACATCAAACAGGTAGAGATTTTCACACACCTTCATGAGCAAGAGCCCATCTTTGAAGGCCAGAGGATTCACCCATGGGCCATTCACCCTCTCCAACACATGGCTCTTCAAGTTCAGAAATAACTGAGGCCATTCTCCTTCAATCTCCTCCAGAGACTTAAAATGCACAATTTCCCACTTAAACTCAAAATAGTCCTCAAGACACCACACATGAACACCCTGCTCCGACACAACCACATAATGCAGCCTCCCTTTGGATTCCCCAATGCAGGCTTCAGGAACAGCAATGAACTCCGACCCGGGAACCGGCACCGGAACCAACCATGCCAGCTCCTTCTCCACATCAAAAGTGAGGACTTGGTCACCATCTGTGAGCCAATGCAACACACCCCCAATGTATATTCCTTCCTTCTTCACCAACTTGCTATAACACTGGCATGTTTCACTGGATTTCCTCCATGATCCTTTCTCAGATGAATACAACTCAAATGTAAAGTACAACTCCCCCTCTTCCTCCTCCTCCTCCTCCTCTTCCTCCTCCCCCTCTTCCTCCTCCCCCTCTTCCTCCTCAACTTGCTTAATTCTCACCAACTTGAATGCATCAATTGAAGGGTCAATGTCAAAAGCCAGTGCCAGTGCCATGCCTCTAATATTCATGTCATAGTGAGAAACAGGCCAAGGCCACTGCAACTTAACCCACTCCCTATTTGAAGGGTTACACACATATATAACAGGCTTTTCACAAGGGAAACAGCTGCGGCAGCACACCAACCCTTTGCACGATGCCAACACGACAACATCCTCTGGGAGAAAACCGAAAACCGCTTGCTTTACTTTGAGACTCGTTGTCTCAGCGGGGATGTAACTCACGGTTTTGATGTCCTCGTTGCACCAGATGAACTTCTCCTGCAAAATGAACCCCGTTAACGCCACCTCCGTTCTTCCTAGGTGAGCTTTCGCGAAGGAACGGCTCGAAATCACGTGCAGCCACTCCTTGCAAACGCACTTCAAATGCAACAAATCCTTAGCGGGAATACGCGACAGAATCTCAACCAGAACATCGCTGTTCAGGAACCTCTCCGCCTTCTTCATTTTCTGAAAATTTCCATTAGTAATCGATTAAATCATTATTCCCAGCTTAACAAACAAAACCAGAACATTATCATTGCAATACAGAGAGATGAATCTAAATATCTAATAACATTTATCTCTTCAAACATTTTTTGTATATCACTGTAAAACACCTAAAGCAAAAGAATAAAATAAAATGTTATTTAGCATTAGCAATGCAGATTCGAAGGGAGAAAACTACGACGTGCAATTAGCATAATAATAGTATAGCTAGCTACTACTTACTAAAAACAGAGGCGAGGATTAAAACTAACTAGCTAGTAACAAGACGAAGAATGAAATCTTTGGACATTTCTCTTAAAACTAATGGAACAGTGTTAATGTTAACATTGATTCTTAGATACAAAAAAATATATATATACCGTGATAGAGACCTAATTTGGATACCAACAAGAATGTTGACAGAAAAGGAAAACTAAGGCTATAACTCCTCGGTGAAGAAACGCTTTTATTTAGAAGGAAATGGAATATGAAGGGACTTTTTGATTTTTTTTCACTCACCAAATTGAGTCTCTCTCTCACACACATCGTAGTAACTAACTGTGGTGGTGTGCAGTGTGCAGTGTGCAGACGGTAGCGCTTGTGTGTATAATATAGTGGCAAAAAGCTAAAAGGAGAGCGAGTGAGTACATAACACGCGCGCCTAGAGTTTAATGAATACCAAGGGATATGTGTACGGAATAGTGGAATAGAGAAAGCCAGTCTCGTATATTTCACTTATTTATTTCTAATCGAACGGCTACAGTTAACCGAATTCCAACCGTCGTGGCTGGGTCCCTGCAAAACGAGCCTTTTCTTTTTCCATAGTGGCATAATTTGGTTTTAAATTTTCCTGACTTGTGTAAGTTAAAAATAATTAAATCATAAGCTCCCCTCCCCCCTTACTATTTGAGTTTGATGTTATGGGTTAAATTAGAATATTAAAAATGATAATTCTATATGATACAGATAAGAATAATTTTGCGGAGAAGGTGAAACTGTATAGAATTATTTACTTGATTGGGGCATATAAATATATATATTTCAAATGAAACTTTTTTATAATAAGAAAATACAAAATTTTAAGAATTGTTGTGCGATTAAAACTTAGTTAAAGTCTATTTATGAATTATCATTACCATTTACTATACAACTGCTTTGAAGATTGTGATGGTTGAAAAAGTAGCATAATTATGAGTTTCATAAGATGTATTTAATTAATTGAGTTTTAATCTTAACTGAAATTTTTTTTAATTATAATTCAATAACTATGATTGAAGGGTAGTATTTCTTATTTGTAAAAATTTTTCATTTGGAATTCGTCATATATATATATATAAAGGATAAGATTCATTCACCCAAGAGGTCAAAGTTAGTCAAATTATACTTTCAATATCTTTTATAAAATGTAAACTTAATCAATCCAATTATTAAATGTGATGTTCTTATTAATTAAATCACATATACAGAATTTCATGTAATTCCAAAATTATTTGACAGTTCTTTATATTACTTTATTTTAACATATAATATAATATTTAAAATATATGTATATATTCATTATTAGATAACATATGTAGAAAAGTCTAAATTAGAAGTTTTTTTTATAGAAGTCCTTTTTTATACAAGATAATTCGAGATAGCAATAGAAGAATACATCCTTGATTAATATATTGCTTCTGATTCAAGATTTAAACATAAATAATCAAGAATCTATGGATGAAAGAATATTTATTAAAAAACTTAATTTTTTTAAATAGATTTTAGTATTATGAAAGATTAATTTTTGTCTTTCAATTAGAGGGATATATGGATTAATTCATACAAAAAATTATACATATTTTTATAGTTACTAGACTAATATTAGATTTATATATACATAACGTATTAAATTTAAACATGTCAAGAATGATTTTGAATATGTATAATTTGAATAAGTAGGGCTATTCTTTATGAAGATTTCCTTTTTTTATACTTCTAATATTCGAATAAAACTTTTTCTATACTTATTTTCTTTATTTATAAGGTTTTAATTTAAGATTTTATTTTCAAAAGAAGACTGTCACAACCTGATTTGTGACGTCCTTTAGGATGGGTCATAATGAGTCGAAGGAGTCTCGGCCACCAATAGGCCGAAACCATTTCGGCCTCTAGGAGTCGCCACCAACATTTATTTTAGGAACGTCGGGAAACCAAGGGAAAAGGCTGGTTTGAGCATCAGAGTTGCGGGTTCGGGAGTTGGTTACGCATTAGGAACACAAGGTGTCCCAACATATCTATCACCCGATAGTTACCATAGTTTAGCTATAAGGTTGTAGGGATGATGTTTAAGTTTGGGTCCTATAGAGGTTACAAAGAGTCAAGGATGGGAGTAAGTGTTTTTGATTCTTTTATTTATGACTTGATAGGAGTGTGCCTCTTGTGCCTACGTATCTCGGCTTTAGAGGAATCAAAGTTCACGTAGTTCTGGCCGGTGGAGGGTTCATGGAGGAGCGTGGTTTCCTTGCATCAATCTATGCTCGGGGTGAGCTCAGCATTTAAAAGTGGAATTCGTCAGAGGGGTTTTAGCCATGAGTGGGCCGAGATTGACTCGACCTTAATGACAGGGGGAAATGGTTTCGGCCTGACTTAAGTAGGGATAAAGGGATTCTGAACCTAAGAACGCGTTAAATACTAACCTGGTATTCGAAGAAGGTGAGCCTTTTCGTCCTCTTGTCCGGTACTTCTGCCTCTCTTTGGATCCGAATCTGGGGTTCTCACTCTGCCTTTTACGTGCGATCGCCAATTTTCTCTCACTTTCACTGCACCTTCTAGTTTTGTTCTTTTTACTAGTCCTCCCTTTTTTTTCCCTCTCCCTCAGCTCTTCGTCTTTAGGCCTTATATAGGCCCCAAGGCTGGCAGAAAGTAACTCCCCACGATCCCATGATTCCCTCATGGCCATGGCGGTTGCCTAGTTGTGGAGGCCGACTCCACTCCTCCTGATCCCGCCCTTGACGCGAGTAGTGGGATCCATCCAGATACGTGGGAGACTTGGTCTCGGCCAGTCGCAATGACCGGAGTAGACTTGGTCTCAACCCCACTATCAAGGTCTCGGCCTAGTTCAGAATTATTGGGTCGAGCTGGGAGCCAGGGTTTGACAGGGCTGGTAGGGATTTTGCCCCAGACAGTTTTGAGGTGCGACAGTTGCCCCCTCTTTATTTGTGTTCATCTGGGGAGACAATGGATTCTCCCTGATGAGCATAAATAAAGATTTCAGGTCGAGTTGGTGGATTGACTAATAGATACTAGGTTGTCCACTAAGGCCCAAGTTTGACTGATACTGGACTATCTCTTGGCGTCCAGATTTGACAGGGTCCATGGACTATCCACTGGGCGTCCGCAGTAGACAGAGATACTGAACTATCCCTTGGCATCCAAATTTGATTGGAAAGTATTGGGCTATCCATTGGGGCCTAGGTTTGGCTGGCACTGGACTATCTCTTGGCGTCCAGTTTCAACAGAATCTATGGACTATCCATTAGGCGTCCATAGTAGACATAGGTATTAGACTATCTCTTGGCATCCAGATTTGGTTGGAAAGTACTGGGCTATCCATTGGGGCCCAGGTTTGGCTGGCACTAGACTATCTCTTGGCGTCTAGGTTCAACAGGATCTATGGACTATCCATTAGGCGTCCATAGTAGACAGAGGTACTGGACCATCTCTTGGCGTTCCAGATTTGATTGGAAAGTACTGGGCTATCCATTGGGGCCCAGGTTTAGTTGGCACTGGACTATCTCTTGGCGTCCAGGTTCAATAAGATCTATGGACTATCCATTAGGCGTCCATAGTAGACATTGATGGGTTGGAAGAAAAGAATTTATGTGGGTTTTCCTTTCTTTGGCCGAGATCATGTCGGCTCTTCTCGAGCCGACGCAAAGGCAGCCACGCCAAGACCACATCGGCGTATACCTGGGCTAGGCTAAGATGATTCGGATTGGGCCCTTGGGTATGGGCTGTGGTGATTTGGGCCAATTTTCTTTGGGCTCTTTTTTGTTCTCTTTTTTTGTTTTTGTTTTTTTTTGTTTTTTTCCTTTTTTTTGCCACGTGGTGCCTAGTTTTGAATTTTGAGAGAAGCCCAGGAGCCACGTGTGAGGGGACGCACCTTACCACTCTTCAGACAGGCCTCTTCATTTTCGGAGCACATTGATGAAGGGTGGCGTGATGATTCGCCCGCCCTAGAGAAGCGTACCCTTTAATCATCCTTCGTGGAGTTCCTAGGTCCGCATTTATTACGGGGTGCACACCTGATGCCATTTGAATGTCTTTTCTTCTTGCTTTTTGTTTTCACTGTATTTCCCTATGCTTTTGAGTTTCCTAAGTTCCTCTTCCAGCCATTCATCTACTTCGTGCTTCTTCCAAACTTCGTATTCCTCGCCACCATGTCAAGTACTTCAAGCTCTGAAACCTATTCTCCTTCTTCCTTATCTTCTTCATCAAGGTGAGGCACCTAGAGGCCATGCCTGTCGCTGTGGCTAAGGGGTATTCTTCTTAGGCCCTTGTACCTGTTGCGCTAGTGGCGAATCCCTTGGCGTGGGTCCATAAGGATGTATTGGACATCCATTCTTAGATGACCCGCTTTGAAGTGGGGTCTCTTGCAAAGGGAGGAAAATGAGTTCGCAACCCCCATGCCTACCGGTTGACCATGGTACGCTGCAGCAAGAAAGAGCAGGTATGCCATGCTGCGAAGAAGGGAGAAGAGCCATTCATCTACATGTATGAGACAGTTCTTCTGGATTTGGGGGTTACTCTCTCTTTTGACTTCTTCGAGGCGGACGTCTTAAGGATGTTAGGGATAGCCCCCTCCCAACTTCACCCTAACGATTGGGCGGCCATCCAAACCTTCAGGTGGTGGTGCCTGGCGCTTGGAATACTACCTTCTGTCCCCGTTTTCCTCAACCACTACACCACGTGAGTCGGTCAATCAATGGGTTGGGTGTCGCTGGCGCCCCTGCCAAATACTAGCCTTTTCACCTCCTACACCGCCTCCTACAAGGGCTTTAAGAGTCATTTCATAAAAATCAAGGCGGCTGAGGCGAGTTACTTCTGCATTGACCCTCGACCCCTGCCACTGTATTAGAGGGAGCCTCCCATGTTCAAGGGACTAATGGGGAGTCAACTGTCTCTAGAGGCAAAAATTGGCCTGCAATTACTAGATAGCCTGCCACGGGGGATGAATTGCAAGGACATAGTGTCCTGGGCATCCACAAACAACGCCACATATCGTCTGAAGAGTGAGTTCTTTGTGTGGTGATATTCTTCAAACTCGGTCTTGCGTTAAATGTACTGATTTATTGTGTTTCTGGTTTGCAGGTATGCTTAAGAAGCAAGGCGTCGATATGGCAGAATTGATTAGGAAGGCCAGACTAACCAATGAAGCCAGAGTTACTGGCCAAAAGGCCTCCAATGCCAGCACGACAACTGTTGCGGCCGAGAAGGAGCCAGCCATCGCTACGGTTGAGAAGGAGTCGGCCCCCGTAGTTGAGAAGCTGACAACCCTTGTCGTATTCGAGAAGAAGTCGGCAAGCATATCTGGCAAGTCGTAGGCATCTCTTGCCGACTCTGGTGCGGCCGAAAGGAAGGCCAACGTCTCTATGGAGGAGGAGGCAACCAAGAAGAAAGGAAAAACCGATGCTCCGCCTCCTCCTCCTTTGCCTTCTCAGTCTAAGGGCAAGGTGATTGTGACCTCGGGACCTAATTTTCCCCCTAGAGGACTATCTTGCTTCGTGGCTCCCCCCATTGCTCAATCATTATGGGGTGCAGGTTTTGACGCTCGTGGTCTCTTTCCTCCAAGCCGCATCTCTCAACATGATAAGGGCTTGCTAGTGTCGGTTGGGGCCGACAATTCTTTTGATATGATGATAGCCTATATTGCGCGCTCCATGGCCACCTTGGAAGTCTGGCGAGGGTTGGCGAGGAAGGCTGAGCAAATTGTGGCCAAAGAGGCCATAAATAAGAAGGAACTAGAGAAGGTGCAGAAGGCCAGTGCCAAGTCCCAAGCTGAGGCCTAGAAATTGAAAGAAGAAAATAAAAAAGCCAAGGCTGAAGTGGAGAGATTGAAGGCCGACCTTGCTGCTTCCCAAGCCGAGTCTACCTCCCTGAAGGCCAAGGTCTCTGCATCAAAAGCTGAGGTGGCATCACTGAAGACTGCTCTTGTTGTTGTACAAGAAGACTTGGGCGGAGCTCGCTCAAGAGTAGTTGAGGTGGAGGTTGCCTTGGCTTTTGATAAGGATGCCAAGGTCCAATTGGAGGCTAGCCTAAAGACTGCCAAGGGTGCGCTGAAGACTGTTGAGGCCAAGATTATCGCTCTGGAGTCCGAGGCTGCCAAGGCAAAGGAAGAGAAGGAGGGGCTTGCTAATAGGGTGGAATGCTTGGTGGGGGCCATTGTAGAGCAACATGAAGATGGGTTCAATAAGGCCCTTAGGTAGATAGCATTATTGGCCCCCGATTTTGATCTAAGCCCTTATGACATGACCAAGGAGGTCTAGGATGGGAAGCTTGTTTCCCTCCTAGACTCTCCTCAACAATAGGCTTCAAATGTACTTATCTTTATTATTAATGAAATTGTCCTTTTTATATCTTTGTCTTACTGTTTTGTTACCTTTTATTCTTGCTTCCCCTTAAAAGTTTTATTAGCTTGCCTTCTTTTAAACAGAAGAATAAGACTATAAATAACCTAACCTCTTATGCATTTGGACTACAACCTAAGGCTCAAACTCTTAGCTTTGAAATTTGGCTTACAACTCATTTTGGCTGATCCTTTCTTTTGACAAACTGAAAGTTGGGGAACTAAGTTGGCCTAGGCAAAATAACTAAGTTATATTTTGCAACTTAGATAAGCTTTGCATTCCTAGTTGCTGGCTTCAATCATTCAGACTGGGGCCGACTTGGGTGGAAATTCGACATGAAAACGGCTTAGGCATTGGTTGCGAGTGAGTCGGCGTCTTGGAATCCGAGGGTAATTTGGCGTCCTGGAATCCGAGGGTGAAATTCATTATGGAATCCGAAGGTGCGTCGGCGTCCTGGAGTCTGGGGGTGAGTCGGCATCCTAGAATCCGAGGGGAGTCGGCGCCCTGGATGGATGAGGGTATGATGCAAGGGGAACATGTATGCATGGCTTGGTTAGATGAGGATATTGATGCAAGGGAAACATGTATGCATGGCTTGGTTAGATGAAGATATTGATGCAAGGGAAACATGGCGAGCTCCTCTCTTTTTATTTTTGCTTCCTCCTTCCTCACATGTATTTTTGTTAAGCAAAGAGTAAACGACCGCGCTTCGAGACTTTTTAGGAGTGTTTATCTTTCAACCAGAAATTTAGCCAAGGAACCTAGCATAGGTTTATGAGGTCACTTGAAGTGCTAACTACCTGGCCATGCCTGAGAGGCTGCCATCCCTTGGACTGCTTTTAAAAATATGTCTTTCTTGTTGACTTTTTATTAAAAATTTAGCATGCAAAGGGAGAAGAAAGATATAACACAAAAGACATTTTATTGCTCCGGCTATGATTACAAGTAAGGACAACCTCTTGGCCTAATGCCAAAGGTTGGCAATGGGCAACAACCCCCCCTTGATGCTTGATTTCCCTGGCCTTCCTTCTACCAAGCGTGGACGTTGGCTCTTCAACCGTTACCCTAGTGAGATTTCAGGGAAAGAACATCTTAACTTAGTCCGTGTTAACAAGGTGTTTTAGGTCTTGTCCTTCGGTGTCAGTTAGGATTAAGGCTCCTCCGGAAAAGGCATGCTTCACTACGTAGGGTCCTTCGTAGTTGGGTGCCCATTTCCCTCTCTGATCTTTGACATTGGGCAATATCTTCTTGAGCACCATATCTCCTTTTCTGAACACGCGAGACCTTACTTTCTTATTGAAGGTGTTTTTGACTCGTCTCTGATAGAGCTGACCATGACACAAGACTGTGAGTTGCTTTTCCTCTATAAGGTTTAGTTGGTCCAGTTGTTGCTGGACCCACTCAGCTTCGTCCAGTTCGACCTCTGCTAGAACCCTTAAAGAAGGTATTTCTACTTCAACTGGGAGGACGACTTTTGTACCACATACTAGTGAATACAGGGTTGCCCTCGTTGATGTTCGTACGTAAGTACGGTACCCATGCAGTGCGTAAGGCAGGATCTCGTGCCAATCTTTATATGTTACTACCATCTTCTGTATTATTTTCTTTAAATTTTTGTTGGCGGCCTCTACTGCCCTATTCATCTTGGGACGATAAGGTGTAGAGTTATGATGGCGGATCTGGAACTGCTCGCATAGCTCTATCATCACTTTATTGTTTAAGTTAGTACCATTTCTATGATTTTATGAGCTGGGAGGCCGTACTGGCATATGATGTCATTTTTTATGAACCTTACCACTACGTTACGTGTCACAACGGGATAGGAGGCCGCTTCCACCCATTTGGTGAAGTAGTCAATGGCCACCAAGATAAACATGTGTTCGTTAGAAGCCTTGAGTTCGATGGGCCCGATTACGTCGATGACCCACATGGAGAATGGCCAGGGAGAGCTCAAATTGTGCAACGTGGATGGAGCGAAGTTGATGTAATCTGCATAGGTCTGGCATTTCATGCATTTCTTGACATGCTGGCAGCAATCTGACTCCATTTTGGTCCAATAATACCCGGCTCGAAGGATCTTACGGGCTAGGGCATGTCCATTTGCATGTGTACCGAAAGTCCCTTCGAGCACCTCTTCCATAATCTGTTCAACTTCCTAACGATCCATGCATCGGAGGAGTGTCATGTCTGCATTTCTTTTTTATAGTGTGGTTCTGCTCAAGAGGAAGCCAGAGGCCAACCTCCTCAAAGTTCTCTTGCTATTTTCAGAGGCCCCCTCTGGATATTCCCCTTTCTCTAGGTATTTCCTTATGTCAAATTACTAGGGCTTCACGTTCGTCTCTATTATTTCGAGGCTTAAGTGCTGACAATAGGCCACTCGAGGTTGCTGTCGAACGTGGATTGTCATTTCTTGTCCTTCGTTCACTTGCACCATAGCGGACAGGGTGGTGAGTGCATCTGCCATCTGATTCTCTTCGCGGGGGATGTGGTGGAATGTGACCACGTCAAATGATTCAACTATTTCCTTCACATGATCGTGGTAAGGAATTAGCTTAGCATCTCGCGTTTCCCATTCTCCGCAGAGTTGATAAATGACTAAAGTCGAGTCTTCGAAGACCTTGAGCCTTTTCACTTGATGTTCGAAGGCCATCAAGAGTCCCATAGTGCAAGCCTCGTATTCTGCCATATTGTTAATTTAGCTAAAAAGGGGAAGCACTGGTCTTTTGGCGAGGCCAAGACTACTCCTATCCCGTTTCCTAACAGGTTAGACGCTCCATCAAACCATAGTGTCCACTCCTCTACTGGCATTTCGGTGCTTATGGCTGCCGTGAGATGCTCGTCTGGAAATTCATATGACAGAGGCTGAGAATCCTCCAGGGGGTGATAAGCCAATTGCTTTGCTAAGGCGCTCCCTTTAACGGCCTTTCAACTTACATATATGATGTCATATTCGGACAAAGCCATTTGCCATCGTGCAATTCATCCCATAAGGACAGACTTCTCAAAGATGTACTTGACAGGGTCGTTTTTGGCTACTAGCCAAGTGGTGTAGGACAACATATACTGTCTGAGTCTTTTAGTGGCCTAGACAAGGGTGCAACAAGTTCGTTCCAATGCCGAGTACCTCCTTTCGCAATCTATGAATTTTTTACCGAGGTAGTAAATGGCCTGCTCCTTCTTCCCAGTGGCGTCCTGTTGTCTTAACATACAACCCATGGACTCTTCCAGTATTGTTAAGTAGAGAATTAATGGCCTTCCTGGTGTTGCAGGTACAAGAACCGGAGGGTTTTCCAAGTATCGCTTGATTTTCTCGAAAGCCTTTTGGCATTCCGAGTCCCACTCCAGTTTTTGTTTCTTTCGCAAGAGTTTAAAGATCTGACTGCATGTGGCTGTTAGTTGGGATATGAATCGGGCTATAAAGTTTACCCGACCTAAGAATCCCTTGACCTTCGATTCTATTTTAGGGACTGGCATTTCTCTAATGGCTTTGACTTCGTCCGGGTCTGCTTCGATGCCTCTTTCATTAACCACAAAGCCGAGTAACCTGCCAGTTTTCACCTCGAAAGTACACTTAGCTGGATTCAGCCTCAGCTTATATTTCCAAGCCCTCAGAAAGAGTTTACGTAAATCCTCTATATGCTGTTTTGGTGTCTTCGACTTTGCGATCATATCATCCACATACACCTCAATCTTTTTGTGCATCATGTCGTGAAACAGGGTTACCATGGCCCACTGATATGTCGCACCTGCATTCTTGAGCCCGAATGACATCACTTTGTAATAGAAGGTGCCCCATAAAGTGATGAACGTCGTTTTTTCTCTGTCTTCTGGAAGCATCATAATCTGGTTATAACTGGAGAACCCATCCATGAAGGAAAAAAATGCATGTTGTGCCGTATTGTCTACAAGCACATGGATGTGGGGTAGTGGGAAATTGTCCTTAGGGTTAGCCCTATTCAAGTCCTTATAGTCAACACACATTTGTACCTTCCTATCTTTTTTGGGCACAGGTACTATGTTTGCCACCCACTATGGGTAATTTGCCACAGCCAAAAACCCCGCATTCCATTGTTTTTCTACCTCTTCCTTGATCTTTAGAGCTACTTCTGGCCTTATTCTTCGTAACTATTGTCTAACGGGGATCGATCCTGGAAGTAGGGGTAACTTATGTTCAACAATTTCACGATCCAAGCCAGGCATGTCTTGATACGACCAGGAAAAGACGTCCACGTATTCTTTCAAGAGTTCAACGAGCTTTGACCTTAGGTCGGGTGGCATTTGCTTGCCTATTTGAACCTCCCTCCCCTCTATCTCTCCTTCGAGATTGATGCTTTCGAGGTCTCTGGTCTGGGGTTAGAATTTTGGCCTCTCCTGCTCCATCCACCCTTCCATATCAACTAGGGCTTCAGCTTCCATGCTTGTATCCCCGGCTGGTTCGTCAGGTTGGTCAAGGTCCTCATTCATGAGGGTTATGTCGCCAGTTAGGGGAGTTTTGCTATTTTCCCTGGTTTATTGTATTGGAAGGGAACTTATTTTAGTGAACGTGCGATGGAAAAGGAGAAAAAAACAAAAAGAAAAAGGAATGACACAAAGTAGATAAATAGAAGTGCATGCCAAATTTTTATTGATTGTCAAATTTGCCCTAAAGGCAGTTTACAAGATTTGGTTACATTTTAAAAAGGCCCTGGTCAAGAAGTGTCTCTGCTGTCCAGTTCATCAACCCCTCCTTGGTGACGTGCACCCATCCCATCTGGCGTCTTGGTTCGTCTTCTAGCATTGTGATGCTTTCGCGGACGAAGTATTGTCCCATAATAGGTTCCCCTTGGGAAGGGCTCGCGTTTTTGACCTTGTTGCCCCCTTGATACCCTAGTCCAGATTTTCCTGCATTTTCTCGTATAGTGATTGGGACTAGTATACCGTTTAAATGGGGGCCTAGTCTTTTGCCCGACTGATATCCTTCCTTGATCATAACTTGGAGTGCTACACCCTCTACGGAAGTGGGAGTGGGGTCCTTTGGCCCGGACCTAGCGGCGCTTGCTATCTCGAGTGACTGGAAGGAGGCTTTTGAGGCCTCCTCATCCCCCTCAATATATTCCTCGGGCACAGGCGTGCTGATTACCAGTTCTTTTTCACCCATCACGCTAATCACTTGATGTCCATTAACAAACTTCACTCTTTGTTGAAGGGAGGAAGGCACGGCGCCCGCGGCGTGAATCTAGGGTTTGCCGAAGAGGCAGTTATAGGCCGGGTGTATGTCTATGACCTGGAAAGTGACGTCGAACATGACTAGACCGACGCAGATGAGAAGAGCAATCTCTCCCATAACCTCTCTTCTAGAGCCATCGAAAGCTCGCACCACGATCGAGCTGGTCCTCAGCTGAAAACCGATGGAGGCCAACTTTTCTAACGTTGCTTTGGGCAGAACATTAAGGGACGATCCATTGTCAATTAAGACTCTGGCGATCATGTAGTCTCCACACTTCACATAAATGTGGAAAGGTTGGTTGTGCCCTTTTCCCTCAGCCGGCACCTCCTCCTCGGAGAAGACTAGATGCCCCCTGCTAGTGATGTTATTGACCATGCTGCCAAATCTTTCCACAGTTATATTCTGGGCCACGTGGGCTTCATTCAGTGTTCTCAAGAGAAGATTCCTATGGCTCTCGAAATTTAGGAGCAGAGGTATGATGAAATACGAGCTGGAGTTTTGTTCATTTGGTCCAATAGCTGGTATTCACTATGCCAGATGATCTTTAAAAATTCCTCTGCTTCCTTCCCTATACCTGGAGCCGGGGTGGTCTTAGCCGACGTTCCCCCGTTTCGGCGGTGGAGGGTCCCTTTTTCTTAGGGCTTCGAGGGTGTAGATTCGACCGCTCCGGATAACTCCCCCAGTTTCGGCAATGTTAGTGATCTCCTTGATGGAGCCTTTCTCTACAGGTTCTGTTGGTGTGACCACCGTTACTGGGTCATACCTCCATGGTACCGCGTGATTGTCACAGTACATTGGTTGAGCGGGGACATTAATGGTGAGGGGAGCCCGTGGCATCAAGATCGGGTCATAATATATGGTGAATGGCTTCGAAAAGGGGCCTTCATCCCACCCGATGACTGCCACCTGTACCGTGCACCTTGCTCCTGGCTCCCAATCTTCCTGCCCTAGGGATTCATGGCTCAGGGCGTTAATGGATTGCCCTCCGTGAGGTGGAAGGGGGTTTATGCTCACACTTGGCTTATTCTCCTTGAAATTGAGCCACCCTCCTTCTACGAGATCCTGTACTTTGTGTTTCAAGCCCCAACACCTACCCGTAGAGTGTCCGACGGCCCCTACATGATAATCACATCTGGTGATGGGATCATAGTTCTTGGGGTAGGGAGGCTCCAGAGGCTTTAGCGGGACTACCGTGACCATGTTCTTCTGGAGTAAGAGTGGGAAGAGTGCAGTCTAAGTCATTGGTATGGGGGAGAAGACCCTTCTTTGTTGGGCTGGTCGTGTATCCTGAGCATTGGACGTGCTTGTTACTTCCGTCTTGTGTTGGGCTAGTGAGTTTGTCGAGGCTACTGCCCCTGGCTAACTCAGGGTAACTTGTGAGGAGCCAGAATTCCTCCCTTGGTCGTAGGGATTGGATGGATCGTGGTTATGACATTGGCTTCTCCTTTCCTCCTTTCCTACGTAGGTTTCCTCCCTAAGCTGGTATTGTTGCTGGTTTGGACGATTCTCCCCTTCTTTAGGCCAGATTCAATCCTCTCGCCTATGGTTACTAGATTAGCATAGTTTGGTGCCACGCTACCCACAACTTTGTAGTAGAAGGGGGACGGGAGTGTCTCTATAAACATGGAAACCATTTCTTTTTCGGTTAATGGCGGCTGAACCTGGGCCGCCAGTTCGCGCCATCGTTGAGCGTAATTGTTGAATCCCTCGTACTCTACTTTTGATAAATTCTAGAGCCAGGAGCGGTCGGGCGCCATGTCTTCATTGTACTTGTATTGGCGACAAATGCCTCTACGAGGTCCCTCCATGTCTTCACCCGCCCCTTCTCCAAGTTGATGTACCAACTCAGAGCGGCTCTTGTCAAGCTATCTTGGAAGCAGTGCACCAAGATTTTGTCCTGGTGGATGTAGGCTGCCATTTTTCGGTAGTACATGGCTAAATGCACCCGAGGGCAAGAACTGCCTTTATACTTCTCAAATTTGGGAGTTTTGAAGTCTGTCGAGAGTGCTATGTCAAGCACCAAACAAAGATCGGTGGCTTCTAAGCCATGACTATCGGTACCTTCGATGATTCGCACTCGCTCTTCGAGGGAATTTAACTTCTCTTCGCCTAAAGGAGTTGTGCCTTGGGTCCTGGAGATGGGTCCCGTCCATCTACTAAGATCCACCTGTGCGTGTGGACCTATGACATATATTGGCTGAGATAGGCTCGCTACCCCTTGTCCTTTGGCAGTCTGTCCCTCCACGTTGGTATTCCAGCCCAATGGCATCCTATACTGTGGGGTAAATCCTGGGGGATATGTAGGAGTCCCCTGGGTTGCCGTATTAGAGGTTGCCCCTTAAGCAGCTGCGGCGGCGTTGAGGGTGGTGTTTTGGGTGAGGAGTTCAAACATTTTATTGATTTGCTCCTTCATCTACCCCATCTCAGCTCTTAACTCCATGTTTTGTTGTTCCAGGTCATCTATTGCTTGTTCCATGTTTCTAGTCCTGGATCGCGTGTGGTATCGGTGACTGGGTACAGCCGTCCTCCTTTGCCTGGTTCGTCATGTGTTATTCTTTTTTGGTTTTTTGTATTTGATGAGATGCGAAGTGCAAAAAGCGAAAAAAGAAAAAAAATGCACGGGGTATGCTTAGTTGGGATGAATGATGCATGTTTAGTTGTTTTAATCACGAAAATTTCAAGAAGATAGAAATAGAAGTGCATAATTCATTAATCACTCAAACAACATAAAAAAGGTAATTATGTTTGTTCCCCTTTTAGGGTGGTGCAAACATTGTTTTCAGATTGTCATATAATTATTTGTATAACTCTAGAAACCCCGATATTTATTTCGGCGTTTTTATGGGATCCACCATGTCTTCTGCTACTCGGAAGTTCCTGGGAATATCCATTAAAGTTTGATTGGAGAGCCAGTCTAACTTGATGAATCTATCCTTCCAGAATGAGGTTTCTGCAGTGGTGGCTCACACCTGTTCCTCAGCATCGTCAGCAACGTCCTGACATCTACACTTCCATCCTTCCAAGGTTCTTTTCAATTCTCGAATGGTTTCCTGGTATTGTGCTTCAGCCTCCTCTGCCTTTGCTTGGGCTTTGACTAATTCGAACACACTTTCACGCCTTTGGCCTACCAAATATTCTTTGGAGAGCTTGGCCATTGTGAGCTCCTCTTCTAACAAGTGTATCCTTTCCTGGAGCTAGTGAAATTGTTCTCCCTGTTCGGCTTCTCTCATTTTGGCGTTGAGCAAGGCTTCTTCTAATTGTTCTTTCTCGATGGCTAACTGGTCCCGTTCAACCCTCTTAGAGCACATTTCCTTATCTTCCGCTCTCAGGAAGCTACCAACCTTTAGCGTTTTCTCTCTGCTTGGGCCCTTTTGGTGGTCTCATCCTTTAGTTGCCTTTCCTGATGGACCTCCTCCATGGCCGTTTCAAGCCTTCTCTTCAGATCTTTTTGCTCAGCCTTCATTTGTTCTAGGGCACCTTCTAGCTCTCCTATCTTGAGGGTCTCTTGTACTTCATAGCTTTGTGCTTCTCGATCCTGATGTTGGATCCTGCCCCATGGAAGTCCCACTAGTTTGACTCGATTCTCGAGCCAAGCTCTATAGCTTGGAGAGGTTCCACAGCTTCTGGTCCGCTATGCTGTCCCTTTTTTCACAATATTGTTCCATGCGTGCCAGATTTTCCTATGATGTGCTCCTTTATGAGCCTCCAGTCCGTACAACACAAAGGGTGTCATGATTTCCTCTTGGGGAGCCCTAATCATAGGGTACCCCGCTTGTTGTGATACCAACTCTGGGTTATAATTGATGGCACCCTAGGTTCCTAGTAAAGGGACGTTTGGGTACCCTTCACACTTGACGATCATATGTTCTCTTTCATTCCATGGTGGATACCAACGTATCGTCCTTTCGGAAGCTTCATTTAGTTGCTTGATCCAGCTCTCCTTGGTCATGGTCCAGATCCAGCTCCATTTGAATTCTTCTATTGGGCATGCAGTCTTACTCTTGTAGTGGAAAAGGTGGGACATCAACCATAGGTACAACAAGGGAGTGCAGCATCTAAGACTCCCCTCCTTCTGTTCACTACAATAATTGAAGGTGTAGTAGGTGTTGGCCAGGACAGCCATAGTGGGATTTTCTCCTCTATCTTTTTTGGCCATGAATACTTCCATGGTTGCGAGGTCAACATAATCCTCGACCTGAGGGAACAACAATATTCCATAGAGTAGCAGCCTAAAGACATCCATGACTGCAGTCCATTCTTCCTCTTCCCGAAGCTGGCATAATCTCTGCTCTAGGTAGACTCTGGGAAGTCCCGCCAGGCGGTTTCGGTTTCTTTTGGCTTTGGCCATCTATATCTCAGGTACCCTCATTAATCCAGCTATCCTGGTCCAAGAAGGGGGCTGATCTTGATGGAAGTACTATGCAGACTCTACCAATGGTAGTCCCAGCAGGCGTTCATATTCTTCTAAGGTGGGGGAGCTGGGAGTCTTTGAAGGTAAAACACCGTGCTAGTGGATCGTACTATTGAACCAGGGCCTCAAGTGCTTCCGGCTGTGTCTCAATGTCTAGAATGCGCAAGAGGTTGCCATGTTTCCTCTCGAAGGCTCTATGCCATTGTCCTTTTAGACAGCTGCCCCAGTAATGGAGTGATTGGATGTTTGGTGCCTTTGCCTGAATAGGATACCCCTGTTTGACCCAAAACTGCAATTTTGTCCCCATCTTTTGAAATTTTCGTGATCAGTTTAGTGTAATATGATGCATGATTTTGTCTCTCTTTTCTTTTATGCTAATGCAATGTTTATGCATGCAAGGACAAATGGCGTGGATGGGTTTGGAGTTGGTATAATGTGAGGGAAAGGGCTTTGGTTCCAGGTGTCTCCATGACCGCCTTGGTCTCAGATTCACGGGCCGACTCAAACTCGGGTTCTCTGGCTGACTCAATCTCAGGTTTATTGGCCGACTCAATTTCGGGTGAGGTTTAGTTGGTTCAGCCATAAAAAGGTTCCCCATTTCCCAAGGTTCTCACCATTGGATTGCTAATTCCTCACCATGGCTCCTGAGTCTATGGACTCCCCCAAGGAACACTACCACAGACAGGATCAATTTCCCAGAGTATGGTCATTCCTTAAGGGTGTCAGCCCTAGGTGAAACTATCGTGATCACTAGTACAGAGAACACCTCCAGTATGGGTACCACTACACATTCCGCACTCCCTAACACACAGGCCCAGGAATAGGACCCCTCTCATCGGTGCAGTCATAAATCAAACAACCTTCCTAGCAAACGCCCAATCCCCACATTATTAGTCTTTTCGTTTTGATTTCACAGGTAATATACAAAGGAAAACACCAGAAAGTAAAAAAAATCATGGGTGTAAAGGCAAAGGACCCACGAATTCTACCCATACATCTGATTCACCTGTCTAGCTAGTCTCACAGGGCTCAATTCTCATTCATCCCTAGTGGAGTCGCCATTTGTCACAACCTGATTTGTGACGTCCTTTGGACGGGTCATAATGAGCTGAAGGAGTCTTGGCCACCAATAGGTCGAAACCATTTCAGACTTTAAGAGTCGCCACCGACATTTTTTTTAGGAACGTCGGGAAACCAAGAGAAAAGGCTGGTCTCAGCATCAAAGTTGTGGGTTCGGGAGTTGGTTACGCATTGGGAACACAAGGTGTCCCAACATGTCTATCACTTGATAGTTACCATAGTCTAGTTGTAAGGTTGTGGGGATGATGTTTAGGTTTGGATCCTATAAAGGTTACAAAGAGTCAAGGATGGAAGTAAGTGTTTTTGGTTCTTTTATTTATGACTTGATAGGAGTGTGCCTCCTATGCCTACGTACCTCGACTTTAAAGGAATCAAAGTCCACGTAGTTCTGGTCGGTGGTGGGTTCATGGGGGAGCGTGGTTTCCTTGCATCAATCTAAGCTCGGGGTGAGCTTAGCATTTAAAAGGGGAATTCGTCAGAGGGGTTTTAGCCATGAATGGGCTGAGGCGAACTCGACCCTAATGATAGGGGGAAATGGTTTCGGCCTGACTTAAGTAGGGATAAAGGGATTCTAAACCTAAGAATGCGTTAGATACTAACCTGGTATTCGAAGAAGGTGAGCCTTTTCATCCTCTTGTCTAGTACTTCCGCCTCTCTTTGGATCCGGCTCTAGGGTTCTCACTCTACCTTGTACGTGCGATTGTCAGTTTTCTCTCACTTTCACTGCACCTTCCAGTTCTGTTCTTTTTACTAGTCCTCCTTTTTTTTTCCTCTCCCTCAACTCTTCGTCTTTAGGCCTTATATAGGCCCCAAGGCTGGCAGAAAGTAACTCCCCATGATCGCATAATTCCCTCATGGCCGTGGCGATTGCCTAGTTGTGGAGGCCGACTCCACTCTTCCTGATCCCGCTCTCGACACGAGTAGTGGGATCCACCCAGATACGTGGGAGACTTGGTCTCAGCTAGTCGCAATGATTGGAGTAGACTCGGTCTCAACCCCACTATCAAGGTCTCGGCCCAATTCAGAATTACTAAGCCGAGCTAGGAGCCAGAGTTTGACAAGGCTGGTAAGGATCCGGCCCTGGACAGTTTTGGAGTACAACAAAGACTAGTCTTTACCAGTTCAATTAATTATAGACCTAAACCTTCGTTACTTTTAGTAGTTCATTACTTTAGGTAGTTCAAATTTTAATAAATGATAAAACATTGTGAAAACATTTTAGTGAAATCAATTCAGGTAAAGGTTCAATTTTGATACATTTTTATGGTGAAGATTTGTATACTATCAGTTGATTAAATATTTTAAATATAACTTTTAAAATAATTATTATAGAAGTCCATCCATGACTGATTATCAACATACTATCTTATTTTCTTTATTTTAGTTGTCATTTATTTTAAGAATAGTTTTTACTAATCTTGTTTCATTCAATATTCTTTTATAGATATTAAATTTAATATTTTTATTATGTAAATAAATTTCAAAATTTTCATATAACTTGAAGATAATTAATATTTTATCAATCAATCTCATTTTAATAGATAATATAAATTTTAAAATATAAATAAATACTAATTTTAAGATAATATATTTTTAAATATTTAACTTATCTAAAAATATATATATATATATATATATATATATATATATATATATATATATATATATATATATATATATATATATGTATATCATTAACATAATTAATACAGATAATTCAACGATTAAATTTATTTTACATCTTATAAAAAACTTATTAAAAGGAATAAGTATTGAAACTTATTTCCCGAATAAGTAATAAATCTTCCTCCCTTCATATAAATAAGGATGTAAAAAATATATAGTAAATCTCTCAAATTTGTATTTGAATAATTTAAATAGGTACAAATCGATTCCAAGAATGTAAATTCCCATCATGACATTTAACAATGTGTTTTGCTGAGTAGTATTATAAATTTAATTTTTAATTATCTTGTTTATATAAATTGATTTTTAATTAAAATTAAATTTAAAATGAAGTGATTTATAATGAAAAACTATTATCTAAAAAATAATTTATAATCAACATAAAATTCTCAACTCAATACAAAAGGTACATTGTATTCTAATCAAACACGTTTTCACGAGTAAAGCAATCTTAGTTTTTTTTTTTCGATAAAGAAAGCAATCGTAGTTTGGCACAACCAAACATGAATTATTTCCCCAAAATCACATTTGTACGTTGTCCTTCAAACTTGATTATGAGTCTCTGAACGTTTTATTCAAACATGTTGTATAAGAATTTTAAATGTTGGTAATATCAATTAGTAAATATTGGACACATCAATATCTAGAATATCACTATTCTATCATGAGATAGTCTTTTATTTGTGATTATTAATTAGGGATCATTACTAACACTATTACGTATATAATTTTTTAGTAATATTTCTGCTGTAAAAATCTTATCAAAAAATTTATTAGTAATAATTATTTTTATATTTTTTAGTCATATTTAATAAATATAGAAACATTGTTAATGTTATTTTATTTGCTGTAATTTTACCAAAATTAATAGATAATTTTATTTTTATTTTTTAAATATTACTAAAAGTTATATATATAGTAGTACAACAAGATCTAACATAGTTACCGTTGGTAAATAACTAATTTTTAATTATGTGTGTAAAGAAAATTTTGTTGAAAGAAACAAAATTCACTTCAATAATTTTTATACTTAAAAAGAAAATTTATCTTGGATTATTAGTTAAGGAAAATGTTAGTGAAAAAAATTAGAAATTATTAAGTAGAATTTACTTAATAACTAAGTTTTAGGCGCATAATTGAATAGGAGGATTTTGCTAAAAAATATATGAAAAGTATGAAAAAGTCCTTGGTACTAATCATATAGAAAAGCAGAATAAAAGGCAAATTGGAATCCTCTGAAAAGAAAAAGGAGAGGTTCTTTCTTGTTTGATATCTACCAACACTTAAAATTAATGTCTTCAAACTCTTTCATGAATTTAGATGGGAAAGGAAAGCAACTTAAATGATTTAATATGATTCCAAGATGGTTGATGAATGTGGAGTCAATGATTAGATAGAAAAGAATCCATAGGTTTCTCAAGAGAGAAAACAAATTAATTACCCTAAACCACAAATAAAGCAAACCTATGGACTAGAAGGGCCTTTGCCGACCCCATGACAGTACATAGGAAAAGAACTTCACATAACGTAAGCCGAAATGTGTTCACGTCCTTCTTAATTGCATCGTCGTCCTTTTCTTCTTCCTACAAGGAAATCGGAATCACAATGCTAACCACATGAGTAGAAAAATGCAATGCATATGTCCCCTAAACGTGCTTTCTTTCTCTTTTGTGCTGTGCTCAATATAATTATATATATATATATATCATTCCTACCAGTAAGATCTATTTTACTTGGATGTGCACTCATTAATTATCTATATGATATCGGTTTTGCGATTCATTTGCACTCATTAACTCAACAATTACTTCTAATTTTACTAGAAAAGGTATTAAGTTTAATTAAAATACATTTAAAATAATGTAAAGATTTTTTTATATTATTATCTAATTGTAAATGATTAAAAGACAATTAAGATGACTCAATGACTAAGAAATAAACACAAAAATGCCAGGTAAATGAGTACATACATGAATATTCATGGAGTTTAACAATGCAACAAAATTTAGGCTAAAAAACTAGCAAACTAGCACTTTAGAAATTAGGTGCATCTTGTTCTTGCTTTGGACTTCCCACTAACTTTTCTTTTGCTATTTTTTTTTTTACTTTTTTTTGTGTGACTATACTCTATTTTTACTGCATTTTTTCAGCAACTTGAACAATTTTTTTCTTTTCCTCTTTGAGTTCTTTTTTTCACAAACTTTTGGTCCTTAATTTTCTTTTTGACAACACCACCATATTTTTTAGCACAACTTCATGTATATTTTCTAAAAAAAATCATCAAACACTTGTTACATTCCACACACATAAAGAAGACATCTTATCTCATAGAAAATGACACAATAAATTGAATCTCAAGGCCTAATGCAAGAGTAAAAAGCATAGGCAAGCATACAACATAGAAATTCAACTAGTAAGCATTATATCACTTGTAAATAAAAAATCCCCAAATTCTTCATGTATGAACCCTAAAATTTGAAATCAAAAGCTAGAATAGGAATTTTTGAAATCTGAACTGTAAGGATGTAAAGGAGTGTTAGGTGAACAAAACTTAACAAGAAGAAAGCAAAACAACAAGGTTTGAAGCTAGAAATGGAAGATGAAACTCACCTTGTGTGGTTCGCCCAAAACCACTTTGTTTCCATGGATTTCCTTCATTTCTTACTTGAATCCAGGCATTAAGGGATGATTGGAACCTATGATTACCAATTGATGCACCCTTGGATCTACAATCAAGACCTAGACTCAAGCAATTGCCAAAAAATAGCTAGAGAAATTAATAACCAAAAATTTGAAGAAGAAAAGGAGAAAATGGATGGAGAATGAAGATAGCTCGCCATTAATTCTATGAATTAGATAAGAGATTGTAGAGATTCGCCTCAAGTATCATGGAAACTTGATTAGAATTAGGTTTTTTTGTTCAAAACAAGAGTAGAGAGAAGATGCTCTCAAAAGTGTTAAACATAATTCAAATTTATTCAAAAGTGATTGACATAATTAAAAAATAGGCTTATATAGCCTTTCCTAAATCCTAATTAAGTTAGCCAACCAAAGCCCATAAGGAAACAAGCCCAAATAAGCAACACATTGACCTTCTCGGCTAGTAACTGCTTTAACAAGGAAAATGGCTGCAAAAATAACGACAAAAATATGGGTATCTAGGAAAATGCATCTAAAAGGGCTTTGGCTCAAGGCTAAGCTATCTTAATAAAAAAAAGTACTCAAAATAACATGAAAATACAAAGGACATAAATTCATTCTATCTCTAACTAAGGCCAACTTGATAGCTGGACAAGTTATACAAAACATGCCCTTCTTAGGCCTCCTCTTAGCCTTTAAGAGTGGCCAACTTGAATTTTACTTCTTCTTGGATCCTCTTAAGCCTTCCCCTAGTCATGGGTCCTTCAAGTACAAGGGTTTTCTCTTCATCAAGGTCCTCTTGAGCTCCTTGGTTGTGGCCTCCTAGGTATGCATCAAAACTTGAGTAGATAATTTTATGAAACCTAAAAAAGAAAAAGAATAAGAGAAAAACTTACCTTAGTTAAACACTTTGAGATATTTATATTGACAAATTTATAGCTTTTAGTGATGAATAAAGTTATTACAAAAAATAAGTTTTCTTGTAGTGAAATATACCATTATTTTTACAAAATGATTTGAACTCAAAGTTTTCATATTTAGTCTCATGATCACTTTTTTTGACAAATATACATAACGCCTTTTTTCATTTTGTGTTCTTTTATAGAATATTTCAAATATATTGAATGACCCATGTTTATGCCTTAGGAACTATACTCATGTATATCTAGAATAGTCATCAACAATAACAACCATCTTTCTTTCCACCAAGACTAAACATTCTTGTAGGTCTAAACAAATCCATATGCAATAGTTCTAAAGGCCTAGAAGTGGAAACATTTTTTGACTTGAAAAATGTTATAAGTTGATTTCGTTTCTGGCATGCCTGACAAAGAAGATGTGTTCCCAAGATATTTTAGGCAATCATTTTACTAAATCCTTTTTGTAAGGCTTTGAAATATGCTTCACATTAACATGCCCAAGTTTCTTGTGTCAAATCCATCTCTCATCTTCTTTGGAAACTAAACATGTTACATTTTTGTTTGTTTAGATCCTCAAGATTAATCTTATAAATATTATTTTTTCTCTCTTGGTAATAAAGATAGTGGTGTCATCATTTCATATTACTATGCATGAATCCTTGTAAAAGGAAATAGTAAAGTCACTATCACAAAATTGACTTATACTAAGTAGGTTATACTTAAGACCTTCAACATAAAGGACATTATCAATAGTAGGTAGAGAAGTTTTACCAAGTTTACTTATACCACTAATTTTCTCTTTTCCATTTCCTCCATAGGAAACTGATCCTTCATGGCTTTAGGTCTAGGAACATAGACATTTCCCTTGTCATGTGTTGTAACCATCCATTGTCTAAGTACTAGATAGAATCCTTCGTTATACTTACCAAGGATATATGAAACAAGAACAATTTGAGATTTTGGTACCTATATTTTCTTGGGTCTTTTCATGTTAGAACTAACAATCCTACCATACTTATGTTTCCTTTTGTGATTACATCTAAAGTCAATGTGTCTAGACTTTCCACAATAGTTATAGGAGGTTGTATAAGATTTAGAAGGCTTACTCTTTTTGTCATTCTTCTTGTTGTATCCTAATCTTGAATTTCCAAGTGGATGTATTTATTTTTTCAAAATCATTTTTATCTTAGATGAACTTACAAATTTGGACAAATCCTTTAGTAGACAAGCTATTTCATTTTTGAGTTTTTTAAATTCAAATGAATGCTACGCTTGATTAGGTTTAGGCATTTGACTAGATTTGAATTTAAGATTTTATATATCCTTAAATAACTTCTCATTTTCTTTATTGATTACTTCATTTTCTTAAAAAATTTCCTTATATTTTTCTTTATACTTCTTGTACTGAAGAAACATCATATAGGAGTTTTGTAAAAGGATGTTGTCATAATACATTTATTAATAAGGACTCATATGATTCATATGAACTATCATTTTTAGATTTAGATATTAACTCAAAAGTAGTTTCATCTATATTTGCCATAAGACATATATTGGCTTTTTCATCATTTAACCTATTGTTACTTCTATCAAGATCTTTCCAAGTTGCTAGAAGACTTTTCTTTTTCTTGTGATGCCATCTTTTCTTTAGTTTGGAGCATTCAGCTTCTTTTTATACTCAAGGAAGAGATTTCACTATTCTCCTCCTTTGGATATTTCTTATACTTGTCCTTCTTTGAGTTATGTTTATACTTACTCTTTTTTCTTCAATATCTTTTTGGACTTTTTGGACATAAGAGAAACTTCGTTGTTGTTGAGCCACTAGAGCTTAGAGTCTCTTGCTTTGAGATTTATAAGATCATTGTCTTTTATCTTATCTCCCTTGAACAAGTGCGATTCATGGACTCTTAGAGATCCATGGAGTTTATCTAGAGTTAGCTTTTTCATGTTATGAGTTTCTTGGATGGAAATGCTCTTAGGTTCCCAAACCTTTGGAAGGCTATCCAAAATCTTGAGGTTATTTTGAGCTTTGAAAAACTCATATACAAGAGATTGAATACCATTTAAGATTTGGAATCGTCAAAACATTTCATCAATGGTTTTACCATGCACTTTCATCTTGAATATTTCATAATGTCTCTTAAGAGTGACAATCTTTCTTAGCTAAACATCTTTAGTTCCTTCGTGACTGATCCTAATAGCATCTCACATTTATTTTGTTGTTTTGTAGCTACAAAACTTGTTATATTTAAATTTAGATAAAACACAAGTTATAATATAACTAGCTTTAGCATTGACTTGGAGAAGATTGAAGTCATCCTGATTCCATTATGATTCTCTTGGGTGATGATTCTCTATATATTATATTGACTGAACTTTATCTACATCTCCATATGATCTTGTTAATAAGCATAATTTTCCTATTGAATGTTGGTAGCCTTGATAAAAAGGCTCATTCTAGAATATAACGACCTTCATGATTTACTATGCATATCTTTATCCTCTCACATTATTAAGTGCTCAACTCTTAGAGGTTGAGCTTTGAGATTAAACTATAAAACACATGTAAAACAAGAAAGGGGTTGAGTTGTGTTTATAAACTTTTTCAAAAATGGCATTTATCATCTTAATCTTTTAGATGATTGGTTAGATAAAAATTCCTTTATAATATATCTTTAACAAATATTTTTCTCAAAGATACTTTCATAAGAAACGTATTTAAAACACAATGCGAATAAGATATGGAGAAGAGAAGATAAAAACAAAGTTTTTACTGGTTCATCTCAAACCTAAGGCTATGTCTAGTTCTTGGTATACCACCAAGCTTCCACAAATTGAATTCTCAGTTACAAGTATTGTTTACCATAGGCTCTTCAGGCTCCAAACAAGTATTCTTTACTTTTCCTCCTACAACAACCTAACCAATTATTGAACATAAAGCCTTTTCAAACTTCAACCAATTTCACTAAGAAAATATTTAGGGTAAGCTAATTGGCTATATCATCTAATAGATAAATTTATAAATAGAATATAGTCATTTTTGTAGTAGAATTTTAAGATCTTTTTACAACTAGGCTTGAAAGCATATAAAAGATATTCTCTTGATTTGTTAGATTTTTATCTTAAAAAATATTGGTATATAAAGGAGGTCTTCACAAGATGACCATAGAAGGTTGCTCACATTCTTCCTTCGTCTTTCTTTTACTTTAGAAAGAAAGTTTTTGCTGGGACATTTAATTCAATAAATGCATTTCATCAACTTTTCACTCTAATAATAAAGCAATCTACTTATCTTTTTTTCTCATACATATAACTTATAACAAGCGCTAAAGATACTTTATGTATATTACTACTTATTTTTGTAGAGGGTGTACCTTTGGATGTTGATAGGGATATATTAAAGGCTTTGGCCTTTCAAAACTTCTTCAATACGCTTTATGATAGGACACATGTCTTTTATATTCCTGCATGAATATAAAGATTTCACAAATATATTTGACTTCATCTTTCATTTGACAACAACATTTCGTCTCTAGTATATAAATGATATGTATCTTTGTACTACATCTAATTGACACATGATACCTATCTTATTTTAGTTATAGAAAACTTATTTGCTTGTTTTTTATTATTCAAAACTCTTTAGGGATTTAAAAACATCCTTTGATCTAATAGTTTTATTAACCATTTATCCCTTTAACACCTCTTTACTAAAGGAGCATCTAATCATAGACTAATTCGTTGGGTTTTACTTTTGCAAAACTTGGATCTTGAAATCAAAGATAGAAAGTAAGCAAAAATGTGGTAGCTGATTGATAGAGCATTTTTGAGGCACTTAATAATGACTTATGCTGGACATATTTGACATCATTTTATGGTTAATATTGACAATGGTTGAGTCTTGGGTTATTGGACTTAATTGGGTTTAGCTTCTAATTTTTGCTTCTTTTTGGACTTAAGTTTCATTGTGATGTTGCTATTCAGCCATATCTGGAGCTTACAGACCTCCAAATTGAAAATTCTTGGTGGCTCTAGAAAGCTAAGACAAAGATCTACACCTTCTTTCTTTTGGACTCAACCATATTCTACCGTCTTTAGTGTCAAAAGTCTGTATGAAGTTTCAGCCTCTACACCCACTCTATTAGGTCTTTCTTTGTATATTCTAGCTCAATTTTGGGACCTTGGTTTGTAGGCCTTAGCATTCAGAGCATATAATAAATAGTAGTTGATTAGTAGGGTTAGAGGGTTATACTTTTTAGAACTTTTTAGATTTTGAGTTTTAGAAGGTTTCTTGGATCATAAGTTTCTTCTTTTTTCCTTTGGTTATTGCTTTGTATGATGTTGCGTTTTCTGTGACAATTGCCATGGAAGGCTAAACTATCTTATCAATTCAAGTTTTTAAGATTATAGTTCAGTTTAAGTTATTGAATCTTTCCTTACGTATAGTCTATTATGTTCTTTCCTTTCCAATTCTTCACCCGTTCTCATGATTATGATTTTACTTGAAGTTTTGATTGCGTTATGTTAGGTAATCGATTAATCATGTAAAATCAACCAATTATGTGCTTGAATCCATGCTAATTAGGGACTACAATTGTGATCTCAATCTGTATGGATGAATGTTAGATGATTATCTAATGAATCTTAGGTTGATGTGAATTTTCACCCTTATTAGAACCATGATAATATAACTGCATGATTCAATCCTTGGATTGATGTTACGTAATTTTGTTTAGTTAAATTCTGTTATGCATAATTCCTCTGCATGATTTGTTTTCACAAACCTCCCTTTTTACATTCAATTTGATTTCTATTCAACAAGATTAGGCATTGCATGATTGTGTCCTTGAGAAATTCGACCTAGGTTAGTTCTTATACTACAAAATTAAGGAAAATCTAGTGATTTTGATAGTGTTTCGACAGCATTATCATTGACCACCTATCTAGGATGGAAGGAAAGGAATATGCAATGGAGAAAATTAATATTCAAGAATCATTTTTGGATAAGCAACTATTCATGGTAAAAAAAGAGACAGTGGTTTGTTAACATGACTAATTTTAGGACTATTAGCATCATTTTGGAAGACATGACAAAGTGTAGTAGTTATGTCAACCGATTTCAAGACATATATTAACTGCCACCAATATGTTTTTATTAGGAAATGTTGAAAGGAATGGCCCATGAAGTTAATTCCCCAACCATCAAAGAGTTCTACTGGTCCTTTGGCGCTTATCATGTCTCTTTACATATTAATGAGAGTCCTAAAATAAGGGCGACCAATATAAAATCCACATTAGCAACATTGTAAAAGTCTTATCACCACTTTAGTGATCTCTATATGGGGAACTATGATAGTGTCATAAGATGATGTCTTAAGCCTATTCATTTGTGATACACTTACTTAGGATTCCATCAAGACATTGTTTGAAGAGGCAAGTGTCATCCTAAATTAAGTAATTGAAATCTCTAAAGAACTTTTTCTTCTATTACCATGTCATGTCTTCCAAAATGATGCTAATAGTCCTACACTTTGTCATGACATGGTAATATGTCAATGTGGTGCCTAAATGGTAGTTAAATTGCTAAAAAGAGTTTTTTTTTTCTAAGGTTTATGGTGCCAAGAGTTTTGATTGGTAATGATGGAAAGCATATTTGGAACAACTATTTGCAAAATGTGCTAACCAAATATGATGTAAGGCACAAGATAACCACTCCATACCACCCACAAACTCGTGGACAAGTGAAAGTTTCAAATAGAGAAATCAAAGAGGATTTTAGAGAAAATAGTGAATAACTTAAGGAAGGATTGGCTGAGAAAATTAGAGAATTCTCTTTGGATTCATATGATTGTATTTAATACACCTCTCTTTATACTAGTTCGTGGTAAGGTATGCCACTCACCTGTGTAGTTAAAACACAAAGTATGCTATTCTATTAAATTTTTTAATTTACAATTATTATAGATTTATTACACATTTTTATCCTTTAAATTTAGAATTTTGGCTCTTTGCACTTACATTTTCACATAAAATTCAATATTTTTATAATTTTTAGAGCTAATTCTAAATTTTATAAATATTCTTAATTATTTTTCTCAATTTTTTGCAAGTCCAAGATCACACTTTATACATACATTGTAGGCCAAGTGGAGGACCATGTAGATAAAGAGTAACTCTTTGTATAAGGTTTCTTGGGCTTGTATTGGCTCATTTGTATAGAGTTTTGAACCTGTGTTTTTCATTTATGAATTAGCCTTAAACTTGTGAAGCTTTTTCTTGTTAGGATTTTAGTGATAGAATTTCTCGTTACTAACGTTGTTCCATCACTAAAACATCACTAATCATGTTGCCGATTTTGTCGCTAATGGGCTTTTGGCCCAATTCCTTCCTTGGGGTAGCACTTGAGCGAGAAGAGAGCTCACAAGGGAAGCTTGGAAGGCTATTCAAGCTTCTTAGGCACTCTTTCCTTGGAGATGGAAGCTTCTCAAGCACACTTCACTTACCTTGAAGATTCTCAAGCACACTTCACTTACCTTGAAGTTTCTCAAGCACACTTCACATACCTTGAAGTTTCTCAAGCCCACTTACTCTTGAAGCTTCTCAAGTACACCTTACTTTTGAAGCTTCTCAAGCACATCTCACTTACCTTGAAGCTTCTCAAGCACATCTCACTTACCTTGAAGTTTCTCAAGCAAACTTACCCTTGAAGCTTCTTAAGCACACTTTACTTAGCTTTGGGCCTTTGGGCCTTGATTATAGTAGGATTAGGATTAGTGCTAAGCTTGATTAAGGTAGTCATATATAAACCTTAAGCCCTATGAGCAAAGAACATTTTTGGACATTTAATGAATTTGGGCTTTAAGCTTGTGAAACTAGTTCTCTCTTTGTTCTTAGTGAAGAACATTAATTCTCTTTTGGAATCTTGTGGTGAATTCTCATCTTCCTTATCAAGAATTGCATCCTTGTGGTAAAATAATCTTCTATCCTAATTCATTTTTTGTTTTTCTTCTTGTTCTTGGTTTTTATCCATTTTCTTAAGAACTTAATTGAGTTTTTCATGGTGTTGAAATGAGATTCGAATTTAGGGCTGCATCACACTTAGCACTAGATTCTAGTCTATGGTTCAATCATGTCTTTTCAAGAGTTTTTGCAAAAACACTATTAAAAGACTTGATGACAAATTTTGAGATTCTTATGGAAATCTAAAGATGACATTTGGAGCTTGAAGGAGGTTCTCTAGTGTCAGTGAGGAGCTTAAAGACTAAAAAACAAAAGGGAAGGCTTTGATTTTTCTTTTGTTTTTTAGAATCATCATGTATAACTAAAAGCCTCTCAACTAGGGGTTATGAAGCCTATTTAAAACTCTATGTATTTGAAACTTCTTTTTACTAATGATATTTTTTTTTTATGTTTTTGTGTAATTATCTCTGTGTGTAGGCAATCCTTTAATTTCTATATCTATTATGATTTATCTTTGGTTTGAGTGGGAAAAGAATATTGAACACAAGATAGAATTAGAATAATATGCTATAATAAGTTTGAGTGTACTTAAGAATAAAACATCAAACTTGAAAATTCTTAGAAATTTCTAATTGCAAGCTTAGTCAAGTATCAATTTAGGAATTATAGATACTAATTTTGGGTAAAGAGATTTTGACCTAAAAAATTAGACTTAACTTATTTTCATAAATTCAAACTACAAACATAAAAATTAGATATTTTTATATCTTTTTTGGGGTTATACATAAAGCGTAGAAGAGGGTGATTCATATCCAAACCATTCTAGATAATTGTCTTCTACCCTTTAAGGTTTTGTTTTAATAAAATAATTAAAATTAATTGCATTTGTTTGCATTGGGCAAATAATCTAATTTGATAATAATTGGTAATTGTTCAATTCTTTATGATAACAATGTTTTTCTTATCATTGTTTTACTTGATGCAATTGGTGCACTTGTTGCCAATCAAAGGATCGGTAAAAATACAATTTTTTAATGTTTTTGTCAACCCTCTATGTTTTTGTGTTTTTGAGCTTGTTACCAATGAATTATGATAATATCAACTAACCCAAAGAGAATTAGACTGTGTTCTGTTTAAAAATCCGAATCCCCTTACCACTCTCTCTCTCAGCCTTTTATACATTAGGCTCAACCACTCCTGTCCCATCCCACAGGTGACGTCATAGATCATCATTAGAGCCACTTACACAAGGCATAATTAATGCTGATTGATCCGGGTAGTCACATCATCTAACTGAGTGGCTTCCCCACTTGACGTCTCGAGACAGCCTGTAGGAGGACGCATACGCTCGTCCTTGGTCTCTGGCCGCGATATGGCCGACCGTCATAAGGCCGACCGTAACATAGCCCCTTGCAAACATAGTAAGGACTCATGTTTGCAACATGGGTTCGGCCTATGGTCAGCTCGCTCCTTTCGCGGGTGACTCTTGGGTTTTCTAGTAAGTGTCGTTGGGTATTTTCTTTCGAATCTCCGCGTGTCACCTGCATTAATTGCCATAATCATCAGGGCGCGTGTTCCCGAGGCGTCTCCTCCTTTCCCCTTCTTCCGTTGCTCCAAACTTCGCTTTCTGCTATCTCCTTTCGATTACCTTCTTCAGCTCTCTCCTTCGTCTCTCTTGTCTACCTACGCACTTGCTACAGTTTTCTTCGCCTTCTTCCCTTGCTCGCCATGGCACCCTCAGGTAACTTCCTCTCATCCTCTCCCTTTATTCTCTGTTCACTCTTGCATTTTTGGCTTCCCCTGTTTTTTCGTCTGAGTTTGCTTAGCCAGGGTCTGTTACTGACCCTTGCTCTCTCATCCACAGGGAACCTCTTCGAGGATGCACCTGGCACCTCCGCTCAAGGAGACCAGTCTCCCGCTGAGTCCATTCCCCGTGGGAGACCCGAAGCCCCAGGAGGCGAGCCTTCTCCCTCTAGCTCTAGTTCGTATATTACCTACCCTTTCGAGATTTGGTATAGAGATGATTCTCGCGACTCCCTGACCGATGAGCCCTATGCATGGGTGGACGATGAGGTGAAGAAGACGTTCACTCAGCTGAACCGTTCAAGTTCTCTTCTCGGTATGGCCAAAGCCATATGCCAAAAGGGGCCCTGGTCTGTTCGTGTTTCTCCTTGCCGTACTGGGGAGTCCGTCAACATCAGTGCGCCGACCGAAGAAAACCCCTTCTTCTACCTATATGACACCCTCCATTCCAAACTGGGTATCCGGCTACCATTTAGCCACTTCGGACGGGCTGTGCTCCAAGCCTTAAATGTTGCCCCCACTCAGCTTCATCCCAATAGCTGGGCTTATGTTAGGGCTTTCGAGCTTCTCTGCGAGGACCTGGGAAAAGCCCCATCATTGGGCGTTTTCTTCTGGTTCTATACTGTGAAGAAGACGGAGAAGGTGGGTTGGACATCACTGTGCAGCCGTCCTAAGCGCAAGTTATTTCAGCCTTTCTTGGCTAGCTATAAGAAGTTCAAGACCCAATTCTTCAAGGTTACCCCAGGTGATGTTGGCCCTAATCTGTTGGTGGATAGGGCCGGCCGTCCATTCTTCCCTTTATACTGGACACACCAACCTGCCGTCTCCATTACGGTCAACCTGGACGACCTTGACAGCTGGGAGAAGGTTTTTGCTAAGGAGTTAGGCGAACTCCCATTGTTGCCCAGCGCAAAAATCATCAAGGGCGATGGTTAGTAATTAGCCTATTTAGTTTTCATCCTTGTTTTTTGTTCTTTACTAACAAGTGTTTCTTCTGTTGGCAGATTACTCTTCGAAAGTTCTTCGCGAATTGAAGAGGAAAGCGGCCGAGAGGGCTGAAAAAGAAAAAGAATCTGCCACTTCTGCTGAGCCTATCGCGGCCGCCGAGCCTTCCTCTCAGCAGGCGACTACTGAAGCAGGTTCCGACACTGCCTCACTCGTGGTTGTACAGGAGGCTCCTCACGAGCCGGCCGATGCCGAGGCCGAGGAGGTTGTAAGTGGTTCTCCTCTGAGGTTCGACGAGCCAGCCTCAGATGCTCAGGCCGCTTTGGACACTCAAAGGGTTCAAGAAGCTGAGGGAGTACGGCCTCTCAAACGCCGCGTGATAGAAGATCCTGCCGTTGTTGGGGCTGAAGTAGATGGGGAAACTCAGGCGTCCCCTGGTTTTCAATGGGATTCCCTTTTGTCAGGGGTTCCTTCTTCTTCAACTAGGGGGCCGCCACCGCTTCTGGGTCAGGCCGTGGACCAGGGTCTTGGTCTTGAGAACAACCAAGTTAAGGAGCTTGGGGTGGCGGGCACTTGCAAGATAGTGCAGCAGCATGCTGCCTATGCCTTAATCTTCGCCAGGGCTGCTGAGAAGGAGTTTGGGAAGTTGGAATCCCATTGCAGGTCTTATGAGAGACGTGCCGCCAAATTCGAGGCCGACTTCCTTAACGCCTCTAAGGCTTGTACTGAGGCTGAAATCAAGATCAACTCATATCGGTCGGCCACTGCTAGTCTCGAGGAGGACCTCCGGAGGACCGTTGCTAAAAACAAGGACCTGACCTCTGCTAATTTTGAGCTGAATACCGCTGTTGGTTATGCCAACTCAAAGGTCGAGGTTTTGCAAAAGGAGAATGAAGGCTTGGGGTCCTCTCTTCAGAGTTTGCGCGAAGAGTTAGCATCTGCCAAATCCTCTTTGACGCGAGCCTCAGAAGATGTCCAATCTCGCGACGAGACCATCCGACTCCTGAAGCAAACCATCGAGGCTCAAAGCCAGAGAATCGAAGAGCAAGAGGGGACCGTGATAAAGATGGGTGGAGACATAGTTGAGCAGTTTGAAGCAGGGTTTGCTAAGGCCCTGGGACAAGTTCACTTTCTTCATCCTGATATTGATGTCTCCGAGGCTGATCCTTTTAAAGATCTTATCAACGGCCAACTGGTCCTGGCTCCTTCTCCTCCTGACTCTCCTGCTGCTGACTAGACTCTAAATTTGTGTTTTCTTTTACTTGTAATTTCTTTTATTGTAATTCGGTTGACATTCGCCACAATTTGGTTTGGCCGGTTTTTGCCAAAGTTGAATTTATTCGTCTTGTGTTGAGTACACAGCGAACTATTCTTTCGCCTTTTACTATGTTGTGCCCTTCCTCTTATTCGCGATTTTTGCGTATTGGGCTTTTGCGCTTGTCGCTTCTCTTTGCTGTTGTTACGCTCGTTTTATACTAGTCCCATCTTTTGGAACTAGGATCCGCGTTTTCTGTTTTAGTTTTGTCGTTTCTTCGTGTGGGTGGTTGCCCCCACTCAGTGGTTGACTGGGTCGTTGGCTTTGTTTATTCGCGATTTTCTTCCTTGGGTCCCTTAGGGTTGGCCGCTTTGAATTTGTCGTTTTAGTTTCAATTTGTAGGTGCAATTGGACCGACCGTGCTGATTCCGAAAGGTTGGTCGGCCTCCTGATACCCCGGGTCGGCCTCCTGGACCGCCCGTTATATGGGTTTGTAGCTTGAACGTTTGTAGAAATACCCCGGGTCGGCCTCCTGGACCGCCCGTTATATGGGTTTGTAGCTTGAACGTTTGCAGGAATACCCCGGGTCGGCCTCCTGGACCGCCCGTTATATGGGTTTGTAGCTTGAACGTTTGCAGGAATACCCTGCCCGCCTCTGGACCGCCTGCTATATGGGTTTGTAGCTTGAACGCTTGCGGGGAATACCTGCCGGCCTGACCCTGGACCGCCCGTTATATGGGTTTGTAGCTTGAACGTTTGCAGGAATACCCCGGGTCGGCCTCCTGGACCGCCCGTTATATGGGTTTGTAGCTTGAACGTTTTGAATCTCGCCTCGCCGTCATGACGTTACTCCTCACATTGCAACATTAATTAACAATGTACAAAACAGGTTCACATATACATGCATTACATATTCGTACTTACTGCGTTTTTTAACTAAAATACCTCCTCAAGTTGCCAGCGTTCCAGGTGCGTGGTATTCTTCGGCCCTCCAGATGCTCTAGCCGATAAGCTCCTCTTCCTACCTTCTCCGCTATTCTGAATGGTCCTTCCCACTTAGGTGTCAGTTTATTTTTTTCTGCTGTCATGGTTATCCTTCTTAATACCAGGTCTCCTTCTTGAAAATCTCTGGGCATCATCTTTCTGTTGTACCTCCTCGCTACCTTTGCTTTGACTGCGTATTCCTTTATATGTGCTATCTCTCTTGTTTCTTGCAAGAGATCTAGGTTTGCTCTCAACTCGTCCTCATTGGCGGCCGGGTCAAATAACGCCGTCCTGGGAGACGGCTCCCCTATCTCAACTGGTATGACCGCCTCTGACCCGATGTCAAGCGGAACTGCCTCTCCCGTTGTGGAGCTATGGGTCGTATGATATGACCACAAGACTTGTGGGAGCTCCTCTCGCCCACCTTCCTTTTGCTTCTTCTAGCCTTCTTCGCAGCCTCTTAGGATAACTTTATTGGCTGCTTTGCTCGACCGCTTGCTTCATGGGTGTTCGACCGAGGTGAAGGATTGTCTGATGTGCAGTTCTTGGCAAAACTTAGCCGTCGCTGAGGATGCGAATTGAGTGCCATTATCCGAGACTATTTCGGCTGGTAGGCCGAACCGACATACAATTTTCTTCCATACAAACCGTTTCACCCTTTCTGCCGTTATTGCCGCCATTGGTTCCGCCTCCACCCACTTGGTAAAGTAGTCTATCGCTATCATCAGGAATTTAAGTTGCCCTGGTGCCAAGGGGAATGGTCCCAGGATATCTATCCCCCACTTATGGAAGGGCCATGGGGAAGTCACTGCATGCATCTGTTCCGCTGGAGCTTGGTGGATGCTGGCAAATCTTTGGCAAGTGTCACATCTCTTCACATAGTCCATGCACTGCTTTCTGGGAGGCTGCACAGCCCGCCCTCGCTATCTTTCCAGCTAGCGCCCTTCCCCAACGTGAGTTCCACAAACCCCTTCATGTACCTCTTTGATCACGTGCTCGCCTTCCCACAATCTATGCATCTTAGTAAAGGAGAGAGGAGAAGCCTCCTACAGACAACCGCCCTTCCACTAATTGTGTACCTTGGTGCTTCCTTTCAGATCCTACTAGCCTCGACTGGATCATCCTGGCAACCTTCCTTCCTTCAGATATTCTACTATTGGATCCGGCCCACGTTATCCTTTCCTCATTCTGATGGACTTCGGGCTTCTCAATGGTCGGGTGTTTATATTCTCGTGTATGACCGACCGTTGTAATCCTCTTCCGGTGCTGGGCCAACTTAGCTAGTAGGTCCGCTCTTTCATTCTCGATCTCCGGGCACATGCAAGAGTTTGAAGCTTTGAATGAGGCCGCCATTTCCCTTTGCTCTTTCTCTGTACTTGGCCAATTTTGGATCTTTGGCTTGGTACTCCCTCGCTCACCTGCCCCATTATTAGTTTGGAGTCATTTCTTCGCAATTAATTTTTGGCCTCTATCTCGGGGCCAATTTCATGCCCGCCAGAGTTGCTTCATATTCTGGGCTTGGTTGTTGCTTGCCTTGAAGTTGAAGTGTAAGCCTGCATTCCACGAGTACTCCATTTGGTCCTTCCAAAATCACCCCAGCCTCCACTTCCCTTTGATTAGATGACCCATCAATCGGACAGTACCACTCTCCGCTCACCTCATGCCGTTCTATAGCAAGCTTCTCCACCGGCCGCCGTTGCTCCCCGTGAGTTCTGTTATGAAGTCAGCCAGCGCCTGCGCTTTGACGGGTCCCTCCTTTCGAAAAGATATGTCGAACTCCAGACAGTTGTTATGCGCTCCAGGCCACCATTCTTCCTGCTAGGTCTGGCTTCCCTCAAGATTTGCCGGATGGGCATGTCCGTCTGACTATGATGCTAAAGCTTTGAAATAAGGGCGAAGCCTACGTGAGGCTATCACCAAGGCCGTGGCCTTTCTCGATCTTCTGATACCTCTTTTCAGGTCCCCGCAATGTCTTACTAATGAAGTACACTGGCCGCTGTTTTTTCCTTCTCCCGTACCAAGACTGAGCTCGATTGCAAGATTCGGTGAACGATATATACGAGATGCAATGGCCGGCCTATCTCCGGGTCTTATCAAGATGGGAGGGGTAGCTAACATGGCTTTCAGTCGCAAGAAAGCCTCCTCACACTCTGGGGGCCAGGTGAAGTTCCTCCCTTCTTCAGTGTCTCTAACACTGGAGCCGCTATATCAGAGATCTTGGATATGAAACGTGACAGTGCGACTATTTTCCCCATCAGTTGCTGAACTTCTTTTACGCTTTTGGGGCTTCTCATGCTTATGACTGCCCTGCACTTATCCGGGTTTGCTTCAATTCCTCTTTCGTGAGCACATATCCCAAGAATCTTCCCTTTGCACTCCCAAACGAGCATTTTTCAGGGTTCAACCCGAAATGATGGCATCTCGAATCCGAATACGTTTCAGCGCCTCGCAATGACTTCGGCCTCCTTCTGACTTGGCTACCATGTCATCTACATATACTTCTATGTCTTGTCCGATGACCTCTTTAAAGATTTCGTCCATCAATCTCCGATAGTGGCCCCGCTGTTCTTCAACCCGAATCCAAGATTACCTTGTAAATGAAAGTCCGTTATCAGTAATGAAGGCTGTCTTTCCTCATCATCCGGTGCATCCTTATTTGATTATACCCGAGTATGCATCCATGAAGCTCGAAACTCGTAGTCTTCGACACATTGTCAACCAGTCTATCTATGTTAGGGAGAGGGTATGGGTCTTTTGGGCATACCTTGTTCAGGTCTGTGTAATCTGTACACATCCTCCATTTCCCACTGGCTTTGCGCACCATGACCACATTGGCCAACCACTCGGGGTATTTGACCTCCCGTACGAACCCGGCGCTTAACAATTTATCCGTCTCTTCCTTAATGGCCCTCCTTTTCTCCTCCCCCTGCTTCCTTTTTTTCTGCATGACCGGCCGTGATCCGTCCACTATCGACAGTTGGTGACTCATGAACTTTGGGTCTATTCCTGGCATCTCCTGGGGTGACCATGCAAAGACGTCGTTGTTCTGCCTCAGGCACTGTACTAACTCAGCTTCTTGTTCTTTCGTCATGGTGGTACCCACTCTCGTCTTCTGACTTTCCCGCCAACCTATTTGTATTTCTTTGAGCTTTTCTACTGGTAGTGGTCTTTCCCGCTCCTCGTGGCACCTTGGATCTAGTTCCAAGCTCAACGTGTTCACGGCCGACCTCCTCTGTCCTACTCTCAAGCTGTCCTGATAACATCTCCTAGCAACGCTCGAATCCGCCCATATGGCTCCCACTCCCCTTGCCGTCGGGTATTTCATACATAGGTGGTAGGTTGATACCACTGCTTTCAACTGATTCAGGGCCGGCCGGCCTATGATGATGTTGTAGGAAGTTTCTGCTTCTATCACTATGTATAATATTGGGATCCTCCTCGTACTGCTGCCTTCTCCGAAGGTGGTTTCGATCTCTACTGTGCCCTTAATCGGCACTTTCTCCCCTGAAAAACCATACAAGCACCCTGACGCCTCCTTCAAATCAAAAAGGCCCAACTTCCTACAGGTCGACCCATATAAAATGTTGGCCGAGCTCCCCTGATCAATGAGTACTCTTTCTACTTTGAAGCCCTCCGCTGCTACCGATATTACCATCGGCTCATCACCAGCTTGCTCGCTCCTTCGGTCCTCTTCCTTGAAACTGATTGTGCCTCCTTCCCTCCTGTCTCCTAGGGGAGTGAGATTTGCCCCTGTCAGGATTTGGTAGGACTGGTAGCTCTGCCCCCTTCTTTGGTAGCTCTGAAGGTCGTCCTGTCTTTCTTCACCGCCTGAGATGGTTGCGATGGTTCCACGGTAGTTTGCCGCCCGAGGTGATTTAGATCGCCCTCTATCCTCCCTGTTCATCCTTTCCTCCCTTCGCCCCTCTCTGCTTGATCCTCCACTTCTGTTGTTTCTCTTTCCCCCTTCTCTCCCCACATAACGGTCTAACTTTCCCTGCTGGACCAGTCCCTCTATCTGAGCTCCGAGAGTCCAGCACTCCTCGGTCGAATGGCCGACCGCCCTATGGAAGTCGCACCACTCTTTCCTATTCTTCCCCAGCTGTTTTCCCCCTACCGCCTGAGGGAAGCTCAGCAGCCTGGCGTGGCAGATTTCCCTCAGGATGTGGGTCTTCTTCTCTCTCAACGGGGTGAACCTTTGATGAGCTTCTTGTTCGGTTTTTTCCTTATACTTTCCGGGGGGGTCCCGTCCGCCTATAAGCAGCGGTCTCTGCTTGTTCATCGGTCTCGGCCGACCATCTCTGCTGCCTTGTTGGGCCTCCTTCTTTTCAAAGCGGTTCTCCTCCATCTCAATATGCTTCTCCGCCCTAAGGCGGATTTCTTCCATGCTTACGGGCTTTTGGAGGGCTAAAGCATCACTGAAGGGACCTACTCTTAATCCCTTCTGGAAAGCCTTGACGAAGAACTTTTGATCGGGGTCATTGACTCTCACTGTGGCGTCGTTAAAACGAGCCATGTAATTCTTCAAGCTTTCCCCCCCAGCTTGCTTGATGTCGAATAAGTCTGCTACCTCCAGACGTTTTGGTTTGTTGGCCGCGAACTGCGATAGAAACACACTTGCCAGGTCATTGAACGTACTTATCGACCTAGGTGGCAGGTTCATTATCCATTGCAATGCTACTCCTCTCAACGTTCCTGGGAACAATTTGCAACTCAGCCTATCGTCGCCCCCGCTTATGTACATTTGGGTCTGGAACGCCTGTATGTGTGCATGGGGATCCTGTGTTCCGTCAAAGGGATCCACCAGTATCTCCCTAAAATGGGGTGGGATTCGCACCTCATCTACCTCTTCGCAAAAAGGCTGCTTCCACAAGGGCGGTGCCGCGTGTTCGCCTCTTCCCTCTGGCTCCTGCTCGTTTCTGGCTCGCATGCTTGCTATTTGTCTCCTAAGCTCCTCCTCTCTCCGTTCCGCCATCTTCATCGCCTCTGCGTGTCGCTTCTTCCGCTACCAGTAAACTGTTTTCTTTTTCCGCTTCGCGCCAAATTTAGAGTGCTCTTTCGCCGAGCTTGTAACTGGGCTACCGTTCGCAGCAGTCTTTGCAGCATTTCCTCCTCCCCTTCGTTGGTCGAGCTCGCTTGATTTCTGGTCACCGGCATGTCGTCCTCGTTCCTCCTTTCCGTTCCTTGAAGTGGTAGGATTAGTTTTACCCAGCCCCTACCTGGCGCGCCAATGTTCTGTTTAAAAATCCGAATCCCCTTACCACTCTCTCTCTCAGCCTTTTATACATTAGGCTCAACCACTCCTGTCCCATCCCATAGGTGACGTCATAGATCATCATTAGAGCCACTTACACAAGGCATAATTAATGCTGATTGATCCGGGTAGTCACATCATCTAACTGAGTGGCTTCCCCACTTGACGTCTCGAGACAGCCTGTAGGAGGACGCATACGCTCGTCCTTGGTCTCTGGCCGCGATATGGCCGACCGTCATAAGGCCGACCGTAACAGACTGAATGGTACACATGTAGTAAAAAAACATTATGTATGAAAATTAAAAATGCTAGAGTTTAGTTTTAATACATTGTCAGTATAATTTTGTATACCACCCACAATTAGAAATCACTCTAAATATAACTTTTAAAACAATTATTATAAAAATTAATTAATCTTCCCATAATGATAATCTACGGTTAAATAAGTGTAAGTTAAAATCTAATACATTCTAATTAAATTCCTAACGTATTTTATAAGTTTTAATGTCCTAAAAGTAAAGTTAGTGAACATGCAATGTACTTGTACTTTATTTGAACGAACATATTTTTAAATAAATTTAATATATTAATTTTAATTTAAAATTTAGAAAATTTAAATAATTAAGGCATTGTTAAGGTTATTGTAATTATCGTTAAAAGGCTCACTATTACACTCTAATACGGTTATTTGAAACCATAACAAAATTATGTAGTCAACAAAAAATCAAAAGTAATTTCACACAACTTTAATATGTAACTATGCTTTCCTAGGAGGTTAAGCTACTTTTCATTCAACACTAATAGGTTAATACATCAATTAACACCCTACCCCCTCCCAACAAAAAAAAAAAAGAAAACAAGGAAAGAGCTCTAATTCACTATAAATTTACCATTCCACTATGCATCTGAATGCGTCACTCACAATGAAGCTGGCTACCTGTGAGTCTGTGACTCTGTCTCTCTCTGAGTGTGTGTGTCTCTTTTGATTAGATAATGATTAGCTAGATAAAGGTTTTGGTTGCTTTTCACATTTGTCCTTGTCCTGTTTATTTTGCTGGATTCACCTTTTGTTATGATTTGGTTACATAGAAATCCACCCTGTGGAAAATGAGAATATAAAAGTAAAACTATTTGTGGGTCTTGAAGGCATCAATGCCACAGGATTTAACAATAAATATATATTTTGTTTTCCTTCTTCTCACTCAACTCATCTGTTATCTCAAGCTGCTTCTGTTTTCTACCTTACTGTTCTGTCTCTTTGCCCATAAACTTTCCTTTACCTTCCACAAAGAAGAGAGTGCAGGATCCGCTTTTAGTTTCTTTTGTTCTCATCAATGAAGAGCCACAAATACTCAGATACTCAAACTATGCCTACTTCACTTTCCATGTGCCCATCAAAAGGTATAGTAACAATTTAATTAATCTCCCTACCTTTCTCTCTAATTGGTTCCTTCTTCTGCACCACTCATTCTTCAGATACCCTTTCACATAATATTAAGCCTAATGGAGCAATCCTTATCCATAAAATAAAGGAAAAAACTTAGATGCAGCAGTTATCCAATCAAAATTAGAATTTTATTTTGATAATTTGTTTATTAAAATATTTCATTAAATATCAGCGCCGATTATCAAAATTAGAGTTTCACTTTAATTTTGATCAAAGAACAATATCAACGGTACTTATAGTATTGCATCTAAGTTCTGATCTAAAATAAACCTCTTTCTTTTGTGTGTTTTGGTTAATTTTTTGGTAACAAGTTATTCATTTGAACAATTGTGCATGCAGGTTTGAATGAGAGGGGTTACAGTGAGGAATTTCAGGCAATGTTGGATAGGTTAGAACAAGAAGACAGCTATGAGGATGGTAGCATAGTGTTGGAGAAGAAAAGGAGACTGGGTTTTGATCAGGTGAAAGCCTTGGAGAGAAGCTTTGAGTTGGACAACAAGCTAGAGCCAGAGCGCAAGTCAAAGCTAGCAGAAGAACTAGGCCTTCAACCAAGACAGGTTGCTATTTGGTTCCAAAATCGTCGAGCACGTTGGAAAACCAAGCAATTAGAGAGAGACTATGGCATTCTCAAGTCCAGTTATGATGTTCTCAAGCTTGAGTACAATAATCTTGAGCAAGAAAATGAGGCTCTCACTGTTCAGGTATAACAACAAATCACTTACTTTTTTATTGCATGCAATTTTTAATTTTAATAGATTTTGAATGAGAATTTGATTGTTAAGTAATATAGACAGCATATTAGTTTCATGTTTTTGGATGTGATCTTTTACATCTCTAATATGATTTTAAGAACCCAGTAGTTTCTGCCTTTTAAAAGAAATTTCAAACAGACTAAAAAGTGACAAGGGAATGAAATATGTTCATGATGTGAAGATTTTGAGGTCTTTCTTGTGATGATTGGTGTGTGGACTACAGGTAAGAGAATTGAAAGAAAAGATGTTGAGAAGAAAAGGTGAAAGCAATGAGTCAATGAAAGAGGAATCTCCCATTTCAGAGGTTAGAGACAGAGGAGCATCAGAGAGCAATTCAAATGGTGTGGTTAAGGAAGAAAGCAATATTGATTCTCCTGTGTGTGTGAATGGGTCTTTGCCCAGTTCAAGTTCAGTCATAAACTGGCTTCAATACTCTGATTCAAGAGTGTCCCCTGATAAAATGTTTCAGTCTCAGTTTATGAGAATGGAGGAGCAGAATTTCTTTAGTATCAATGAGTTCTGTTTCTTTTCAGTTGATCAATCCCCTACCCTGTAATTCATTGCATGGATCATTATTCAAGAGCAATGTCACTTCCAAGAGTTCATAATTGACTCTAATTTTAAATTGGTCGGGTACAAATAATTCCTAAATAAAATGAGATTATCTTTTATTGTAATAGAATAGACATAAATCATACAAGATTTTAATATGGATCTTTAGATTATGATGTGTTTTCCAATTTATATTATGTCTACCAAAGAACTGAAAGAAGTAAATACTTTTATTCCATCTATAATCGGTACAAAGGTTATGAAAAAAGATTTAAATTGTTTTATCATATCCTCAAAAGTTCATTTATATTTGTAAATCCCTTTTTTAAAGATAAGGATTTGTGGCTACTAAAAGTTAATTTGCGCCGTGGAAGCAAAAAAAAAAAAGTATAAAATGTTAATATTATTGATAATATGACGTGACAGAAACAGTGAAGTAAAGAATAATAAGAAATGTTAAACGAATGATTGAATATTTATGTCGTTGAGTATTATTGTTGAAAAGAAAAATCTAACAAGTAGTAATATATTTTTTAAAATATTCTCCATTATTAACTTTAATTTATTAAAAATTATAAATTTTTGTACGTCTCATTTTTTTTTTAACCATCATCTTTCTTAATTTTATGATTTTTAATGAATTTTATTCACTTTTGTTTTTTCCCTGTGATTATTTTTAATAAATTATTTTCTTCATTATTTTAGGCATCTAAACAAAGGGAGGGAGAAAATCCTTTATTCATATTGTTTATTTATATATAATCCTTTGCTGATATATTGTTTCCATTCCTTTTCTTTTTCCTTAAAAATATCAAACAAAATGTACAGAGAAAATTCAAACAGAATTACAATTCCATTCAGGGAGGTCCCACATAAATTTGGCAAGGGCAAAGTTCAGCTTTAGCATGCAAGGTAGCACAGTGTATCCAAAAATGGGGACATTTGAGATGAAGAAAAGTGGCATAGTCATCACTAACTTTTGTTGTGCTTTCACATTCTTTTTTCTCACTGTCAGATGGGTGATCTACCCAAGCATCAATGCATGTGGTAGGTGAATCTGGTGAAATCACCCGCAGCTTTAGCAAACTAATTTCTAACACTAGCACAATGCTACCTCATGGTTTCATTTTCCCACATGCTTTTGCTAGTTGTAGCTCACATCATGCTTATTTTGTGTTTTCTTCTCTTTGGTTTTATGTTGGATGGTTATGTCAAAATATTAATTTATATATTTAGTTTTATATTAAGAAATTAACTTTAGGTTTATAATTAATTTTGATTTCAAACAGTTTTAGATAATTTTTAATTTTGGATAAAAAATTATATTAAATGTATTAATTTTGGATAAAAATTAATTTTTAATTATTAATTTATTTTTAAAATAAAAATATTGAAACATAAATCATATCACTTCAAAATTAATTTTATAATATTAATTTACCTTAAATATGTTTCTAGTCTCTATAAAATAAGTAATTTTTTATTTTAATTCCTATAATTTTTTTTAATTTTACATCATTCTAAAATTTGAATTTTTATTTTTGATCCTTACTATTATGTGAGACTTGTTAATCACATATACTTTCAAAGGAAGGTCAAGTGATCATCATAAGTTATACAAATTATTATATGTGGTATCATGTTAACATATGACATCTTACAAAAATTTAGATTCCTAAAATAAATATGTTTTATCTATCTTAAAATGAAAATTAGGGACTAAAAATAGATATTTCAAATTTTAGAGGATAAAAATTAAATAAAAATATTTTATGGAGATCAAAACCAAAATTTACTCATTTTATAGGGACTAAAATCAGTTATTACACATTTTTCAAGGATGAAAATCGATCAAAAAATTTTACAAAAATTAAAATCAAAACTCATTTATTTTATAGGGATTAAAAACATATTTAAGTCTATCAATTTTATTCAAAATTAATTTTTTTACAAAAACTCTTAAATAATATTTTTTCACCCTCACGTCCAGAAACACCAAGATAAAAATAAAAAAGAAAAAAAAAAGTGAGATATTAATAAGGTGATATGAAAAATAAAATAGAGAAAAAAATAAAAAGATATCTAAGAAATACAAAATTTATGGTGTGAAAACATTACTTATTGTTCAATAGACACGTTTTACAAATAGTTTTTTTATGCATAATTCTTAAAAATAGAATAAATTTTTCTATTATTTCCTAAAAAATTATAAATGATACATTAGTTTTTATAAATATAATAATATTTTAATCCATAAAATAATAAATTTTAGCAATATCAATCTTTAAACTTCAAATATATCATTATTAATCTTTCATCTTAAAAGTCATAAAAAAATAATTTTTAATTAATTAATAACGTAATATCAATAATGCATGTGTTAAACTCTTCTAAACAAGAAATGAACTTTTTATTATTTTCTCAAAAAATTTAAAAATAATACATTAGTTTTTTTTAATATAAAAATTATCTTAATCCATAAAAATAACAAATTTTTGCTATATTAGTCTTTGGCCTTTGGATATATCAGTATAAAAAAAAGATGAATATATCTGCCATTTGTAATTTTTAAAACTTAGGATAATAGGTTTTTTTTTTCACTTTTGAAGACTAATATTTCATGGTTCACACTTTCTAAAACCAAAGCACATGTTTCAAACACATTCTTTAAAGTCAAAAAGTTGTGCTTCTGGCCGAATTTCGTTTTGTTGACAACTCAAAAGGTGTTTAAATTTTCGAAAATTCCTCAAAGGAAAAGAAATTATTTCTCTCTTTTTATCATATTATACATTTACTATACTTATATATATATTTTCTTTCTTTCATTATGCGTCAAATAACTCGTTGATATTTACCAATATTTGTTTATGAATGCATGCAAGTTGCGTAATCAAATCTTTCCTTTTACTCGGCATTATTTAAGAAATTCATAAACTTGAGGACAGGAAAGTTTATAGTGACTATTTGAAAAGTAAATAAAATTGGAGGAGTTACACACATTTCACATAAAATAAAAGTGTACTCAATAGTCAATACCTAGTTAGGGTTGGAGTTAATAAGGGGTACTAGTGTGACATAATTGGAGCAGCTAGAAAATGAAAAAATATCTGAGAGCAAAGGAAGGGAATAGTAATTAAAATAGAAAGGAGCTGGAAGAGATGAATCAAGTAACTAAGCAGTACAAGAAGTTCCATCACAATTAATAAATAGTTGAATTTTTCTAAGTAGCTTTATAAGTTGAATTAATGATTACACTACAGAGAAGATATAAAACTCACTTTCATTATTTTATATTTTAAAAAGAAATTAATATCTGACTATTAGGTAAAAAATATTCTTTATAAAAAAAGAATACATCAGTAAATTAATAAAAATCAAATTCATATATTATAAAAAAATATGAATTCAAATTTTACTATTTATATAGAAATTTTATAGTATGCATTTTTTTTATTTAATAAAATTGAACAAACTATTAAAAAGTTTATAACATTCTGTTGATAAATTTTATTGAATAAAAAAGAAATGCAGGAAGAGACAGTAAAGTTTGATGAGTTTGGGTAGAGCAAAGGGAAGCAGGTGTTGAAGAGGAAGTGATGGAGGTGATTTGAGCAGAGGTCACTATCCCACTTTTGTGAATGTTAGTGGGAAAGAGTCAGTCTATAAAGCTGCCTACGACACCATACCTATCCTTCAATGTCAGAAGTAGGACCCTTGTTTTCTGCCATGTTTGACTATTCGGATCGTACTCACAAATTAACCAATACAAATAAATGCATTCTTCTTTCTTTCTTCTTTTTTTGTCTAGGGGAAATAAATGCATTCTTTAATTTAATATATATATTATATTTTATTCAGTTCCTTTTATTAACTAAGATGTCTCCCTTCATAGTAGAGATTTGTTAATACGTTTTTGGAGTTATTTCATGAGTACAAAAAATTAACTAATCTACTCTAATTAAAGAAATTAATTAATTTAAATAAGAACATTAAATTTATTTAGATTTATATATTTTTATAATATTAATAAAATATATTCTTATTTTTTATTAATTTTTATTCTTCTAATATCTCATTGTTAATATATTTAATTTTTATTAACTATATATATCAAAATTCAAAGTAAATTTCTTAAAACTTTCTTCATTCAAAACAAAGATGGACTCTTGTAATATTTAAGATATTAATATATTTTATTTATTATGGATGAAGAAGTGATAAAAAAAAGTAAAGATGAGGAAGTGATCTTTCTATCACTATAATGGATATGGAATAGAGAATGAATGAACACGGTGGGTGGAGGAGGATATACCAAATGAGGACTTGCCAAAGAACAAGTTTTAGGTACAATAGGAGTAACTCTTAATCTTTACCCTAAGATTATGGTTAAGGATGAAGAATTGGAGGAATGGAGTAGTCCATGGCGTAAATTATTGGTAGTGCACCTTCTAGACAAGTAAGTTAGTTTCAGAGTCATGACGAATAAGTTTAAGAAGGAATAAAAAAAATCAAGTTCCATTCAAATTATCGATATGTTAAAAAACCACTATACGGTGATATTTTCATCAGAAGCTTACTACAAACATGCATTATATGAAGGTTTGTGGATGATAGCAAATTATTATCTCCTTGCATAGAGATGACATCCATTTTTCTTGGCAAGTACTCAAGGGGTTACTAAAGTAGCAATATGGATTGGTATCCTAGAGCTTCCATTAGAGCTTTATAATTGACGCTTTTATGGGGATTGGGATCTAAATTAGGAATGATGCTTAAGATAAAATTAACTTTAATTTATTCAAGAGGCCAATACTCAAGATAATGTGTTGAAGTTAACCTTTCTAAAAGGTTTGTTTCACATATTATGGCGCATGGTGTTAAGTTGAATCTTAAGTACAAAAAATTTCATGCAATTTGTTTTCAATGTGGGTGTTATGGGTACAAGAAGGAAACTTGCACGGAGTATGAAATTAGTGAGGACTCCATACAAAATCATAAATAAGGAAAGTCACTAGTTGTAGTTAATGGAGATAAGGAGGAAACAACAACATCTAATGCTAGGGCCAATGTGGAGTTACAGCCTAGGTAAAAACATTCTATTTTAATAATCAAGGAGAATCAATCCAAAATGTTGCAAAATTAGGATAATATTTGTGGGTTGTGAATGATTGTCAAGAAAAAATACGATCCAAAAGTAACCCCTAAGATTGGGAAAAAGTGATAAGAAGACTAAGAATTCACACGTGATATCCAATATATCTAGATTTGATATATTATCTAAATTATGTGAGGATAATTTGGCTCAAAGTGATAGTGTGAGCCCATGGAAGATAGTAAAGGAAGGGATGAAGTTTCACATTCAAATACTGGGAAGAAACTTGTGCCTATGAATATCCCAAGAAAGGTATGTAACATACAGGGGAGTAAAAATATGCAAAAAGACGTCAACATTAATTCATCCAAGAATTTAAAAGTGATGGGTTCACAATGTCCCTTAATGGGAAATCAAAGTCAACATACAATTCTAAATAGCATATGAATGACTACCCGACAAGTGGGAAAAGGAAGGCTATTGCACTAGAAATTCATGCAAAGATGAAAAGATTAGAAAAATGGGTTTTTCCTTCACGATCTAAACTTGAAAAAAATTGATCTTTGCCTTAGTCAATGCATAGAAAATACGACGAGTAAAAATGTAACATCAATTATGGTTTATGAAGTTCAAGCTAGGAAAGATGGAGTTAGGCCTATAGAGGATATGCATATGGACCTAGTGCCACTGACAAGTGCTTAAAGGTTTGTATACCCTTCCTTTTACCATTCTAATTAATGATTTTTTTTAGTTTGGAATTGCTTGGGAACATCATGCAAGGGATTTTTCTAATTTGGTTAAAGACTTAAAGGCAAAATTACAGTGTCGACTTGGTGTTTCTATTAGAGAAATACTCATGGCTTGGGGATAGAACAAATTATTAAAAGAATGAACTTTTAAAATTAATTCATCCAGGATCCTATTAGAACCACGAGGGGTATTTAGTGCCTCTAGAATAAGCATGTGTGGAAGGTAGAAATTTTATCTAACTCTCACCAACATGTTCATTTATGAATGGCAAGGAGGAACAAGCAACCTTGGTTGTTGATAGTTGTTTATGGTTCCCCAAATTCTGCTTAGAGACAACAACTCTAGGAGGATTTGAAAGATACTTTAGATGATGTAGAGTGTCCTTGGGCGATTATAAGGGATTTTAACTCAATTATGTTCATGGAAGAAAGAGAAGGAAGATCATCCCCCCTTTCTACTAGAGGTATGATACTATTCAACAACATTGTGTAGGATTGCGAGTTTATTGATGTAGGTTTTCAAGGTTCCTCCTTTACTTGGCAACAAGGTACTTTGAAGGAGAGACTAGATATGATGCTAATAATTTTTTAGTGGCATATTTGTTTTCAAGAGGCTTGTGTTTACCATTTGGCCCCACTTAAATTAACCACACTCCCCTTTGGGATAAGTGTCAAAGTAACTCAAGAGGGAATAAGCATAAGAAACCATTCAAATTCATGGCAGCTCGGTTGAGGCATGATGACTTCTCAAATCATATTTTGCATTGTTGGCAAGATACAAAACGTTGGAATAATAATATTAAAGGTCTTCAAAATTCTTTACGATGGTGGAATAAAGAAGTCTTTGGGGGGATATTTTGAGGAAAAAATGTGTTTTCTTTGTAAGCTTAACATGATTTCTTCTAAAAGAGCCTTACATGATAGTACATATCTGAGAGAGACCCAAAGGGGAATTTGAAAAGAATACAAGAAAATTCTTACCTAAGAAGAGTTTATGTAGTTCCAAAAGTCTAGATCGAAATGGCTAGCATATGGAGATATGAACACTAAGTATTTTCATGGCACAATTTTAATTAGAAGAAGGAAGAATACCTATGAATGCTTGTAAAGAGAAGGTGGAACTTGGTTGATGAACCAGGAGGAACTTGAGGAGCTAGTGATCACCTTCTACAAAAAAATTATTTACATAAGAGGTAGAATATGAGTCTTTTTTGTTCATAGGGAGCCTTCCTTCCTTACCTTTTGATAATGGGGAAGAGCTTGCCAATAAGGCCTTGTTGGAGGAAGTGAAGCATACAACATTTAATATGGGTGCTTTCAAATCCCTTGGTCTTGATGGCCTTCAAGCAGTTTTCTATCAAACCCAATGGACAGTAGTGGGAAATTCTTTGGCTAAGTTGGTGATGGAAATTTTTTCTGATCCAAGTAAAGTGAGGGAGATTAATGATACTCTTATTGCTTTGATACCCAAGATTGATAAGGTAATATAAAGAATTTTAGGCCAATAAGCCTATGTAATGTAGTCTACAAGACAGTGACCAAAAGCCTTACTCAAAGATTGTGATATGTGATGCAAAAACTTATCCACTCGTGCCATAGTAGTTTTATTCTAGGTAGACAAAGGTCAGATAATATAATTATTGTGCAAGAAATGTTTCATTCCATGCATAATAGAAAAGGGAAAGTGCGTTGGATGATGATAAAATTGATCTAGAAAAGGCCTATGATAGATTGTAGTGGTCTTTCTTACAGGTCACCTTGGAGGATTTAAGTATGCCACAAATAATTGTTGATTTAATATGGTATTGTATTTCTACTTTCATAATGAAATTTCTTTGAAATGGATAAGTGTTTGAGGAGTTTAATTCTTCAAGAGGGATTTAACAAGGATATCCTCTTTCACCCTACCTGTTTGTCATGTGCATTGAAATATATTTTAGCTTATTAATGTGGTCATGGAGAATATAATCTGGCATCCTATTCATCTTCTCTCGAGGGGGTTTCAACTCTCGTACCTAGCCTTTGTCGATGGTTTGTTATTGTTTGCAAACGTAGAAGTTAGTCAAGTGAAGCCTGTTAGAACTATACCTATTAATTTATTGTGGACAAAGTGAATTAGATGCATAGTGCTTGGAAGGCCAAACAACTATCCTTTGTTAAGATAGTCACTCTAACCAAATTAGTGCTTCAAAAATGAGTGACATATCTAATGCAATTAACAATGTAACCAAAGTCTATATGCAACATTATTGATACAAAGTGCAAGAACTTTATATGGGGATATACTTATAAGTTTAGAAATATTCATATGGCATCATGGAGCTCCATATGTTCACCTAAAAGTCATGATGGATTGTGTCTTAAGGAGATAAGCATTATTAATCAAGTAGTGAAGCTAGGTTGGAGACTAGTCAATAATCATTAGGACCTTTAGATATGGACAATCCATTCGAAGTATAATTATGGCTCAATATCCTCCCTCGAATAATTGTTAATCGACTTGGTTCTAATATGCAGAATGGCCTGAAAGCAACTTGGCCCAATGTAAGAGATAATTTGGGTTAGAGGGTTAACAATAGTAAGTTGAATAACTTTTGGATAGATGTGTGGGTTCCCTCTTGTGGTAGGTTATCATTGCTAGCGCTTCTTCCTCCCTTGGAAGCTAAGAGTGGGATGTCAGTAGCTTGCTTCACCAATAAGGTAAACAAATGGGACAACTCCAAATTGTAGAGTCATCTTCCTCCTTGGGTTGTTAAATGGATGTGTGCCTTAGTTCCTCTTGCACGAAGAAAGAGAATGATGTGGTGGTTTGGCCAGAGTCCTAAGATGGAGAATTCTTTTCCAAGGTAGCTTATAATTTATTTTCTTATGTTTCTCCCACTCCTAATGAGCCTACCTTTAAGATGATATGGAAACTCGAGGTGGTAGAGTAAGTTCAGTTCCATGTTTGGAAAGTAGCTCGCAATATCTTCATCACAAATGAGCAAAGGCTCAATAGGCATATTGCATAATCAACAACGTGCCTAACATGTGTAGAGAGACCTTAATCTATCCTCCACCTTATGTGAGATTGTATAAATATAAGGAATGTTTAGTGTCATCTTCTAGGTGGAAGATATCCTCTGGTTTCTTTTTAGATAATGTGATGGAGTGGGTTCGTGTGAATCTTAGGCCGAACAAACATCTTTTAGTATAATGAGACTTGTTATTTTCTATTGCATTAGATTGTATATGGAAAAACAGAAATAATTTGGTGTTCAAGGATAGTTTGGAGGATGATACAACTATTGCACTAAGAGCATAGTGCATCACGTAATCACATGTGAATCTTTTGACAAATCCATAATGAATGATATTGTGCTTCATCCCATTGACATAACTATTAGATGAATCCACCCAACATTATCCTTTGTCAAGGTTAACTTAGATGGGACTGTAAACATAACTAATGGAGATGCTATGCGTAGAGGGGTTATTCGTGATCATAGTTTCATGTATTTGTTGAGATATTCAGCTCATAACGGCTCTTCCTCACTATTGCTGAATTATAGGTATTAAGAAAGGGTTTGCACTTGCTTGTACTAGAGAGTTACTAATATTTGTGTTGAATCGAACTCCCAAGCAACCATTAATTTGATTACAGGTAGATGCACTTTGTGCTATCCTTGCTATAGTATAGTATCAGATATTAAAGAACTTGCCATTCAAGATCTACAATGCTCTTCTTCCATATCTATCCCGAGGCAATCAAGTGACGAATGTCCTAGCCAAACATGCATTATTAAATAGTGTAATAGATCATATTTTTTGTTTTTCACTTGATTTTTTATCACTTTTGTTATTAGTTGACTTAGCTAGTGTAACTTTCTTTAGAAGTTATTAATTTTTGGGGGTTTTCTCCTTTTTCCCACAAAAATATTTTTAATGAGATTATGGTTAAAAAAATATAAATTAATTATGATTAAAAATAATTATTTTTAGCTTTCAACTAGTTTTCAACTTCTAGCTAGCTTTTGTGTATGTTTAGCGCGCCATTTTAGCTGGCTTCTAGCTTTTCTTACTAGCTGAAAAGCTTATTTGACCTTATTAATAGTGTTTGACAAACAAGTTTTTTAGGAGCTTCCAGCTAGCTTTTGTGGCAAAATTAGTTGAAAAGTTAGCTAGAAACTAAGAACCTAGTTGGAAGCTAGTTAAACTGGTTAAACTAGCTTCTTGTATTATAAGTATTTGATAAAATTATATGTTGAAGTAGTTGATAAATGTAAAATGATAGAAATGAACATGTTTATATAATATTTGTTTATAGATATTAATTTATTTTATTGATAAAAATATATTTTTGGTATTTATACTTTTAAATTTTTAATTAATTTTAAACTCTTATAATTTATATTTATAGATAAATTAATTTAAGCACATTTTTTGTCTCAATTTTTTTATATTTTGTATTCTATTATTAATCTTGTATTACATCTTAAAAATATTTTCAATCAAATTTAAAATAAAGTAAAAATAACATACACTTAAGTAGATGTCATATATTTAATATGTTAATTAGTATAATGGTTAGAACATCTTCTTGAACTATAATATTAAAAATAATAGAATAAATAATATAAATAGGTTAATGGTTATAATAAATAGTGTAATATAAAAATATTCAAAAAGTAATAGAAAAAATAAAATAAACCTATCATCATTATCAATAATATAATATTGAATTAGTAAAACTAATATTATAAATAGAATAATGGTTGAAACAAACAATACAGAATAAAACAGAAACTTGTAGGATCCATTGCCCTGTGACATTTGCTGCAACCTAAGTAGTTTCCAACTGCTTTGTAGCAGCTTGGTACTACTATACCATCGCAACTTATTGTTGTGCATTTGTTGTATTCTGTTGTGTCATTAAAGCAACCATTGCTTCAATCACTCTTGCGATTGTTGAGGTGTCCATTGGAGGAGTAAACTTTGACCTTACATTGTGTACTACAAAAGCATAAGCTCAAATGCCTCTAACAACCAATAATCGTCTCTTCTCAAAAATAACTTCACATCAGATAGCAAAACCATAATGAACCTATTCCTAAGGGACATTCTTGTAAGGACACAACAAGCTACCACCAAAGTTGTAACGACCGAAAGGTCGCTACAACTCATTAACGACTAAAACTACACTAAACATAGAAGGTTAATTTTAATGAAGATATTTAATTAATTTGCTTTATGAAAATATCAACTAAGTTTTTCCTTTTTTCTTGATGCACAACAATAACAAACATAAGAGAAATATAAAATGAAAACACAACCATATTGATCATAAACATGCATAGTCAAATAACATATATACAAGTGGTTACAAACACTTTGGATACAATAGGAAAGATTGTGCTTTATGGCACTTATAACAACATCAAGAAAAATGAAGCTAGGGGCTATTATATGCCTAAACCTAAAAAGAGGGGATACATCATCATGGGATAAAGATAAGAAAACACCTTAAGGATTTGATCCCTAGAACAATATGACCAACACAAAATCAATAAGGCAGTGGCAATAGTACAACAAAGGAAGCCCCAACATCACTCCAGCACCTAGAGGCCTAGTTCTGAAACGTTAAGGATGGGGACCCAAAGCACTAGGGTTGTAGCATTAGTTTTCAGCCAACTTCGCCCCCAATCATCCCAACGGGTTGACTCCACGGTCATTAGGAGTATAATGGTAAACATTGTGGTGGTCATCAAGAGGTACTCAACCGTCACTTCTCAATACCAAACTTGTTGAAGGTCACAGTCTATCTTCCATGATACTCCCAGGCCCACTTAGGTGTTTCAAAAACGTATGTTGAAAGACCCCATGTAAATTTTCATTTGAGGGATGCCTAGAAACCTTGATCCTCGTGGTGGCCTTAGCATCTGCTCACATGAACATACCATTTAGATCATTGTAGTTATATACATAGAACATACAAATATAAGGGTAAGCTATTGAAAAACAACCTTACATCTAAAACAATAAACATTCCACAACAAAAACCAATCATGCATACATTGCCACAATAATCATAAGGGGTTTACCTACATTCAATAGTGAGTCTTAGCTCTTATTAGGTATTAGAAAACATGTATAAACAATCATACATACATAGATATGACTACTCCATGGAGAATTATAAGTCTAATGATCATTCCTATTACTTCCTTAACATACAATCAAATTAGAAAGTGTTTGAATCAAGATAGGTTATACAAGAGTATCAACTTTCCATTGTTAGTAGCTGTTGCAAAGACTACACCCATTTGTTGGGGATTACTTGTCCACCTATCCCCAAGGCTACATAGCCTTGCCTCTTCCAATTAATAGAATACTTTAGAGACACTTAATAATGACTTATGTTGGATATATTTAACATTTTTATGGTTAATTTTGATGCATTTGTTAAGTCTTGGGTTATTGGACTTAATTGGGCTTAGTTTCTAATATGTGCTTATTTTTGGATTTAATTCTTATTATGATGTTGTTGTCTTGTGTAGGCCATATCTAGAGCTACAAACATCCAAATTAGACAATCTTGGTGACTCTAGAAATCTAAGACAAAGGTCTACAACTTTTCTCCTTTGGGATCAACCCAGTTCAACTTTATATAATGTCAAAAGTTCACGTGAAGTTGCATCCTTTGCACCCACTCTATTGAACCTTCCTTTGTATATTTTGTCCCAAATTTTGGAATTTTCGTAAGTGGACCTTTAGACTATGAAATCCTCTGGTCCAAAGTACCTTACTTACCATTCAAAAAATGTATTAGTTTTGGTTCGTTAGTGTTAGTTTTGGTTAGTTAGAATTTGGTTAGACACTTTAGGGACCTTTCATACTTAGTTGGAGAAGTTTTGGTTAGTTAGAATTTGGTTAAACACTATGTATTTTGTTGTGTTTTTCTGTGACAATTGCCATAGAAGGCTAGGCTCTTTTGTCAATTCAAGGTTTCATGGTTGTAGTTAGGTTTGAGTTCTTGAATTTTCCTTATGCAAATTCTACTATGTTTCTATTTTTAGTCTAATTCTTAATCCGTTTTCATGATTATGATTTTACTTGAAGTTTTGGATTATGCTATAGATAATTGATTGATCATCTAAATTAACCAATTGCTTGAATCCATGCTAATTAGGAGTTACGATTGTGATCTCAATTTATATGGATGAATGTTAAATGATTATCTAATGAATCTAGGGTTGATATGAATTTGCACCCTTATTAGAACCATGATAATCGAACTACATAATTGAATCTTTAGATTGGTGTTACATATGCCAGTTTAACTCAATTCTATTTTATTATGTTTGGTTCTGTTATGATTTGTTCTGTTATGATTTGCATAAATTCTAATTTTGCTGTTCTACCTACAAACCCCCCTTTTGCATTCCAATTTGGTCCCTATTCAATAAGGTTAGGTATTGCGTGATTGTTTCCTTAAGAGATTCGACCTAGGTTAGTTCTTATACTACAAATATAAGAGAAATCTAGTGGTTTTATTTTGACACCACTATCAAATTGGCGTCGTTGTCGGGGATACAAGCTGTTGTGTCATAATCTATTGATATTTTTACTTATTTGATATATAGATTATTTGTATGAGTAGTTTCAACTTTTTTTGTGCTCGAACACTTTCTATGGAGTTTTGTGATCATAGGGTAGGGTATAACATATTTAAGGCCATGAAACATCCCACAAAGAACCATTTAATTTTCCATTTGGATGTGATTGGTCAATTGGGTGATGGTTACATAAATTTACATTCTGAATTCCCTGAATTTGATGATACAGGGGAACCGGGGGCTGGAGGGGAACTATTTCCATGAGATTTTGCTCCAACAATTGAGGGAGTAGTTCCGTATAGGTCATGGGGATTGGGGTTAGTGTTCTGGGCAGCCTTCTTGCACCTTGATGTGCTGACCCTAGAGTGACAACTACTCCTACGTCAGCTCGTGGCTGATAAGGAGGGAGGTATGGTGTTGGCGGCAAGTTAGTGTGGGCAGTCGTTGACTTGGGCCCAACATGGAACTGGGCTGGATACGAGGGAGTTGTTCCTTTCCCCTATAGGAAGACAAGCTCTATTAGCACAGCGTTGGCTTCTTCTTTCCTCTTCTCTAGCGGGAGCTTCTTAGCGAAGCCTACGTTTCTGTTTTCTTGGGTGAGCTTCCCGCATCTGATGCCCAGTTCTATCTTCTTGCCCACCATTACGAGGTCCACGAAGTTGGAGGCGACACTTCCTACCAACTTGTTGTAATAAGGAGACAAAAGGGTGTCAATGAACATGGTGATCATTTCTCTTTCGGTTATCAATGGTTGGACTTGCGCCGCGAACTCGTGCCATCTCTGTGTGTACTCCTTGAAGCCTTCTTGTTCCCTTGCGCATGTTTTGGAGCGAGAGTGATCCAGTACCATATCTTCGTTGTATTTATATTGCTTCAGGAAGGCTTCCGCCAAGTCCCTCCAGGTTTTGACGTGCCCCTGCTCTATGCTGACATACTAGTTAAGGACCGCTCCCGTCAGGCTATCTTGGAAGCAGTGGACAAGGATCTTGTTGTCGTATATGTAGACCACCATATTTTTGCAGTACATAGCCAGGTGAACCTTGGGGAAGGAACTTACTTTGTACTTGTCGAATTTCGAGGTCTTAAAATTGGCTAGGAGATCCACATCCAGAATAAGGTAGAGATCCATAACCTCTAACCCGAACCGGTTTCCACCCACTACGGCACGGAGCCATTCCTTTAGGGATTGCCACTTGTCCTCGGCCGGAGGTGTTTGTCCGTGGACCACGAGGGGTTGGGTTGTCTGCGAGGCCTGATGTTGGGCCTCGGCCTTCGGTTGTTCCTATTCCTGATTGGTAGGGGTTTCGACGTTCCACCTGCATGGCACTCCATATGGCAGGTCCTTTACTACATGGGGCAGAGGGCCAATAGTGTTGCCGACTTAGGTGTGCCTAGTAGTGCCGTGATTAGCCATGGTCATGACGGCGACGTTAGTCTAGGAGAGGATCTGAAACATGTGAGCTATCTGCTCTTTCAGTTGGCTTACCTCTCCTTTGAGATCCCGATTCTGTAATTCAAGTGCTTCAATTTTGTTTTCCACAGCCTTGGATTTGGAGTGCGTAATGTATGCATACAACTTAGCCCTTCTAGGATACCGGCATGTGTTCATGAGACACGATCATGTAATGTATGTTATGTGCTATCGTTATGCCATGTATTCAGAAGAATAGAAAACAGGAGGCACGCATGCCATGTTATACTTGGTGAGTCATGCAAACATGTGAGAGCCGGAAATTGGCTATTATTATTCACAAAGAGGTCTCAAAGGGCAAAGGCTAATTCTTGCAGGCTCCAGTAATCTAGATCCCATAGCCAGTCTTCGTGGCCATGTGTCTGCAAATTCTTGCTATCGGGTATGCTCGTGTAATGTATGCCATGTTGACTCTCTCCTTTTATTTTATGTTATGTACTAATGTATGCACCGTGCTTTTGTCTCCTTGAAGGTATTCGGATGGGAACACTCGGCTATCGAGACTGGTGAGTTGGCTGCCTCGATGCAAAGGGGTCCTTGTCCTTCTATGGGGGGTTGTGACCTATCCTCAGGGTTCTAGAACAACTACGGGATCCGTTTGTGGCTCTAAACACCTCACCTTTGGCAATGAGAGCTCAAGACCCTTTTTCGGGCACCTTCCATAAACAGGAATGAATCCTAGAGTGTGGACATCCCCTGAAAGATCACGCTCTGGCTGGGCTATCGTGACCGCCCGTCTAGAGATAAACTCAAAGGCGGGGGGGGAGTCGCTACACGCCCATCGCTCTTTCTATCACACATGCCCGAGAATAGGACCCTAAATTGGCTTAGTGGCAAGTGCCAGTTGCTTTTGTTCCCCGCCCCATTTTCCCCCAAGCGGTCGAAAACGCGGTATAGAACATAAGAAGCACGATAAATTAAGAGAGCGAAATCAAAGTAGAGGTTACGTAACATACCATTCATTTTGCCAAGGTTCGGCTCGCGCATATGTGTTGACTCCCTAGTGGAGTCGCCATCTAACACAACCTAAATATCACCAACCGGTGGGCGGGTTTAGAGATTGATGACGCGGGGGTCGAAATGAGTGTGGAACCATGGTCAGAGGAGATGTTGGGAATCCCCGGAGACCCACGTGATGAGTCAGCATTGGTTGAGCTATCCCGAGGAGGGCCAGCTTGAATCGAAAGGACTCGAATTGGTGTCGCCACTAGTGTTTACTGGTACACTAGAAACCGTGGGTGGATAAGGTGTGGTCTCAAAACAGAGTCTGAGTAAGGAGCCGATTACACATGAGAGTGATGTATCATCCCATCCGCCTACCATCTGGTAGTTACCCCATGAATTGCGTGCTACGTAACCTCTACTACATGATGGATGATGCAAGGATAGGTTTTGGTGGGATTATTGACTTGACAAGGGTAGGCCCCTTGCTCCTACGTATCTCCAAGCTGGGAGGAATCAAAGTCAATGTAGTTTTGAAGAGATGCGTGCAGTGAGTGACAGAGTTGGACTTTCCCTTAGGCGTCCTTCCCTTGGGAAGTGAAGAGTGTTATGCGTGCAAGATGTGGGTCATAGCGTGGTTAGACTTTCCCTTAGGCATCCACCAGGGTTTGGGGCGTGAGGATTGAGTTTTCCGTTGGGCGCTCAACCCTTGCAATTTCAGGGCGAAGTTGGGACTATCCACTAGGCGTCCCGCCTCGATGCTAGACTGAGTATTTGCGTGCCTGCATGCTGGGTTGACTTGGACGTGCGTCTACTAACTCAGGATCAGATGAAGTGTACGGAGTGTCAGGTCGTGATGGTTGAGACCGACTCGATTTTAAGTTAAAGCGAGCTGTGAGCCCGTGGTCGAAGTGCTCGTGTGCCTAGGGAGAATGTCTATGGCTTGACTGGAGTTTTGGCCAAGAAACTTACCTGGGGTCCAGAGAGATGGTCGTTGTTTGTAGCTGATCTTTTCAGAATTTGAGTCGTAGTTTTTGCAGCAATTCCTTAGTAATTCTCTCCCTAGTTTTTTTATTCTTGGCCCTTAGCTCCTCGAGCTAAGGCCTGTTATAGCCCTTGAGAGGGTGGTGAGAGCATATATGATCTTGCCACGTGGAGTCGCTCTAGCCTCTTGATCCAGTTCGTTAGCCTTGGCGATCCCCAAGTTGATACTCCTGCGCTTGATCGTGGCACGTTCTCCTAAATTCGCGGTGCATCTCGCGGGTAGTGGCTAACATGGCTCTTTCCCTTGCTATGATTCGCGAGGATCTTGTTCTGTTAATGGTGGTGGGCCCTTGGTTTGCTGGCGTGGCTTCATTGGTAGCCCCTTTTTTCTTTCCAGAAGATTGTGCGGCTTAGATTGCTCTTATTTTGGTGAGGTTGTTACCTTTGTGTTGAGGTGGCAGATTCCATTTGATTTTGTTAAGCTGGTCGACTCTCTTCACCATTGTGGTGGGGCCTCGCGTGCTTGACGTAACCACTTCAAGTCATTGATCGTTTAGGCCCTTTTTCCACGTTTGCCCTGCGGGGTGGGGGTGGACACTGGTCCTCTTGGGCTTTGTCCGAGTCGTGGACTGGGTCATGTACATTCTTGTCAGTCTTGTCCTGCTGGCTATTGTTGAGTGTGTTGTACTCTTCCTCTCAGACGTGGCCGAGTCGGCTAACTTTCCTGCCGGGTCTCTTCTTGGCCCTCTCGGGCGTGTCTTCTTTGGGCTCGAGGTTTCTTGTGGAACTGTCTGTTGGGCCAGACAGATTTTGGGTCCTACAATAAGATATTTGAAGATGATTTAAATCATTAAAGATTACCTCTCTACCATCTTTTTCTCCTTTCGAAGTAGTATAAGCCATAAGGTAGATATTTACTTCTTCATCCTCTTCTTCAAAAGGAGACAGATCAAAGTCCTCCCATGTTGTCATGAGACCTTTCTTCTTCTTGAATAATGACTTTTTCTCTCCTTCTCTTTATCCTTCTTGGTTATATGATCATAGTTATCATAATTTTTTTCCTAAAAACCTTAGACTATTGATAATTGTTTGGAATCTTCAAAACATTTTATCAATGCTCTCATGGACTTCCATTTTAAATAACTCATACTAATGTAAAAGAATTCTTATTTTTGAGTCCTTGTGAGATTCCCTTATAAACTAGACTTTACATACTTTACTTTTGTCAATAAGACTTTACAACCAAGTATTCTCAAAACCTCTTCAAGTTAAACAACACTTGTAATAAGCCTAATTACAAGTAACTGAAATATTCTTTGTCATTTAGCTTCTTCAGGCTAGCACAAAAACAAAGAATTTTACAAAATAGATAACTCACTGAGTGAGCATACAACAATTCAAAACAAAGCTTAAACTTTTCTTAGCAAAGTAAATACAAGTTTAGGTTAGAGCTATAACACTTAGAAAACTTTTACAAGATTTTCAAAAATGTCATCCAAAGGCATTGAGCACTTGCCTTTTTTTGTTTTTGTTTTAGACTTTGATTCTTGTATAAGTTTGTTCTAGTTTATCCTTCTTCTTTGAGGAAGATATATAGACGTAAGAAAGAAAGTCATTGTACTACATGATGAGAGTTTGCATTAAATGTCAAAGTTGGTCCTTTTGTGGAGCTGCTTTAGAACTTTGCCTTCTTTTGAGAAAAGAGAAAAAATGTAACAAAAAGGGTTATTTATTCTTTCCTTAAACATGTTTCATTTTACTTATATGTAGAAATACATTCTACTTGTTCCCATATTTGTTGAAACTTTGACCAGAACACTTCTTTAGCATAACTGACTTGTTTCTTTAGAGCTTGAGAAGGAAATCTTCCTTCTCTAAAATATAAAGCACAATAAAAGTAAGCATACAAAAGGAATTGAACATTAAAAAACATTCTCAGTAAAGCACACAGTTGTTATTGATATGAGATATCAAATATATAAGTTAAAATACAAGTTACAAGGTAATATCAATGTTAAAAATAAAATGTCCCTTTTTACATGTTTAGACAAAGTCTTTCTACAAACGATGTGGTTGTTTGGACAATATTGATAAACTTTGTTCAAAATGAGTCCTTTTGGATGCAAACACTTTTCTTGCATGGTGTGATGACTTTGTTGTACTTATGAAATAACTAAGTACTAATAAAGAGACAATAGTCATCATTCTTTAATCATAATGTTTGTTATCATCAAAACATAACATTTTTTTGGACGCATACTATATTTGCTCCAACAAAAGGTCCAATAGTTTGTTCAATGTTTGGATTTACAAACGAATCAATAGAAAATCCCACTTTGAAGATGTTTCTAACTACATCTTCTAAGGGATCTGGCTTGACTTTAACTTTGCCAACCAAGAAGGAAAAACTTTATATACTCTCATCTTCTTAATAGTAAATATATTGATTTCAGATCCTTGCATAAAAACTTCCCAACCAACTTCATTTACCTTAGCATACCTAAGAATTTATGTGAAAAACATTCCATAAGGGATGGGTGGTTTGCTCTTCTCAGTCTCGCTATCTCTAGCATTAAGAGCAAATATCTATTTACCTAGAATTAGGTGATATAGATTCAACATCTCACCAACCAGCATGAAGTAAACGTAGAAGTGAGCTTTTAAGGATGTAGAAGGATGTTGTGAAAGACTCGATAGATTGGTTTCATAAATGAGGCATATATAGATTTCTTGTACTCCTCAACAAGAAGAGGTCCTTTTAGTCCATAAAGGTAAGGTCTATAGTTCCAAGAGTGATAGCATGCTCCTAGTTGTCACTATAGATATGTCTTTCTTCTTTGTAGCTCGTGGTGCAAGCAATGACATCAATGGTGATGACAATGTAGTTGTCACCAACCTTGCCAACAATGCTTTTGTTCTAAAAGGAAACATTTGCTTATATCAAACCAAATGGAGCATGTTACTGGTTACATATGAATTTGACAAACTTTGTCCAACCAACATAGGTGAAGTATGTTCCAACATTGATTCCTTCATTCTTCATAACTTTATTGTTAACCCACTTTCCAAGAAGAAAGTCGTCTTCGATGGGAAAAAATTCTAGGTTTCTGATAGTTCTTGATCCCATTTATTTCTACACTTGGAATTTTTCAAAAGGTAGAGAAAGGGAATTTTACTTCATAAGAGAGAAAGTATTAGTTCACAAAAGGGAATTTTGCTATGTAATAATATGCTTTAAATAGAGCATGATTTACGAGAAAAATGAGTTATTACAACATAAATTTACAGTCATACAAAATCTTTAATAAACATCAAACATAGTCTATTATATGTTTGAATTAAATATGTATATGACGATACATATAATGCATGTAAGCAAGGACGAAGCTAGGTATAGATATTAGAGGTACTAATCTTCATAATTAATAAAAAAAAGCTACATTAATTGTTATAAAACAAAACTATTAGTAATGTTCTATAAATTGACCGAATCATAATAAATTATGTTTTTCAATTTATTTTTACAATAATAATAATTAATAATCAATATACATTGAAAAGAAAATTATTTACAAATTAGAAAGTAGAGGGAAAAAATTGTATTATGACAATAATGATGTCCTAGAAAGAAAAAAGTATAATGAAAGTATAGTACAATTTGATATTTAATTTCTTTTTCAAAGCTTTACGCGGTAGTGTAGTTTATAGACTAATACCCTTGAAGTCAAAAACACATTAGAACCTTACAAATAATAACAAGAAAAATAAAGACAAGATAAATTAAACAAAAATAATATACAAAGAATAGCAATAGAAAAAAAGATGTGACCATAGGCAAAAGACATCCACATGATAAATCTGACATAGGCTATGATAAGAAGAAAGATTTAAAGAAAGACAAATATACTTCTCATTGCTTAAATTGTGGAAAGTTTGGACATATGTCTTATGACTTTGGAGACCGTCCAAAGAAAAGACCATAAAAAACTTTCAAGACTAACAAGAAAACCCAACAAGATTTGGGCACCTAAGAACTTGATAATTTCTATTGCATATTTGCTTGATGGTAGAAAAGATACACCAGTCATGGTACTTGGATAGTGGCTGCTCACATCATATAACGAGAGAAAGTTTTATGTTCCAAGATGTAAGTCCTAAGTCTAGAGGTTAGGTTACCTTTGAAGGTAATTACAAAGGAAGAATAATAGGCATTGGTAAGACTGATAAACATCTTTTCCCTCTATTGATAATATTTTGTGTTGAAGGATTAAAACACAATCTGCTAAGCTTAAGTCAATTGTGTAATTGTGGATATGATGTTTCCTTTAATAATGAAGAATGTATAGTTAAAAATACTTATGGTTCACTATTATTTTTTGGTAAGAGATAGAATAATCTTTTTAAAATTAATCCGACAAACTTAACAAAGTGTAACATGCTTAGTGCTCATAAAAAAATGATGATTGGATTTGGCATAAGATGTTTGGATATGCTAGATTGAGGTTGATCTCAAAGCTAAGAAAGCATCACCTCGTGAGAGGAATTCCAAATCTTATGTTCAAGTCAAAATATATTTATGTGATGCATGTCGAAAAAGGAAACAATTTAAAAGATCATTTGAGGACATAAATAATTATGTCAAGAGAATGATGTTGCTTCGAGGGCTTTAATTAGAGATGAAGTTTTTGAATGGATGAAAGACATATTGGCAAGGCACAGAAAAGGGCACTGAGAAAAACATATGGAAAAAGGGTAATCTTCTTTGGTCTATTGTATTGGTGCAAGCTTGATGTAAGATATTGTATTTATGTGATGCATGTGGAAAAAAATATCTATGATAGTGTAATATGGGATGCTTTTGAACATTCAAGGCAAGACAAAAAATGATGTGAATGCAAGACTAAATTTGATTGACATAGGTATAAGACAACAATTAGCTCTATAGTCAGTTGGTAGGTAAACATATTTGCCCCCAACATGTCATAGTATGTCAAAGAAAGAGAAGAAGTTTTTGTTAGTGTTTGAAGGGCATCAAAGTGCCCTAGGATTACTCTTCCAATTTAAAAACACTTATGTCAATACAAAACTTAAAATTAGTTGGTCTAAAGTCTCATGATTGTCATGTGTTGATGCAACAATTATTACCAATGGCTATTTGTGATGTCTTGCTAAAAAATATTAGAAAAGTCCTAACCAAGTTATGCTCATTCTTTAATGCCATATGTAGCAAGGTCATAAACCCTCAAAATTTGGAAGAGTTAGAAAATAAAGCTATCATTATCTTATGCCAATTGGAGATTTATTTTCCTCCTTCATTTTTCAATATCATGATTCATTTAGTTGTTTATCTAGTAAGAGAGATTAGATTATGTGACCCTATGTTCTTACGGTGGATGTATCCAATTGAGTGCTATATGATGATATTGAAAAGTCATGTAAAAAAGTCACATCAACTAGAAGCATCTATTGTTGAGAGGTATATTTCAAGATTGGTTTACAGTAATACAAGTGTATAAATCGATGAATTAGGATTTACCTTGGTCGACCTTGACAAGGTTGGTTATAAGAGAGAGCCTTTCATCATTGAATCTCATTCAAAACAAGTGTTTTGTGTCAATGATCTATTGAACAAAAGGTGGCCAATTGTTCTCCAATGAAGGAGCATGCATGGAAGTGACAAAAATCAAGACACAAGTCATGATCTTATTAACACTCCTTCTTTCTCAACCCACATTCCCACTTTCAAAATTTTTGTTTTCTTATCAAAATGGGTATTATTGTGAAACCCCATTGCACCTTCAAGTAAAGAGAATAATTTATTAAAAAAGAATTATGGTAAGATACTTAATATAGCAACTCTATGATATTCAGAGTGATAGAATAAAAGTCCTTGTTTTCAAATTTTCCCAAAACACTTCACCACAAAATTATAATACATTTACATAATATTATAATATTCAATGATTAAGTCCCTTCCATAAAACAACCATAAATTTTCATGCTCAATTTTTGTGATCACATTAATCTATCATGACTTCATACATTTATTATATACCTTCTTTTTTTTTTATACATAATGTACCTATTGGTTGCTTTCTCTATACATAAGTTTATTATATGTCTTGCTTTCTCTATGCATTAGCCATGCTACTCTAGCGTGATATCCCTCTAGTAGAACATTAACATTAGGTACTACTCTTTTCATTTTCGGGGCTAGCACATGGGATCAATCACGACCACTTAGGACAACCTTCATACTGAGTAGAGTCCAGGACGTCCGTTGACCTTACTAATTGGGTTCATGTCTACGTTTCTTTCAACACCCGTTTCATTACATGATGCGGTTCAATTAATTTATTTAGTTTCTTTTATCTCCAATTCGGTTGGTGAGAACCCTTCTCTCGGTACCTCCCACGACCTACCACACTCTCATAACTTGTGTACCCTTTAAGATATCTGCCACGGACTAGGAATCCCTTTTCATTCCCTTTTTCACATTTTCACATCATTTCATCATTCTTAATGCAACATCATTCTCAATTTGACATTTCATATCAAGTTCTTGACACAGATGTTATGTTATCGTTCCCAATGCAACACCACATATAGTATAGTTCACTGAAGCACACAGGTTCATAGAAATAGCAATCACAATAGTTAGACAATACATCTTTCTATAGCATATATAGGACAGCAAGAGCATGATCCCTTTAGCATGGTTGTGCATAGCTGATGCGACTTTGTACGGGCATGCATAGAACCTACACGAGCGTGCACAGATTTTGCATGGCCATACTTGATGGCCTGCTATCAAAATCTCAGGGTTCGTGCCTGAAGTTTCAAACCTAAGGGAAACCTACGATTTTTCTATGTTTTGCATACACAAAAACAATCACATAGCAACAATCATATAAACTGAAATTTAATTAGTTATGGAACTCAGCCTCTTTCTTAGGACACTAAAATTTGGTACTTCAGAGTTCAGGGGAAACCCTCAACCCCCTAGCCACCAGATGTTAGTTTACTCTAGCCAAAAGATCATTCATATTTGGAATCCTAGGGGCGACCCCACACACTTCGAGGTCCTAAGGACGACCCTTCTCCTACCCACAATCATACCTATACCCTAATCGAGGTTTCTCATGACCCCTTTCCCACTCAGGTGTTTAGAAAACTAACTCGGCAACAGTTCCTCTCTTTGCTCCTTTATATAGCCCTAAATGTACTCCAAAAATGGACCTTGCAACTCCTACTAACAGCCTATGTCAAACCCAAACAAAGGGTCCTACAACCCTTGCAGAAGCTTTATATTTTGTCTTCCTTTACTTTGTATCCAACTCCTTATATAGGCGAAGGAGAGAAGACATGAACTCATACTACTTAATGTAGGACTTAAGCTATCCCATTTCTTTATATAGGAAAAGGAGGTGAGTGATAAGCGGGTTTTTAATCGTCTTACACGCCTCAAATAAATACTAAAGCTAACTATAGTATAGCTAACCCTAGGTCGATTCTCTCAAGGACATAGTGTGTTAAATTGTGACTAAGTGTAGAAATCAGAGTTTGTGTAGAAAACACCAAGTATTGCAAAATTCTGACTTGATGTCGATCACCCAGTATGTGAAAATACCGACTTGGCCTCAACGATGCTAAGGTCGACCTGCTCTCAGTAATCTGGTCTCGGCTAACAGGGAACCGATCTGTTTTCGGCCAAGAGTAACTTAGACGCGACGGAGTCGAACTGACTCGGTCTCGGATTCTAAAAAACAGTAAAAAGGGGAGTTGTTGTGTTTAAGAGCAAGAAATAAACTAATAGTAGAAAGATAAGCTAGACTAATCTATACTAACTATTGTACCAATTCGGAAATCAACACACAACAGTTTACCATTCTTACTTAGAATTATACTCTGAATCAATCTTAGATTCTTACGACAATCGCCGAACGTTTGTCCATTGCCATACCGAGGATTTACACAATTGCTACCTCATCAGTTAGCAGGGAGTATGTACTTGGTTGATTTTAGGTTCTCTACCTAATCAAATTATTAAACCAATTCCAAATGGTCCTAGTCTAACGTGATCTACCTCTAACAATGTGCAATGGTGGCAAGGTTAAAGTAGATTAAAGCACAGGTGATATAATCAAAGTCAGAATTACAAACCGGTTATATTATTGAAAACAGAATCGAATACAAAGGTGAGAATTCAACGCTTTCCAGAGAGTTCACCTTCCATGATGATTGCCAATGGAAGGATGGTAGTGGTGCACCAGTGATGGCCAGATGTTGAGGTTTCGTCCACCGAAGTGCATAGGCTATATTGAGCGATCATCTCTGACAGCTTCTAGCTTCCCAAATCCTGGTCTTGTACCTCCTCGATCGAGAGAGACACCTTACTAAGGCTTTGTGTACCACTGTGCTAGCTTGGAACATCTGCAGTTGTTGATGGCGCTAGGTCTAGAATTCCACTGTTTTTCCATACCGAAGACATGACCTGGCGTGCTTTATTTATACACAAGCTGGGCAGCTACGATGCACCCTAATCTTAACAGATTACAAATTTGGATTATTGATTACATATTCCTCAATCCTAGGAGATTACAGCTTCCTTGATCCTATCATATATGCATTGCAAATTCCTTAATTCTAACATAATCATATCTTCATTACAAATTCCTTAATTCTAGCATAATCATATATGCATTCTTGTCGAAGTAATTTTAGCCACTAAAGTCAGTTTTGGCCGGGAAAGCTAGTCTGGCTGGGACCGCTTCTACTGGGCTGAGATATTCCTTTGGGCCGAGATGTTCCTTTTGGGTCGAGATGTTCCTTTGGGCCGAAATGCTCCTTTGGGCCGAGATGCTCTTGGCTTTCAGGCCTGCAAAATAAGGTCAATCTTTTTGTCAGTTAAAATCCTCATTTTAGTACAAATTTATATTTTTCCTATTCCTAGGCCCATAACTCGAATCTTAACTAAGACAAGACTCTTAATCACGTCTTAATAGTACCCATCTTAAGCCCTTGTGAGGTGTATAAAACATGACTTAACAGTGAGGAGCGAGCTTATGTTGTCTGATGTGGGACAAAAGCTTTCACCTATTTGTAAATAGTTTATCTTTCTTAATTTAATTAATTAAAATCCAATTTTAAAACCAACCTATATTTCTGCAAAAAATATTATTTATTTAATTATAAAACAATTAAACTACTTATTAATAATAATTAAAATATAAAATTTACAACAAATAATAAATAGAATAAAAATTGGGATGTTACATCGTGCCCTTGTAAATCCCCAATCTTATTAACCCCTTATACCCCAAAAAATCTGTGATCCCCCCTCCCCCCCCCCCCCAAAAAAAACCACCCTAGCCATTAACTTCTTTCTTCGCAGACCTTCTCCGACCAAGCTTCGTGACTTGTTGACAATATTATATTCCTTTCCTTTTTTTATACATAATGTACTTATGAGTTTCTTTCTATATACATAAGTTAATTATATGCTTTAATTTCTCTATGTATAAGTTTATTATATTTTTCATTTTGTATATCCATGTTAGATCATTGTTATAAAATTTATTCAAAACTAGTTGATTGTGATTTTGTTGGTACTTTGCTACTACTTTATTATTGTGTTAAATATTTAACATATATATCATTATGCTTGTAGGACGACTATTAACTAACTAGTTTTATGATTTATATAAAATTATACATTAAAGAAATTAGACAACTAAGTAAAGTTTAGTGCATTCTTGAATAGATGGTTATTGATCTTGTTTATAGTTGGGTTGTTATTTTCTAAAGAACTACTTAGAATAAATTGTTCTAAACTTTTAAGTGTTTATTTAGGTAAACGTATATTTAACTATTTTACCTTCAAAAGTATATATATGTATGTTGGAACACTTGTACATTACTAAATAACAAAAAATTGTGTCTAAAATTTATAAACCTTTTTACATGCATACATGGTTAATTTTTTTCCTCACACAGTGGTTCATTTCATTGTTCCTCTTTAGCATTTAGTTCTAGTCTAATGTTCAATAAAACTTGTAATTTGCTTGGAGTTGAGGTAGGTTAAATACTCTTTCATTCTTTATTGTTAATAATGGTGTTAACTTAAAGACTTTGAATCGAGATACTTTATGATTGTATTGTGTTTCCAAATCTTATTTTATTGCAATATCTTAACAAAACAATAGTTTCTTCTTTGAGGTTTAATACTAATAAACATACATAAAGACTTGTTTGTTTATACATTTTATTGTAGCTAGTTTGCATAAATAAATATTCCCGTGCATTGAAGGTCGATGTATCATAGGTTAAATGCTAATAAATGTTGGACGAATGAGTTTATAGAAGGAGTACATGAGTTCCTACAATTTGTTATTAGTCAAGAGAAATATCAATTGCAAGGTGAAAAACTAAGATGTCTTTGCAACAAATGCAAATGTAAAGTGTCCAAGTTTGTTGATCAAGTGGACGACGATCTTTATGATTAAGGTTTTTATGCCTAACTATTATTGGTGGATGAACTACAGTGAGGAGTTGTCACAATTTCCTCCAATGGTGGTCGAATGTTCATACTATGGAAGTGGTAAGCAATAAGAAGAATTGAGTCCTTACGAGTAGATGATCATGGATAATGTTGGATCTTTGATTGGTCAACATATAGAACGCATGGAAAGTACAAAAATTATTTGATATTCTCTCAACTGCATAAGCACCATTGTGGGAAGGATGCGAGAATCACTCAAAATTGTCAATTTCTTTGGTAGCTATAAGCTTGAAATCTGATTATAACATGTTATAAGGGTATTTCAATCGAATGGTCCAACTTATGGGCGAGACAATGCCTAAAGGCAACAAAATGGTTACAAATTTGTATCATGCTAAGAAGTTGGTGAAAAAATTGGCTTTGGGTTGTTTAATTGATTGTTTCCCAAAAGGATGCATGTTGTATTACAATGAAAATTCATACAAAAGCATAACTAGTGCTTTGTTTGTAAAATAGATCGATACATGAAAATCAATAGGAAGGGGTTGAAAAGAAGATTTATATTAAGAAAATGTGATACTTTCTACTAATTACAAGACTAAAAAGATTGTACTCTTCAACTGCCACTGATCTCACATGAGATGGCATAATGAGAATTAACGGGACCTAGTTGTCTTGTGTCATCCATCTAATGGTGAAGCTTGGAAGTATTTTGATAGAGTTCATCCACGGTTTAGTCAAGACACCCTAGGAATATTAGATTATGGTTATGTGCAAATGACTTTAATCCTTTTTGGTCAATATGAAAAAAGTTACTCTTGTTGGTCGGTTATCTTAACTTCGTACAATCTTCCTCTTGGGATGTGCATGAAAAGGGAATTTATGTTTTTGATAGTCTTAATTCCAGGTCCGTAAAATCCAAAGCACAAGATTGATGTGTACTTACAACCACTCATAGAGGAGTTGTGTACCTTATGGAATGATGGCATACTAACTTATGATGTGTCATCGAGACAAAATTTTGTGGTGAAGGCTATTTTGATGTGGATAATTAATGACTTTTTGATTTACGAAATGTTGTCAGGTTGGATGAGTACTCGGAGACTTAGTTGCCCCATATGTATGGAACGAACAAAGGTATTCACACTTAAGCACTACCATAAGGTCTCCTATTTTGATAGTCAATGTCAATTTCTTCCACTCAATCATCTACATAGGAGGAACGAAAATCCATTCAAGAAAAGATTTGTTGAGACCTCACCCACTCCTCCACGTGTGTCTAGTCCTAATATGTGGAATATAGTTGCACATTTAGCCCTTTCCTATGAGTTGCAAGAAGAAGAAGAAATTCCTAGTTATGGTGTTGAACATAACTAGAAAAAACAAAGTATATTTTGGAGGTTTTTGTATTGGAAAATACACCTACGTCATAACATTAATGTCATGCACATAAAGAGAAATGTGTTTATGAATGTATTTGACACTATGATGGACATTAATGGTAGGACTAAGGATACATAAAATGCTCGAATGGATATAGTAGAAATATGCAATTAGAAAGAGCTTGAGTTGAAAGACATTGGTCATATCAAACTTTTCAAACCAAAAGCAGCATTTGCATTGACCAAATCCTAGAGAGTCGTTATTTGTAAGTGGGTCAAAGAACTAAAGTTGCGATATGGGTATGCTTCTAACTTGAGTAGATGTGTCAACCTTAACCAAGGAAAGTTACATAGAATGAAAAGTCACAACTGTCATGTTTTCATGCAACAATTGCTTCTTATTGAATTCGACTCATTACCAAAACCTATTTGGAAGCCACTTGTTGAACTTAGCCATATTTTTAGGGAATTGATTTCAACAACTGACTTTGACAACACTAAATGTTGAAAAACTAAGAGTTCTAGAAGATAATATACTTGTGTTGTTGTGTAAGTTGGAACAACTACTTCCACCAAGCTTCTTTGATTCAATGGAGCATCTTCCAATATCGTTGGATGTGCCCTTTTTAAAGGTATAAAACTAGTAATCATTTATATACTATTACACTATATCTATCTACAGTTGCTTCCTGACAATGTGCATTCATTCTACATTCCCTAAAAACACAAAGTCAAGAATAAGGCTAAGATAAATGCTTCAATTTGTGAAGCTTATTTAGTGGAGGAGACATCGACCTTTACCTCATTTTACTATCCTGATAAAATTTAAATGAGAAGGACCAAAATGCATCGTAATGTTGATGTAGGTGAAGGTTCTTCATCTACTCCTCCTACATTAATTTTTAATTATCTAGGAAGAACGAGTGGCAAATCCATAGCATATATTTTTGGACCAAGTTGACCTTGAAGCTGCTCACTTATACGTTCTTCTAAATTGTGAAGAGGTTGAGCCATATTTATAGTAAGATGGTGTTGAATTCTTATACAACTCTAATTATAAGTGTAATGATGTTATGCTATGTATTTTCATTAATCTACTTTTTTAATCATGGTATTTATAATGATTTTTTAAGAAAGCTTAATCCCATAACTTCATATGCTCAATTTGACCATGACATTTAATCAAATTTTCTTGCATGGTTCAAACAATACGTAGGTTAAGACTTTTTAAATTATTTAAATGTTATTTCATCCATAATAATATTGTTTTTGATGTTCATCATTAAATTTTTAGGTTCTAAATTTAGAAAATAATATTGAAGATTCACTATTGGTTGATTTGGCATGGGGCCCTAAGAGAAAAGTTGAATAATGGCCTATCTATAATATAAATGGATATAAATTCGACACAATTTTTTGGAGTGAAGTTGTGAATTCCTTAAATCATGGTGTTTATGTACAAGGAACTAATGATCAATTAGAATATGATTTTTACATAAAGTTGTCCAAAATCATTCAATTAAAGTATATTGACTTCCCAATAATGAAGTTAGTTCTCTTCAAGTGTGATTGGTTTGATAACACTCCTAATATAGGGACAAAAGTACATAATAAATATGATATCGTTGAAGTACGAGAATCACGAAGATATAATAAAGCATATTACTCATTCATATTTGCACAACAAGTTCAACAAGTTTATTATACACCATATCTTGAGGGACATCACAGTTGGTTGGCTGTAATCAAGACAAAGCTTAAAGTAAAATTATTGATAATATAATAAGTGAGACTGAGCAAGAGGCTTTGTACCAAGATGATGACTTTGTTGGGATTCAAGTAGTGTTTCATATTGATCTAGATGCCATTAATGATTCACTTGCAAATATTGATGCTGGTGGTGGAGAAGAAGTAGATAGATAATTATTAGATCAAACGAACTTGGATGAACCAAACAAGGACACATACATATCAAGTGAGGGTTAGATTGAGAGTGATTTTAATGATACAAATATCTCTAAGGTAATTCATACATTAAAATCAATTATATATCTTGTGTTAATTCTTTTCTACGTTTGTATAACCGTTGTTTATAACAATTACTTGTAGTGATTATAAAGGGAAAGATAAGTGACACGTTTTGGTGTAGAAAAACGATTAGGTATGAGTTTTCTCTCACAAGTTGGCTTACTTTCTTTTTACTAAAGGTCTAATATTTCACTTTGTTTATACTTTTTCTTAAATGCCATATATTTAACAATTTCTACATACAGATGATACACAAGGTAGAAGGGGTAGTTGTAGACCATCTAACCATGGTAGAGGTCGTGGTATTGGTGGGAGAGCTTTGGCCACCATCAACTCTCCCACTTCTACCATTCACATCTCAACCTTAGAGTCAACAATTTCTATTGTCCAATGGGGCACACTTCCTACGGTTCATGAGGAACCAAAGACTACGTTTGTAATGGAATTGATTCTCATTGACATCGAAATATCCACTTCTACACTTGAACATCCAGTTGATCAAAGGCCTTTACTTCAAGCAATAGAGAAAAAGTAAGTAAATTTTAATATAATAGTTAATTTTTAATAACATTCTTTAAATATAACTTTGACAATACCATTTTGCATGGATTTAAACCAACACATGGCCCTTCTGTTGTCATCTCATGGATCATTAGGTAGAAATTTGATGAATTGTGGCCAACTTGGAAGAAGCTACGACTTCAAGTTCATGACATGTGATTTAGAGAGTTTAAGGTAATTTAAATTATGGTTCAATTTAAATTGTATTATTTATTATATTATGTTTGTTGCTTAACTTATTTTTTTATGCAGAAAGAGTATTGGTGGGACCCGCAACAAAAGCAAATTATTAGAGCTATTTTTTAGCAAAAAGGTTCACGCAATTTGAAAATGCAATGAATAAGATTAGGAATGGTCAGGATAATGCAACTTAGATTTTAGCCAATGTCCAAGCAGCCTTGGACCAACATTGGGGTTCTACAGATTTTTAGAACAAGTGTTCTATTGCTAAGGCAAATTGAGCTATTGATAAGGGAGCCTCAACCTACTATGGGTCAATGATACAACAAAAAATAAAATATTGGATCATGGGTCAATGATAAAAATTGTGAACTCGTTGTATATTTAATCTTTTAGTTTTTTAAACTTTACTTTAAAGTTTATTAAGTGCTAATAAATGTAAAAATTAATATTCTTTTTTTTTTAAGGTGAAATATCAACAATGTCAAGAAGAACTCCTGATAAAAACCCAACCGAACAAAGATAAAGATAATTTGCGTGACAATGAAGGTCCCACGACTAGGTCCAAAACCAAAACGATGAAGTAATCAATGTCGAGCTTGAGTTCGGGAATTAAGGAAAATTCAAAGCAAAGTGAGTTAGAGGCTACACAAAAATGGGTCACTTTATTGCAAGTTGAAGAAGAATGAAGCCCATCTTGAAGAACACAAATAAAGCCCAAGTCATTATCATGTAATTTGGGCTAAGTAGTTAGTTAGAGATTTTTATTTTAGATAGAGATAGAGAATTTTGAATTTTGATAGGGACTTTTGATAGAGATTTTTGATTGAGATTTTAAATAGAGATAGAGATTGAGATTTTAGATAAAGATAGAGATATTGATTGGTTAAGATTTTATGTCAATTCAAATATTATTGGGATTTAACTTCTAGGCTACCTAGCTAAGCCTATAAATAAGCTCTTGTAATCAATCAAAATTCAGATTTTGGAATTTAATAAAGTCTTCTCATTGTGAGAACTTTTCCTTTGTTCTTAGGATTAAGAATGCTTTATAGTGTTGGTTCTACCGGCAGGTCGCGGCTAGGGTCAAGTTCCTTTTAACCACGTCCCTCTTGATAACTTTGGTTCTATCGACAGGTCGCGGCTAGGGTCAAGTTCCTTTTTTTCACCACGCCACGCTTTCACCTATTTTCAAGACGGTCCGCCTTCTAACCCCTTAGTAGGATCGTATCAACTCCAACAATGTACCATAGAGGAAGACACATCTACAGATGACTCTCTTTCCACCTCTATCATCAATGATGACATATATTACGACATTGTTGGAGGTGTGAATGGAAAAGGAAATGTATATGGACTAGTGGATTAAGCAACAAGTTCACCTGCTTAACACATCTTTAGTTTTCTTTGATTGAGATGCCAATGATAAAACAACTAGAAGAGATGTGCAAGACAATTCATAAATTGAATAATGAGCTTATTGCAAAAGAAGCTAAGGAGAAGTCACTTGAAGAAAAGGTGGTTCAATTGATGCATAATAATGAGGAGCAAAGTGTGCAAATGTGACAACAAAGTGAGAAAATGAAACAACAAAATCAACAAAAGAAACTTATTTTACAAGACTTGCACTTTAAGTCACTTATGCCAGATCCTATCCACTAGATAATAATGATGACTACGTTGACAAAGCTTAGGATGATTATGTTCATGAAGCACTAAAGAACCATATATGCATGCTTATTTTTATATTGTAATACTATATTTTTTTGAGACTTTTAATTGATTATATTTGTATATATTATTGTTCTTTGTTGTTATTGAGATACTATTTTTGGAATTTACATATCTTTTGTTATTTATAATGTGATTAAGCTTTTAATTATTCATAATCATTTGTCAAGTTAAAATTATAAATTACCTATTATAAATATAAATGAAAAGAAGTTACGAACTTAGAAACCAAATATTTTAATTCCTAAAGCGCAAATAGGAATATTTTTATAAAAGTGGAAATCAGGAAAAATTTAGCAACCAAAAAATACAAGCATCCATTTAGTTGCACCATCTAGCCATGAATTTAGCGACTGATAATGAGTTTTAGTCAATTGTTATTTCTTACATTGACTGGTTTAGTGACCAAAAAGAAAAAAAATGCTTTTTGACTTTTTATTTTGCTATTTAGCGATTAAACTAGCGACAAAAACTTTGGTGGCTCAATTGGTCCATATTCAGGTGCAACCAAAATCTTTAGTGACGATGTCGTTTCTTTAGCAACGGAATGTTTCGATTGCAAATAGCGACATAATAATATTCGATACTAAATGCCTTAGCGACTTGGGTTTTTTTACTACTCATAGTTTGTCACTGAGTCATTTAGTGACTAATTTAAAGGATATAGCAATCGATATTTAGGGTTGCTAAATAGTTAATCTTGTGTAATCAGCAAGTGCTAATGCAAAAAAAACATTAAAGTTTAAATAGACTTGCTAATTAGTGGTTTAAGTAATACCGATAACCAAGAGTAAGAAACACAATGCAATCATGTATCCAAAGATAAAAGCATGGACAATAACTAATATCTTAATAGGAGTCACCAAATCAAAGTATTAAAATTTTAACATAAGTAAATCCACAATTGATCTAGCAAGTAGTATGCAATCATGATAAAAGAATTTAAATAAGGGAAATTGGTGTTAAGCATTAGGAACAAACCAAAATTAAATAGACTTAATTGTTGCTTTTATGTAATTGATCAAACCATTCCCTCTCAGATAAGTTGTAGAAGAGTCACTACTACATTTATCCTTTTAAGTAATATTGTTTACTGTAAAAATATTATTATACATCTTTTAATAATATTTTTTATATTTTTAATAACATTATTAAATATAAAATATTACTCATGACATTTTGCTACATGACTTTGCAACATGGCTCAAATACAACATTTGCTAAAATGTTACTAAAATTAATTTGACAATTTTTTATATTTTTGTCCTGATGTCAGTCTACACAACGTTGACATTTATCGCAGTTTGACAAATGCTAGGTTATCCTTCTTAATAGTCGATAAGTAGAATCCTGTACATGCAATTTTATTGGCTAAGGCCCTTCCACCAATATGACTTCCACATGCTCCCTCATGAACCTCTTTAATGGCTTTCTTTGCTTTAGTTTCCCCAAACATCTTAGCAAAGGGAAAGAAAAACCCAACCTATACAGCTGGCCTACAATTAAGACATATTTAGTCGCCTTTCTTTTGATTCTCCATGCCTCTTGAGGATCTTCTGGTACCATGTCCTAGCTGAGATAATTAATTATTGGGTCACGCTAGGACGACCGTCACTCAATACAAAGCACCCCCGTCTCTTCTATGGTGGGACGACCTAACGCCTTTTAGGTTACAATCCTATGGAATCCTCCCTTTTGAGTACTTGCCAATTTACCTAGTAAATCATCCCTTTCATTTTATTCTCGAGGGACATGAAGTAAAGTAAATCCCTTCAAGGTCTCGGTTTGTGCCTTCACCGCCTCTAGATACCGAGTCAACTAGAGGTCCTTTGCCTGATATTCGCCATTCACCTGCCTAGTAACTAGTTGAGAGTCGCTCTTAATCGTCAACCTCCTCGCCCCCAACTCCTTTGCCAACCATATTCCTGCCAGAAGAGCCTCATACTATGCCTGATTATTGCTTGCTCGAAACCCAAAACAGAGGGACTTTTCAATCAATACCCCACGTGGGCCCTCGAGGATGATACCTGCTCCGCTTCCTCTTTTGTTAAAAGACCCATCTACACACAATGCCCATTCCTTAGAACCCTCGCATCTTCCTCCTCATGGGAGTTTGGGGTCAACTCGTTGATGAAGTCGGTCAGCACCTAGGCCTTCATATGTCCCCTTCTTTCATACACCATATCAAATTCAAATAGCTCAATAGCCCATCCTGTCATTCTCCTTGCCAAGTATGGCTTTCTTAGGATTTGTCTGATTGGTAAGTTGGTTTTGTATATTACAGGTGACTTTGAAAGTATGGTCACCCTTCTCTTCCTAGATGATTACCAAGCTTACTACATTGTCAAAAACAAATATATACACAAAATTTGATTTACCTAGAATCGAACATGTCAGGATGGGGGGAGAGGCTAACATCATTTTTAACTCCTGAAAAGTCACCTCATATTTGTTAGTCTACATAAAGCACTCGACTTTTCTTAATCGTTGGAAAATAGGAGCTGACTTCTCCGCTGACCAAGATAGAAAATGAGCCAAGGCCGTGATTCGCCCAACCAACTATTGCACCTTCTTCACACTCTTGGGCCTTCTCATGTCAAATATTGTGTTGTACTTTTTAGGGTTTGCTTCTATACCCCTTTTGGTAATCATAAAACCCAAAAGCTTATCAGCTTTTACCCTGAATGGGCATTTTTTAGGGTTCAGCTTTAGCTGGTATTGTCTTAACACTCTAAAACTGGCGCCAGGTTTTGAGCATGTCTTGTCTTTGTCTCAAACTTCACCACCATGTTGTCCACATATACTTCAAGCTAGTTACCAATATGGTCTTTAAAGATTCAGTCCATTAGTCTCTGGTAGGTAGCTCCTACATTTTTCAGACCGAAAGGCATTACTCTATAACAAAAGTTCCCCTCGTCTGTTATGAACGCAGTCTGGGACTCGTCACTTGGATGCATCCTGATTTGTTGTAGCCCAAGTAGGTGTCCATGAAGCTTAGTAGTTCGCAACCAAAGGCTCCATCTACCAGGGTGTCAATACTGGGTAAAGGGTACGGGTCCTTTGGGCATGCCCTATTTATGCTCATATAATATGTACACATTCTCCATTTACCACTAGGCTTCTTCACCATCACCATATTGGATAACCAGCTGGGATATTTAACCTCTCGAATGAATCTTGCTTGTAGCGGTTTAGCTATTTTAGCATTGACCGCTATTTTCTTCTCCTCCCCTAACCTTCTCTTCTTTTAACTAACCGGTTGGGCCCCCAGGGTCCATAGGGGTCCATGAAAATGCATCTCTATTCTCTCGTAATACATGAACTACTTCTTCCACACTTGGTTCTAGAGACGCTCTGATTTTTCATTCTTTGGTACAACTCCAAACTTACTTAGATATCCTTCAAATCCTCATCTAGTTGCGGTCTGGGATCCTCTTAGTCAAATCGAGGGTCTAGCTCCAAGAGGTGGATTTGCGTATGCTCGTCTAACATAGTGTATTTCCCCATCTGCCTTCTAATACACGAGTACTCTCCTCATAACATCTTCGGGCAATGTGCTAGTCGGTGCATATTACCCCTACCAGATTATCGATTGGATATTTCATACACAGGTGAGTTGTGGACATCGTTGCCAGCAGCCGGTTTAACGTCAATTGGCCAAATATTAAATTATAAGATGTTGGGGTATTTACCACCATGAATCTTATTCTTACCGCCTTCCTTGTTAAGCCTGTCCCTAGTATCATCTCCAAATTAATCATATCTCGAATCTCGACTTGTTCACCTGCAAAATCGATCAGCATTCTCGGACACTCCTCCAAACTTGAATCCAAAAAGCCCAACTTTTGGAAAGTTGGCCAAAATAGCACGTTGGCCAAACTGCCTTGGTCCACTAGCACCTGTTCCACCCGATAGTTGGCTATTATGACCGAGATTACCATGGGATCATCCGAATGCAGTATTGTACCTTCATAGTTCTCATTGGTAAATGTGAAAGGTAGATCTTGCCTTTTGACTAGTCTTTTCTAAATGGCCAACATTGACTGGGAGTACCTTTTTCAGGCCATGGTCGACATTTCTACCATGGATCCCCCTTCAATTATCGTTGTTATTGTTCCTTGATGAGGGGAGTTTGGTCTCTGGGACTCGATTGACTCTTGAGATGGCTTCTTGATTGATTCTACTTACGATCACGGTCTTGTCCTAGGGTTTGGCTCCTATACCTCTTAGGGAGCTCTCCAGTGGTTTGCTTCTCGCTCTACTTTATCTTCACAAAACGACCTAAGTAAACATCCTGTATCAACTTCTCTATCTAACTTTTGAGCATCCTACACTCTTATGTTGTATGACTAGGAGCTCGATGAAACTTGCACTATTCATGGGAGGTGGAATGTCGAGAGGGTGAAGGTGGTAGACCTCCTTCAAAATTTGAGCTTTAGTTGTCTTGAGTGGGCTATGTTTTTCCACACGTGCTTCCTTTTGACTGGTCCTACCTAAGTTGTACTGTTGGTGGGCCTAGGCTCTTGAGGTGATCTTTTTTCCCATGGTTAGGAGCTCCTTCCGCTTGCAACCTATCCTCCTTGTCCTCCTCTACCTCTGCATGCTTCTCGGTTCGTGCTCAAATCTCAATCATGCTAGCTGGCCTAGACAGGGCCAACGAGTCACTAAAAAGACCCGCCTGAAGTCCTTTTTGAAATGCTTTCACAAAAACTTCTAATTTGAATCATTGACCTGGACCGTGGCTCCATTGAATCGTGCCAAATATTGCTTCATGTCTCAGTTTTTGTTTGTTTTATATCAAACAAATCTACTAACTCCAAATGTTTTACCCTATTGGCGGTAAACTGAGACTCAAAAGCGGTCGTTAGGTCTGCAAAAGATCCAATAAAACATGGTGGGAGGCTTGAGAACCATCTCATAGCCACCCCCTCAATGTACCCAAAAATAACTTACAACTTAGAAGGTCATCCCCACCACTGATATACACATGCATCTAGAAAGCCTACAAGTGAACACATGGATCTTGAGAGCCATCGAACGAATCGACAACTAGTTCCCTGAACTATGGTGGGATGAGGGTCCCATCGGTCTGCTCACTAAATGGCTAGCCCCATGCTACTTGAGATGGGGGTGGATCAGAATGTCCTTTTGTGCCCCTGAGCAACTCCAAATGTTCCCTTAACCTAGCCTCATGCTCTTCAGCTCGTCTTATCTCCTTCTTATGGCACTATTTTGCCTCCTCTTATCTTTTTCGTGCTCTCTAAGTCAAGCGTGCTTGCTCCTCACTTCTCTCTTGTAGATCTGCTACAACCTGCAGCAAATGTTGCAGAGCTCCCTCCTTGTTCCCCAAACTAGAACCAGCTTGGTTCTGTGTTACTGGCATAGCTGCTCCTCGTCTGTCTTCTTCTCCTTTGCATTGTGTGGTGGTTTACTACCACGGTGGGTGTCAATGTTATTGTCTGTAATGAGATTACAAAGTCAACCTTCCCTCATCCCTTCCTACTTGCCCATCCAGACATATATATACAAGTCTCCCTATCTCTCTTATCAGTCTCTACTTTTCTGTCTCCTAACTGCCTAACGTCCTAGACAAAATATGCGAGGGACAAAACAATGCGTTTCAGAATCTACCATGTGATACGTCAATTACTTTTCGCTAGTGTCAGGTAAGTGTAATAAATGTGGGAGTACAGCTTGTATGGGTCCACACCCGGTCGTCCTGCATCTCACAATCTGGTCATCCAGTCCGACCGATACAAGAAAATAATAGTGCTAATAATTTACTGCCATTGAATAAGAAAATCAATATTAGCTAACAATATCAATTTACTCTTAAATATTTCCTTTAGTTCCATGTATTAATATTGTGTTTGAGTTAATTGCTATGGTCATAGGGACAGCTGTACAGAATTGATTGTCGGCAGGATCTTGTAAAGGAGTAATGTGAAGAGGAAGCAGGAATTGCATGGAAAGTTCCTTTCGCATCATATTTGTTGTTTTATGTAATTAATGAACCATAATCACCTATCTTGCATGACTACACAAATTACTCATAATTTTAAAATTGTTGATTTCTTTTAAAGTTTTTACTATTTCCTTAATTTGTAATGAGAAATTGTGTGTACTGGCTTAATTTAATTTAGAAGGTTGTGAAAAGAAAACAACAAGCACAATTTGGCTTTTTTTTGTTCTTGTTCAAGGTTGTGATTGTGTGGATGTGCTAAGTACCTATTGGAAATTATTAGGTATTGAAAAAAAAGATATGATTTGTTTCTACAAATTCTAAGAGTTGAGATAGTCACATGGATTTATGAGCTTGGGAAGGTAGATAACCTAAACTCAACTTTATTTTGTTTGATAAATTTTCATTTATATTTCTACTCATATTCAAAACAGCATGAATGAAATTCCGTTCTTGACTGTAATGCTTATCTATTATTGTGTTCTTGACAAAAAATTTACTAGTTTGAACTGGTTTTGCAAGTTCCATAGGACATAGCTTCTGAGTTAGGATGAGGTGGATACAGACTTATAACAAGGATATGCTCTCATGACACAATGCTATCTTAAATTTTACATGTTTCAATATGAGAAATTATGAGCAGCAAGCTGAAGCCACAAGTGGAGCCTGTGTTCTCCATTTTGGATAAAATTGTATAAGAGATTAAGATCAGGTAATTTTCCTTGTGAATTTATCTTTCACATATACAATACACTGATATGGATATTTGGTCTATGGTAATTCACAATTTTTTATAATTACATTTCATATTTTAGTTCTTGATCTAAATTCTTAAACTACGAATATGATTGATTGTGAAAGAGTGTTAAATAGGTGATTTACTATTGATTAACTTTTTGATCTTTATGCTTAGAACCCTTGGTCAACTATAAAACTACCTCCATACCCACTACTCATTTCTCTTCTAATGGACACACGCGTGAATAACTAACTCCCTCTACTAATTTTTACTTTTATACTTCCATAATTATTAGTTTTCTTCTGTTTTGACGTAGTTAGTTGCAGTATTTTGTTTAGTTTAGTTATACTTATACCTTATTACACTTTTCTTTTTCATTAAATATTTCTCCAATGTAGGTTTGAAAACAAACACTATGAGGCACTCTCTTGAGTTAGAGTGAAAGACGTATTCTGGTTCAGCATCCAAGTCGGTTTCTGAGCTGTTTAACATGTTTAGCAATCCTTTATATAAAAATGAAGGTGTAGAGCAGGACATGGTGACTATAGTTAGAGAGACGGTGCCTGAGACATGAGTAGACGTGGTGGCAAAGACTCATGCTAGGGAGATTTTAAAAGAGACAAGATCTGTTAGCAGTGAAAGAAGATCATCATGTATGTTGTTGCTGGTGGCTCTGCCTTAGCTGCGCTCATAGTAATGTATGTAGCTAGTGTTTCCAACTATATTGTTCCAACTTAAAAAGGTGTCTTTTATTTCTTTTGTCAAACATGAATTTGTCTTCCAGTGTATGATAAGAACCTTGGGAGAATTACACCATAAAAATTAACTATTGTAGTAGGAGATATCAAAGTCTTATAAACCTTACATTAAGATGGAAGAATGGGAATCTAGTGTAGGGTTTATAAAACTTTGGGTTCTCCTACTACAATAGTTAGCTTTTGTGGTATGATTCTTGGAAGATTCTTATCAATGTAGTATAATTGTTGGACAAGTTTGGATATGCATTTTAATCAAATTTGTCCTAACATTTTGTTGTTTACCTTTTTATTTTTATTTTTATTTTTAATTCAAACGACTGTATGTTAAGTAATTTTTTTAGTTAATAGGAATAAAAGACTTATAAAAATGTTTTTTTATAGCATAAATATTTTAAGCAATTGTCATTATTATATCAACGTGTGTTAAGTTTTTTCTTTCTAATTGAAGTGAATGATGGTTAAGGTTGTATGTTAACTTTTGTTTTTTTGTTTTTTATTTTTTTTTTTTTTTTTTGCTTTTTTTGTTAAGATGATGAAAGGAAAATTAATAAGACTAGTAGACTTATAAAAATATTTTTTCTACCATAAATATTTTAAGCAATGGTCATTATTATATCAATGTGCAATGAATAATGTAACGAGAGAAATAAAAAAAATAACATAAAATTTAAAAGAAATTATAATTAATTTCCTTTGAAGTCTTTTTAAGACACTCGTATCTTTTTAATTTTTTAAAAGATTAAATGAGGTGATTGTAATTTCTCCCTCCTGGGTAGATAAAAGAAAAAATATTGAAGCGAAAGTAGGTGATAGATATCATTGGTGTTGTATTGATAACCTAATGTCATAAAAAAATAATCAAAGATAAAAGGAAAATGTAAAAAAATAAATATAAAAAATTGAGGTTGTAAAAAATTTCATTGAAAATGGTTAAAATTTTCTACGCCTCGCCAACCATTCCTAAAGCTTTCCTAAATTCAGTTATATTCATCTTTTTCTCAATTTTCAAATAAATAGAGACAAATAATCAAATAACTTGCAAGTATTGCAAGTAATTTAAAAATATCTTGTTTTATTTACCTATTGCTATTATTACTTGCTAAGTTATTTTACATGAAATTAAAACTTAATTTATATACTTCTACACGTATTTTACTTATATATTTTTATACTTGTATCAAAATTATAACCTACTTAATGTTGGATTGAAAACAATGTTTACATTATATAAACATTAGTATAAACCTTAAGGAATCAAGACTTTAGTCCAATATAACTTTTTTATATACAAATAGTTTAATATATAGAATTAATATGCATAACTTTTATATTCTCGCCTAACAGAATTCTCTTTTAAGTAATTTGTTTGTAAAAGTGATCCATAAATTTTGACTATAAACGGTTAAATAATTATTTAACCCTTATAACTTTATAATCCTCTTATTTATGTTACATAAGATCAACAAAAAGATGTAGACATTGTATGTTTTGTAATTGATTAAATTATGATTGAAGAAAATGCAAATGTTATTGATGCAAAAGAGTGATTTTCTCTGCTTCTCTTTATATGTTTTGATTTCTGATTTGCGTTTCTGTCTGCATCTTTCTCTTAAAACTTTACGATGTATTTTGATTCTCTTTCAAATTTTCCAGTCCAGATCGGAATTTTGGTAGTGGTATTTAATATTTATAGGCTTCAATTACTTCATTGGAGAAGGTTCCACGCAGTATGAGTATGTCAACGAGCAATTTAATTATATACGTTACTATGCACAAATAAATTTCCCATTGAGAAAGGGAAAGTGACACATGCCTCTTAGGCTATATATGAGAAAATTTATATAATTTACCCAACTAATATTCTACTAGCCTAAATAATCTAATACCCAACCACTCATTTAATTAATTTTAATCTAACTCTTATTTGACTATAAACTAAATAATTTTAATACACATACAATAAATTCATAGATTTTTACTAAACACTCTCTTTAATATTTAAACTTACAAGTTTCATTTTAATTTACACATATTTGTATTTGCCTAAGATCATGCTCTTTCCCAAAACTAATTCCTTATAAATTATTTTATCTTCGTTAAAATATAATCAAACATAACTAATAATTAAAATAGTAGCAAGCAAAATTAAACTAATAATTTATTTATTTTTGTAAATAAATAAAAGAGAATGTTACATACTCTACTAAATATGGTCAACTAGGTTTCTTGATAGAGATTAATCATCAACAAAGTCAATGATATTTTACACCAATGTCATGGTGACCTAAAAAGTTAATATTAAACAAATATAATATAAATTTATAATACTAAAAAATAAAATAAAATAAAAATTATTTTATATGTTCTAAACATTCAAAGTAAACACAAAAATTTAAATAAAATATTTCATAATATTCAGGTTTAAATTTTAATAAAATACAATAATTCCTTTAATAGTAAGTTTACATCTAAAATAAAAAAGAAAACAATAAATTAATATACTAATATGAATGACTAAATTATATATTTTATAAGAAAAAAAATAATTTGATAAAATAATTTATATTCATTTGTAATTTTTATTAATTATGTGTTTCTTAAATTTAAAAATTGAAAAGATAAGTTCAAATTAGTTTTCTAAATTAATTTTAACCAATTTTTACTATTTTCACCGATTTTGAAATGTTTGTGGTAGACACCCAACTTTGTTTCGTCTAAAAAAAATAAAGGATTGGCATAGGAAAGAAGCTTCACTCCTTTCTAGGCTTAATTGCCACCAGCCTCTAAGAGTTGCTACTTTTTCTGAAAAGTGGCTACCAACCCCCTACTGTAGCATGACTTCATCCCTGACACAAGGTCAAAGGTCAAAAGAAAGGTCATGTCCATTAATGCGGAAGATCTCCTCCAAGATCTAAAATTGGAAAATTTCCTCTATAAAAGGGGAATGGGGGTTCAATGGAAGGGGTCTAAAAAAAGGAAAGGATGAGAAGATCCTGAAAAATGGAGGGAGAATTTAGGGAACCTTCATCAGAAAGGAGAAACAAAAGAGTTTAGCATAGAGTTCCCAAATAGTCAAAAGGGAGAAGAAATATTGTCCAAAGTTAAGGAATCCTCATAGCAACAATAAAGCAACCAAACAGGAAACTCTTATCCTAACCCGAGTCATATAACTTAGTTTTTAGATAATCTTAATCAACCTAACAAGTCTACAAGTCTTTCTTTAGTCGTACACCGATACTCGATCAATAATAGATTCCATTAGAGTCTTAGCCAACTTCAAATCAACATACACTTCCACTCGGCTAGTCGACTCCTAGTCAGCCTTGCCTCCTTCCTTGTATCTGCTGACATAGTCGGCCTCAACTACCTTCAAAATAGGTAAGCTAACCCCCCTTTTTAGGTATCACTCGTCTAGAACTACGTAAATTTTGAATTCTCCATTACATTAGGAGACACGTAGGAGCAAGAGGAAACTCTTGTCAAGTTCAAAAACCAAAAAAAAAATATATCTTTCCCTCCCCTATAATAAATTCTATTTTTGTTTGCACTTAAAAGGTAAAAACAGTAATTTAGAAGTCATAATAATTTCATGTGTCTATTTAAGATAACCGTTTTAGGACGGACGTTGTAGGATACTAACATTTTCCCTACACATAATGGACTCCCGAGCTTGAAATCTGTTCTCGTAGACTAGCCTTATCCAATTCCAGGTTTTTTTGGCGTTTTTCCTTAAAGACATTGGTGGCGACTCCTGACTCCGTGTTCTTTTCCAGAAAGGAACTTGGACTCCAAAATTAAATTTTTGCTGACTTTGTCACGGTCATGCTTGCACAGATGGCGACTCCATTAGGGACACCTAGAGAGTCAAGCCTATGTAATTAGATACATGAAATTAATGACTTTTTTCTTTGTTGTTTTTGCTTTTTGTTTGTTTTATCCATTTCTTTATTTTGCATCCTTGTGTTATTTACGTGTTTGTATTTATGTTATGTGCTTTGTCTGGCCTTAACCATAGGATAGAACACATGTGGATATGTTGTTTTATTTTTATAGCAATGGGTGAATATATGGGTAGTCTTCTACACACACCACGCTTACACAACTCATATACTCTGAGTGTGGTCCTATACCCAGACCTGAGTACAGCCTAGGGAATGGGAGATGAGTAATGGTATCCACTTTGGGGATGACTCCCTATTTGCCCATCACGAAGGTCTCAACTAGAGCGAGATTGTCTTACGAAATAACCACACTTGGGACGAACGTCCTATTTGTGAGATGTTGTATAGATGATATTAAGTGCGAGTGACCTGTATTGAGAGTGATAGAACATTCCTTGTGAAAGAACACGAAGCAAACCTTAGATTGATTTGCCTAGACTGATGTATCCGAAATCTCTAGGATACTTAGGATGACTTCAATGGACCACGATCTTGAAAGCATGCCTATATTCTCCAAATTGATCACAATGTTGAAAGTCGACCATTATTTTATTTTTGCATGCATCATCACATTTAGACATTGCATAGACTAATCAAATCATCATAAGATGGAATACGATGATAAAACTCCAAAAGAAAGAAATGACTATTGAGGAAAAAGAAAAAACTAACACGATATAAAATGAAATAAAAATTTAAAAAATATTTTAAATCACAGTAAAATTATATATTTAAAAAATGATTTAATATAAAATTATCTCAAATTTAAATCTATATAATTTTAAAAATAAGTCAATCAAGTTTTATTGAGTAAATTATGTATGAAAGTATTTTTTTTCTAAATTAATTCAAAATAGTTAAAATTACATGTAGAAACTAAAAATCATAAAATATATAAAAAGAGTGACACGTTGAAAATTCAAAACAATAGTTAACCAAGCGCCCGCGTCTTGGTTCACCTCAAAAAGTCTTTTCTCAACTTTACGTGAAGCGTGGAGAAAACTTGAGGGCAACGCAACGCAACGCATTTGTGGACCTTTTGCAGCCTACGCTCAAAACCCTGGACGGCTGCACTGATGACGACGCAAAACCCCCAGCCTCGTCCTCAGCCAAATATTCCCCGCGACGATGAAGATTCCAGAACCGCCAGCCTCTTGGTTCACCTCAAAGACTCTATCATTTCTCAACTCACTAAACTCGACCCTTCCGTCTCCATCCTCCCCCACCACTCCTCCCACATCCAATGCCATCTCCAACAACTTTTCCGTTCCTTCCACACCCCCACCCACCCCCCTTACTCCTTGGTATTTATGATTTGTCTTTATTTTCATTTTCGGGATCAATATTTATAACGCCGTGCATTTACGTCGCTCTTTTTTTTGTAGATGATATACAGAGCGATAACGGAGTTGGATGAGGGAACCGGGTCGACTGAGGAGGCGATATCGGAGTTCATTAAAAGAGAGTATAACGACTTGCCGTGGGCCCACGCGAAGATTCTGAGTCTCCAATTGGAGAAGCTTTGTGAGTTAGGGGAGATTGCGCGTGCTGAGGGTGGGAGGTACGTGCTGATGGTTTATGAGGAAGTGAGTGAACAGTGTAGCAAGGAGAGGAAGAGGGACAAAAGGAGAAGTAATTCTGGTGATGATGGACCGATGGTTGAACAAGAATCTAAAGAGAAACAGGTTCAAGTGTTTCGAAACACAAAGTTACCATATTTTTAAATAATAACCTTCTTTTAGTTGTTTATGCTTTGTTGTTATATTTTAATTGAGGAACTGGAAAAAGACATGTTAAGGAGAGTAGGAGAGTGTTGATTTGAATTCTTGACCTTTCTGTGATTTGGAGGTCACATTGTGACAAATCCAAGTTTCCAACCCATGTTGCAAATTCTCCATATTTTTCAATTTTCAGTGATATTACTAAGAAATTCTGTTTTACTTTGATTTGTGTTTACATTATCACTGTGAGCAAGCTCGCTTCGAAATGTCGATATATAATATTATATAATTTGCTATATAGATGTGTATATAATTTTATATACACAAAACAAAAATATATTATATTACAAGTTAGCTTGCTGAACTGTCATGATATAAACACAAATTAAAAACAAAAATTTTCGGAAACATGTTTCATGCTATGATTCCTTTCACAATTACAGATCCAATTTATTACTTTTATTGGCCTTCTTTTTTTACCTTATGGTTTATTAAATTATTTCTAGAAATGTAAATGTAAATGCAAATCCCTTCTCCCTTCTATTTGATTGTGGATATACAATTAAGCTCTAAGGGTTGTTGTCAAAGCAGGATTCTATGCCACCAAAACGTCCCAGAGGAAGGCCTCGTAAGATAGATACTAGAGCAAACTACCCAGAAGAGTCATTGTTACCTTCAGACGATGACATTCATAATAAGCAGAAGAAAAATATAAACAAAATGGAGATGCAGCATCAGTATGGCAAGGGTAGAGGTAGAGATCAGGGCGGACCTCCTAAACTAAATCAAAATGCTGAACAATGTGAGGAGCAGTTAGAAGAAGGACATCAATTTAAGCAGCAGCGTGGTCGAGGTACAGGTCGGGGGAGGCCTCCCAAACTAAATGAAAATCCACCACAAGAAGATCAAATTCAGCAGCATGGTCGAGGTAGAGGTCGGGAGAGGCCTCCTAAATTGGTTCAAAATACAAACAAATTTGAGGTACAATTACCACAAGAAGTTCAAGCTAAACAGCAGCATGTTCGAGGTAGAGGCCGCGGAAGGCCTCCTAAGGTAAATAAAAATACAAACCTATGTGAGGAGCAGTTACAATCACAAGACGAATCTCAAGGTCTGGTGAACTCTCCAAGTTCAGGGAGGAATGATAACCAAAGTTTGAAGCAGTACCACTTGCGTCGTCACAAGTCAGAGTCAGGAGAAGCAAAGCCACCACCAGCAGGGTTAAGGTTAGGATCAAAATCAACATGTGGGTCAGGAGAGGTCCCCCAATCTAATGTTGAAGCAAACCAGAGCTGTTGTCGGCTACAGCCAGTCACACGTAAAGTTCAAGGTAGAGTTGGATCCAGGTTTCTTCAACAAAATCAGAACTAGAGTCAAGTCATCAGTAACTTCAATTACAATCATGACAATGGTCTCTTAATCAAAACTAGATTGAATTTGCTATTCACTTTGTAGGTTTATGGAAAAATTAAAAAACCAAAATAGCTTAAAAAACATTTATGATAACCGTCTGGAAAAGATACTCTAGCCGCTTCTTATTTTAAGTAGCTATATTTTGTTAGATGCAGTTTGATTGAATTCTTATAGCTCTTTGCGGCTTTTCTCTTGGTATTAATAGTGGAACTGATTTTTATTTTTTAAAACATAATGTCTTTATATTATTTTTCTGGCAATTAATTCACGTTCTTAGTATTGCTGGGAGGAATTCCATGAGCTCTTCTCATATTGATGTATTATGTATTAATTGTTTGGGTGTACGGCCTAAAAGCATTCAGTTAACTTTATCTTCTCAAACAAGGAAGGAACAAAAAGCTGCTGCCCATTGCTATTGACAATTTTTTTTTTTAAGTATTTATGATCTATGGCTGACTTAGACAGACACAAGATGGTCCGTTTGTGTGTTGAATGCATGTTAATTATTGAATTCTGTTTATCTATCCGTATATATAAAATAAATGAAGCCGCTCATGCACGGATAGTGACGGGTCTGCGAGGAAAAATAAATAAATTCATCTTCCTCCCGAGGAAAGAAAGAAAAATAAATTATTACGGAGTCGTCACTTGCGTTTTCAAAAGAAATGTGAGAAAACCTAATACGGATAAGGTTGGTTTTTGGATATAGGTTTAGGGTTTAGGAGTCGATTATACATAAGAAAGATATTAACACCTTACGACGTTCGTCCTAAGATGGTTACCTTAACTAGATGTATGAAATTGGGATATGACTTCTAAACTATGGTTTTTACCTTTCACGTATAGGATAAAATAGATGTATTTACAGGAGAGCGAAGGGTTATATTTTTGGGGTTTTAAGAACTTACGAGAGTTTCCTTTTGATTCTATGTATCTCCTAATGTAATGGAGAAGTCAAAGTTTACGTAGTTCTGACCGAGGATTTTTAAGCTAAATAAGGATGTCAACACCTAGTTGGCTGCAAGGAGATATCGACTAGGAGTCGGTCGTAAGGAAATGCCAACTAAGTATCAGCGGAGATGCCAACTAGGAGTTGGCTGGAGTGAAGCTAAGACTAACTATATGTCGAATGGTTTAGGATACGTTGACTGGGTGTTGGTTGAGACGAGACCGACTTGAAATCGGCTAACCGGCTGGGGTATTGATAGACCTTTCTAAGTTTTGGTTAAATGTTTGGTTCAGGATCTGATCAAGGTAGAGTAAACAGTAGATTCAAACCAAAAAAGTTTCAGGACTTTCACCTAGTTTTCAAGCACTTCGTCATCATTGCAGAGAGGATTGGCTTCACCCTCTTCCTCCTCTCCTATTATCGCTCTTTTCTCTATCTTTCTTCTCCGTTTTCCTCAAAAGCCTTTTCAAGAAAAAGTCCTCCCTTTTCTTTCGCCACTAACCCCTTCTATAGGCCAGCTCCTCTTCCCTTCAATCTTTTGAGGAAATCTTCTACCATTAATAGGGTGGCTCCCGTAAGATTTCGTTAATGTAATGGTGTCCCCCACGAGACTCCTTCTAATAAATGCGACGGCGCCTTCATTCAATGCGGTGGTGACCTCTCCATCCTCTCCTCTAGCCATCGTGGCGGAAAGTGCTTTCCACGACCTTGGTTTCTCATGAGGTGTCAGAGTTGGGGCGACTTTTCTAAAAGGCAAGGGTACAACATGCAACCCCCAGTCGCTATCACCTGCTCGAGGCAAATCGATGAGCGTGAGCTTGCTGAGGCATGCTTCCCTGGCTTGCTTTTGCCAACATTGCTTGTCCTTTTTCTCTTTAGGGATAAAAATATCCAACTCGTCTTTGCCAATATTCATTATCCTTTTTCTTTTTAAGGATAGGGACGAAATCAGGTATCAACAAGCCTTTTCTTCATTCTTAGGTTCAATTTCTAAGATCAGAGCCATTTGAGCTTGGTCTTTGAAGGTTGATCAAGTTTTGATTCTATCTTCAACATTCCCAAGCATGTATTGCTCAAAATGGTAGGTTTTCATCTGCCAGTTTCTTGAAAATGTCTCAACTTCATCTATTTTTGGTTCATCGTCCAAAAGTGATTCTTTGGGTGTTGTATGCAAATCTTCAATATTTAACTCTGCAAAAGGTTCATTTCGCTGTAATAATTCTTTATCAAGCCTAAAATCGTTAAATTTCACATGTATAGATTCTTTCACTTTCAAAGTTCTAGAGTTATAGATTTTATATGCTTTGAATTCTGTTAAGTATCTGATAAGCTCGTTTTTAGTCATCTTAACAGGCATCAAATAACTAAAGCTAACTATAGTATAGTCAACCCTAGGTCATTCTTCTCAAGGACATAGTTTGCTCGATTGTGATTCGGTGTGAAGTGAAATGATGTAGAACCTGAGATGTAGATTACTGACTCGCCTCAGCAATGGCCGAGTCGCTCTCGGCAGAGACTGAGCCAAGATGATCTCGGTAGAGATCTATCCGGCTTGGTCTCGGCTGAGTGCAGACACACGCTATAGAGACGGACTATCTCTGTCTCAGACTGAAAAGCAATAAACAGAGGGGTTGAAATGCAAGTAAAGCAGAAAATAAACTAAAACTATGAATTCAGTGAACAGATACTAACACTACTGGTTTTACTATTAGTATTATTATGATATAACTGTGTTCGTGTTCAGTTCTATTAATTCAAGTTCAGTCCGATTTTCGCACTTCCAGTTCTCAGTCCATGTCAACCTTGCGAAGTCTTATGGCAATCGCCAAAGGTTCAACCATTGCCATACCGAGGAATTACACAATCGCTACCTCATCAATTGGCAGGGATTAAATTCAGAGCTGATTTTAGGTTCTCGATTAACAATCGTTAAATGATTACCTACTGAATTAGTTAAACCAGTTCTGATCGATTTAGCTTAACATTGTTCACAATTCAATTGCAATCGCAGATTAAATCATGAATTAAAGGAGAGGAAGGGAACGGAGACAAGAAATGCAGAATGAAATTAATTAACAGAAAACAAAGTACAAACACAGTGGTCTGAATTCAGGTGGATCCATCTTCCACGACGATCGCCATGGTTGATGGTGGTGGTACACCTCCAATAGCCTAAGCACTAAGGATCAGATTCACCAGAGTGTGTTGGAAGTCCCAATCAGTCCTCTCTCACAAACTTCGGCTTCCCAGTCTCAGACCTGCATTTCCTCGATCGAGAGAAACACCAATGCAGCACCGTACACCACCATAACGAAGGAAAATGAGAGCGAAGAAATGGATACAATGACAGTGTGTTTAGAATGAATTCAAAGACCCCTAAAAAGTGCACAGCTCCTCCTATATATACACGAGCTGTGACTTGCTACTCCTAACGATTCCTAACAGAATTACAACATGAATTGTCTATTCTACCCTTGCGTAACTTGCGCTGCAAGCTTTTCCAAAAGTGACGTGGTAGTTGAGCTGGAGCTGGGGTGGTCCTGAGCTGGATGGCTGGCGTGGATAGCATCTTTGAGCTGCTCCTTATTGGACTGCACCTACTTAGGCTGCTAGGCGTGAAGCCTGGCTTGATTTGGTTTGGCCAAGATAGGGTTGGTCTTGGACGAGACGACTTCATCTCGACTGAGTCTTCTTACGATGGGCCCGAGAACATTTCGGTTGAACCTGCAAGAAAAGAAGAGTTAGCTAAGATCATCGAATTAGCACAGATTTGTATTTTCTCTACTTTTAGGTCCATAATATGAATCTCAGCTAACACTCAATTCTTAAGCACAAGATAGTCTTGTAAACATCATTCTTAGGTCCATAAAAGATGCATAATTTGAGACTCATCAGACCCCCACACCTAACCTTTTGCACTCCTAGGCAAAATAAAATGAAATACACAATGGAGATTTTTAAAGATAGAAAAGAATTTTTCAATTGGCTTCCTTAAGTTTAACCGAGACAGAGTCGGCACTCATTCACCCTGAGATCAAGATACTCAAACAATCTGAAAATTACTTCTTCTGTGCTCAAGGCAAATTCATGACCTACAAATAGGAGAAGATAACCAAGAGTGATAGAGCTCTCATTTAGGCAAATAACTTTCTCACTTCTCATGTGTTTGGGTTTGTATTTACACTCAACATTCATGAAACTGGTATTACCATACTTTGACAAATCTCTCTTCTTACACCTGCAAAAACACACGCAGTTATGATCACTAGGACTTCTTTTTCGGCTTGTAACGAGGCTGGGGTCACGGGTAGGATAAAATATAGAAACTGGCTTCAAGATCCATGGGGAAGAGAGGAGCAATGGGGAGTAAGCTTCGTCAGCATGAGGGATAGCCCAGGATGTTGTGGTTTCCTCCTTTTGTTGCTGCCAGCTTACTTCTTTCCCTTTTTCTTATTTTTTTTTATATATACAGTTTTGCTGTTTTCTTTCTTTGTTTGATTCAGCTTAGATTTTTTAGCTGCTACCTCCACTTTTCCTTTTTCTTTCTTTCACTTGCTTCTTTTCTCTTTTTTTTTTTGTATTTTCGAGCCTTTAGAGGATGCTGAACAGATTCTACTTTCTGGAATCCCCTATACTTGATTATGACATACTCCCAAAACAATTCCAAAGCTCCTTTGCTTCCTGAGGGTGAGGTTAAATCATGGTTTTTCTGGCCTTGCCTTGTAATGAGCTGTAAGAAGGAATGGTTAAATTAGGCTCAAGGGGGGTAAACAAGGGACAACATTTGTTTAGGTAGGCTTTACTTGGCTCAGGGCTCATAAGAAATATGGCCTAGATCATGTCATTCCTACATGTGAAAACAGTTGTATCCAGAGAGTCAAGACAAAATGTCGAATACACAGTTAATCATGAATGCAAAAATCACACAAGAACAAAGAGAATGGCAAGATGCAAGCCATGAATATTTACAAAGGCTCAAAATCTCACACGGGTTATTTTGCTTTGTCACAAAAGGTTTTCCTTTTCAGTTTTTCAGTCAATCACTGTCTAGAGTACAAAAGTTTCATTCTCTTCAAGCTAGAGAAATCTCTTGCTAGAGTTGCAGAATTACTTCCTATTGTCTTTTTCAAACTTCCAAAAGTCAATACAAGATCCCTTTCAAAATAATTTTTTTTTCGACAATCTAATTTTGGAATTCTGCTAGGAGAAAATTAACATAAAACAAAATGACAGAATTAAAATCCTGCCATGCTGAAGTCACTCCGGATCCGGCAAAGATGGCATAGAGCCGGAATGGATTCGGCTTAGGCAGCTTTTATTGAAAACATAGGAAAATGATTGAAATAGGTTCGACAGAAATTCAAAGCAAAACAATTAAAACAAAACAAAACAATTAAGGCGAGAAAAAAGAAAACATGGTGTTCAAAATGCAGCAAGCTTCAGATGGCCACACAATGCCCCCCCCCTACTTAAATTGGCATTGTCCTCAATGCATGCTATGACTAGAGAGGGGATGGTGGAGTTTGATCAAGGTGTGCCATCTGACGGAATAGGTTCCATCAGAGCATGATCTCCATGTGCCTTTAGATGATTTGGCAATGATCTTAGTTCCATGGGTGGTGGCGGAGATAAAGAAGTATCGGTTGATGGCTTCGGATCCGTCTGGCCGTCGTTATGATTGCGGCCTTTGGCTACTGTGCCTACTCCTTCTTATTGAAATGGTTCTTGTCAAGATGGAGTCTGACCCGACCCTTTGCTCAGCTATGAAGTCGAATCTGGATGGAACAAGACTTCAACTCTTGCTTGCTTCTTGTTGTCATTGGCCGAGTTGGCCTCGGCTTTATGTCGGCCCTACCTCTTAGGTGCTTGGCCGAGTGAACTTGGGTCTTTTCTTACTCTCGGCCTTCATTAGCCGACTTATCTTTAGTTCACTTTTTTTTTTCAGAACGACAATATTCTTTCTCAAGGTGGAAAGAATGTGCAAAATCTGATGTCTAGCATTTTTGCTCCATTCCTGTTGATGATAGCCTGGGGAAACTTTCTCCTCATCCATCTTGCTAAATTCCATATGATGCCTATTGGTGACTCTTGGAGCAGAAGACTTATTGCATCCAAGTTGCTGGTTACTCTAGGTTTTTCCTTGATTCTCTAGATATAACTCATTTCACATGCAGGAATGATATGATCTAGGCCATCTTTCTTTACAGCTACTTAACCAAATAAAGCCTACCTTATGAATAATTCCTTTGGCTACCGCTTTGAGCCTATAACTGTTTCTTGATATGACAACTCATTACAAGCCTAAAGCCGGAAAAACCATGGTCAACCCAAACCTTAGGGAATAGAGGAGCTTTGGAATTGTTTTGGGAATAGATCTTGAATAAGTGTGGGGGTGACACCTAGAGACATTGCGAGAGTGGTATATTTGGAAAAATAGAAAGGGTTGATTAAAAAAAAAGAAAAAGGATACGAAAAGAAAGAATACGTAGCGAAAACAAAAAGAAAAGATTGTAAGTGAGATTGCAACACAAAAGCTGCAAGACAGGAAAAGTGAGAAAAAGAAAGAGAAAAATACAAATGGAAAAGTAGGACAGTGAACAAAGACGCTTTCAAGAAACTGGTAATGTCTGAAGGAGATAATCTCCGTGCTTACAGATTCATTCCCCGTTGCTCCTCTTGTCCCTTTGGTTATTAAAGCTTACTTAATCATTCTATAATCCTACCCTGCCCTGGCCACGTTACAAGCACGAAAAGTCCTTTTGATCATTATGCATGTGTTTTTGAAGGTGTGAAAGGAGAGGATAGTCAAAGCTTAGCAGTGCTAGTTGACATAGGATGTTTGAGTGTATATACAAACCTAAACACTTGAGAGATTGAGAGAATGTCTTGAGAGAGCTTAGTCACTTCTCAGTTACTCTTTAATGTTTGCAGGTTACTTATTTGTTTTAGGTGTGGAGAAAGTAACTCTCATAGATTGCTTGAAAATTTGGATTTTGGGATGATTGCATGCTTGATCTGTTTGTCAAACTTGAAAAACTCATTTGAAAACATATTTTCTCTTTCAATTTCCTTGAAATTGGATTTTGCCCAGGAGTGCAAAAGTGTAAGTGTGGGGGTCTGATAAGTCATATTTTATACACTTCACAAGGGCTTAAGATGGGTATTATTAAGACTGTTTAGTGATTAAGAGTCCTGTCTTAGTTAAGATTCGAATTATGAGCCTGGAAATAGGAAAAATATAAATTTGTGCTAAAATGAGGATTTTAACTAATAAAAGATTTGACTTGTTTTGTAGGCCCAAAAGTCGAGAGTATCTCGGCCCAAAAAGAGCATCTTGGCCCAGAAGAAGTGATCCCGGGCAGAACCGATATCAGTTGCGAAAATCACTCCAACAAACAAGGAACAACACGTGATTATAGGAAGAGTAAATTAGGAAATATGTAATTTGGGTAACTTAGCAAGAAATCCGTTAGAATTAAGGAAATATGTAATTTGGGCAACTCAGCAAGAAATCTATTAGAATTAAGGAAATATGTAATTCGGGTAACTCAGCAAGAAATCTGTTAAAATCAAGAAAATATGTAATTCAGGTAACTGAGCAAGAAATCTGCTGAGATTGAGGAATTAGCGATTCTGTAGGATTAGATTTAGATTTAGTCAGCTTGTGTATAAATAGGGCACACCAGTCCACGTCTTCGGTGTGGAAAAATAGTGGAATTCTAGATCTAGCACAGTCAGCAATTGCAAGACATTCCAAGCTAGCACGGTGGTACACAACGCTTTAGTAAGGTGTCTCTCTCGATCGAGGAGGTACAAGATCAGGATTTGGGAAGCTGGAAGCCGTCGGAGGTGATCGCTCGGTATAGCCGGCGCACTCCGGTGGACGGAAACCTCAACGTCTGGCCATCACTGGTGCACCACTACCGTCCTTCCAAGGTGATCGTTGTGGAAGGCAGACTTTCTAGAGAATGCTGAATTTCTCACCTTTGTACTCAATTCTAATTTCAATATTATAACTGATTTGCAATTCTATCTCTCAATTATAATTCCTGCGCTTTAATCTGCTTTTGACTTTGCCGCGATTGCACATTGTTAGGAGTAGATCACATTAGACTAGGATCGATTGGAACTAGTTTAATAATCTGATTAGGTAGAGAACCTAAAATCAACCAAGTACATACTCCTTGTCAACTGATGAGGTAGCGATTGTGTAAATTCTCAGTATGGCAATGGACAAACGTTCGACGATTGTCGTAAGAATCTAAGGTTGATTCGGAGTATAATCCTAAGTAAGAAAGACAAACTGTTATGTGTTGATTCTTGAATTAGTACAGTAAGTTAGTATAGATTAGTATAATTTACTTTTTGCAATTAGTTTATTTTCTGCACTTAAACTCAAACCCCCCTATTTACTGCTTTTCTAAAGTCTGAGACCGAGTTAGTCCGACTCCGTCGCGTCTATCCAAGACTAAGTCAGCATTCTACACTAAATATTTTTCTGCATTAACTCTGATTTTCACACTTAGCATAATCTGAGCACATTGTGTCCTTGAGAGAATCGACCTAGGTTAGCTATACTATAGTTAACTTTAGTAATTATTTGAGGCGTGTAAAACGACTAAAACCCCGCTTATTAATGTGTTTCAATCTTTAAGTCTAATAATTTGCAGTTCTTTTTAAATCTAAACAATACTAATTAAACATAATATATTATCTATTCTCATAATGTTTGTTATCATCAAAATAGTTGTGTCATTTTGGATGCATAGACTTATGTTCCAACATGATCTCTATATGTTTAGCCTTTGAATGTTGTATGAGATTTTTCAAAAGGTTTATGACGTTTGTGTTGCACAAAATATGAGAATGTTATGTTTAAAGCTAGAATAATCTTCTAATTGATATTTTACCCATAATTGTTGTGAGTAACAACTAATTACAGACACATATTCAACTTCATAGGTTTATGACGTTTGTGTTGCACAAAATATGAGAATGTTATGTTTAAAGCTAGAATAATCTTCTAATTGATATTTTACCCATAATTGTTGTGAGTAACAACTAACTACAGACACATATTCAACTTCATAGTTGATAGGATTATTGAGTTTTTCTTTTTATTTGCCCATAATATAAGATATGTTACCATGAAATGAAATCTTCTACTTCTTCTTTTTCTTTTATTCATATCACTACTTCTTCTTTTTCTTTTATTCATATCACTAGCACAAACTACATTGCAGTAGTCTTACCAACATGAAATCTTAATTTTTCTTATAGAATAGACTTAAATTTGATATCCCAACAAGATAATGAAATATCTTTTTAACACCTTTTAAATAAGATTTATTTAGGGTTAAGATAAAACCTTCCAAAGTTTATGTTACTAAACCTTCAACAAAATGAAGGATGAATAGTTTGCTTCAAAAGGCAATAAGTAAGAACACATTGGCATAGGTAAACTTGATCAATATCATTTATCTATTATTGATAATGTATTAATATGTTAAAGATTTGAAACATAATCTATTTAGTAAAAGTCTATTACGTGGTAGTACATATAATGTTTCCTTTGACAAAAACAAAGTATAATATTTTGTTTTTATTTTCACTTTGTCTTTTGTTTTCTGAAGGTATACAAACAAAAAGTGAAAACAAAAAGCAATAAAAAATTATTTTCATTTATTATTATACAAAGTTAAGAAAATAAATTAAAAATAAAAAATAAAATCAGAAAATATCTTCTTAAATTAAACAATCCCTTGACACGTTTGTTTTCCAACAATGGTGAAAAATGAATTTGGTAAAGAAAACTTGGGCATATAAATTTAAAACATCTTTAAAAACTTTGCAAGACCCATCTTGTAAAGGATTTAGTGAAATTTCTTTTAAAAGAAATATTTTATATGAAGCATGTTAAAAGAAGAAAATAAACAAAAGTAGCTTTTAAACTAAATAATGTAGTTTCTACTTTAAATCATCAGAGTTATCATAAATAGATCTATTTGAACCTACCAGAATACAAAGTCTACGAGGTTATAACGTCCAAAAATTTATTTTCCAAAAATTAGAACATTATTCCATAAATTTTTTAACTTTAAAAAATTTAATCTTGAAAATAAAATTATTTTCAAATTTTAATTTCTAGAATAATCTAATTATTTAGTGGTAAAAATGTAGATCTAAATTTTATTCTAAGTTGAAATTTTTAATTTTTTGCTTTTTTTTTTTTTTTTTTGTTATTGGATGGAGAACTTTCTTATTTTACCTTACAATTTGTTAACCTTTCTTGATTATTTCTAGAGGAGAGGCAAAAGACAAAAATGTTGCTTGAATCCCATGTGAGGAGAAAAAGAGCTACTTGGGATTCAAGGAAAACAGAGTTGTAGGTATTTAGAAAATGATTTTTCTTTCAAATTTAACTCTCTTAGTGAACTTTAAAGCTGCGGTTCCTCTACCAGTGTTATAATTCCTAAGAAGAATTTCTCTTCAAAACAATTTGTTCCACTTTTATTAATTAAATTCATTTATCAAGTCTTGACTGAATCTACCTTGGAGGATTAAAATATATTAGAACAATCTAATTACCAAATCAAATTCATATTTATTCTAAAACAAATGTTCTATTGATTACATAGCAAACAAATCAGCTCATGTTGTACCTATGTTGGACTAGATTGACTGAAGCCACATATCCTTGACTACTTGATTGGTTTTAGAATAAGTGAAACAAAAGAAGTGACACGAAAACCACATATCCTTGACTACTTGATTGGTTTTATAATAAGTGAAACAAAAGAAGTGACACAAAAACCACATATCCTTGACTACTTGATCAGATAGTTGCAGGAGGATTGGTTTTTAGTTTCATTTTATTTGTTCTAAGCCTTGAAATGTTTAAACATTTCTCCTCAGTCAAGACCACTATTACCACTTTGCCTCTGGTTAAGAACATAATAGTGCTAATAATTTACAGCCACTGAATAAGAAAATCAATATTGGCTAATAATATCAATTTACTCTTAAATATTTCCTTTAGTTCCATGTATTATTATTGTGTTTGAGTTAATTGCTATGGTCATAGGCACAGCTGCACAGAATTGATTGTCAGCAGGATCTTGTAAAGGAGTAATGTGAAGAGGAAGCAGGAATTGCATGGAAAGTTCCTTTCCCATCAATATTTGTTGTTTTGCGTAATTAATGAACCGTAATCACCTATCTTGCATGACTACACAAATTAGGTAGTTAATTTTAAAATTGTTGATTTCTTTTAAAGTTTTTCCTATTTCCTTAATTTGTAATGAGAAATTGTGTGTACTGGCTTAATTTAATTTAGAAAGTTGAGAAAAGAAAACAGCAAGCACAAGTTGGCTTTTTTTGTTCTTGTTCAAGGTTGTGATTGTATGAATGTGCTAAGTACCTATTGGAAATTATTAGGTATTGAAAAAAAAGATATGATTTGTTTCCACAAATTCTAAGAGTCGAGGTAGTCACATGGATTGATTTATGAGCTTGGGAAGGTAGATAACCTAAACTCAACTTTATTTTGCTTGATAAATTTTCATTTATATTTCTACTCATTCAAAATAGCATGAATAAAATTCTGTTCTTGACTGTAATGCTTATCTATTATTGTGTTCTTGACAAAAAATTTACTAGTTTGAACTGGTTTTGCAAGTTCCATAGGATTTAGCTTCTGAGTTAGGATGAGATGGATACAGACTTATAACAAGGATATGCTCTCATGACACAATGCTATCTTAAATTTTACATGTTTCAATATGAGAAATTATGAGCAGCAAGCTGAAGCCACAAGTGGAGCCTGTGTTCTCCATTTTGGATAAAATTATATAAGAGATTAAGATCAGGTAATTTTCCTTGTGAATTTTCCTTTCACATATACAATACACTGATATGGATATTTGGTCTATGGTAATTCACAATTTTTTATAATTACATTTCATATTTTAGTTTTTGATCTAAATTAACTTAAACTACGAACGTGATTGATTGTGAAAGAGTGTTAAATAGGCGATTTACTATAGATTAACTTTTTGATCTTTATGCTTAGAACCCCTTGGTCAACTATAAAACTACCTCCATACCCACTACTCATTTCTCTTGTAATGGACATACGCGTGAATAACTAACTCCCTCCACTAATTTTTACTTTTATACCTTGATAATTATTTGTTTTCTTCTGTTCTGAGGTAGTTAGTTGCAGTATTTTGTTTAGTTTAGTTATACTTATACCCTATTACACTTTTCTTTTTCATTAAATATTTCTCTAATGTGGGTTTGAAAACAAACACTATGAGGCACTCTCTTGAATCAGAGTGGAAGACATATTCTCGTTCAGCATCCAAGTCGGTTTCTGAAGTGTTTAACATATTTAGCAATCCTTTATATGAAAATGAAGGTGTGGAGCAGGACGTGGTGACTATAGTTAGAGAGACTGTGCCTGAAACCAGAGTAGACGTGGTGGCAGAGATTCATGCTAGGGAGATTTTGGAAGAGACAAGATCTGTTAGCAGTGAAAGAAGATCCATCATGTATGTTGTTGCTGGTGGCTCTGCCTTAGCTGCGCTAACAGTAATGTATGTAACTAGTGTTACCGACTATTATGATCATTTTCTTGTTCCAACTTAAAAAGGTGTCTTCTATTTCTTTTGCCAAACATAAACTTGTCTTCTGGTGTATGATAAGAACCTTGGGAGAACTACACCATAAAAATTAACTATTGTAGTAGGAGATCTCAAAGTCTTATAAACCTTACACTAAAATGGAAGAATGGGATTCTAGTGTAGGATTTATAAAGGTTTGGATTCTCCAACTACAATAGTTAGCTTTTGTGGTGTGGTTCTTTCAAGATTCTTATCAATGTAGTATAGTTGTTGGACAAGTTTGGACATGCATTATAATCAAATTTGTTTTAACATTCTGTTGTTTATCTTTTTCTTTTTATTTTTAATTCAAGTGAATGATGTTTAATACTATGTTAACTAATTTTTTTAGTTAAGATGATGAAAGAAAAATTAATAGGAATAAAAGACTTATAAAAATGTTTTTTATAGCATAAATATTTTAAGCAATTGTCATTAGTATATCAACGTGTGTTAAGTTTTTTCTTTCTAATTAAAGTGAATAATGGTTAAGGTTGTATATTAACTTTTTTTTGTTTTTTTTTTTATTTTTTGTTAAGACGATGAAAGAAAAATTAATAAGACTAGTAGACTTATAAAAATATTTTTATACCATAAATATTTTAAGCAATTGTCATTATTATATTAATGTGCAATGAATAATGTACTGAGAGAAATAAAAAAAAATAACATAAAATTTAAAATAAATTACATTTAATTTCCTTGAAGTCTTTTTAAGACACTCGTATCTTTTTAATTTTTTAAAAGATTAAAGGAGGTGATTGTAATTTCTCCCTCCTGGGGTAGATAAAAGAAAAAATATAGAAGAGAAAGTAGGTGATAGATATCATTGGTGTTGTATTGATAACCTAATGTCATAAAAAAAAAATAATCAAAAGGTAAAAGGAAAATGTAAAAAAATAAATATAAAAAATTGAGGTCGTAAAAAATTTCATTGAAATGGTTAAAATTTTCTACGCCTCGCCAATCATTCCTAAAACTTTCCTAAATTCAGTTATATTCATCTTTTTCTCAATTTTCAAATAAACAGAGACAAATAATCAAATAACTTGCAAGTATTGCAAGTAATTTAAAAATATCTTGTTTTATTTACCTATTGTTATTATTACTTTCTAAGTTATTTTACGTGAAATTAAAACTTAACTTATATACTTCTCCACGTATTTTACTTATATATTTTTATACTTATATCAAAATTATAACCTACTTAATGTTGGATTGAAAACAATGTTTACATTATATAAACATTGTGTAATATAAACCTTAAGGAATAAAACTCTAGTCCAATATAATTTTTTTATATGCAAATAGTTTAATATATAGAATTAATATGCATAACTTTTATATTCTCATATCTACTACCTAACAGAATTTTCTTTTTAAGTAATTTGTTTGTAAAAGTGATCCATAAATTTTGACTATAAACGGTTAAATAATACTCTTATTTAACCTTTATAACTTTATAATCCTCTTATTTATGTTACATAAGATCAACAAAAAGATGTGGATGTAACATCCTAAAATTTATTTAATTATTTTTAAAATTAATTATATTATTATTATTATTATCAATTTTATTTTAATAGAGGAGTTAATGATTTTATAAACTGGTGAGACTTTATTTAAATTATTTTTATTTATTAATTTAATTAATTGAATTAACGGGGAGGCTGACGGGTCGGGTCACCCGACCCAGCTAGAATATTAGATAGGAGGTAATCAGTTTACCCTGTTTTACGCGTCAAACATCCAGACCTAAAGGAGAGAGAACGGCGACCTGCAAGGAAGAGGAGCTAGGATGTTCAAACCGTCTTAGAGTCGCATCAGATCATCACTATTCTTCGCATCTAAGGTACGGGAGAGATTGGTTCGGTCATATATGAATGTGGGAGGGTACGAGTAGTGGGGGCAATCCCTAAGTACCTCTAGGATCTAAATTCTCAATTTTGTTTGGTTATTATGTTCTAAAAATATTTTAATCGGTAAAAAAATAATAATTTATCAATATGTTCTGTGGTCTGATTAATGTCTTGTCCTAATGTGATTTTTGTTGGGAGATCGTATGGTTAATTGCCCTAATTACTTGATTCTTGTGGTTGTTTATGGTTGTTCATGATCTGGGGCTCTTGTGTGCAATGATGAAATTGGGTGAAATTCAATGGTGTTTTACGTGCGTTTCTGTGCTTTTTGATAAATGATTTATAATGATGATGGTTAAATTAATATGGTTGGGTATGGTTATGGATTGTGCGAATGATGTATAAATCATGAGAATAAGAGTGTGGATAAGAATGCATTGAGCATGGACATGAGAGGCATGAGATGCATGAAAAGCCAGACGTGGCTATAATACCCTGGCCATATGTGGTGTTTAACAGGGGACCCTGGCCAAAAGTGGTGTTTAACATGGTGGACTAATGATGGGGGACATTCATATGCATGGGCCACAGGTGGTGTTTAACCATGTTGCACGTCGGCCATAGCTGGTGTTTAACAGTTGTGTGGAATGTCTTCGCACGGGCCATAGGTGGTGTTTAACTGTGCGACACACCGGTCCATACGAGGTGTTTAACGGTGTGGCCATCATTAGTGATAACTAAGGGGATTGAGAAGGTTCGCACATGGTGTGGAGTTCCGACTCGAGACTATTAGGTGTGATGATGAGCATATGCATTGTGCAAGCATGTACATTTTGTAAACATGAATGAACTGTGATTGATTTTGAATGAACGAAATGTGATTGATATATGAGTATCTGTTAACTGTTAGTAATTGAGTACGGTAATGGGTGGGATTTGAGGCATTATCTGCCTTTATATATGATTGAATGCAATTTCTCACCGTACTTTCTCTTGTTTTCTTTTAGGTAACGTTGAGGGCACTCATGGTGCCAAGTTTTGAAAAGGCGGGGTCTTGCTCTGATTAGTGTGACATCGGGTGTCTAGAAGTTAGAATAGTTACTCTATGCCTTGATGTTTGAATGACTTATTTTAAAGATGATGACTTTAGTTTTTTCAATTATAATGTTTAGATCTAAAACCTCCTTGAAAACTTTATGCCTACCTTTTAATTACCATGTGAATCTTTTTTGTTTTAACTATTATCCTGTCTTCATTTTATTTATTTTATTAATTTAATTTAAGTATTCGGATAGAGGGTCTCACAGTAGACATTGTATGTTTTGTAATTGATTAAATTGTGATGGAAGAAAATGCAAATGTTATTGATGCAAAAGAGTGATTTTCTCTGGTTCTCTTTATATGTTTTGATATCTTATTCGCGTTTCTCTCTGCATCTTTCTCTTAAAACTTTATGATGTATTTTGATTTTCTTACGAATTTTCCAGTCCAGATCGGAATTTTGCTAGTGGTATTTAATATTTATAGGATTCAATTACTTCATTGGAGAAGGTTCCATGCAGTACGAGTATGTCAACGAGCAATTTAATTATATACGTTACTATGCACAAATAAATTTTCCATTGAAGAAGGGAAAGTGACACATGCCTCTTAGGCTATATATGAGAAAATTTGTATAATTTAGCCCAACTAATATTCTATTAGCCTAAATAATCTAATACCCAACCACTCATTTAATTAATTTTAATCTAACTCTTACTTATTTGACTATAAACTAAATAATTTTAATACACATACAATAATTCATAGATTTTTACTAAACACCCTTTTTAATATTTAAACTTATAAGTTTCATTTTAATTTACACATATTTATATTTGCCTAAGATGATGCTTTTAATTCGTTATAAATTATTTTAGTTAAAATATAATCCAACACAATTATTAATTAAAATAGTAGCAAATAAAATTAAATTAATAATTTATTTATTTTTTAAATAAATAAAAGAGGATGTTACATACTCTACTAAATATAGTCAACTAGGTTTTTGATACACTTATTGTAAATATCTAAATTGGTCCAATTTATCCTCATTAAAAATTAATAAATAAAATAAATAAATAGAAAAAATAGAAAGAAAAAGAAAAAAAAAAAAGAAAAGAAAATGGGTGAAGGAGTGCCCAAGAAGCGTCCCCGCACTCCGCCTGTAAATTTGATATTATAAATTTAATTTAAATTATATTATAAATATTTTATATCGCATTACTATTTTAATATAATTTGATATTATTATTTTACTCTAATCTTATATTATTACTTTAAATAATATTTGTAACATTATATAATAATTAAAATATTAATATATATGACATGATAAATATTACATAATAAAGATTTTAAATTATTATAATTTCATAAATTTCCACAAATAAACTTTATATTTCAGTTTCTATTAAAAAAATTATTTTAAAAAAGAATTATTATAGTTTGAAAATTATCATAATAGTAAAATTTATTAAATTATTAAAATTTAAATTTTACTGAAATAATAATATTTTACTTTTAAAGAGTAAAATTATTCTAATAACAGCCAAAAACTAAAATTATTTTAAATTTATAATTTTTTTCAATTAATTTATCACACATAATAATAATTTTCATAAAACTATAAATATTAATATATATGACAGGATAAATACTATAAAATTAAGAATTTTAAATTATTATAATTTCATAAAATTTAATATAATAAATTTAAATTACATTTATTTATAATTTTTAAAAAAATAAAATTTTAGATAAATAATAAAATTCTAGTTTTTAAATATAAATTATTCTAATAACAGCCAAAAACTATAATTATTTTAAAATTATCAATTTTATTCAATTAATTTATAACACAATATCATAATTATGATAAAGCTAAAAATATTAATATATATGATATAAATATTATATAACTAAGATTTTAAATTATTTTAATTTCATAAATTTCAATATAAGAAAATTTAAATTACAGTTTTTGACATAATTTTTAATTAAACAAAATTATTATAAGTTTATAATTATAATACTAAAATTTATTAAATTATAAAATTTTAGTTTTTAGATAAATAATAATATTTTACTTTCTAAAAATAAAATTATTCTAATCCGATCCAAAAACAACAGTTATTTTCAAATTATTATTTTTATTAAATTGATTTGTAACACAATATAATAATTTCAGTAAAAATCATTAATATTTTAAATTATTATAATTTCATTTATTTTAATATAATAAAATTTAAATTACATTTTTAATATAAATTTTCAAATTTTGAAAAAGTAAAAATGTTATAAATTTATAATTATCGTAGCAGAAAAATTTATTAACTTATAAAATTTAAAAATTTCTTAAATAATGATATTTGATTTTTAAAAATAAAATATTATAATAACATATAAAACTATAATTATTTTAAAATTATAATTTTTATTAAATTAGTTTTTTATATTTACAATTTGAAAAATAAACTTACTATTGTTCTCACTAAAAACGGCCACTATCTTAAGGATATAATATTTTTATTAAATTATAATATTTTATAATTATTATTTTTAAATCATAAAATTATATATATCATAGTAGATTATCTCCTCTATATATAAAATAGAATAACTATATTGAACAAGATTATTTTTATGAACATTTTTAAATGAGTCATTTTTAAGAGATTTTTGTCAATTTTTTTTATCTCTTTTAATTTATCATTTTCAATATTTTTAGTTTTAAATTAAAATTTTATATTTTTTAAACAAAATTGTATGCAATATAAATTATTTTATCATAAATTTAAGTATAATTTATATGTTCTAATATATTTTTTATTATGAATTTTAATTATAACATATTTATATATTTAAAAATATTTATTTATAATGATTTTAATCAATTCCTAATCTGTATTGTTAAAAAAATTATGTTCTTTCAATTTTCATTTTAATCATAATCTATTTTAAAATTACGTTTATCTAAAATCAAGTTGACAATTTTAGATTTATAAAGAAAAAAAAAGTAAATCAAAAATTTGTTTCAAACTTGAAGATTAAATAAATAAAATATATATATATATATATATATACATATAAAAGATTTAGTTAAATTTTGAATTTGATATTTTATTATAGATTTAGTAAACTTGAGTTTCTTTGTTAAATTTAGAATTTTAGTATGGGGTGAATAAAAACTACTTTAGCACAGGAGCACCGATAGCGACGAAAGTGGAAAATCCCCTACCTGATTCACTCTAATTTTAAAATTTCCAGGTTTTAATATTGTTATTTATCATTTGAAATTTTAAAAAAGATTAAAATAATTTAGTCTTATAAAATTAGATATTAAGAAATTTGAATAAAAATAAAAAAATAAAAGAAAGAATAAAAAGATAAAGAAAGAAGGGAAGATAAGATAAACATAAATTTTCTAAAAAAAAAATAATTTTAAAAAATAATAATCATGGAAAGTAGAGATAAAAATGGTGAAAAATAAAAATAAGGAGTGATTTCTATGAAATTTGAATAGGTTAGTGTATAAATGAATACCTAAGTTCCCTTGGCAATTGGCAATATCATGTGTACTTGGTTGGTATCTTGATTCTCTCCTAAACCCTAAATTTTATTCTAAACAATTCTACATGGTAATACACCATGGGATGGTATAGGGAGAACCTCTTTTCTTCTTTTACATCAGCTTCATCGTGGTTTGAGGTGTATGCTGCCTTCTCTACATTCATGATACTCCTTCGAACAACAAACAATGATCTCATTCCCTACCAATTTCGATCCTTCATCGTCTCAAAGCTAGAATTTCTCTTCTCCAAATTCAATCCAAATAACCATATATCTCTCCAAATTAACCAATTTTGGGATGTAAACGAAGGATCCCGCAATGAACTTTTCTATGCTGTCCAAGAGTACCTCCCTACAAGGATTGTTGACACATACAAATCGCTCAAAGTTGGCAAACTACAAAACCAAAAACACCTTGAGTTTGCAGTGGATATAGGCGATGAGGTGGTGGATGAATTCGAAGGCACCAAGTTCACTTGGAAGATGGAAGAGGGTTCTGAAAAGAATATTAATAATTTCAAAAATTACAGTTTTATATTAACCTTCAATGGAAAGCATAGAAGGAGGGTATTGGATCTGTATATACCACACGTGCTTAAAACATATGAGACCATGAAATCTGAGCAAAAGGTCGTGAGCATCTATTCCAGGTTAGGCAACTTTTGGACCAAAAGCGAGTTATCACATACTGCCACATTCGACACACTAGCCTTGAGTCCTGAGTTGAAGAAAGAAATTGTTGATGATTTAGAACGGTTCCTAAGGAGAAAGGAACTTTATAAGAAAATGGGCAAGCCTTGGAAGCGTGGCTACCTTTTGTATGGACCCCCCGGAACTGGAAAATCTAGCCTCATTGCAGCTATTGCTAATTACTTGAAATTTGACGTTTATGATTTGGAACTTACCTCTATTGATTCTAACTCAAACCTCATGCGGTGTATGAAGGAAGCATCTAATCGTTCCATCATTGTGATTGAAGACATAGACTGCAACAAACAGGTGCATACTCGATCAAAGGCATATGACCCATTAGATGATCAAGATTCAAACTCTTACCATGATGATGCCAAGGTTTGTCTTTATGTTTTGTATTCTATATATTCGTAGGACTTATGTAGGAGGTTTAATCTTAATTTTGGATATAGAAAGGGAATCTATCTCTATTTGATAATGAATCTCGATGATTTAAAATTGTAAATTGACGTAATAAGAAACTATAGAATATTTTATCTAAAAATTTTCAATTCATTTAAAAAAATTATAAATCAAATAAATCGTACTTTATTGAGATCAATAAATAGAGTTGAAGTTATAATTAAAACAGCTAGTAAAATACTGAAATAAGCTAAATGAAATATGTTCTTTTTATACATGTTATAAAACATTTTCCTAAACTTTCATTTTTCAGAGAAAAAAGAAAAGAAACAAAAATACTATATGAATAATTTGTACTATATGAATAATTTGTATAAGAAAAAGATTCAAGTAATGGCATTGATATTGGCGTCTTAAAATGAATGCACAGGTTAACACAAAGACGTTTACTTTGTCTGGTCTGCTTAACTACATGGATGGTTTGTGGTCAAGCGGTGGAGAAGAGCGGATTATAATCTTCACTACTAACCACAAAGAAAGAATTGACCCTGCGTTGTTGCGCCCTGGTCGTATGGACATGCATATTCACTTGTCATTTCTCAAATACAAGGCGTTTCGAGTCTTGGCTTCTAATTATTTGGGCATTGAAGGACATCATCCACTGTATGAACAAATTGGGGATCTATTGGACAAAGTAGAAGTCACTCCTGCAATAGTGGCAGAGCAACTGATGAGAAATGAGGATCCTAACCTAGCTTTAGTAGAACTTGTTCAATTTCTCAAAGAAATACACAAGGATACTAATTTCGATAAAGAGTTAACATGCTCATTCATTCATTGAAATTATGTTTAGTGTCTACTACGCTATAGATTGATATTTACTATGTTGGTAGGGAAACTGAGATCGATGTAACCTTAAGTTATTTTAAGGTGTATGTTTACTGCTAATCCCATTATCATTTACTTTACTAAGCCACATAAATTTAATGAGAAATATTGCTTTGTTTCAACTTTCATGCCCAATGTATTTTCTTTTTCTCCCTTTCTTTATAAAACTGGGATCATATTTCCTATATGATTTTCATCAATTTTTTAAATCAAACAATAATTTGATTTTTTATAATCAAAATAGCATTTATTAAGAATATATATTGTAGAATTAAAAATAAAAAAAAAATCAGTTTCCTAAAAGCACTTGTTAAGGAATCAATAAAATAAAAAGGTTTTGTTAAAGTTGTGTTTGACTATTTATATTAAAATCATTTCCCAAATGGAGAAGTGCACCTTTAGATTTTCCAATAAAAATGTTCATTTTTAAATTCCTTAACTTGATTTCCATTTAATAACAAATACTACAAATCCAAACATTTGTCTCAGAGGAACCTCCCACTTACCATAACACAAGAGACACTACCTTAACTCATGATCATGATGATTACCTTATAAGTAACTTTAACATTCTTCAAGTATGACAAACTCTAATTTTACATATTTTTTATTTGTTTGAGTAAATTTCTTCATAAACATTTATAGAATGAGAAAACTGGTGGTAAAAATGAAATAAGTTTTTTATAAGGTAAAATTAGTTTAGGAATAAACTATTTTGTAAAAACTCTCTCTTATTTGCTTATCCAAAATTTGATTTATTTATCATAAAAGTAAATTGTTTTATTATTTCTTCATCTCTTTTTTTTTATGTTTAAAAAGTTTTGACTCATGAACTAAGAATGTAATTAATATTTTAAATTTCATAGAAAATAATATGCAATTTCTTAATATATATCTTACCTTTCTTAATTAGATTTTCTTTTTGTATACTTATTTTTATTTTCTCAATGAATTTTTTGTAAAGATTCATACCAAAGTGGTTACCTATGTAAAAAAAATAAAAGACATGAAAAAAAATTCACTATTTTGATTTTACAAACAATTAAAAGAGTGGTGCCATTGAAATTTAGAAAAAAGATAAAAAATATTTATAAAAAATTAGAGTTTATAAAATTTTAAAAAGATATAAAAAAATGCACAAGATGAGGGAAGAAGGTAAGATAAGAATAACATAAAATTTTAAAAAGAAGATAATATTTGAAATAGTAGTAATCAAGGAAAATAGAGATAAAAATTAAATGAGATAAATATAAGGTGTCATTTTTGTATGATACTTCATTAAATTAGATTTTTAGTTAATTTCAATTGATGTGATGAGATTTTGAAGAGGAGAAGAAATTAGAAGATAAGATGTATAAGTAGAGAGTGTAGTACACTATGCAATGAGAGTAAAATATTTAAATAAGAATGAATACGAAGGAGAGTGAAAAGAGTATAACTCTTTGGAGCTATATAAATATGTTCATTATATATATTATCATATAAATATTTTTAAAAAATTTTGAATAATAATCATAATTGTAAAAAAATTAAGTGATAATAAAATATTATTTTTGCATAATTTATTTAAAATTATAAAAAATTTATAGTTTAAAATTAAACAATTAAATTAAATGTTATCTTTTAAAAATTTATATATAACTTTAACAAAAATATTATTTTTTCCTTTGAACATAATTTATATTTTATCTTATCCTTATTTAATATGCATCAAATATTAAATAAGATAAAAATTAATAATAGAATTGTGGCAAGTGAAGATTTATTTAAAATTTGAATTTTACATTTTATTATAGATTTAGTAAATTTGAGTTTCTCTAAATTGAGAACTTCAGTATAGGGTCACTACAAACTACAGTATCAGTAGAGATGAAGACGAAAGCGAAAAATTCGTGCGTGACTCCCTTCAAAGACCCTCTAGCAACGAAGATTCTAGAGAATTTAAACGCATCATAGGTATCAGGTCAAATTCTCCTTATGAATTCCATCACTGACGTTTTTTACTTGGTTGTTCAAGAGGAAAACAACAACCTCACAACAATAATTCTATAGAAATAGTCTTCAGAAAAACAACAAAGTCATCACAATATGGATATATGGCTTGTGTCCATATAAAAACTTATTCTTTTAACAAGTTTATCTATCTACATCTAAACATTTGATCGTCCATAAAAGACTGTTAAAAAGAGAAACCTTGTCCAATAAAGAATCTAGCTTCTTGACGTAAAGTTTTTCTTGTTTTATGTGTATATTATATCTTGTGACTCTTTATATAATCTCCTTTCAATATATCTCTTTTCAAAGCTTCTTATAACATTCATATTCTATATACGTGTTATTTCCCACTATGCTTCATTTTTCAAAATAGCAAAGGCTTCCTTTTCAAGTTCTGATGAAACAAGTTAACCTTAATATAAGAGAGTTATGATCAAGCTTTTATGGTTAAGAAAACAAAAAGAACAAGCATCTCTTATCAAGCAAAGATAGCATGGTTAAGGAAAGAGAAAAAAGTCTTTTTCTAGCACACATTTTTCTCTGACTTCAGAAAAATACAAACCTCTACAACAGTTATGTAAAAAACATCTTGTTGGCATTTATTGCAGAAGATCTCTCTGTCCATGCATAACAATGTCTTTCTTCCTCATGCCTATATACTTGTTGAACAATTCTTTGAGAAGTAGAAGAAGTTACGAAACACAAAGAGAAAAATGAGATAAAAGTTCATCATCTTTCATGCCCCTTTGGACGATATCTAAGAAATTTTTTTACTGAAAAAGCTTTTGTATTTGCTTTGTTAAGCAAAATTAAAGTCCTTATTTGTAACTACTATATGCTTACCTAGGGAGTTGTCTTTTGTAAAACAATCCCTTGTTTTCATGATAGCCTAAAGAGGCTAAGTATTAAATAATACTTAGTATTGCTTATAATTAGGTAGATTATAAGTATTGTATAACTTCAAGTTGAAGGGACTGAATATAACCCTTGTGAGAGAGTGAACTAGAATAAAATCCTTGTGCGTTTTTCTATCTTTCCTTCTATGTTTTAGTTCTGCACATCTTTGGATAGTTTGTTTGGATAACAATTGAAAAAATTATATATATCTTTATGTTTTCAAAAAGCTTTATAAAAATTACATAGAATTCAACCCCCCTTTTGTATCTTTCCTCCTATTTCTTCAAGATGGCACTTGTCAAGCAAGTGACCTAGTCCAAAGGGGAAAGAATGACATTCATTGATTGTTGTGGGTTGTAGATGAGGTACTTAGGTTTAGAGGGAAGAGAATGATCCTCGTCAATCCAATTTGCAAAAAGTGAAACGATAAGAATAAGTAAGGACATGTCATGCAACATTTAACAAAGACAAGTGCGTAGAGAAGTGAATACGAACCTAAATTGCTAAGGTCACTAGACCTCTTGGGGTTACTTGGTTATTAACTTCCAATGGCCGTGTCTGATCCCATAGGCTGGAGTATACATGCAAGCTTAGTAGATTCTGACGTATTACTAGAAGATATCATGCTAGTATGAGACAAGTCAACCAAATGGTTGAGTAGTGTTACCGTTAGCTCATTCCCAATGATAAATTGGTACCACATGCATATGGAGTAAAGATTAAGTTGCATTGTTGTCATGCATTCGAATAAATGTCTTCGTGTAATTGCTATATTTGTTTTGCTTGCACTTTTATCATGGTGTTGTGTGAGTGCTACTTATGTTGTAATTGCACCACAAGTTGAGTAGGATGCAATTTTCACTCCTTTTTTGTTGTATGTTTTTGTGTTTGAATTAAATGCCACTTTCAGGTGATGAAGAGCTAGAGCATGAAAACTGTTGGAATTCCCTCCTTAATTGTGGTTCACAAGTCACAATGCTTGGGGGATGAACATGTTGGGTTATTTTTGGGCTCCCAACTATGTGGACAAAAGCTCAATACTCTCAAGCCCTCTAGGTTTCTCTTTATAAGAGGAGAAGAGGTTAAATTGAGAGACACATATCCAAGTGAAGAAACCCTAAGAGAGTTAGAGTGTCTTTTTGTATTGCTCTTTGAGATAAAGAGAGAGATATATACAGAGAGGTTTGTATACATCCGAGATTGAGAGAAACACTCTGTAATACTACTTTTACAGTGGAGATCTTTTACTGGACTAGGTCCCCTGGTTTTTCTCGAGAGGGTTTTCCACGTAAAAATTCTGGTGTCATCTTCATATCTACTCTTTCAGTTATTTTTTACGCTTCCGCATAGTGCCCATTTTGCATTCACAGAGTAGAGAATAGGTATTGTTGTTTCCCAACAAAAACTAGTGTCATCGTGACTTATAATAGTTTTATTTCTGCTTTGTCTTTGAATATTCAAATAGGTTGCGACATCGGGACTAAGTTTATGAATTGAATTTATGTTTTTGGATTTTGAAGATATGCTTTTGGAGTTTCATTCTTTTATATTTGATTTTTTTTTTTTTTTGCATTTTTAAGAATGTGAGGGCGATCCCCAGTTAGTTTCGGACAAGATATATTTTTTAGTTATTGAGAGAATTTGAACTTTTTTAAAGGGTGTCACAGTTAAATGCCAGCACTTGCTTAGTACAACCCATGCACTGTTTTTTTTTTTTTGTTTAGTTTAAGGTGCCTATTGAATTTTGGGGAGATTGCATCGCCTTTCTTATCAACTGTATTCCTTCATTGGTTGTGAAAAATAAGTGTCATTTTCAAGTCCTTTATGGGAAAGATCCTGACATAAAGATCCTGATTACCACATCCTGAAAGTCTTTGGCGATCTCTAATATGCTGCTACACTTCCTTCAACACGAACTAAATTTACTACTACGATTGTTCCTGCTGTTTTCCTTGGATACTCTGCTGGCTACAGAGGTTTCCGCTATGACCTGCAAAACAGAAGATTTTTTATCTCTCGTGACATGCAACTCCATGAAAGTGTTTTTCCTTTCCACCACACAACCTTTGCCCCACCATCTTTTAATCCTTTTCCTACTTTGGATGGAATTACCATTGGGACATTTTTCTCATGACAGCAACCTTGTATGTTAGCTCAACAAGTTGTTGTATGCCTTAAGACAAGCCTCTCGCCAATGGTTTTGTAAATTCTCCTCTGCCTTAATTACACATGGTTTCATGCAGTCAAAGAATGATTATTCTTTGTTTACCAAATGCTCTGGTCCTTCACTTGTCATTTTTCTCATGTAAGTTGATAACATTATATTGGCTGGATTACCACCTGCTATCCTCTCACAAGTACAATCTGAGTTGCAGCACTTGTTCAAACTGAAAACCCTTTGCAACTTGAAGTATTTTTTCGGTCATGAGATAGCCAGGTCCAACAAAGGTCTTTACTGTATATATTGTATGCTCTTTTGTTGGATGTTCTTCTTTCATTTGTCTCATATTCGATTCCCATATATAGAAAGAAGAAAAAAAAATACTTGGTTTGACAGCAGGTCGAAGGTGCTGTTGATTCTATGTGTTGGGAAATAGCAATGCCTATTCCCTCCTCTGTGAACACAAAGTGGGCACTATGCGGAAGCGTAAAAATATAACTGAGAGAGCATAGGAGTAGATGACACCAGAATTTTTACGTGGAAAATCCTCTCGGAAAAACCACGGGACCTAGTCCAGTAAAAGATCTTCACTATAAAAGTAGTATTACAAAGTGTTTCTCTCAATCTCTGAGGATCTCTTAATGAATCTCACCCTCTCGGATGATATACAAACCTCTCTGTATATATCTCTCTTTCTCTCAAAGAAGAATACAGAAAAGACACTCTAACTCTCTTAGGGTTTCTTCACTTGGATGTGTGTATCTCTCAATCTAACCCCTTCTCCTCTTATAAAGAGAAACCTAGCGAGCTTGAGAGTATTGGGCTTTTGTCCACATAGTTGGGAGCCCAAAAATAACCCAATATGTTCATCCCCCAAGCATTGTGACTTGTGAACCACAATTAAGGAGGGAATTCCAACAAATCTCCCCCTTCCTGACTTAATTGGGAGGCACCACAATACCAGTACCTTGGCAACAGTCTTCAATCTTCTTGGTTGGCATTGACTTAGTCATCATGTCAGACCAATTCAAATCTGTATGAATTTTCTCTATCTTCAATTCTTTCCTATCCAAAACTTATCGTATCCAATGATAACGGATGTCAATATGCTTTGAACGTGAATGGAACATGGGATTCTTGGTCAGATGAATTGTACTTTGATTATCACAGTTCACCACATAATCATCTTGATCATATCCCAATTCTCTTAGAAATTTCTTCATCCATAGCATCTCTTTTGAGGCTTCAGTGACTGCTACATACTCTGCTTCAGCTGTAGACAATGTCACACATTTTTGAAGTTTTGACTGCCAAGAAACAACTCCCCCTGCAAAAGTAATCAGATAGCCTGATGTTGACTTCCTTGAATCCACATCTCCTGCCATATCTGAGTCTAAATATCCAATGAGCTTTAGATTTTCATTGCCAAAACATAAACTTCTTTTGGCAGTTCCTCTTAGATATCTCAATATCCATTTAACAGCTTCCCAATGTTCCTTTCCTGGGCCTGATAGGAATATGCTCACAACTCCTACAGCATAGCCAATATCTGGTCTTGTACGAACCATTGCATACATAAGGCTACTCACGGCAAAAGAATAGGGCACCTTGTTCATTTCTTCTTTTTCTTCTTCATTCTTTGGACATTGGGATTTGCTAAGTTTGAAATGTCCAACAATTGGAACATGAGCAGGTTTGGCATTGTGCATGTTGAACCTTTTGAGAATCTTCTCAATATAATCTTTTTGAGATACCCACAACATTCTTTTTGAACGATCTCTAGAAATTTTCATTCCAAGAATCCTCTTTACTGCACCCAGGTCTTTCATGGCAAAAGACTTACTCAATGCCTTCTTGAGAGCAGCTATTTTTATTTTGTCATTCCCCACAATCAACATATCATCAACATATAAGAGAAGTATGATGGACTCACCATTTTCATATTTCTTCACAAACACATAATGGTCTGTAGAGGTCTTCTTAAAATTATGTTGGGTCATAAAAGAATCGAATTTCTTATACCATTGTCTTGGGGCTTGCTTTAGACCATAAAGGTTTTTCTTCAGACGACACACCAAATGTTCTTTGCCTGGTTCTTCAAAGCCTTCTGGTTGCTCCATGTAAATTTCCTCCTCTAGATCTCCATGCAAGAATGCTATTTTGACATCCAATTGTTCAATCTCCAGGTCTAGTTTTGCTGCCAGACCGATAATTGCTCTTATAGATGTCATCTTCACCATTGGTGAGAATATTTCATCAAAGTCTATTCCTTTCTTTTGGTTGCATCCCTTTACAACAATTCGTGCTTTGTATCTTGGGTTTGGATTGTTCTTTTCATTCTTGAGCTTGAACACCCATTTGTTTTGTAATACTTTTCTTCCTTTCGGTAATTCTACCAAATCGTATGTTTGATTATCCTTTAAGGATTGAATCTCTTCTTCCATGGCTTGCAACCATTTGTCTTTATCTTCCACCTCAATGGCTTCTGCAAAACATTGAGGTTCACCTTCATCAGCAAGATTTACATATTCATCTAAAAAATACCTTCTTGACAGTTGCTTCTCTCTTGTTAATCATCTCAATTGAGGTTCTTGCTGAACATTCTCAATTGCTTGATCTTCTATCGTCATGTTAGGTTGATCTATCTGATCAAGTTCTCCAGCCATCTCATCAAGTTGTCGCTCATGAACGGGCTCTATCTGAGGAGTCTTTCCCCTTATGTTGTTTACCACAAGAGGACTTTGATCAGTAATCACCTTGAGTGTTGGTTTCTCTATTTTCTTGATGTCTTGGATTGTCTGATCTTCAAAAAACACCACATCTCTGCTTCGAACAATCTTTTTATTTGCAGGATCCCATAATCTGAAGCCAAATTCATTTCTTGGTGAACCAAGATATACACATTCTTCTACCTTATCATCAAGCTTTGCTCTTTCATCTTTTGGAATGTGAACATATGTCTTACATCCAAAAACTCTCAGGTTGCGGTATGAGGCCTTTTTGCCGGTCCATACTTCTTCTGGTATCTCTCCATTTAATGGTCTTGAGGGTGATAAATTGATCAAATCAGCTGCAGTAACCACTACCTCTCCCCAGAATGTTTTAGGAAGTTTTGCATGAGACAACATACTTTTGACCTTCTCAACAATCGTTCTATTGAATCTTTCAGCTACACCATTCAATTGAGGTGTCTTGGGAGGTACTTTCTCGTGTCTGATCCCTTGAGTCTTACAATAGTGCTCGAATGGACCTCTATATTCTCCACCATTATCACTCCTCAAACATTTCAACTTTTTACCAGTTTCTCGTTCAACTGAGGTGTGAAACTCCTTAAATGCTCAAAGAACTTCATCTTTTCTCTTTAATGGATACATCCACAACTTTCTGGAGTGGTCATCAATAAAGGTAACAAAATATTGAGCACCACCAAGGGACCTTTAAGATGTTGAACAAACATCTAAATGTACAAGATCCAAAATATGCTTTCTTCTTCTTCCACTATCAGGTCTATGGAAGGATACTTTGTGTTGCTTACCTACTAGGCAATCTTCACATAATTCAAATGGATGTCCCTTTATGCTTTGGAGATGATCTTTTGCAAGGATCTCTAAACCCTTCTCGCTCATGTGGCCCAATCTTTTATGCCACAACTCCTTACTTTCTTCTTGAGCAACATTTGTCTCCCCTTTACATATCTTTCCTTGCATGATGTACAAGGAGCCTTCCTTCTTGCCGCGAGCAACAATTAAGCTTCCTCGACTAAGTTTCCATTTTCCACCACCAAACTGGTTGTTCATTCCAGTATCATCTAGTTTGCCTATTGAAAGAAGGTTTAGACGTATCTCAGGCACATGCCTTACCTCTTTTAGCACAAGTTTGTTTCCATTTTCTATTATCAAAGTCACTTCTCCTATTCCCACAATCTTGCTTGTGACATGATTGCCCATTTTTACTGTTCCAAAATCTCATTTTTGATAAGATGAGAAGAATCCTTCATGAGGGGTAACATGAAAGGATGCTCCGGTATCAACTATCCAAGTGCAATCATCAAAAGCAACATTTAGATAATTTTCTTTACCAATAAGGAATACGTTTTCGTCGTCTGATACCACCGCTGTTGTGGTTTTCTCTTCCAACTTCTTTTTGGGGTCTATCTCGTCAGGATGGACTGATCCAACCTTTTGATCTCTCTTCAAGAATCTACATTCTTGTTTCTTGTGGCCAATTTTTCCACAATAGAAACATGTCAAACCTCTAGGACGAGACTTGGATTTTCCTCGTGACTTTCCACGGCTTCCTTTGCTTCTATGCTCACTCCTTCCTATATTCTCAACAACGTTGGCTTCTGAGTGACTACTCATTCCTCTTTCTTTCGTTCTGGATTCTTCATTCAGCAGACTATCTGTAATAGTATCCAGACTAAGCTTTCCATCTGGTGTTGAGTTGCTGAGAGTGACAACCAATGTGTCCCAGCTCTCAAGTAGAGAACTAAGGAGTAGAAGAGCTTGTAATTCATCATCAATCTTCATATCTGCTTTCATTAATTGATTCACAGTACCTTTGAAGGTGTTTAGATGCTCGATCATATTCTGGTCGTCAGAGTATTCTAATTTCACCAATCGTCTGACAAGATAAGCTTTGTTTCTAGGAGTTTTCTTTTGAATCATAGATTCAAGCTTTGTCCACAACTCATACGCGTTGGTATAAGTCGACACATGCTCAAACAAGCTTTTGTCGATGTATTTTCGAATCATAGCAACAGCTTTACGGTTCAGAATCTCCCAATCTTTTTCAGTCTTCCCTTTTGGCATTTCATCATTTGTGATTGGCTCATACAAATCTTTGCAGTATAGATGATCTTCCATCATTGGCTTCCAATAGGAATAATTATCTGCAGTTAGCTTGAACATGTCTCCATCATGAGCGAATGTATCTTCCATTTTGGAATTCACAGGACTATGATTTTTCAAACCAATAGCTCTGATACCACTGTTGGGAAATAGCAATGCCTATTCCCTCCTCTGTGAACTCAAAGTGGACACTATGTGGAAGCGTAAAAATATAACTGAGAGAGCACAGGAGTAGATGACACCAGAATTTTTACGTGGAAAATCCTCTCGGGAAAACCACGGGACCTAGTCCAGTAAAAGATCTCCATTATAAAAGTAGTATTACAAAGTATTTCTCTCAATCTCTGAGGATCTCTCAATGAATCTCACCCTCTTGGATGATATACAAACCTCTCTGTATATATCTCTCTTTCTCTCAAAGAAGAATACAGAAAAGAAACTCTAACTCTCTTAGGGTTTCTTCACTTGGATGTGTGTATCTCTCAATCTAACATCTTCTCCTCTTATAAAGAGAAACCTAGCGGGCTTGAGAGTATTGGGCTTTTGTCCACATAGTTGGGAGCCCAAAAATAACCCAATATGTTCATCCCCCAAGCATTATGACTTGTGAACCACAATTAAGGAGGGAATTCCAACACTATGTAAGGTATTTCTTTCTTCCTTTTCTTTTATCAAGCCCTAATGTTTTGAAATATTGAATTCTTGACTTACTAATCTGTCATACGTGGATGAGTGACTTGGAAAACCGCTATGAAAAATAATGAATACCTTTCTTTTTCTAGTAATGCTTGTGGTGTTAAATGAGTGAATTAATACTATATAACCAATTCTACTTAACTCTATTTTTACATGTGGGGAAGTTCTGATCTGTCTCAATTTTTAGGGTGCAACTTGTTAGTCAACCTCACTTGTCCTCAATTGATTTTAAGTTGACATACGATATGGTACAAGAGTTTATAATATTGAAAAGTTCTACATTATTTGGTTTAATTTTTGAGGTGCAGCTTATATATTTATACTAAAATTGTCTATAATTGTTACGTAATTTGTTTGTTTTACAAATATACAGAATAATTCGTGTCTTTGAGATATTTTTATTAGATCATAATCTCTCCTTTGAGATGATTCTAAATAGGTATTGCCTTCTATATCTGTTTGGGAAAGCATAATGAACCAATTGCTTTCATTTAAAAATGTTTGGTCTTAATTTCTAAAACAAGGTATTCAAATTTGATGTTTCCTGCAATTACTAACCAATTTTTGGTCTTCAAGACTTTCATACTTCATTTGCTCATATATATGCTGTCAGTGTCATGTGATGAAATAAATATTAGTTGAGTTTCATCTTTATCCTAAAAATAGTTTATGCAATACTACATGCTTCAGTGGAATTACAAACAGATTAATTCTAATTCTCAAATCTCAATATGTACAAAATGCCTACCAACCTACAACATGTAATTGGTATTTTACAAGATCAAATTACCATGCATTTATACTTTAATTTAGTTTTTATGCTTAACTGAGTTCTACAGTAAGGAATTTGATTATGTGTAGGTGGCATTTGCACCTGTTATTAGCAGAAAAACTAATGTTGTGTCATATATAGCTGATGAAGGTGATAACAAGTAATGTGGTTAATATTAACCATGCAAATGAGCTAGGTTGACTCACCTTTGAACTCAACTCATAGTGAATTAACTTGGATGAGCCAACTTAACCCCCTTTTACAACTCTAAAATATAAAAGAGATATTACCATATCGTAATAATTTCTCATAATTTCGTTGATGCAGATTTGTCTTTATCTCTTTATGTTTTTCCAATTCATCCTTTTCTCATCCCTCACCAACTCAAATTCATAATATTTTTTAAATTTCTCTATTCAAGGAAAATACTATTTTATTCTAAAGTATAATTGCTTAGTTTAGTTCATGCAAGATAAACACCAACATAGAACTGGGCCAATGTATCTTTAGACTTAAAAGGGAATTTAGACGCGAAAACTTATTAAGAACGTAAGTTAAATTTGGTGAGAATCGATATATTAAGAGATAAGTTATTTAATTAAAATTAATTACTAATTGATTTTAAATTTAATAAGAATTTATTTAACTAAAATTAATGACTAATTGATTTTAAAGTGACATAAAAAAATTAAGGATCTTATAAAAAAATAAAAATATCAATTAACAAATAACTTTTTTAAGAAGGCCTAAGATAAGGATTTGTCCAACCTTATGTTTGGACCGGTCCTGGCCAACATTGGCTTTGGAACCAGGAGGTGAATATAAACAATTACACATTCACGTTAAAAAAATTGTGATAAAAGTGTCTTACATGTTTGCATTTAATAATTTTTTTCTGTTAACACTTTTAATTAGTTACACAAAAACCATGTATTGAAAATTTCCATTTTAATTAATTTAAGGAAGAAACAATAACAATTAAAGATATATGTTTCAAGATTTATGTTTCAAGATTTATGTTTATTTGCCAACCTCAATGCTAACTGTCTTTAATATAGGATAAAACATATTGAAATTATAAATTTTGGTAGAACTATAAAAAAAAAGTTAGAAGAGAATTCATTAAATGATAGTAGGTCTAAAAAAATTATGATTTTTAAAAAATTTTAACTAATAATATAAAAAAATTTAACTAATAATATAAAAAATCTATAAAAAAAAAGTATTTGAGAGATATTCCTTTCTATTTATATAGACCATATCCTTTGTACTGCTTTGGGGGATGAAGTTGTAAAAGGAGTTATTATAACATTGTCTAATAAGGTAAATTAAGGATTTGATGAAAAGTATTCTCACGTAAGAGTTTGAGAAATTCAAAAGCCATTCGTATCTCACTTGTGTTTGGTAGTATACTATTTCTTCAAAAATGAATACTTTATTGGTTAATAATTAATGTATATTTTATAACTGGATGGCTTCCTAATGTATATGAAAACATGCTTACGTGTTAATAATTAATGTTGAAGTAACGTGTTATTGAATATATTATTTATTTACCTATTATAGTCGGTCCAATAGTGATCCAATATATTGTTTACTTAACCTATTGAGTATGTTTGTTAATAGTTTTGATCATTTATATTAGGAGGAAACATTATCTAACTCGATTTCTCCATTCCAATATTGATTCGGATGGATTTAAGTTTTAAAAATATATTTTTTATATTTTAAGGATTTTGTTTCGAATTTTTTTAATTTGATTTGATATTCTATATATTTTTTAAAATTAATTTTTAATAATTATATGTTAATATTAATTTTTATTTTTACTAAATATAATTTTGTATAAGATGATATTATATATAATAATATTTTTCTACAATTTAACTAAACATAATATTAAAATGGATATTTTCGAAGTTTTATTGGTTAGCTAACAATTTTCTAGATATTAGATATCAGCTATGATACATGTTACCTTATTTTATTGATATGTTCACTCTATAACCTTATCTAGGTTTGTGTATAATAATAAGAAGAGTTTTGATTGCTATTTTCTTACCAAATCATAAATTTGTGAATGTTTACTTCGAATCCAAATTTTCAAACAATGGATTTTACTGTACATAGAAGGAAGACAACGAAGAAAAATAAATTATTATTATTATTATTATTATTATTATTATTATTATTATTATTATTATTATTATTATTATTATTATTATTATTATTATAAAATCTAAAAGATATATCACGTATTTTTTATTTTTATTTCTCATTTTTTCTTATTTATTATGCACTTGCCGGCTTGCCGCATATCGATGGTTTATATTACTTCTTTTAACAAAATTTAGAGAATAACAACCGTAGAAAGAGTCTATATGCAATGAATTTTTTAAAGTACAAATATATAAATAAATATTATAATATTTTACTCATATCTTAATCATTTTCATCTTTACAAGGAATTAATCAAATTCATCCAAACTAACTAAAACACTTCTAAAAAATATTTTTAGACTAGTTTTAAATTAAAATTAAGAAGTATAATTAAAATAATTATTAAATTAAATACTTAAATATATAAAATTAAGATAAATCATGTAGTAATAACTCTTAAAATTACTTTTATTTAACAAAAATTATTAAAAACATTTTTATTAAAAAGTAACTTCTCAAAATATTTTCATTTTATAATATAAGGAATATTAAATTACGAAGTTTGATAAATTCTGTATACATTTTTAATATATAAATTTATATTATCAATTATTTGCTTTGTATTTTTTTTTTCTGTTGAAAATAGCAGCGTGGACGCATCGCGAAAATTTTCAACCGTTGGATCTGAAATCAACGGCGGTTATTCATCTAATTGACGTGTCCTTCGGAAGAAAAAGAAGATACAAGTACTGGGAAGAAGGAATGCGAAGGAGGGAAAGAAAAAGTGTTGGGCTGGGCCACAGAGTTTTCTAAATGGACCGAACACTCTGTTTCTCTCTGCTTCTCTTCACGGCGGCGGTGGCGGCGGCGACCGGCGGCGACGAATACAACCTCACTTCCGGCGGGCTGTTATGGTCCACTGCCACGGAGGAATCCGATCTGGAACCGCCGCCGGATAACTCCGACTCCGACGGCGGATTTTCTTCACTCGACAGCATGTTGCAGTGGGCTATAAGTATGCACATCTTGCTATTTTTCTTTTCTTCTCTTTTTTTTTTTTTTTTTTGAGTTCTTAACTTAAAAATATAAATATGCATTTGATGGTAAAATTAACCTCTGAAGTGTGAACATGTATTTCATTTATCAAATTAGTCTTCGAAATTCGTGATATGAGAATTAATTTGATGGAGGAAACACATGTTCTAGAATCTTAAGCCTAATTTTCCATGCTTCATGAATAATATGATGGAGATGGACTATGTATAGAAGACTAAATTCACTACTATTTTTTCTTCATTTTTAAGTGGAAAATAATCAAAATTGCATTGTAAGAGTCCTTTGGTTAAGTTGAATATGAGTTTAATTTTCAGTCTAAAACAAACTTTCACCAATTTTTAAATTAATTATTGCAAATTAGTATATACGAGTATTTATTTATCAGTGTATTTACCTAAATTCATTGGTATAAATAATACTTTTTTTAAATATCTTTGCATAGGTCATTCTGATGCCGAAAAGTTAAAGGAATCGGCAGAAGCTCGGCAACGGCTTTCGGCGAGCGAGCTACAGAAACGTCAAATAGAAATCAAGGTGCGTGTCACTTGCGCTGAAACTAATTCAACTAATTTTTCTTGTGTATGAGTGTGTGTGTGTGGCGCTGTGTATGTTTATTATACACCTATGTGATGCATTTTTGGTGGCAATTAAATAGGAAATAATGGAGAAAATAAAGATGCCTTCTGATGCTGAATTGATGAAAATAGCAGTAAGTGACTTGGATAATGTGTCTACGTCCTTGGAAGATAGGTACCGTGCTTTACAGGAGCTTGTTGAGCTTGTTGAGCCAATAGATAATGCAAATGGTAGGTGTATATGAATGTTTTCATATACCATGATGTTTACTCATAATACAAATAGTAGATGCGGTTGATTTGGCTGTGATTGCTGTCGTGATGCTGTTGTGGCCTTGTGGGGACCTCCAAGCCTGGGGTATAACAGTTGCAATTGCAGTTGAAAACCGCAATTTAAAACATTGTGGTGTTGATTCCCAATATAGTGTTTGTCATTTTGGTTGAATTGGCTGCTAGTATAGAAATGCTGTAGGAGTTTTGTTTCTTATATTTTTTAAGGACTTGATGCATGCACTAGAACAGTCATTCTTAGCAATCTCCTCAAATAAAAAATGCTAGTAACACACTCTCTAGAACACTTTTTCTTGACACACTCTCCTATTTGGTAAAATTCATGTGGGTCCCACTAAATAGGTAGGTGTCGTTGTCCATTGGTGAGTCTCATTATTCTCAAAGTAGTGAGACCCGCATGAATTTCAACAAATAGGAGAGATTGTATTAGAAAAAGGGTGCTAGAGAGTGGGTTGCTTGTATTTCTTATCTCCAAATAGATGCATTGTAATATAGAAGCCTCAAAATCTGCTTTTTATATTATGTTCTTTAAATCATTCAATACTCACTTTCCCTGGAATCTTGTCAATATGATTTCCTCTTTGATATTTGTTAGCTGAACTTTGGGAACAAATTGAAAAGAAAATCAGGTCATAAATACTTCTAGACAAACAATAGAACTTTACTGTTAGTTAAGAGTTTTCTTGTTTTTGTTTCCACTTGTTAGAATTGTTCTTTCCTGTGTAATGGTGTATTTCTGATAGATATTCTCATGGCTGTCAGATTTAAACAAACTTGGGGGACTTCTCGCAGTTGCAAATGAACTTAATCACTCTGATCCAGGTATAAGGACAGTTGCTGCATGGGTTCTTGGGAAAGCTAGTCAAAATAATCCAATTGTTCAGCAGCAGGTTTTTTTTTTAATTTTTTTATGATGAATGGAATTTTATGAAGCTCTTAGGCAGTGATGGGACCTAAACAATATAGTAATGCTGCCAAATTTTCACTGTCCCAGATCTTGGAACTTGGAGTGCTCTCAAGGCTGATGAAAATGGTAAACTCTAATTCCACAGAAGAAGCCAATAAAGCATTATATGCTGTTTCAGCTTTGATTCGGAATAATTTGGCTAGTCAGGAGTTGTTCTATGCTGAAGCTGGAGGTTGGATGCTTCAGGTGACTAAGATTAATTTTATTTTGAAACTACTTTGCAGAATTGACAAATAACACTGATAAATTTTTAGGATATTTTGAGCAATGCAAGTCTCGATGTCAGACTAAGGAGGAAAGCTGTACTTCTACTGGCTGATCTAGCAGGGTATCAATTAGAAAATGTAGATAGAGATGAACCACCATTTTTCAGTGACCAGGATCTGTTGAAGTCTGTGGTTGATTTAACTGCATCAACCGACCTTGATCTTCAGGAAAAGGTGATTGTTGACATGACACCTGATATTATAGTTAAAACATTGTCAAAAGATCTGTTTTGTTGTCTGACCTACCATTGAAATGTCATAAAAACAAACATCTTGAACTACACCTCTTTCATACGATCGATCCATTATAGCATGTGTTAGGAGTTCAGTAGAAAAATAAGCTTAATGTGAAACATAAACCATGAGACTCTCCCTCTTAATGGACTAGTCTTTTGGGTTGGGCTCCTCGTGTGGTTAAGTCCTAACAATATGCCTAGATACATATTTGATCTAATGAAGTTGTTCAATATCTTCTCTATGTTTCAATCTATTCTCTCTCAATGTGCTCACAAATTTTGCATTTCTGGGAGACAGTAAACATACTTGTGGAGATAAGTAGAAAAAAATTGGTTAGTATTACTTGTGGAGACACTATGTTCAGTAGAATGAGAGGGAGGGATTGTTTTAAACTGGTCATTTACGGTCTATCTTTATTTCAATTTAGTATACATTATGCAGATTATATTTGTGCATACATTCCTCTTATAAATCAAGTCTTCACAAATTGGTAATTTTTGTGGTTTGTTAATCCTTTGGTTTGATTTCTGGAATGTGTATTAAGCAGGCCCTTGTTGCGATTAAGAGTCTCCTGCAACTAAGAACCACTGAAGCTCGGGTTTTCGAGGACTTTTGTGGTTTAGGTGATGCACTGAACAGAATGAGGCAGTTGTTGCATGATTTGATGGCGGACGAGTATGAGAGAGACTATGTGATGGATATGGAAAGTCTTCGCGTTGAAGTTGAACACATTTTCCATACAAAGCTGGTAAAGCAATGATACGAGTTGACATCACCTAAATGTTATGGTGTTTATCTAATTGCATCGTTATCTAGTTTCTAGAAATTTCTCACAATTTTGATGCTGATGTAGTCGCATGATGAATGCATGTTAAAGGTATTAATATTAATTTTATAGTTGTACAGGTTAATCCCCTCAATTTACTAGTATTTGGTGATTTCTGTTTTAAATGTATTATGCCACTAGATTTTTTTTATATATATATAATTTGTGTTAACAGACGTCTTTTATGATAGGATTTAGTCCCATATTGAATAGAGAATAAGTGTCTAATATTCAGTGATTTTATATAATGAACTACTTGTAATTGTTAATACATGTTGGTCTTTCAGTTTGACTATTTAGTAGGGTTTAAGTCTCAGGTAGAGCAGTTTAAAAATGTATTTATTATTATATATACTGGTTTATTATGTACTTATGTGTATATTAATTTTTATTTAATATTTTTCCGACATGTTATATATATATGAATATTAATTATGTGTATATTAGTTTTTATTTAATGTTTTTCTGACATGTTATATATTCGAATATATTGATGATGAATTTTTATTACACTAAACTGTCGAGCCTGTCCCTTTTTTTCTTTTTTCTACTAAGCGAATATATATATATATATATATATATATTCTGAAATTATTTAGTTTGTTAACAACTTTTTTTTGTTTATTTTTTAAAATAAAATTCAGTTTTTTAAACAACTTTTTATTGTCTCTCTTTAAAAAAAAAGAGTAACAAAGATGTCTAATTTTAATTTTAGTTTTTTAATTTCCATTTAATAAAATTTAAAACTACCCAATGTTTTTTATTTAAATAAATTATTTTTAATTAAATCAGCCTATTTTTTAAAATATAAAAATCCATCAATTTACACCTTTTTTTTTTACCACTTATTTCACTAAGCATTTCTATTGAAGATGGACTCAAACATAAAATTAAAATTATATTTAAACTAATACTAACAGGAATGTATGCAACCATTCATTAGCTGCAAATATTATTGTATTAAAGTACACAGATGCAACTCTTCTTATTAGGGAAAAGTCCGCCATAATTAATTACTTGAGTTTGGATAAAGTTGAAACTGGTTAGTTAATTACTTGTGTTTGGTTAAAGTTGAAACTGGTTTGAGTAAATATGGTTACCATCTACTAGTTTCAATTTTGGTAACCTTTCCACACACAGTAGGCACTGTTTGAAGCCTGAAGACAGAAAGCAGCTAATACCCCTCAAAAGCAGTTTTGCAGGAAAAAACCTCCAGACATGTTAGTCACATTGGAGAGATCATTTCATCATCGGGACTCTTTCATAAACATAAGTAAGGAAAGTAGAAAAGATTGGCTACCCAGAAATTTATCCAATTGATTAAGCTATTCATAAACAACAGAGGATGGATTTCAGTAAATTTTACTAAACAGTAGATATAGATGGAAAATTAAATTAAAAATGAACAAGAAAAAATTTGAAAGTATTCTCCCATGGCCTATCCTTAAATTCAACATCACATGTGCATGCCTCCTTGGTCAGTTTTTTTAAAGAATTCAAGTATTCAACCACAGATATAATCCATCTCATGCTCCAAAAACATTAGTGCTACACCTATGCTTATCCGGACCTATCTTAGCAACATTAGGCTCATAAAAACAAACAATTTTTCCTAATATTTATTGACCAAGAAAAGGGGAGAAAACTTTGTGAAAAATATAAAGTAAGAAGAAAAACTGTGTGATTATCCGGAATAAAAAAAAAGGTAAGATTTATGTAATGAGAGCCATAAGGAAGAATATCATTTTAGAGAACAAAATAGTCAATAAAATATATATATCAAAAGACTCCTGTAACTTTTATTATAATTATTATTGTATAGTTTCTCATAAATAATTAAAAGTTAAAATAATAAAATAAAATGTGGAGACCAAAATACTGTATCTTCTTAACTATTGTTATAAATTATAAATATAGATATTATAATACTATTTATTTAATTTATTCAATATATTATATTATTTATTTAATTCATTCAATATATTATTATTTATCTATTGAATATATTTTAAAAAAAATATCTCCTAATTTTGTTATTTTCATACGGGGCAACATGTGCACCTTTATTTATTTTTAAAATAAGTTGGAGTTCATGGTGGCATGCCATGTGGGTGTCAAATCATTTTGAAAATATATTAAAAAGCGACCTGGTACAAAAATTGCTGGATCATTTAACAATTTTTGTGTTGACATGAAAAAAAAAGTTATAAATTGATAATATATTTTAAAAAGATTATTTTTTTAATTAGTTTGTAATCTGGACCAGAGTCAGATTTGTACGAGAATATAAAAATATTTTTTTATGAAATTTTCAATGAATTTAAAAAAATAATCATACTTTTATTAAAATTATAGTAAAATTTATAAAAAAATTATAAAATTATAAAAAATTGAACAAAACATTCGTCCGTAAATTTTATTTTATAAATTCTAGTGATATTGTATAAGTTTTCTTCTACAGGAGCATAGCGATTGGATTTGTTGGTCAGTAGTTACTCATCGAGTAATCAATGTTTTTTTTTTTTATAAATCAATAAAATCACTTTTTCTTTTTCTTAATTTTATACACAATTCATTCTCTTTGTTATCCATGAACACTAACTTTTACACTACCAAAGCATTCATACTGTTCTATTTATTATTTAAGAAAACAAAGTTCTTTACATCTATGTGCCTATATGTATTTCATTTCTGGGTCTAACTGGAGCCCAACTTTTTGTCACATATAGTTATTTTTTATCACAATATTATGGTAATACTTTTTCTACTGTTTCATAACTACACTTAGACAATATAACACACTTTTCTTGGCTGTGATTTACACGGTTGATCTTATAATATTATTTTTATTCTGAATGTTATATAAATTTTTAATCTACTCCTACATTATCACTTTGAATTTTCTTTTTAAATGAAAGCTTTTTAAGAATAATTCTTCAACAATACGAGAGTATTTTTAAAAGTTATTAACACTTTAGTTGAGTTATACATCTTTTCTTGATTTCATATATTAAACATTTGATTTTATGTTTAATTTTTATTTCTTTTAAATATAATTCTTAATTTTAATTTTTAATTTAATTTGATTTAACATTCAATCCAGAAATTTTCATTTTCAACCATTTCAAATTATTATCTTTTTTATCTTTATCTATAATACTTCATTTTCTTCCTTGGTCATCTCTTTTAATTTATTTTTCTATATTTATTTTTAAATTTAATTTCAATATTTTTTCAAAAAAATCAATAGTTAAAAACAATCTTCTACCACAATATAAATTATTATTCATAAATTCAAATATAATTTATATTTTTAAAATATTTATTTATTAAAAATTTTAATCATAAAATAATTTATATATTAAAAATATTTATTATTATAAATTTTTGTTATATAAAAAACACTTATCCGGATTTTTTAGAACAAATGAATTTATTTAAAATTGTAAAATTATGAATAAGATTCATTAAATAAGAAGTGATCCTTACATGGTTTTTTTATAATATTTATTTTATTCTGAATATTATATTAAATTTGTAATATCTATATAATTCAATAATATTTTTAGTTGGTTGTTTTTATAATATTATTTGTTTGAATAATAACTTTACTATTTCACTATTATCTTTAAACTTTAATTTATAATTATATAATATTTATCTTTTATTTTGATATTACTATTACATTTATAATATGAATTTAATTTTAATTTTAATTTTATTTATAAGTAATTGATTTTTGAATATTTATTATAATATGACTCCATACTAATTATTAGTATTTTAAAATTTTTACTATTATAATAAAATTTTACATTTGATAATCTTAATTTATTTATATAATTGTTTGCATATCAGTTTCCTATTATTTTCTATTGTTTTTATATATTTGTATGTAAGTATATGAATAAAACATTATAAGAAATTAATAAATATTATTTTAATAAAATAAAAAAAATTAATGCATTAGGAACGTTAATCACATGTTTGAAACAATTTATTTGAGTAAAAATAAAATTTTACCTATTTAATCATTTTCGCAAATTTAGATTATAACAATCTTGCAGATTTTGTTTTAAATATTTTTTTACGAATTTTTTTTCCAAAAATTTTAAAATTATGTGCATTTTGTCCTTCTATTACTTGATCATTTAACTTTGTTAGTTAACCAATAACATGTAATATTAATGTGAACTGATGATATGACAAACTAGTAATGATGTAACAGTAAATTATTGATATAGTATTTATATTTCAATTGAAGTGATAAAGAAATTAAATTGAACATTTTATCTTCAAATTTTTACAATTTCTCAAATTTTGTCCCTTAACTCTATTTTTTTTACATTTTTGTACCAAGTTTGTTTTGCATATTTTGTTTCCTATTTTTAAAATTTTTTCATATTTTGTCCCCTATATTGTAATTAACCTTTTGCATTCATAATAATATAATAAAAATTGAAATAAAAATAAATAAAAAAAATACATTAAAAAATAAAGAATAAAAAATAACAAAATGTGTTTCAACGGCATTGTGATTATTATTATTTGATTGAATCAATGATTTTTTTTCAATTATCTTCTCCTTTTCATGCAAAAATATTATGCACTTGACAAAGTTATTATCTTCTCCTAATAGTGTTTTGTTAGGTAAATAATATTTTTGTGTAACAAGCTATGAAAAGAAAAATAATAGAAAAAAAAAATTTGAATCAAACAAAAAAAGTAATCACGGTGTTGTTGAAACATGTTTTGTTGTTTTACTTTTTTTAGTGTATTTTTATATTTTAATTTATATTATTTTTTTCCAAAAGTATAATGTTCAATTGCAACAGAGGAGACAAAATGCATGAAAATCGAAAGTATGGACCAAAATGTGCTAAAAATATTGTAAGAAAAATTTAAAATAAATATTAGGATTTAAGAAAAGTTATGAGAAAAATATATAATTTATTATTTTGTCACATTAGTTATCATGTCAACGGTTACATAAGTAATTTTATGAATTGTCACTACATTATTTGATTGTTATGTCATCAGTGCACGTCAGCACTACATGACACATCAATGACCAATTATTAGAGTCAAACAATCATCTAATTGTAAGACCAAATGTGCAAAAGTTTGAAAGTTTGAAGACAAAAAGCATGAAAAAAATTATTTGAATATAAAATTTGCAAGATTATATAACTTTGAGGGTAAGAAATGTAATTAAACCTTAATTTTAAATAATAAAAACTATTTTCAAAATATTTAAAAGTGTATTTTATTACATCATAGGCCAAATTAGTTTATAAATATATACTTTGTTAATTAGATTAAAATTTCAAAAATCTTAATATGAAGATTAATTTAAGTGATGAAAAATACTAAAAATTTTTAAACATAATTTTCCCATGTAAAGACTAACATAATTACCAATGAGATTGGGTTAATAAAAGAAATTAGTCTTTTATAATATGAATCAATATTCAAATTTTGTTAGGAGAGATATTTAAATTTAGTTTGTCACCTATCTCACATAAGTGTTTTCGAAGGAGAAAGTATTTATAAGAAAACAAAACTTAATATTATTAAAATTATTTTTTAATGAATAATTTAATTAATGTATAGTGTAACAAAGTTTTTTTTTAATATTATGCTAAAATTTAAATATGTTAATTATATAATTAATATTTTTTTTTCAAAAGTGGTATTATTTTAAAGTTAACATTGAATATTGAAAACTTTCCTCACATTCTCGTGCGGCATCAATGAAAACAAGCCATAAGCACCACCAACCTCACCCTTTTTTTTATCAATTCATGACAATGGATGAATCTTCCCCCACCCAAAATGACAAACATTAATTTTGCTAAGGTCACAACATACATAAATAAATAAACAAAGCACACCAAATTTCTAATTTGTTTCCCTAAAAGACCGAATCCAAAGATTGAAAAATCCACGTAATGGTAATGACCATAAGCACAACCATCACTCACGAAACCCAATCCCACTCGCATAGCGTTCACTAAGGAAGAATGTGCAAAATACATTTTTCTAATTATTTAACATAAACACTAATTAATATATATATATATGAACAACCATAAACTACAGAAAATACTTGATCACTTTAGTTGTCGTCTATAATTATTTATATAATATTTATCTTTTATTTTAATATTAGAGTTTAATAATTATATACAGTTAACTTTATATTATCATTTAATTATATATTTTTTATAAAAATCTTATGTTTCTCCTTAACTTGTGTTTTTAGATAGTGTTAGACCATTTTTTATTATTTTTTTTCTTCTTTAAAAAGATAAGTTAACCTAAACACGTTAAAAGTTATTGAAAAATTAAGGAGCTTAATTTATATAAAAGAGAGGGGGATAGTGTTTTATTTAAGTTCTATAGTTGCTTTTAAAACAAACTGCATATCCTGATCTCTTTCTTTTCATCCTAAACAAATTGATATTAGACAATGAAATACATATTTTAGTTTAAAATAAGTTTTTAAGATAAAATAGTTAAACAACTTTTATTTTATTTAGAATTTTTTTTACAAGACCATACCTAATTATCTATAGGTAATAATCTTGTGTGAGCTAGATAAAATCATTTATTCTACAAGTAAGAAAGCTTTATTTTAAAATTTTTATTTGGTGATTTAACTTCATAAATAACTTTTAAAAAAATAGCAAAAAAATAGTGTTAACCTATTTTTTTAAGATAGTAAAATACAATTTAATCCTTTTTTTATTTAAAAAAAATCAATATATTAAAATGGAGAACAAAGGTAACGAGAGAAGTAAAAATAAAAAGTTAATGTATATGTTTAAACAAAAAAAATCTGTGAGCTTTGGGGTGGAAATATGTTAGATAGTTTGTTAAGGGTTTCTAACTTAGCCTACATAAAACCTAACTTGACCTTACATGTTGAGTAAAAAGATTAAAATTAATTTTAAAAAAATAACTTTTTAAGTAAAAAAAAGTTAACCTGTTTATTTATAAAATTTTATGAATTTAATATGATAATATAAAATAGTTTTATATTGTTGTTTAATCATAAAATATTGATATGACTATGAAGATAATTATTATAAAAATCAACAAACTTATCATGAATTTTTATTAGACAATAATTTAAAAATTTTGTATTTTTCATTATATATTTTATTATATTATATATAAAATATTTATATTTAATTCATATAATTTTTAATAAAATAATTGAAATCTGAATCAGCTAAAATACACAATAAGCCTTGTATTCTAGTTGACCGCTGGGTCACACCATCGCTGTGCACCTTCTCATTTTTGTTTCCACTTCTATGTGTGGCTAGCTAATGTTTTGTTTATGGGTATTTTAAGAATTCAAAAACAAAATTTAAATGTGAAAAAAAAAGAATGAGAGCAAAAAAAGTTCAATAAAAGCATATCACAAGCAAAATGAAGTTTGAAAATGACAAGCATGTCCAAGTGGTTGAAAAATGCAACTCATAAAAGATGAGAATGGATTATGTAGTGAGTTAAGTAGACAGTAGGGAGGGTGTAACCAAACCCAAGGCATTGAGCAAAGCAATACACTCCACAAGAATCCCATAATGACCACTGTTCCATTGATGATGATATTGGGGTCCCAATGACCACCCAAAATACTTGGTCTTGGAGTTGGTTCTCCCATAATAAAACAAACATGATTTTTTTATTTTTCAAATCTTCAAAAAAGTGGGACACACATGTCATTAACCTCAGGTCCTGCCCCTTTCCTCTCTCTTTCTTTCTCTGGGAGTGTGGACCTCAAATTCAAACTCAACAAGACACTTCTTTATGAGAAACACAAACTACATTGCATATTCTTATATTCCCCCTTTTTTTTTTCTTTCCTTTTTCTCTTCTTTCCTACCTTGCATAATCACGCAAAAAAAGAAAAATTAAATTGGGTTCATCAACTCTTTATTTATTTATTTTTAATTTTTTCTCCATAGGGTTTATGGGTCACTGACCAAATTTCCCACTTCACTTTCTCTGATTTGCTCGCACCAACCCGAGGCACTCTCAATGTAAGTACTTTTCTCTTGTTAATTTCTTAGATTCCTGCTTCATGCAATCTGGGATTAGTGATTATGATTTTGAATAATAGTTTTGAGAAGTGGATTTTCTAATTAAGGTTTGGTTGTGAAGTTGTGTAAATGACCCTTGTATATGTTTGTTGGTTAATTGATGTAGTGTTACTGATTGCACGGAGAAGTTCTGATTCATTTGTGTAGAAGTCAAGGTTGGGGTTTTTTTGGTTTTGGGTGTTCTAGATATGATAAGACAGATACTTGGTAAATTACCAGGCAAGCCTTCAAAGTCATCATCACATAGTGATTTGAACGGTGATGGAAGGGCTGTCAATGGTGGTTCATCTTTAAACTCATCTTATGGGCTTAATTCCAATGGCACCTTGAAATCCAATTCAAAATTTGGGAATACTGGTTCGGGTGGGCCGCATTCTAGTAATGGAACTCTTGCACCATCCTCAAACCAGGCTAAGAAATTAGCTCCTTCAATTGGATCCCAAGTTGGCCCCTTAATGGCTCCGGGAGTTTACGAGGCTTTGCCGAGTTTCCGGGATGTTCCTAGCTCGGAAAAGCCAAATCTTTGTATTAGGAAGTTACATATGTGTTGTATTGTATTTGATTTTAATGATCCTGCCAAGCATCTTAAGGAGAAGGACATCAAGAGGCAAACTTTGCTCGAGCTTGTTGATTATATTTCATCTGTGAATTCAAAGTTCAATGAGGTAACAATGCAGGAGATCACCAAGATGGTGGCGGCAAATTTGTTTCGAACTCTACCGTCTTCTAACCATGACATTAAGGGTGCAGAAACGTATGAGCTTGACGAAGAGGAACCCACTTTGGAGCCAGCATGGAGTCATCTGCAGATTGTGTATGAAATTCTCTATAGATTTGTGGCTTCATCGGAGACAGATGCAAAGCTTGCTAAAAGATACATTGATCATTCATTTGTGTTGAGACTGCTTGACCTCTTTGACTCTGAGGACCAAAGAGAGAGGGAATACTTGAAGACTATTCTCCACCGTGTTTATGGGAAGTTCATGGTACATCGACCATTCATTAGAAAAGCTATCAACAACATCTTTTACCAGTTCATATTTGAGACAGAGAAACACAATGGAATTGCAGAGTTGCTGGAGATATTGGGCAGCATTGTTAATGGATTTGCGTTGCCTTTGAAGGAAGAACATAAGCTGTTCCTTATCCGTGCACTGATCCCCCTTCACAAACCGAAATGTGTGTCTATGTATCACCAACAGCTTTCTTATTGCATTACACAGTTTGTTGAGAAAGATGTCAAACTAGCCGATACTGTGATTAGAGGCCTTTTGAAATATTGGCCCATAACTAATAGTTCAAAGGAGGTTATGTTCCTCGGTGAACTGGAGGAAGTTTTAGAAGCCACTCAAGCTGCAGAGTTTCAGCGATGTGTGGTCCCGTTGTTTTGTCAAATTGGTAGATGCCTCAACAGCTTGCACTTTCAGGTACTTACAAAATTTCCCCATTTCCTTTTTCCTCTGTGATATTTGCATTAGCATATTCAAAATTTCGAATAATAATGATCTCTTTCTGATGTTCATTTACCTTTCCCAATTTGCCTCTCTTAGCTATCTTGACCAGGGCTATCAAATCATGATTCAAATTATGAATTATAAATCATTTTAAATGGATAGATTCATAAACATTGTGCAAAATAGCTTGCAATATATCATATAAATAATAAATTATGTATTATGCATAAAGTGCTTTGCTCATTGTGCATATAAAGACTAATCAGTAGTCTAAGATCATAATTGAGTCTCATAATATCTTTTTCATTTTCTTTTTGGAGCCATGATTGTATTTCAATCAGTGATTCAAAACGTGACAATAGAAATAAGGGAAAATAAGAGAAAATAGGAAAGCTTTCAAGTTTCTTGCTGTCAAAATGAAACTTTGACTCTCACAATGAAGTCACAGACTCACAAACAGCACAACACAAGTATGGGGAATTCGGAATTGTGTTTTTTTTATTAGGTGTTGAAGATATTATAAATAGCCCATTAGGATATCATAGATATCTCATTAAGATATTATAAATATCTTATTAAGATATTGTGAATATCGCATTTTAACTTTAAAGTTATCTTTTATTTTTTTTTGTTATCTATGTTATTTCTAAGCGGCTCACCTTTACCCTATAAAAGAGAGATTAGAAATTGTATTATTCAACTCAATCAATATACAATTTCTTTTACTTTCAGTTTTAGGTATAAGTTATAACATATTTTTGAGTTTGAATATTGCAGAATGTACTGTCTTTGCATTTCTGTCCTTTGTCTGTTTTAAAAAGGTGTTTTGGGCTTTGGGTTGCATCAAGTCATTACACAAACCAACTTGACAAAATGTACCACCTATGTCTCATCTGCAAGCCTTGATTCATGAACAATGCACTGGATTGTATGGTTTCAGCAATTCATGGTGTAATTCTGGCCAACATCTAGTTAACTCGTTGATTGAAATTGTTCATCTGGTTATTCATATTGAGCCACATAATCTGACTCCGTGACCTTGGTAATTTGTGGTTGTTTTTTGGGAAGGACATTGTGTTGACAATTTCTTATGTTGCCCTCCTGAATAAAAATATTTGCATTTGATTAATTTTGTATGAGATAATCCTAATAGATATTTAAGCAACTAACCTGTTTTTTCCCTAAGAAGAAACTTGCTGGAGATCCCATGTCAACCAGTGAGATGACCATAAGTAGGGGTAATTCTCACCTTAAAAGTTGGTTTTGTAAGGTTGAGTTAGGCCTAAACCTACTTTATTAAGATGACATCAGAGTCTATCCTAGTGAGTGTTGTTGATTCTATCATGCCATTATCAGACCACTAAATATCCTAGTGAGTGTTGTTGATTCTATCATGCCATTATCAGACCACTAAAAAAATGTCCAGTCTTATAAATTTCTTGCTCGAGATGTTCAGTCATTGACGTGAGAGAGGTGTGTTGTAGATTTTACATTGACTAGTAAGATAGTTGGAATAGTATATATAAGTGGGGAGTAATCACAAGCCGATTTTGTAGGGTTAATTTAAGTCTAAATCCACTCTTTTAAGAAAATTGATTCAGAAATTAAAAGATATTACTGCCCCCAATATAAAAAGGCACCATCTTTTCTATTGTAAATCATCCCTTCTGTCTCTCTGTGATGACATTGCTGTCCCCCTTTTGGTAATAGCTATCTTTTTATCTGCCTATTTTTTCTATGCTCTTTACACTTGTTATTTGTGCTTTTAAGTGTTTTCATAACTAATTTAAGTGTTACACCTTCGAGTCATCAACTACGATGATGGGCGGAAGGTTCAATTTTATGTTTGGGTTTTCAAGCTAAATATTGCTCAACATATTGGTAGAGATTAGAAAGCTGTTTTTAACTTTTATGGAACTTTAAAGAGGAATTTCTAGATAATTCTGTCTTGTGATTTAGGGTGTGTTTGGATAAGCTTTTAAAAACAATCCTTTATGATTTATAGCTTTTTTCATAGTATTTTTAGAAGCTAATAATTGAAAAACCACTAAATTTTGCTTTTTCTTAGGTTACACTGATACTTGCTCCTTTTTACTTTGCAATACTTTACCAACCACTAAATTGTACTAAATTGTACTCTCTGGAGTTAAATTGTAAGTCCAAAAAGAAAATATATGTTTAGAGGAACATATCTCAAGTGGAAGCATATTAGCAAAATTAAATTTCACTTCACTTAATGAAATTTAATAAGGACTTGGTTTTGTTGGCAGGTAGCTGAACGCGCACTGTTTCTGTGGAACAATGATCACATAAGAAATATGATCACACAGAACTGCAAAGTGATACTACCTATAATCTTCCCTGCTTTGGAGAAAAATACGTGGAGCCACTGGAATCAGGCAGTCAAGAGTTTGACCCTGAATGTGAGAAAAATATTCTCGGATGCTGATCCGGTCCTTTTCGACAAGTGCTTGATGAGATTCCAAGAAGATGAAGTCAAGGAGCGAGAGAAGCAGGAGAAGCGGCAATCCACCTGGAAGAAGTTGGAAGATGTGGCTGCATCTAAGGCTGTAAGCAACGAGGCAGTCCTTGCCTCGAGGTTTGCTTCATCCGTCGCCATCGCTGTCAGAGCCACAAATCAACTAGCAACTGCAGAGGGTTGAGAGCCATCACATGTATAAATTTCAAGTCTGGATCCAATGACTTGGAACTGAAGTGAATGCAGCCAGTTGGAGGCATAACATGCTTAACTTACTGTGAGAAATGAGAGTGTGGTTGCTCATGGATTCTGTGTTGTCTTGCCCTTTGTATTTTTCAGCTATGGGGCTATTCAACCATGAGATGTATATGTGCTATAAGGGATCTAATTTTATAATTGCCAGTGCTTGTTGAGATTTCTAGCCACTGAGATTGAGGTACTACAAAAGCAATCCTTTCCTTTTATTACATTGCTAATTCCTATTATTACAAGCCTTTTGAAACAAAAAAACTCAAGCCATGTTGATAAAAGTAACTTTCTTCTGTCAGTTGCTATTGTTATGGCCGTTTTATTTTTGAGGTGTGGCATGTTTGTCTTTTGCTGCTTTTTCTTTTTTCTTTTTGGCTATTTTCTTTTATCACCTTAACTACCTCTCTAGGCTCTTCAGATCATGTATTTGATGTAGGGTCTTAATTTCATAATTGGAGTTTTATTAATTGCTATATAGGATTTTATTTTAGATCATCCTATTCTAGCCAAGAATGGGAATAGCATGTGTGGATAAGATTCTTTTATAAGATTATTATGAATTGATTGATAGAAAATAATTGTTAATGTTATTATTCAAGTGTGTTTGGTAATTAGGATTATAATCAAAGGTTATAATCTCCACAAAGGAAGTAGGTTTTTTTGTATGATAGATAGAATTTTGGAGATTATGATTAAAATTAACACTTTATTTTGTAGCTAATTTTTGTTTTCTCGTTTTATATTTAATAATTAATTTAAATACCAAATAACTTGTTATTCTCTTTTATAGGCATACTGTAAACATGATTCTCTTAGACAATTTAAATAATGTTTGCCTTTCCTGCTTTTGGCTTTTTTTATTTTCTAACTAACTTTTTAGGCTCTTCAGACCCAATATTTGATGAAGACTCTATAAAAGTGTGTTTAATTAAAATTAAGGCTGTTTGGGAAATGATCCGTAAAACGATAGAAGGGAGTTTTTTTCGGTGAAGTTAAGGTTATTTCTAAATAATTAAAGAATAAATCTTTCGAAGTATTAAAATCTATTTAAGGAGTTGATTTTTTCTAAAATATGTTTTTTTTATATGAATGAACTCAGAAATTGAGCCTTTGACCATATCATTAAAAAATAAGATTATTTGTGAATTATAACAATGAGAAAGGTTTTTATTAACATATTTTATTACGATTTTTCTTTGATTAGACAGTAGTTTACACTAAGGCAGCAGTTGGCCTATAATTGTGCTTCCCCTCCCCGTTCGCCTTGGTTATCACTTTACCAAGAGAGGTCTTGTGGATGAGTTTGTTGGGAGATTGAGCAAGGTTTCCATGGCTAAATTACTTGGTTTGTAATGTGGGTGAGGAATTTTGTGGGTGATGTTTAGGAATTTTATATTTGCATGAGTTCTTTTTAAACCAAAAGCAATCGGTTGGAGGGGATATGGATATTGGGTGTTTGAGACACGATTGATCCAAAATCGGCCTACGGATTGAGGTATGAATGAACTCTTAAGTTTTGGAGGGGTTTATGGGTTAGGACTAGATAGTATAAATAATGTATTTACATTAAAAAGTTTCTAGCGTTTCACCTGGTATCTAGGTGTCTCGTTGCTGTATTTGGGAGAAGATTATTCTTATTCTTTCTCCTTCTTCTTAATACTTCCTCTCTCTAGAAAAACTCTTTAAACTAGTTCTCTTTTTCTCCAAATTTTTTTTCAACCTTTTTTTCTTTAAGTTCAACTCCTTTTATAGGCCAGCTTCTACTCCCATGATCTTTCGAGGACATCTTCCACCATTAATGCGATGACTCCTTGCAGGGCCTCATAAATGCCACGGTGCCTTCCATGGGACTTCTTCTAATTAATGCGACGACTTCACATTCAATACGGTGGTGACATCTCCACCTTTCCCCTGATTAGCACGGTAGAAAGCATTTCCTGTGTCTCTGGTTGCTCGCGAGATGGCAGGTCTGAGATGATTTTTCTCAGAGGCCAGAGCCTGGCACGCACTCCCTATCTGATGGCGCCTACTCGAGATAGATTGGGGCATATGGGCCTGTTAGGGCTCGCTTCCCTAGTATGCTTTTCCAATGTTTGTCTTTTTCTTTTTAAGGGAGAGGGATCAACTTGCCCCTTTCTTCTGCTCCTTTTGTCCCTTTCCTTTTTAAATCCCAGGACAAAATTGGGTATCAATCGATGCCCCCTCTTTATTTGTGTTCGATCAGATAAGATAATTTTCATCTTTTCGGAATAGAACATAAATAAAGATTCTATGTTGTGTTAGAGTGGGTCGAAGTTGGCACGAGGCCAGGTTTATTTGGATCTGGCGCGGAGTTGGACATAACTTAGGATTGACGCAGAGCCAGATGAAAATGGACTCGGTATGGGCCAAAACTGGCACGGGGCTAGATAGAATTGGACCTCGGCATGGAGCCAGATGTAATTGGATTCGACATGGAGCCACATTGATTTGGATTCGGCACAAAACCAGGTAGAGTTAGATTCGGCACGAAGCCAGATTGACTTGGAGTTGACACGAAGCCAGAAGTAACTTGTAATCGTCATGGAGTCAGATGGATTTGAACTTGGCATGGAGCCACATCGATTTGGATTTGGCACAGAGCTGTATTGGCATCAGCACGGAGCTAGGTGGACATGGATTCGGCACGGAGTCAGATGAAAATTGACTTAGCAGGAGTCGAATGGAAGTTGAATTCGGGACTAAGCTGGACGGAATTGAATTTGGCATGGAGCCAGATGGACCTAGATTTGGCATGGAGCCATATGAACTCTGAAGTGACGCCTTAATTTGAAATTTGTCAGATGAGGGTTTCTCAAAGGTCGCATTGATGGGACACGCCTAATCCCCTCATAAATGCACGTTCTCGCAATTGAAATGTCACAATGATGGGCTCTTGGAATAAGGGTGTTATCATTGCGCCGTCTTTGGGTAACACAACCATTAAATGCGACTCTTGGGTTCTTGAGGCGTGATTGATATGCCTTGCTGATGGGTTGGGCCTATGTCTTTGAGGGCCCATTTTCCTTATAATTTTGGCCTCACACCCCCAACGTCCCTCACTCTTGCTCTAGCTTCCTTGTCTACATTGTCCAGCATCTCTTACCTCCTTCGTCTTTTACTTCTTCATCCCGCTGTCTCTCCCCAAAATGTCAGGTACTAGAAGCTCGGGTTCTGAAAGTCGCTCTGAATAGATGTTAGGCTCAAAGGAGCGTAACTCCTCTTCTTCCTTGGAGCATGTCTTTGTTTCCCACTCTTCTGGGTTAGCACCCTTGAACGCTGTCCCTAAGTTCGTCGTGGCCTCCGAGGTTACTTCCTCTCATGGCGTCGCTCTCACTACTCTAGTGAAGCAATTTTACGCACAAGAGCGTTTTGAGTGGGTGAGCGAGGAGGTTAGGGCTTATAAGTCCCTCCTTTCTTCTCACTCAAATGTCGCCACCTTCGCAAAAAATGTGATATGGGTGATAGACGCAGTTACAGACAAATATGATATGGAGCATTGTTCCACGAAGGAACGAATCTACCATTTTGCTAAAGATGGGGAGGCGGACTTCGTCTTTATGTACGAAACAATGATGGGGACCTGGGGATAACCATTCCCTTTGATACTTACAAGGCGGATGTTCTCCAGACCTTGGGAGTGGCTCCGACCTAACTTCATCCCAATGGTTGGGTCGCGATGCAGGCCTTTAAGGTCGTGTGTCACTGCCTCCACATCAGACCCATAACCTCTTTATTCCTCTACCACTACAAGACCCAGATTGGTGCGAAGGCCATTTGGATTTCTCTATCCCCTTCCCCAAAACAAATTTATTCAATGCCTACTCGACATCCTACAAAGGGTTTAAGGCCCGTTTTGTTAAAATCCAGGCTTTCGGTGGTGCATCTTTTGTCGACGACAAGAAGCCCCTGCTCCTTTACTAGTGACTTTCCTAGAAGTTCAAGGGGTATCCTCGGAGCTCTCTTACCCCATGGGAGAGGGTGTGATTATCTCCTTTAGATGAGTTACCCCGTGGGGTGAACTACAAAGAGCTAGTCGCCATGGCTTTTGAGCCTAAACCTATCAGTCTTTTTAGGGGTAAGTGAATATTTTTATTGGCTCACTAAATCGGCCACGTGTCAATTGTTTTAACTTTGCTTTTTCTTCCTTTTGCAGAATTCCTTAGGCAGTGGAATATCGATATCTCTAAACTGCACATGAAGGCTCTCGCCGCGCAGAGGTCGAAGGAGTCGATTCCCTCAGAATCCAATCCTCCTTTTGAATCCAAAAGGGTTCTGGCTGTGATAGAGTCATTAATTGTTGTAGAGTCGACTTCAGTTCTCGTGGAGCTGACTTCGGTTCTTGTGGAGCTAACTCTAGAAACAGCCCTTGTTCTGCAAACGGAGTCCCCTAATGCAACAAAGAGGAAAGCTGCTTCTGCTGTTGCTGATGAAGAGGCTCGGCGTAAGAAGGGAAAAGCAATTGCCATCTCTGTCGAAGAAAGGCCCACCAGGACCCAACCTGCTACCGCCTCTCTTTCTCTTGCCGAAGGGAACTTTGAACCTAGGGTTTTAGTTGCCTTTGAGAATCCTCCTCTAGTTCCAAAGTTACCCCTAGGCAGATTGGCCTATTGGGTTGCCCCTTCTAGGTGCAAGTCAATGTGGAGTACCAACTTTCTACCTCACAGCCCTTGCCGCCCCAACTTCTGCTCTTCTTTTGATCATGCCGCATTGCTGAAGGTCGAAGTCCAAGGCTCCCTAGACATGATGGCCTTCTACCATATCCGCTCATTGGTGGCGCTCGAATTTTTGGGGTTCTGCCTTCTGAAAGTCTGAGCAAATAATCCAAAGGGAATCATACCGGAAGGCGGAGATTGAGAAGCTTCGCAAATCACTTGAGCCCCTTAAGTCGAAAAATGGAAGGTTGAAGTCTGCGAACGACCTGAAGTCCGAGATCGAAGGGCTCAAATCAAAAAATAAAAGCCTTGAGTCGGAGTCGAAGAGTCTAAAGTCCAAGGCCGCACTTCTTCGCGAAGAAAATTCTGAGTCAAGGAATGAAAATTTTGAAGTGTTGAGAACCTCAGATGAGCTTCTTAAGGATCTAAGTGTACTTCTACTCAGGTTACTAATAAAGAAGCGTCTCTAACTTCCGAGAAGACGAAGATTGCATCCTTGGAGGGGGACCTGAAGTGGGCTAAAGAAAAAGCCACTTAAGCTGAATTGGACACTTTTGCGGCCCAAGCGAAGGTGAACTTTCTTTCGGCTGAGCTTGACAGAGCCAAGGGGGTGATCATGAAGGAACATGAACATGGCTTCGCCAAGGCCCTCCCGACAAATAGAAATACTTGCCATAAACCTTGATACCAACCATATGAGCATGAACAAGGAAATGAAGGATGGTGCGTTGGTCTCCTTGGCAAAATTTTTAGGGGAAAGAAATGACTTGTAATTTGAAAAGTTATCAATGAAAATGGTCTTTTTAATACTATTTGAACTCTCTCTCTTCTTTCTAGTTTTGAATTACAACATCATTGTTTGAAACTGAAAACGACTAAGACAACAAATGAATGAATGAATAAATCGGCACAAAGTCAAAAATTTTAAGTTAAGATAATCGACACAGAGTCGGAGTGAAACAGTCGGCATGGAGCATAAATCGATCAAGTTAAAACATCAATACAGAGTTAGAATGAAAAAGTCAGCACATAGTCGAAATTAATTAAGTTAAAACCTCAACATGGAATCAAAACGAAAAAGTCGACACAAAGCCAAAATTTGATTAAGTTAAAACATCAAAATGGAGTTGGAATGAAAGAGTTGGCATGGAGCTGAAATTGATTAGGTTAAAGACATCGACACGAAGTCAGAATGAAGTTGTCGACATAGAGCCGAAATTGATTTAAAGACATCGACACGAAGTCTGAATGAATGAATTGGCACAAAGCCAAAATTGATTAGGTTAAAGACATCGACACATAGTCAGAATGAAGGAGTCGGCATAGAGCTGGAATTGATTTAAAAACATTGACACGAAGTTAGAACACAAGTCTTAAGAAATCAATCATGGAAGGTAAAAAAGGAACAATATGCATGCATGGAACTATGTATGTATGGTGTGTATGGCTCCTAACGTTGGATACAACTAGGCGTGTTGGGACTTATGCATACATGTATTCTAGATGCAACTTAGGCATGCAAAGATGTATGGAGATTTGGATCATGTAGGAAACATGTGGTACTTTTGGGGTGTAATGCTTGGGGACTTGTAGAATGCATGCTTGAGAGCATGCAAGGTATGAACTGTATGGGTGAAGATGAGGTATAGTAGGTGAGCATTTTGCATGAGTATGTTCTTTTTCAACCTTTGACCCCCTTAAGGTTTTAGTATCCCAAGACTCATGGAGGAGGTAGCTTGACTTATTTCGCTTCATTTCCTTTTTTAAGCTGGAGATTTCTTGGATGCTATCGTTAAATGACCATTGCTTCTGTTTAGGATTAGTTGGAGACCCACTGTTTTTTTTTGCAATCTTTAACACTGTTCATTTCAATTGTACTGCCCTTTTGTATGCTTATTTTTAGTTCATGGTACACTAGAATGATCATGATGAATAAATGGAGAGGGTGGTGCTTCTATTGTTGGAAAAGGAATTTATAGGGATTGACTGGATTCGACAAGAGAGAGGATGGAAGGTAAGCTTTGACAATGCTATATTCTTATGTTTGCTATTTTGAGAAGTCCACTAACTAGCTTTTGAGGATAACTTCGATGTCTTTATGGTTGAATTCTTGCCCCTATTGACTTTCTAACAGGTCATTTCTACTCCCAACTTCAGTGTTTCATGGTTTTCCTCCCAGCATTCTTGTCCAAACAACCCTTTTAGGGTTTTAAGTCCAACAAGCATTTCTTTTTTCTTTTTTTGATTCTTTTTCTGACTCTAACTTTTGCCTTGGTTGTTCTTCTCAAGTTTTTAGTCTAGTGAGTCACTTTTTTTTTTCACTTTTTGTTTTTTTTTTGGTGCCACAGAACATTATGATATCTTCTTGTCATTGGTCAAACAGAGTAATATTTGAACAAGTAGACCTTTTTCCCAGCTTGGGTCATGGGGTCAAGTAGCCAAGCTAGGATGGTTTTGTGGAAGGGTATAGGGAGCAATGGGAATGTTGTGATGAGTTTATGGAAGAGGGGGTTAAGTTAATCATGTGAGAAAACATAGGGATGGTGATGTAGTGGTAGTAAATATGAGGGGTAGATATGAAAACGGGATGTGGAGGTGGTTTCTACTTCATTGAAGCTTGTACTCTCGGCTAGGCATTAATTCTAAGGCTTTTTGGGCTTGTTAACGACCTCTTAGACGCTTGGGGCTTACAGATTATCCTCGTTATCCTTGCAAGCTTGATTAATGGGATAATCAAAATTGAAAAATGAGATATTAGCATTAAGGACAACTCTTTTTTTTTGTTGGTATTTTGACTTGAGGTTAAGTATGGAAAGAAATATGGTAAAAGACAATATGGGGAATCATACAGGCTCATTTGACAAAAAGCTTCTGAAGCCTTTGTTAGGAGTTGCAATATAGTTGTTTTGAAACGGGTTAAAGACTTCGCAAAACAGTGATCCCTTAATCGTGAAAGTTCTTCATGATTGTCAAGACTTGGCTCTTTCTTCTAACATGTTCTCAACGACATTTACTGGATGTGCCCTCATGATTTGGAAGCGGATTACTTCCAGCGTTTGGGCCTTTCTCTTCAAAACTTAGTAATCCTACATTCATCAAGTCTTGCACCATGTGCTTCAACCCCAAACACTTTTTAGTGGTGTGACCTATGATGTCCACGTGGTAATCACACTTGACATTCAGATCATAATTCTTAGTGTAGGGTAGTTGAAGAGGCTTCAGCGGAAATGGCACTATCAAGCCATTTTGTACCAAATGGGCCAGGAGTTTGGCGTGTGACATTGGTACCGAAGCGAATGCTCTTGTCAGGTTGTTTCCCCCTCTCTGACCATTGTCCGCATGGGATTGTCGAGTCAGCAGTTGGTAGTGGTTTGGAGTAGAGGTGACCATGTTTGTTTCTCCTTCCTTTCTCCTATTGGGGGATTTGTTGGCACGAGATGTTGCCGCCTCCTCTGGCACAATCTTTGCTTTCCTCATTCCTACTTCAACCCTTTCTTTGATAACGACTAGATCCAAGAAGTTTAATGACACATTCCCTATCATTTTTCATAGAATGGGGCTGGAGTGTATCAATGAAAAATGTTACCATCTCTTTTTTGGATAGAGGGGGCTGGATGCGGGCTGCTAGTTCCCTCCAACGTTGAACGTACTCTTTGAAGGCTTCCTTTTCATTCTTGGCCATGTTCTGTAGTTGAGTGCTATTCGGAGCCATGTCCATGTTATACTTTTATTGTTTAAGGAAGTCTTCTGCCAAGCTCCTCCAGGTTTGGACACGTCCATGCTCCAAACCCAGGTACCATCCGAGAGTAGCTCCTATAAGGCTTTCTTGGAAGAAATGGATTATCAATCCATCATCATCGGTATGTGGGGCCATCTTCCTACAATACATGGTGAGGTAATTCTTAGGACATGTGGTTCCTTCGTATTTGTCAAATGCCAGTAGCTCGAATTTGGGACGAATCACAATGTTAGGAAACAAGCATAGGTCAACCACATCAAAGTTGGAGTGCTCAATTCCCTCCAAGGCATTCAGTCTTTCCTTGAAAAGCTGTACCATTTTGGCAGAATGAAGATCTTCGACTTGATGGAGCATGGGACGATCAATGTACTGGTGGTTTAGAGCGTCATGAATAGGGGTGGAACGAATGTTTGGGCCTTATTGTTTTGAAGGTAAGGGTCTTGATGTTGTGTCTGGTTTTGTGGGTTTGAGGTGGTAGTGTGGAGGTTAGTGATTGTGCTATAAGGATTGATCATTATTTCCCCTATCAAAATACTAGATTTTCCTATGTTAAGATAGCATAGGGTCAACCTAGGTCATTCTTCTCAAGGACACTTGGTTCTTGGGTTTCTATTGTGCAAGGCCAACAAGATTGCAGAACTAGGACATAGGATGCAGACAGACTCGGTAATGATAGTAAACAGAGTTTTTTTTTTTTACAGAAAAATTAAATTTGCAAGAAACGTTGAGATTAACTAACACATTCAAAGAAAAGTAAAGATTAAAAGCTACCTACGATTACTATGATTACTAACACTACTAAGATTACTAAGTTTACTAAGACATATTTATCCTATCACTATCCCAACTTGTCACTTACTGATTTTAATTCTGGTTCTTGTTATGCTCGTGACCCCTCACCAGCCCAACATTCTACGACAATCGTCGAACATCCGTCTCTTGCCTATCAAGGACTTAAACAATCACTGTCCTGAGTTTGGCAAGGATTACGCACTTGGCTGATATAGGTTATCTACCGATTACCTATTTTGTTATTAGAATGGTTCCAATCGGCCCCTAAACTAATATGTTCTATTCTGATTACTCACAATCGTGGTTAAGCAAGAAAATATTATGCTAATAGAAATCAAAACACAGCAATAATAGAATCATAACCATTCATTGATTAACCTGGAACATGATACAAAAGAAAAGTGTAGTGTTGTGGATGGAGTGTGGATCAACTTCCCACGACAATCGCCAGCAGTAGTCGTAGTGTTCCACCTACGTTGGCCAAGTACTGAGGGGTTGAATCACTAAGCAATGTGCTAGTGTGCCTTGACAGTCTCCTCTTAGCAACCGGCCGCTACCCAGACACAGGTCATGCACCTATTCGATCGACTAGGCACTCTCTGAAGCATCGTGGAACAAAGAGGAAGGAAGTGAACTTAGGCTTGGGAACAAAAAGTGTGTATGTGTGAGGCTAAGTGTATATGTGGATAATTGCTTACTAACCAATGAGTGTAACCATGCATCTCTACTTATACATGCATCAACTAACAAACTCTATAACCGTAATAACTGAAATACCAGATTTAACCACCTGATCTAACATAATTAATAGAATTAACTATATTCTAACTACTTTCCTAACTACCACGTGCTAAATTACATTTTGCACGTGCTTGAATCTTGTCGAAATGGAGTTGGTCTTTTGATGTTGGGATGAATCTGAAATGATGGGAGTCGGCATCAAATTTGAGGTTGACATTTGAATTGGAATCGGAGTCTGCTTTGAAGTCGGCATTTGGATAGACTCGAACGTGGAGTCGATCCTGCAGAGTCGGCTCCACAAGAGTTGGTATCTAACTGCTAATGATAGAGTTGACATCATGAAGTCGACTCCATCTGGCCGGGACACATCCGATCTTAGCTGGGATGACTTCATTCTGACTGGGATGGAGTCAGCCTAGAGGGTCTCGTTTGGCTTGGACAACTTCCTCTAGCTGATTTGATTTTGTCCGGACCCTCTTCTGACCTACAAAACAAGACTTCTATTTTTGTTAGCTAAAATCAGCAACTTAGCTTAGATTTGTATTTTCCTTAGTTTAACCTTGGAAATCTAAATCTCAGCTAATACATGATTTTTAATTACAATTTATATTCTATTATACCCATCTAAAGACCTTATAGGGGTATAAAATATGCATTATCAGTTAGCATTGTTATCCGTAGATGGTGTATACCTAGGAGGGAGCCCATATGGAAGGTACTGGGTTTGATTCTTAGGTTGGAATAGTGTGGATCTTGGAGGATGGTGAAGAGTGATTTGAGGCTGCTCTAGTGCACTCCTGTTATGACTTTGTATCGGCTCCAGCATCTCTAAGATCTGACTCATTTGTTCCTTCTATTGATTGACGGCATTCCTTAACGCCTCATGCCGTTCTTCTAAATCGTCCACAACTACCTCCATTCGTTTTGTCTTGGAACGTATCCTGTAGAGGTGTTTTTGGAACTTGGTCTTTGTTTCCTTATCAATCTTGACTGGCTGTTTGGTGTAGGATGAAATGCAAATGCAATGAAGTGCAACCCCTTATTTGGAATGCAAATTTGTTAGAAAAACATAATCCACAAGAATTTTGGATAACACTAATCAACTTTAATGCAGGATGCGATGTTTGCCATGCATGATGTCTAAAGAGAATACATCATGGGCAGAAAAATGGTCAAAAATAAAAAAACAGCAAGGAGACAAACTGAAAGAGGAGCTATATGAGGGCGAGGTAGTATAAACGACAACACATGGATCGACATGGACCCGACAAGGGGCTGAAATGGAGTCAACAAAGGTGCCAACATGAAACAAAATCAGAGGCGACATTGTGGTGGTGGTTTGAATCATAGTGTCACCAGAAGCAAAAATTCTCTTAAGTGTTTTAAGGGCCAAGGCAAGTGGCATCCTATTTGAGTTCTATACTTGTCATGTGATCCTCACTGGTGGATGTTCTATTTCTCACTTCTTGGCACAGACAAGAAGAATATCCAAAATGTGGGTGTTCATCAAAGGATCACATTCTATATGAGACTTTTGCGATGTCCAAGTAGGGAGGATTCCCCAAAGTGGCTACCACTACTCGCCTCTCACTTCCTAAGTTGCACTCAGGCCCGAGCATAAGAACCTACTCAAAGTGTGTGAAAAGTGTGGGTAACATGTGAAAAACACCCCAAATTTTAACCCTACAACAACATAATGTATCCACATGTCCTCTGTCCTATAGTTTAAAACAAATAAAGAGCGTGAAATAAAAGCAAACGGATCATGCAATTAGGCAAACAAAAGAATGGACAAAATAACCTAAAGGTGCAAATATAACACATAAGTCAATGATTTCGTGCATCTCATTTGTATGGGCTTGACTATCCAAAAAAAAAGTCCCCAATGAAGCCACCATATGTCGTAACCTATGGCACGATGGGGTCGGCGAGAAATAGAGGTTTGGAGTCCACATTCCTTTCAGAGAAGAGAACATGAAGACTGGAGTCGCCACCAACATTTTCAAGGAAAACACTAGAAAACCTATAGTTGGATAAGGCTAGTCTTGGGAACTAGGGCTCGAATCTGGGAGTCAGTTACATGTAGGGAAACATTAGTATCCCATCATGTCTATCTTTAAGATAGTTACATTAACTAGATACAAGAAATAGAAAATGACTTATATATCAAAGTTTTTTACCTTTTGAATGCAGGAAAGAATGAGTATTTACAAAGAGAAGGACGAATGGTATTTTTTGATATTTATTTTGAACTTGACAAGAGTCACCTCTTGCTCCTACGTATCTCCCAATGCAATGGAGAAGTCAAAGTTTACGTAGTTTTGGCTGAGGCTTAAAGGGTTATGTGGGAAAGGCTGATACCCAATTGACCATAAGGATGTGTCGATTAAGTGTTGGCAAAGGTAAGATGCCGACTAGAAGTCGGCGAGGGTATAGTGTCGACTAGGTGTTAGCGGGGAGTCGACTTAGAGTCGGCTAGGGAGTGCCGACTCACAGTCGGTTGGAGGGGACTTGGATATTGGGTGTTTGAGGCACGACCAATCCGAAATCAACCTGTGGATTGAGGTATGAATGGAATTTTAAGTTTTGGAGGGGAGTGTCTGTCTATGAGTTAGGATCGGATACTACAAACAATGTATTTACATTAAAAAGTTTCTAGCATTTCACCTGATATCCAGGTGTCTTATTACTGTATTTGGGAGAAGATTGGTCTTACTCTTTCTCCTTCTTCTTAATACTTCATCTCTCTAGAAAAACTCTTTTAACTAGTTCTCCTTTTCTCCAGAATTTTTTTTCAACCCCTTTTCCTAAGTTCAATTCCTTTTATAGGCCAACTTTTGCTCCCATGATCTTTCGAGGAGATCTTCCACCATTAATGCGGTGGCTCCCCACAGGGCCTCATAAATGCCACATCCATTTCAATGCGGTGGTGACTTCTCCACCTTTCCCCTGACTAGCGCAGCGGAAAGCATTTCCTGTGTCTCTAGTTCCCCACAGGATGGCAGGTATGAGATGACTTTTCTCAGATGCCAGAGCTTGGAGCGCGACTCCCTCTTCGATGGTGCCTGCCCAAGGCAGATTAGGGCATGTGGACTTGTCAGGACCCGCTTCCCTAGTCTGCTTTTCCAATGTTGTTTGTCTTTTTCCTTTTAAGGGAGGGGCATCAGCCTGTCCCTTTCTTCTACTTCTTTTGTCCCTTTCCTCTTTAAATTCCAGGACAAAACTGAGTATCAACAAAAATCATATTTTATCCTAATTTTTTTTTAAAAATTACAAAATAATAAGAGAAACTTAAAAAATAAAAAGTGAGACATACCCAAATTTATAATTTTTTAATAAATTTCAATTAATTATTAAGAAAACGTGTTAAAAAGTATTAAAAAATATGTTGCTAAATTCTTCCTTGTATAATTTGAAACGAATTGCCCTCAAATTAATAGCCTATACTGAGAACTCACCGATGTCCTGCATTTTGTTTGCTATTTTATATAATTGACTAACTATAATGTCTCTCACTTTGGCTATTTTTCTATATATAGATTATGGGAGGAACTACTTCCAATGCACCTATCTTTGGCAATATCTTCATTGGCTTTGTGAATGAGCTTACACCCTTTGATTTGAATAGCATTTATTATAGTCATAAAAAAATTAATTATATAAATTTTAAAATATAATAAATATGATATAAATAATCATAAAAATATTTTTGTACCTTATAGTTTTTATATTGTAATTTTAAAAAAATTAAATAACAATATTTTATTTTTTAAAAAACAAAGACAGGTAGCAAAATATATTTTTAATTAAAGATTTTAAATAATAATGTTATTGATATAATAATATAATTAATATAAAATTTAAAATATTAATAATAAAATAAACATTTTATATTTATTTTTAAATTTTTATTTTAGATAAAACCCCTAAATTTTATGTTTTTAATTTTTTTAAAGAAAATAGAAATTGTTATTTATTATATACTACGTCTTTTCAAAATGAAAATTGTCATATTTTGTTTTTCAAAATATTTACTCTAGAATTGCCACATTTAAATGAGGACAAAGGTTGTACGAAGAACACTTATCAAATTTTTAAATACATTCAAGATTAAAAAATAAATAAAAAATACATGATGCCTAACCACTAGGTTTATTTTTTATTTTTTATAATAAAAATTTAAAAATATAACTTATATTAATAATATTTTAAAAGTTTAAAATATAAAAATACAAATGTAATATGATTATTTTATATTTATTATTTAAGAAATATTTATAATTTAATCAATAGTCATGTTTTAAATTGTATATTAACTGTATTATTATATTATATTATAATAAATATTTTTATTTAATATTTATGAAATACTTATTATATTATTAATAGTAATATTTTAAAGTTCATATTTATTAAATTATTAAATTATTAATATGTCAGAACCTTCAGATTCTTTTCTTGAGTTTCAAAGTGAGATTGAAACATGTTCTCATTTGCAACGGAAACATACACTCAGATTCTACAAACAACAACATAGTATGGGGTTTTGAATATCGAAATTAACTTATGTGCAGGCATTTGAAAATATATTGATTTTTTTTCAAAAATGACGAAAATTCGTATCAGCTTCTGATTGCTTCTTTATTTTACTGTCTCTTACCCGTAACCCTTGATCGATCCATGCTTTAATTTTATTGGTTATCATTTGTTTCGTGTAATACAACTTTTCTTTTTTGTTTTTTTTAGTGATAGAATTCGTGTAATAAACAAGATGTGAAGAGTCTGAATCTTAAAGTATGATAAATATATATATAGAGTTCAGAAAGATTTGTTAATCAAGTATATATATATATATATACTTACTTGATTAACAAATCTTTCTGAACTCTTGGGCTACAAATAAAATAAAGAGTTTGATATTTATACACTTTTTTATATTTTTTATGCCAAATTACGTAAATAACCTTTTTTTGATATTTTAATATCAGTTATCGCTGGTCTCACTTTACCCACCGCATACAATTTTCAAGGGCAGAGATTCCCTGAAGCAAATAGAGGAAACTAAAAAAATGCAGAAAGAAAATAATTCAACAACTTATTCTAATTTATATCTATACTATATACAAAGAAGGAAACATAAATGACAAGTTTCTACTAGTGTCATGCTCTCAACAATAAAAAAAATTGCAACCTCGTCGAAATTTACTATTTAAAGAATTATAGGTTTTTTCAAATTTTTTAATATTACAATTGTTAGCTAAAATATTATAATAATAATAAACTATTACACTTTAAAATGTGCTGCTCCCTATTTGGGTTCAACATATTTGAATGAAATTTTGGCGAATGAATTTGAATTTGATCGTCTTAATTCTTTCCTTTGTAAATATGTGTTATGTTTACAAAAGTTTGCAACGATGTTTAATTGCATTTATGATATTCCTAATTTATGAAATTGCTAATTGCTAGTTTGATTCGCTTATGGTTGGTGTCCAATTTCAATAATAAAAAAAAAACCATTTGTCATCAATTTATTTGGTCTTCTATGTTTTCTCTTTTATTTATTTGGTGTCTGATTTCAGTAAACAAAACTTTTTCTTCATCTTTGTTATCTAAGTAAAGGTTCTTTTTTTTTTTTTGTGAGCGAAATTCTTAGATATTTTTCTGTTGTAATTTAATGATGTGTGTTTTGATTTCACGGAAGATGCAAATGGTCTACCAATGTTGTCGCGCCCAGCGTAGGTTGATTGATCTCTCATTGTCGCCAAAGAGTTGTGGTGTGTTCTCTGCATGCACACATTCTCTCTAATCTACATATATTTTATTATTATGAATTATTTTTACTTTTTTTGTTATATTATTATTATTAGTTAATTTTGTCTCAGGATTCTTTTCGTACTTATACACTTTGAGTTATACGGATACTTTTAAGGGTCTTCGTAAGAATACTTTGAGTTACATGTTTTGTTGGGAAGTTATTATGTTGTACGAATACTGTGTGTTATTGTTGTAAGAGTTCATTTATATTATATTAGTATGTATAACACTTTATTGCAACACAATACTTATAAACTACATATATTTTATAGATATTTTTTATAATAATAATTTAAATTTCACATAAGCGTATACCTATGGTGTATGTTAGAAACATGAATTTTTTGATTTTTCTTTTGTAACATATCGATTGTAGATGAAGTAGAATTAGAGTATTTGGAATCATACGAGGATCATATTATTTAAATAAACATTTAATTAATATTCATCTATCATGAATATTAGAGTCATTAGATCTTATACATAATAAAATCAATATATTTCTTTATTAGACTTAATCTAACAAACACATAAATATATAATAATTCTTAAAATTTAAATTAATTATCGAATAAAATTTGGTTTATTGAAGAATATATTAAGACATATATTTAACTATTTTAATAAAATAAAATAAGTCAATCAATAGAAGACCAAAAAACAAAATTCTAACAATTGTGACCATCGAAATCTATAAAATGATTGATTGATGGATTTTGTAGAAATTTGTTTAATTTTTTTTATTTTTTCTAAATTGATTTGTGGGTTGCATGTTATGTGTTTGGTCAAATCCCCAAAAGAACAAAAAAAAATTCTCTGTCAGCTTTATTGGTTGATTTTTTTTAATGTTGATTTCTTATGGTCTGTTTTTGAAAGTTGAGCAATGGGCAGAGTTGTTAATTGTCAAATGGTTTAACATAACTGAGTAGTTCTATGTATGATACGAAAATGAGATTATTAGTTTCAACCACTTCCGAGAATCCAATCTATCTTTGCATTTTTATTACTGATCATCTTTCTGGAAACAATATGCAATATGTAGACATAACTGAAAGGAAAAATTCAGCAAATTCCTAACAGTTTAGAAGAGTAATGTTTCTTTTAAAACCAGTGACATCTTATCTTGATGACCATGTTGAACTACTTTTCTTTTGCATATCAGATTTTGAACCAAACTCTCGAGAAAGATAGCCAATTATGAGAGGGGAAGTTATTCATATGTAATTTTAATGGCTATTTTGGGTGAGATTTTTCTTTAAATAATGTTAATGGGAAAATGATCAAGTAATTTTGGATACTTTATTTCGTCTAGGTACATGCTCGGCTAACCCAGTAAGATGGTCAAGGTAGCCAAACATAGAAAGAGAAGGAAATGGAAGATCAAAGAGAAAAGGATCAGATTGAATGTCATAGCCAAAAGAGGAAAAATGTTGATACAAGAACCTAGAGAAGCCAGAAAAGGAATCTGAACATTACATTCTTCAAATTTCTAAAAAAGATGATAGTAACAACATCGAGGAAATCCTAGGAACACTACTGATCAAAGAGAGCAATGTATATTACTCCCAAAAATGAACAAAACTTCTCAGAATTGATCGGAGTCTGGTTATTCGGGGAGATAAAGGATGTTAGCTCTAATAGGAAAGACAGATGGGACGATAAGGGGATTTCAGACTAATTATCCTTGACAGAAAAGGGAAAGAAAGGCCAGTGGGATAGGTTAAGGTTAAGGTTCGGTCAGCCTATCCTGTGTCAAGCCTCGACAAAAAGAATGGACGCAGGTGTATCAGCTGATCAGGACTGTCACTCCGTCGCATGACAGAGAGCTCCATCGTAAGGTCAACCCAGAAGAGGAGTGGTCATTGTCGCATTAAAGGAAGAAGGGGAAATAAACTCTTGGGAACATAGTGTTATTAAATATCTGGGTGGAAAGTGTCCCTGCTAAGATCGGGGTAATGATGACTTTGGAGCGGAAGTCACCTATAGAAGGCGCAAGAGAGTTCAAGTGAGGGGACTTCAGAGAGCAACACAAAAAGACAACATTGGTGAAGGAGAACCAGAAAACCCTAAGTTATCCCTAAGAAGATTGAAAGAATATTATCCCTGGATACCAGATTAGTCAAATAATTTAATTCTGCGTTCATATTCACTGAATGCTAGCGTGCTGCTAAGCATGCAACAAAGGGCTTCTTAGCTATAAACATCCATTTGACTAGGGAACAAACGTAACCCATTGCATCAATGTAGGTCGACATATTAGATGGTTTCTAATCAATGTCTAAGTTAAGAAACTTCGGTTTCTGTGAGTTCGATTCATGGCATGAAGAACTACGTAAATTTTGATTTTTCTATATTTTAAGATACGTAGGAGCAAAGACAAAGGTTGACTCTTGTCAAGTTACGTACATTGATATCTCTCATTCACATATGTGTAATTTTATGTAAATATGTTTGTGTATCGCATGCAAAGCCTATGATATAAAAAATCCATTCACACCATAGATCTAATAGGGTAACTACTTGCTAAAGTAGATGCATTAGAGATGTTATATCTCTATTACGTAACCGATTCCCGAACTCGAACTTTGCTTTCCTGATTTGCCTTATCCTGCGATCTGTTTTCCAATGTTTCCAATAAAACACAAGTGACGACTCCTCTAATTTTGCCTTTGCCTTCTTCTAACGGAGACATGAACAAAATTAATTTTTTTTATCCATTCGCCAGACCCGTCGTGATCCAGGTTACGACAGATGGTGACTCCATCGAGGAGATTCTTGAGAATCGAGCCTATAATTAGATGTATGGTGTGAAAGATTTTTAGTCAGCTTGTACTTTTTTTTTTGGTAGAATATTCTGTGAAAATGAATGTTGTAGTTGTTGATTTGAACCTTAGGGTAGGCCACATGCAAAAATATTTGGTCTCTTGTAGGAAGAAAAGGAGGAAATCCTTTTAAGATAAGGCAATAAGCACATCACACGAACTCTGAGCGGGACTCTATATCCAAGTCCAGGAGTGAGCCTAAGGAGTGGGGATCAGTAACGATAGTCATTTGGAGTTTCCTCCCACTTGAACATCGTGACAATCCCATCTAGAATGATGTCTTGTAGCGAAATGTTTGTATTTGGGAAGAACTTCTCATTTATAGAAGTATCGCGGTAAGGATAATAAGTTCTGGAGGCCAAAGTGAGTAAATAGATCCTTCCCCTACCTAAGTCAAGGATCCCACACACACTTAAAGTAGATGAACTCGGGACAATGCATTATGGTCGCTCATAGATGACCACCCTCATCACATTCATATCATATTTGAGCGAGTTAGGGCATGCACATAATCTCATCATTGACATCCATCCACATGCATAATGACGTGGTGTTTTAATCATAAATGATCTTTTCCTAAGAAAAATGGAAGCTGAATCCAAGAGGGAAACAATTCCTATCAAGGTGAAGTCATCAAGAGCAGTCATTTTAAGACGATATGCCGAAATGTTCAAGGGGAGTAATAGATGGGTGATTGAAGAAAAATTTGGCAAGATCCTAAATCTGGTGAAGATTGAAATTCAACCTGAAGCCATCTCGGCCTTGGCTCAGTTTTATGACCCTCCAAAGAGAAGTTTCCTATTTCAAAATTTCCAAATGGGGCCCACTCTTGAAGAGTAATGTATTCTCGGAAGGTCTCGAATAGGGGGATTACCTTACTTGTATCAAGGAAACTGACCATCGTCTGAAAGGATAGCTAGATCGTTGAGGGTTCCGGAAGTGGAGATTCTAAAAGGCAACAACGTAGTGGAGTTGAAGGTATCCCACATTCGTACCTAGAAGAAAGAATGAGTATATTGGCCGGGTCTGGAAGCTGGGACACTCTAGCCGACACATTGGGGTTAGCGGTGTATGGGATCATCTTGCTTCCGCACCTTAACGATTACATTGACTTGGTAGCAATAGACGTTTTTATAGCCGTCAGAGAGAAAGGCCTAAGCCCTACAGTGGTAGTAACTAGCAAATACTTACTACGGTTTGCAGCGCTGTCACGATAGTAGGGGGCGTCTGGTCTGTTGCTTGCCGGCTCTAGACATTTGGATAATTTCCCACACGTTCGCTAGCAAACGCCCCACAGCCTGCCCAATAGAAGATCACAAATGGTGCTTGGTTCTAACAAAAACGGATCGGAGTGGGCTAGTTTTTTCGCCTCTCTCACAAATAAGGATATTCGATGGTACCCAAAATGGAACGAGAGGATGAAGGCCTCAACCTATGTGGGGGATTCCCAAATGTTCCGATAATGGGTACTCAAGGATGTATAAACTACAACCCTTCGATCCTACTGCGACAGCATGACTACCCCGTCATTTTTCCGCCCACAGATGAATCCATTTCGCCTCTACTCGTACATGGGCTGGGAATACATCAAACCGATATCCTAAGAAAAATCAGGACGGCCTGGGGTACATGGGTCAAAAAAGGAAGAGAATTAGGACCTCGGAATCATGGGGTCTCAATTGCATATCGAAATTGGCTCCAGTATTGGGTTGATATGGTCCGAATTCTTTTTTCCAAGATTAAACCATCAATTCGTGAATCAGAGGAGACACTACGGAGTGAGGAGGAGGTGGCAGACGAAGGAACCAGTATGAAGAGAAAATTGGAAGAGGCACGCGCAGGAAAACGGGCTGCGGACGAGGAGGCAGACCGTCATAAAAGGAATGTTGAATTTCTGGTCAGAAGAATCTGGATGGAAGAGGAAGCCAGATTTAGAATGAGAGAATGCTTAAGGACACCAGATGCCGAGATATGCCTTAGGAGGAAGAGAGAAATATAATTGAGATATAAATTAAAATTAATTTAATTTATATACTTGCGTCAAAACATGTGTCTTTCATTAAAAATTATAGAAATTCACGTTTTTTTACCTATAAAAATAAATAGAGACTTATACATTGACGAATGAAGTGCCGTGAGACCAAAGTAAAGTAAAAACTTTGAGGAGACAAGATCAATTTCATTTCATGCGTCTACACTGTAAAATAGTTTCGTATTAATTTCTAATTATAAATCATGGTTTGTATATTGGAAGATATTTATTATAAAAATTAATAAATTTATTATGTAAAGTGAATAGTCATATAAAATTATTTTACATATATTATTTTTTTCTCTAATAATAAATAGATAGATTAAAATATAAAACTATTTTACCCTCATAATCTATTTTCTCCAATAGTAAATAGATAAGTTAGAATGTGATATGAAAAGTAATTTTCTTATTCACTCTATTAAATTCTTTTAATATATATTTTTCAAATGTACTTTTCACACACTACTTCTAATATCAGTTTAAAAATATTTCTCATAAATTTATGTATAATATTTTTGAATTGTCTTTCTCTTTTAAACTACCTACTTTTATTTTTCTTTAAATTAAATTTCAATAATTTTTAAAGAAATTTTTATAATTAAAAATAATTTTATATCACAATTTAAAATACTCATTATAAATTTAAAATATAATTTATATATTCAAAATATTTATTTATTATAATTCTTATTATATAAAAATAAACATTTATCTAATACTATATATATCATATATGTTAAAAACAAATTATCAATAACTGGACCCTTATGTTTACCAAACTCGTTCTTTGAAAACCCCCGTTTGATTAATGATCGGGCTTAAAAGGGGGTATAGCCCAAGGTCATTGCCCCGCAAAGAAAGAGCTATGATATTGTTTCATTTTTTTGTTTAGACTTAATTTTGTTTTTGTTTCGGTAGTTTAAATGAATTATTTTAGTTTTTATAGTCTTAATTGCTTAAATTTAATTTTTACATTATTAAAATTGATAAAAAATTTAATTGAATATTTAATTTATTATCAAAATTTTAATAATATTAGAAGACATGAATATAATAGATAATCCGACATGTTGATGTGATATTTGAAAATTATTTTTAAAATTTAAGATAAGATTTAAGTTTACTTCCTAGTGCTTTAATAACATGGATAAGAACTAACCTTTCGAATTGTTGTTGAATCCAAGTGCAAGCAAGAGACAATCTGGTGAACTGAAACATCTTAGTAGCCAGAGGAAAAGAAAGTAAAAGCGATTCCCGTATTAGCGGCCAGTGAAATGGGAGCAGCCTAAACCGTGAAAACGGGGTTGTGGGAGAGCTATACAAGTGTCATGCTGCTAAGCGAAGCAGTGGAGTGTTACACCCTAGATGGCGAGAGTCCAGTAGCCGAAAATATCACTAGCTTACGCTCTGACTCGAGTAGCATGGGGCACGTGGAATCCCGTGTGAATCAGCAAGGACCACCTTGCAAGGCTAAATACTCTTGGGTGACCGATAGTGAAGTAGTACCGTGAGGGAAGGGTGAAAAGAACCCCCATCGAAGAGTGAAATAGAACATGAAACCATAAGCTCCCAAGTAGTGGGAGGAGCCCAGCCCGGGACTCTAACCGTGTGCCTGTTGAAGAATGAGCTGGCAACTCATAGACAGTGGCTTGGTTAAGGGATACCACTGGAGCAGTAGCGAAAGCGAGTCTTCATAGGGCAATTGTCACTGCTTATGGACCCGAACCTAGGTGATCTATCCATGACCAGGATGAAACTTAGGTGAAACTAAGGTGAAACTAAGTGGAGGTCCGAATCGACTGACGATGAAGAATCAGCGGATGAGTTGCGGTTAGGGGTGAAATGCCACTCGAACCCAAAGCTAGCTGGTTCTCCCCGAAATGCGTTGAGGCGCAGTTGATATATCACTTAAATTTTTTATGTTTAAAATTATAATATATTTATAATTAGAAATTATTTTTATAATTTGAAATATAGTAAAAAAAATAATTTATAATAACTATTGTCCCTACAAATATACTTGTAATTTCATTATTTTTACTCTCAGTTAAGTTTTTATAAAATGTGTATTTAACTCACTGTTTTTGTAATTAACCAAAAAAATTTCCCCAATTTTTATAGGTTGAAATTCATTTAAATTTTACTATTTTGAGAATAAGATCCATCAATAAGAAAAACAAATGTATCCAAAAAAAAAAAAAAACTGTTAAAAACATGTATTTGGGTTGTGAAGTAGGCAATAGAAATGGGATGAGTTGAGCTAGATATATTTTATAAGATTTGAGTCTGACTATTACTTTATAGATTACTAATTTACTTTATACAAGTCTTATTTTAATAATATCTGACATAATTATTTTTTTAGTTTGACTTGAACTCTAACTAAAATATTAACAAGTATATGATGAAAAAAAGTTATACAATAATAATAACAATGCTATCATTATAAATATATTCTTTGTATTTGTTTAATGAGTAAACTTGATTGAAGACTTTTTTAATAGTCTAAATCGTTATCATTTTAATTAATGAATTTTTAAAAAGCCTTAACCTAACTTGTTTAATAACTAAGCCTAATTTAATTTGAAATTGTTATGGATTATGTCATAGGCTCTCAAAAAATAATTTGACCTATTTTCATTCCTCTTATCATATAAAGTGAGTAATTTTGTACACTACACTAATTCTTTCTTTTAAATTTAAATACTGTATCATACCATTTTGAAGAAAACAGATCCATTTTATAACTGCGATGAAAAAAAAAAGTACTACTCTCTTTTAAGTTATTGAGACTTTAGTAGTGTTATATAATGATAGCTTCCGTATTGTCAGAAAATTACCTCCTTTTATTTTCTATAATAAATTTCCTTTAAAGAAATGATAATGACTTTGAGAGTGCTTCCTATATCAATCATCACACTATTGCCTACCTTTACTGATAGAACACTTAAATAAACTATTCCATAATCATATACAAGAGAGAAAAAAAAAATTTCATAAGATAAAATTAATTTATGCATAAGTTAATTTGTCAAATCTCTTTTATATTAATTTTTTAAAAAATAATTTGTTTTATAAATTAACTACATAAGTTAATGTTAGCTTAAGAAACTTATTTAATTTTTTTTTTCATTTTTTTCTATAAGTACTTAAAAAGAAGTTTACCTAAATAGATCGTAAGTTCAACTTAACTAATAATTTCGAATTTTAGATATATAATTATGCTAAATGCTTGAATAATTTAATTAGTCAATTTTAGGTATATATATACTTTAAATGCTCGAAAAACTTTGTTGTCTATAATATTTTTTTGACTTGAATAAAATTGTCCCATATTGTACTAAAAAAAGACTTGTACTGCCAAGTCTTTGTTCCTTGTACATCCTAATAGTTACTCTCACATGTTACACGTTCTAATATGTTTACGTGTGCAAATTAATGTGATTTAATTTCTGGTCAGAAGATCAATTAAGTGGTTGTTGAGTGAAGTAATGGGTATTTAACACTGCATTCAAAGTTTGGGGCCTATGGCTGCAGAGGAATTTAGTATGATGATTGACGAGTGAACTGTCTCATAACTAATGAGTATAAATTCATGCAATTTCATTTTCACATATTATGATGAACTCAAAACTCAAAAGGTCCTTCCATTTTCATTCCAATTCAAAGCCAATTTGCTAGAGCTAGCATACTGAACCCATAATCTCTGAGAATTTGGTCCATTTCACACACCCACACACATATTCAGGTTTTTAAAATACTCCTGGTAGAAACATGTTAACAAATAACAAGTAGCATCTCTTGGAATAATTTAACAAATCTAAATTATAAATAGTTAAAGTACTCTTTCTATTTCCCTGGTTTTTTTTTCATAAAGAACATTTTAATAAATTACATATTTAAGAACATTTTAATAGATAAAAAAATTATAACTTACTGATATATATCATTGTTTTTTTCGAAAAGAAATGAGTATATGTTAAGCAAACTGTTTACATGCAAACACTGATATGTAATCATGAAGCACAAAGAGGGAATGATGACTTTAAAAATTGAGCAAGGTTGCTTTTTCCAGCTACCAGACAATCTGAATTAAGAATAGAAGCATAGCCATGAAAAATCATATAGATATCATGTGAATTATGAAGGAGGTTCATCTTTGGAGCTTTAGTCATAATATACCATGTCCATTGAATTGATTGTATAAATCATACTCTAATTGATTTCTTGAAATTTCAATGGAACAGGAATCTTCATTCAAGGAAAAGAAAATGTACAAAATTGAACACTGGTAATTTCTAATTTCTAATCCACATACCGTTTCACACTTTCAGAAGCCCAAAATTCTCTTTACCCTTTTCTGTACAACAAATTCTCTTTAAATTGTAGCTAATTAACTCAGCACTCTTTCTAACATGAGATACAAATGCAATATAAAGTATATATATATATATAATATATATAATATATATGTACCTGTATATGACAAATAAATATTGAAAGAAACCATACTAACTGAAAAATGGGTGTTGCCACCAAAAACTCTATCTCTTGTTGTGTAAAGGGTTGGATCCTGTAGGCACCTTTCTCTTCTGAGACTCAAACTCTATACCTCTGCTGCTGATTGGAGAGTTTGGCCATGGATGGAGAGCTTGTTGTTGGGTTGAAGTTGAAGGGGCTGAAGAAAACTTGGTCCTTATGGCATGAGATCTTGTTGTGATGAGGAAGAGAAGAATGGTCAAGAGAAGGAACAAGTGGAACTGCTTCATGTTCCTAATTTACTTACCAATGTTTCAAAGGATGGGAATGCAAATTTGATGTTGGCTAAGCTTCTTGTTTATATAGACAGATATGTGAGACATGGGATGGCTCAGTTTTATTTCTGTTTGCCAAATGTGGTGATTTTTATGAAGCACCTATCTAGTTTTTGTGTGCATTTGGGTACAGGGTCATGGCCTCTCTGCCCTCTGATTGGGATCAAACGGTTGATGATGGGTTTGATATTAGTATCTCTGGTTGTGAGTGGGGATGCAGTATTCAATAAACAAAGAAAATTCAACAGTGACACATAGGATGCATAACTCTGTGAATGTGAAAGCATAGAGCCGGAGATATAGGGTATGGTTTTGCAATGAAATTTGACTTCTTTAGAGGACCAAATTACCCCTGCAATAAGTTTGCTTGCATATTGTCTTACACATTTTGAAGTGACTTAAAAGCCAAGTCAGTGCAAACCCATTTCTTAGCAAAGATTAAATTTGCAAAATTGTTTGTTGCACTAAAGGAAATTGCAAAACGTTACTCTCACCTAGTTAGATTTACAGAATCTAATTGACAACCTTAAATGAAGAAAAGAAGATAAATCAAGCTCATAATCAAGAATAAAGTAATGCACTAGTCCAATATTATTAAGCTCATTAACCGATTCATAGACAACATCAAGAACCTTCTGGTGCTACACTATCTCTCAAATTGGTGTTAAAATTTGTTAAGTAAAAACAACAAAAATCAAGAGATTTATCTTTAGAAGTGTTTCCTGCATTTGGTTACATAAGAATCACAACCTCATTAGAAAAGAAAAATATAAATAGGTCTATGATACTTGAGGTATGCTCTTTAATTTTTTTTACACTCATCCTTTACTTATAAATAATTATTTGACACTATAAGAAAATTTAAAATTTATTACAACAAAAACAATAATTATTTTATAATTAATTTTTAATAAAAATAATTAGTTACGAAATTATTACAATATTGATGATAGCGTTAAATAAGTAACAAATTAATTAAAAAAATAATTTTTAGTTAATTTATAGTAAATTTTTAAAAATTTGTAACTATTTCTTAATTAATTTATAGTGATAAAAAATATAAATGAATATAATTTAAATTTAGATAGAAAAAATAATATGTTAATTAATTAACTAAAATATAACTAGTAATTTAAATAATAATTAAAGTTACCAGCAAAATTAAAAAATGATTGTAGTGGGAACGTTATAATTCTTATAAGTAGATTCCTAGAGTTCATTTTGCACGGACTTCGTTCGAATATTGTTTTCTTTACGAACTGATGTTTAACCATCAAAGTTGCAACAAAAAAATGGTGTTAATTAAGAAAATGCAAAAGAAAGTAGGGGTGTTTAGGTCATAAAAAAAAAAGATGGTAAAGAAATTGAACTGGCCTAGTAGAGCTTATTATACGAATAGTTTTGTACATTGGAGTGATGCATATCCATATGGTTGGTCAAGCAGATCCGAATTTGGTGGGTCTAAGCAAACGCGTGGATTTCGAAGATTGGACGAATTTCATGCTCTATAATCTATAGTTTCCCAATATACAATACATGCTCCTAGAAAGCATGTTATGTTGTCACACCAATGCAAACCTCTTTCTTCTCAATTATCCCATATTAGAATTAGTGTATCTTTCTTGTTATGTGAATAATATTCGTGTCTTAAATGGTTATGTGATATTTGTATCATGCTAAGACATAATAAAAGGAGCTAATTAGTGTAGAGCTGTAGGCCACACCACTAGTCCATGGGGTCGCATGTCACAATATGATGATCTATAATTTCTTGCTAATTAAAAGGGTGGGTAGGACCATAACTCTTCTTCATCGTTAGTTCTCTCTCAAAACCCATTTATTATGAGATTGCCGTTTTATTTTTTAGCTATGAAACTTCTACCAAGTACTTTTCCTGTCACTTCTGAGATCTAGCTGCAAAACTCTTATAAATAATTTAAGATGTTTTACTTCATCTTATTAATTTCAAGTTTAATTTTAGAATAGTACATGGTGGAGAATTCTGAATGGAAACATCACTGAGACAAATTATTAGCTAGCTTGAAGGAAGGAGAAAGGAGAGGGGTTGTTCGAAGAATAATTAAAATATATAAAATTTGATTTTCTTCTTTCTTAATTTTTTTTTTATTTCTAGTCCTAGTAAATATAAAATTTATTAACATTAATTTCTTACCATTCAAAATATTATTAGTTTATTGTTCTTAATAAATTTTGACTTATCTTTAAACGTGAAGTCTTATGAATGTCGTCTTTGAATATTAGATTTTATGGACAATGTTTTTGGATCTATTATATGAAAGATAGGTTAACATTTTTCATAGTTTAGAGGATTAAAAACGAACACAACATTTTAGAAAGAAGAAATCTGAATTTATCATATTTTAAAAGAAAAAAAAAACATATTTTACCAATAATTAATAAGGAGCAAAACTATACTTATCAGAAAGTTGGTTAGATTATTAAACACCTACTAACAAACAAAAAGGTAAATTTTGCTTATTATGTTTAGGAATACAATTTTATAGACTCTAAAGGTAAAAGAAAAAAAGAAAAAATGGTTATCGTTTTTGTTTATGAAGTTCAAAGATAAATAATAAAAGGCCAATAGGTGACGACGTATTTTAAGAAAGTACAGATGGAAGGATATCACTTTTTCATTGCACAAATAAGAATTGATCGGCTGAAATCACCACTATAAAAATAAATTATATATAGGTAATTAATTTATATAAGTTTTTATAAAATTGATTTAGCAGATGAAGTGATAAAATTTTTATAATACATTACTAGAAAATTTAAAATTTGCTATAAAATAATTTGTGGTTAATTTTAAAATCAATAGTTATTTTATAGTTAATTTTTAGTAAAAATAATTAGCTACAAAATTACTATAATATTGATGATAGTATGAAATAAGTAGCAAATTAGCTAAGAAAATAATCTTAATTAATTTGTATTAAGTTTTTAAAATTTGTAGTTATTTTCTAACTAATTTGTAGTAATAAGAAGTATAAATGAATATAACTTAAATTTAGCTAGAAAAATAATATTTTAGTTAATTAATAGTTAATTAGTTAGAATTTAGCTACTAATTTAAATGGTAGCTAAAATTAATAATAAAATAAAAAAAATCTTATAGTGATATTGAGTTAAATATTTTAGATTAAATACTAAAAATTAATCAAGAATATAGATATTTTTTTAATATATTAAGGCCAGACTAGCTAGACCAATTTTATTTTAATAGACTTTTTACATTGTTTTATAGTATAATCATGTTAGATCAAGTACGAATTATATCTCTCAAAGTTTTCATTAAAACAAATAAACAAGTTAAGTTTTTTAAAACTAAATGACTATAAACATCGTCTATTGTTAAGACAAAAAAAGAAGGTATCATCTGTCGTTCAGATGAAGTGCTTTAATAAAAAAAAAGATATATAGTTGTGCGCATATTTTATTTATAGAATGATATGTCTTATCAAAGTGTGTTGGAGAAGCTTCGAAAGAAAGATTAACGTCAAGTTTAAATATCCTCATCAACATAAAAAAAATGTCCTCTACAAAAGTATTAATAGTGTACTTTTAGCTTTTGGAAAACAACTTCAACCTTTGTTGTAAGCTATCTCTACAAGAAAAGAAAGATAAACATAATGTTTATCTAATTGTCTTGGTTAGACAATCAAGTTGTATGTTGTGTTTCAATATAAGTGTACATAGTCCTACGAATTTTTAAGAACCACAATTCATGCAAAGTCTTAATGAGTAATGAAGTGTATCAAAGAAGTTTCATGAAAGTCAAACAAACTTTGTTCACATACTTCATCAAAAGGCATGCTAAATTGAAAAGCTAAGAATAATAGTATACTTATCTAAACAAAAGGAGATATGTTCTTTGTTACATGGTTTCAAATACAAGAAAAGTCTAGAAAAATAAACATATTGTTTTATCTTGACAAAGTAACAAGTTGGTGAAACACATTTAATGCTATAATAAATATTCTAACATTCATATTTCTTCTTCCATCAATGGTCTTACTACATATTTATTCAACTTTCCTATATATACAAGAGAAATGAATAACCAGATATCTCTTTACTACTACTTATTTGAACTTAAGATCTCTTATTGTAACCTTAGTGTAAATTCTCTAAGTGCTAAACAATAGATTTGAACTATATTTTTATATTTGTCTTGTTAAGACAAAGTAGTAAGTGAGCTTTACCCTCAATCTTTTCTAAGTGAAAATGATAGAAGTTTGAAGAGGTTTTTTGTCCAAAGAATACTTGGAATTGAGCCCGAAGGGACTTGTGTGTAAATAATATTTGAGTTGTTGCTTGAAGAAGCAAGTCAAAGAATATTTGTGATGAACTTGAATAGGCTTGAGTAAAAGAATATTTGTAATAATTTTAATTGTTAGTAGAATTCTCGGTGGTGTTCCAAGAATTGAACATAATCTTTATTTAAAATAAACATTTGTGTTTTTACCTCTCTTTTCGTTACTTATTTTGTAACGAGCTAAAACGTTTTAACAAATATTTGCTTTTACATAAAGTCTTATTTGAGTTTTTTTTATTATGTAAGCAACATCGTTTTCATTAGGTGTTTTTTTACATTGTCCTACATAAGACAAAGCAAAATTTTCGAAAAGAATTTACAAAAATCATTTAAAACACAACTCAACCCCTTTTTTATATTTTTTGTATCTAACACAAACAAATAATTATATATAATTATTATTCAAACATTTTTTCTTTCCAATGTCACATGTATGTAATGAAAAAATCTAACGCATATGCATGGATTAATTTTCCCACTTTACTTCCTAAGTCAAGGGAGCGATATGTGAACAAGAAAGAAGTACTTGAGTACTAGGCTATGTAAGGGTAAGAAAGGATGTTATCTTACATCGTATTACCAAGGTAAGTAATATCATAATTTAGAATTAATATGATATTATATGATTTTGACTAATTCATACTCGATTTTATTAACAATGTTGATAGTTGATTGTTATCTGTTCTTGGCAAAATGCTTTCATATTGTGGTACTCCCTTTGACATCAATTGACAAGGGATTGGAAGGTTTTTTTAGTTCAGGATGAGTGTTTATTCATTAAGTTTTTACTTCATTAAATGGATTTGCTTATGATTACGTGGACTATGTCACGTGTAAGTTTTTAGGCATTTATTTTCTTTGGGTTCTTTTTGTTATAATATTTCTTTTATTAATTTAATTTTTTGGTTTATCTATAATATCATAAAGAAAGAAGCAACCTTAACTACTTTGAGGTAATTTAATTTTTAACAACTTAATTAATTTTGTTTCATACTTTTGAATTATGTATCGTAGTTTCTTAATTCATGAATTTGAAATTATAGATATTTGACTATTCAAATTCCTTCTCTACATAGGATATTACCTCACTATGACATTGGTTGGTAAGTTTCTTCCTTTATAACCACTGCACCTCCTATTAGAATGTAGCTTATACTGTGTTTGATCAATTACAAGTTGTTATAGTGCATATGCATGTAAATGTAATATTGGTTCTGTGAATGTATTACTTAAGTTGTGAAAGTAATTTGTTATGAATTGGTTCCGTCAAATAGACTATATTGTGACAATATATATATATATATATAACTGATTTTAATTATGTGAATTGTTTTATCAGTGTAATTATGTGACATGGTAATTGTGTTGTGAGTTGATAGTGAAATTAGGTTGATAGCATCTCTTATGCATCAAGAAAGTTGTCTCTTTTGTTGGTAAAAAAATATTTTTTATAACATGACTTTGTTGACATAATTAAAATTAAATTAAATTATATTTTATCACTTTAATTTAGACGGTGTAATTTTAGTTTTTAAATTTGTTTCGAGCCAATTATTTTTTATTTTTAAAATTAGTTTTGTAGTTGATTTTCTTCGCCCAAAGTTTCAAATTCTTATTTTCTGCTTAAGATCTTTACAGATTAAAACAACGAAATTTTCTTTTGCTGAAAACTCATTGAATTTCCCCTATTTAAATCCTAATGTCACATCTTATATAAAGTTCTTTAAATTCTATCAAATTTCTACAAAAATTTCTTATTTCTAAACTTTTAAAATTATTACATCCCAATTCCACTATAAATCTCTAATTAAATATTTGAATAGAAAAATAATTATTTGAGGGTTTTAAGTAGATAAAAAATATTGACAGAGACCAAATTTGTTTAACTGTAAAAGTAAAGAGACATACCTAGCTCAAAAAAATTTGAAAGACAAAAATTACACAATCCAAATTAAAAACATAAAAATACAATTAAAGTTGCAACCATGCATTTACCAAACATAACATGCATTTGTACAGGGTCAAACCTTTGGGATTGTCAAAGAAGAATTTGAAAATCTAGTTTGCACTAAAATTTCCTAGTCCGACCACAAATGTAAATTAATTTTCAAACATGTGTTCATGGTCATATATATGCATTTGTTTTCGCCGACATTTGAGGACAAAGCAAGCTACGCGTTTTTGGCATTACCATTTTTACTATTATTTTCCAATTGGTCGTGCATGTATATAAAAATTATGATGCTTATGTAAGGTCTTATTATATTTACAATTTATTTATATATTTTTTCGAAATATGAGTAAGAACGTCCATATTATTTTATGACCTGCTATGCTGCAAATGGGTAGTTAGTTTCATACTTATTCAATGTACTACTTCCATAGCTGTCACGTTGAAAGTTCAATCTAAATTAAGATCTTAATGATCATCATATGTGTGGTTGACTATACTTATGTGCCATCTTCGGCTTTACCGTCAAAATCAACTAATTTATAAATCCAATTAAGATCACTTCGTATATATATTATTGAAGAATTTTTATTTAAGAATTTAATTTAATTGTCAACACACATATGAGGGGAATGCTTTTTTATCTCATGCTCGTCTTTGTCGGGCATCATTACGTAAAGGAATAATGTGTCCTTAGGTTACATATTAATTCATCCTTGACCAAATATAATAAAGCTTTTTCACTTATTTTGTATATAGGTAAAGTCTAGTACATAATTTGCTCTTCAAATTTACCCATGCTTTAGTTATATATATATATATAGAGAGAGAGGGGCAATAAATGATTACCCATCCTTCAGTTTAATTATGTTTGGTTTTGAACAAAATGTAATCACCGTGACCAGGACATGTCTTATAATTAATACTACTAGTTTATATATAAAAAATAAATACGAACAATTGTTTAATTTTAATTATAAAAAATAAAATTCACTTTAAATAATTAATTGTTAGTTTATTTTTATATTATTTATTTATTGTAAAGTCTATTAATGAATTATATATATATATTTACTAAAATCGATATATTTATTACATATTTTAAAATAAAATTTAAAATTATAACATTATTAATTAAGACTAACTATTCAATTATTCATATTAATATTAATAAATTAGGTCTTTAGAATCATCAATTACTTGTAATACATATTTACTTATAAAATTAACCACATATCACTTTAAAATATAGATTTGACTCATTTAATATGAAAAGTGCACTTTAAAAAAGAAAGTATATTACATATAATAAAAAAAATACTCACATTCGTTGATATTATAATAAACGATTGAGAATTGTGATAAATTATTCACATAAATTTGTCTTTACCGAAATTCTATAAAATCAAAGTTCTTTAATTTGATATATTGTGAAAATTAAAATATATGGACTGCCCCCATTCTGTAGTTTACAATGAAATGGCATTCGCAGCGTAAATAAATTTACATCGTTAATAAATTAAAAATTATTTTCATGAGTTTGAAAGTGTATACTATATAAAAAAAATTAAATAATAGTTTGTTATTGGATAATAATGCAAAATCGTTTTAAGTCCATGCATTATTTATTTATTTACAAACTTTTGTAGAGTTCGTTTTTGTTTATAAAGAAAACCTTTTCTAATATCTCTTATCATTTTATGTTACAAATATCAAATTTTATATTGTAATATATGAGCAGTTAAAACAACAAAAATGTCTACCTTTTCACTTATAATTAATGATTAACTATAGATTATCTAATTTAAGATATATATATATAATATGACATTACTCAGCTCCCTTTGTAAGATTATTGCTTAACGTGTGAATCCAGCAAAGTCTTATCCACTAGATATAGTTATATATATATATATATATATATATATATATATATATATATATATATATATATACTAAATAGCACCTAAATCGTTCAGCAACTTAATGAACAAAATTGGTTCAAATCTTCAAAGAAAGGATAATTAAAAAAGTACGTGCGTTGAAGAATATATCACTATTATCAACCTAAACGTAAAGCGTGTCAAATAATTCAATATCCAACTGTGTCATCATACCATCAAATTCATATTTATTTATCTTGGCTTCAAACATTGACATATTATTCTCGTTATGTAACCCACCATACTAACAAAACTTTCTTAATATCCATAATAAATATTCTTCCACGTACGTACCTAGATTTTCTTTCATTAATAATGATTATACTACGTCCCTTTCCCTACTTTAATTTTTGCTTACATGAACATATATGAGACATTTTCTACCGAAATATCAGACAAAATGATAAAAAGGAGTTAAAACATTGAGAGAGAAATGTTCTCTTTTATAAATTTTTTTAAAAGTCTTCTTTTTTCTCTTATTTATATGAATTTTGAATTATGGTTCTTATTCTTTATGAAAAAAAAATATTTTAAGGAATCTCGATAACATTAATATATATCACTTTTAGTATTATTTTATTATAAAAATATTACTAATACTTCTATTAGTAACATTTTTTTCTATCTTTAGTAACATTTAAATATTAATAGTAATATTTTGCAACATGGTTTAAACATAACATTTATTAAAATATTACAAAAATTAATAAGTAATATTTTTTATATTTTGGTAACATTGTTTAAATATTATAAAAAGTCATATATGTTGTAGTGAGATATTTGACATCCATAGTAATCCTTAGGGGTGAGCAAGACCTAATTTAGCCCACTAACTGTGTCTAGCTTGAAACTAATTTGAATGAGTTCAAGTTAACTTTAGGTCATCCTAACTTAATTTATTGTCCTATATTCTCTTTTAAAAAAATAATTTTTTTAACAATTGTGTACTATTTTTGTTTTAATAGATATCATTTAAAATAATATTGTATTTATAATAATATTATTTATTTTAAAATATACTTAATTTACAATTTAATTATACATAATATTAAGATTGATATATTATATAAGTCAGGTTGACCCGATATTGTCTCATATATTTTGGATCTTGATTAGGTCGAGTTTGAATTTAAAGAAATGATTTTATCAAAATTTTGAATTAAGAATAAAGATAAACTTGTTTCAATTTGGTCATTACTCACTTTTCTCATTTTACTTGATTTTACTTGACTTAAGCAAAATTATTATTAAGAGAGAATATTAATGATTTGGTATAGAAAAATAAAATTGAGGTAATTTTTTTTTTCTTAGAGACTAAAAGTAAATATTATTTTATTTATAAAAATTTAAAACATATTTAACTTAAAAATAAATAAGGTTCCAATTCCAATCGAAAACACATATGGATGCAGTTAATTTCCAACTAGTAACAAACGAGTACCGGTAGAGAAAGAGCAAAATAGAAATGATGAAATGAGACACCAAATTCATGCAATTTAGGCTTTTCCATTTTAAATATAGATATGTATACTTTACTTTTCTACATTAGTGTATGTTTGTGTGGACTTTTGTGGGAACATACAATAATCTTGTTCGCGTATTAACGTTGGGTGTGACTTGAACGGTATCTTACACATTTGTGCCCTTGTTTTGTCTCATAAGTTACTCAAGTGGATGTTGAACCACGTTTGATCAAAGTTCCTTTATAATACCAAAATAGAGATAAGTCAAACCACTCCCAATATATTTTTTGATGAACAATTTGTAAGTGTCACTTGGGAATGCCATGGTACGGTCACTCCCACAAATGCTCGTGTGGAATTAAAATAATATATTAACTTAGAGGCCTAAGCCTAGCTAGAACCCACTTTCACTCCAACAACTCATGTTGCCATAGTCAATATTTATAGCTATGTCGGTACCCATCTTTACAAATTATTTCATACTCAAGCCTCAATTGGGTAGAGTTAATACAAATCAAATTAGGTTACCGGAAATTCACAATGCATCATACAAGTGCCTAATAGTTTGAGTCATTTAAATATATAACATGAATTTGATTCTTGATAATGCAAATAAAGTAATATATGTGAATATAATTTTTTTTTTAATTGGTATTTCATGTCCTACTTTTTCAAGAGATTAATCTAGTCACTTTAAACAATAAAGATATCATTAATTCGAATTTGAGATTTTTTATAAAAATGATGCTAATGTGTTATGTAAATTATTCTTTGAAAAGGTTCATAACTTTATATAATGGTCCTCTATCTCTAACTGTTATGTTTGATTCATCAATTCTTTTTACTAACATTTGTGTCACTTCTTTTAACTTTTCCTTTTTGATAAGACTCCTGATTTGAAGCAAATTCACAATTTAAAACTTTGGTATATTATTAGAGTTCAACACCAACATATGAAAGGGTTCTGCACCAATCATAAACCATTCAATATTGTAGCTTTGTTTATTGTATGGTATAATTTAGAAACGATTTAGAATTTTCTTTATTTTTTATTTTATTTTCAATTATTTTAAGACTCGGTCATTTACAGATTTTTTAGGAGGCCCTTTTTTTAATTTATAACGAGGATTTGACATATTTAAATAAAAGAGAACGCTCCAAAAAGCTATTTTTCATTTTATGTTCGTTGAACTTTACTAGAACTTATCAGGCACACATCCCTTTGACTTTGTGACATTTAAGCTCCTTTGGTATCGGAAAGAAAGTGAATGAAAAAAAAAATGTAAAAAGTAAAATGGTTTTTTAAATTGTTTGATAAGAGAAAAAATAACAATAAGTTTTTTTTCTTGTTTGTTTGTGTAAAAAATAAAAGAAAAGAAAAAAAGATATATAGAATGACAAATATACTCTCAAATAAAAAATGAGACATTAAAATTAATTTTTTAATAAGAAATATATATATAAGTAGTCATTGTTATTATAAAAATGTGATTTTTATTTTATTCACTATAAATATTCTTTTCTTTCATTTTGTTTTATCAAGACTTTTGTTTTAACCATCCTACTTAAATTATCTTTTGTCTCTGCAGTTCAATATCATGAATATTGGTGTTAGATTTTTGGAACTTTATTTTCTAACGGTTCTCATTAATCGTATTTAGAATTAAGAAAGTCAAGCAACCCACTTTCTAATATATTTTTAAGAAAAAATAAAATATGTGTTGACACTAAAAAAATAAGAAAATTTAAAAGAAAAATAAAGTGCAATTCATGAAAAGGAAAATTGGAAGGTTTGATGAAAAATCTACCACTCATGTCTTTACTTCAAAAAAATAAAATCAACTTTATTTTAATGAAAATCAATGTCAAAGTACACATTTTAACCATGATAAGAGCTGAAGTTCCATTGTTTTTGTCTCTTTAAAAAAGTTCCACATCGATCAATACAGGCTCATACATCATATCCTTTTCCTATATAAAGAATATGTTATTAAGAAAAAAATCATAAAAAAAAATGGATCTAATGTAAAACATGAGATAATAGTATAATTTTGTTTCTTTTCCTTTGGAGTTTGTAGTGGAGACAAATGAATCAATTTTATTTTGTTTTTGTTTTTGTTTGAGCATTAAGCTCATGACAAATTGTTGTCTTGGGGTGAGTTTATTTTAATTATTTTTATACATTTTAAATTAAAAATAATTTGTGTTTTTATATTTTTAAAATAAAAAATATATTAGTTATAATTATTTAACTTAAATTTTCTAAAAATAATTATGTAGAAGTGACATTTTTCTTAATTCTTATATTTTATTGAGACACAAACTATGTCAGTTTGATTGTCTTAAAGACTTTTTATAAAAATATTTTATAAATTATAATAAATTATAATTTATTAAGAAAATAATTTATAGTAGAATGATTAATTGAACGTGACATTCTCTATGAATTGTTGTATTTTAGAAATTAAAAATATTAACACAAATAGATTTTCCATTGTAGTCAAAAATACAAAAATACGAAAGAGTACATGATCACTTCTATCGAGCTAAAAGGATAAAAAAATATTAACCTTTTTTTCATAGTTGTAATAAAATTTAATATTTTTCAAAATAAAACAATTTTTTGTAATAGTTTATTTTTTCATTTATTTTAAGGTGAGTAGTAATGCTCTCGAAGCACTGTCAAGATCACTATCTTTATTTTTGCCTGTAGGGACTAATTTAGGTCAAATATCTAAAGGACATAATCATGTAATGCCTAGTCAAGTTGACCAAAAATCAAATAAAATGCTAAAAAAGGGATTGAACTAAACAAAATTATGTAACATCAATCCAAGAATTCAATCGTGTAATTATGTTATCATAGTTCTAATAAGGGTGCAAATTCATATAAACCCAAGATTCATTAGATAATCATCTAACATTCAATCGCAGTCCCTAATTAACATGGATTCAAGCACATAATTAGTTGATTTAAGTGATTAATCGATTACCTAATATAGTAAAATCCTTAGTAAAGAAAGAACATAGTAGAATTTTTATAAGGAAAGTTTCAAGAACTCAAACCGAACTACAACCCTAGAATGGAACCTTGAATTGATAGGATAGCTTAGTCTTCCATGACAATCGTCATAGAAAATGCAACACATAAGAAGTGAGGAAATTTGCAATCCAAAAATCCTCCTAAACTAATGTGACAAGTCCCAAAAAATGTCTAACTTCTAATTAACTTCTAATTAACTACTAACTAACTATTACATGCTTTGAATGTCAAGGAAGGTGGTGGTATGGACCAGAGGAATTCGCAGCTCAAAGGCCCACCAACCAAGGTTCCAAAATTTGGGGCAGAATATAGAAAGAAAGGCCCAACAGAGTGGGTGCAGAAACCTCAACTTCACGCAGATTTTTGATACTGAAGACAATCGAACTAGGTTAAGCTCAAAAGAGAGAAATTGTAGATCTTTGTCTTAACTTTCTAAGGCTACCAAGATTATCGAATATAGAGGTCTGTAACTCCAGATATGGTCTGCACAAGATAGCAACATCATAATGAGAATTAAATCCAAAAATAAGCAAAAATTAGCAACTAAACTCAATTAAGTCCAATAACCAAAAGACTCAACAATTTCAATATTAGCTATAAAATGATATCAAATTGTCTAGTATAATGTCCAGCATAAGTAACTATTAAATGCCTAAAAAATGCTTTATAATTGAGATAAATATTTTATAAGTTATAAATATTTTGCTTAATTAATTAGAGATAATTGTTTTTAAGAAATATTGTAGGGTGCTAATATTTTTCTTATACGTTATCGATTATTAAACTTAAAATCTGGTTTCAAAGACAATTTTTCTTTTAAGGTTGTTCTAATGTTTTCTTTAATAAATATTGGTGGCAACTCCTCTATTTTTGACCTATTTTAATCGTCCCTCCACGACTCTTGTTGCTACATATGACGACTTCATTGGGAATAATTAATTATGCAGTTTTTTTTTTCTAATTTTTAAATTTATTTATCTCAACTTTCCCTTCTTTTCTTGTTTGTTTTATGGTTGTATATAGTTTTGTTTTATTGATGTATTATATGTCTTGTATTTATATATGTTTTGCATTTTTTGAATAATAGGATAAAAGACATTTTATTATATTATATGTGTGATTATTCATTATGCATATTTGGTAGTATAGGATTTGTTCCTTTCACACACTTTACTCACAATATTTTACACAAATTTATGAGTGAAGTTCTAAACCTAAACCTAAACCTAAACCTAAACCTAAGTGAAGCTTAAGATAAATAACTTAAAATAAGTAAGAGGTTGAGTATGGGTAAACTTTTGGATGTACATCCTACTTGGTTATCATGAAGTCCTCACCTAGAATTTGACTATTCCTAGACCATTATCACTTTTGATAGTTTACTTATTATTGTGATCAATATTCTAAAAAAGGATCCTTGGCTCTAGGAACTCATTTTATAATTATAAAACATATCTCGGTAGAAGCACATATTTAAATACCTCATACAACTATTGACTTAGAACTTTTGTAAGTTAATGTCACAGACAGGTTCTACTGGGACAACAAAAATATGTTAAAAACAAATGAGTTTCCACTAATATTTAGTAAGGAAAAAACATTGAAAAACTTAAAAAAATGGTTTTTGAAACCAAATTTTGAGAAGTTAATAGACTTTTATTAATCATGTCCTATGTATCTTCATGTTTAATGCAGAATCAAAATTTTGTAGTTCTTTGTGTAGAAAATATTTATGTGTTAATATTTTTAATTTTAATATTTTTACTAAGTTTAGGATTTTCGAACTGTCACAACTAATTTTTTTGTGATTACTTTTATTAAATTAAAAAAAGAACTACTTTAAAAATATTTTGAATTTTATTATAGTGGTTTAGTTTTATTTATTTGTTTTAGTTTCTGCAAGCATAAAAATAAAAATATATCAACAAATACATATTCAAATTCATCTTGATATTTAACATGATAAAATAACATAGGGATAAAAATAAGAAAATGACAATAAAATATCATAAGTACCACATAGCTTCACGACATACCCAGGAGTATATGTTGTATATATTATAATATGATAATAAAGCAAAAGTAAACATAATAAAGAAAAAAAATGATAACTGCATGACTCAAGAGATTAACCAAATAAAAGTCACATAAGAAAAAGAGATTTAGATACACAATATACCAGTAATCACAATATATAATAGAAGCACAAAATCACACGTAATAGTCATGTAATAAACAAATAATAGTCATGTGAAAACATGCCTTTTGGAAGTACTTGCATGTATAGCCTGGTGCACTAGTATTTTTATATAAAAAGAGTTGTACATTACTTATCCACAAAGCTGCACTTCTCAAATTTTCAAAAAGATGGCCAAATTCTATTGCCTAAAACTGAGGTCTAGGAAAATAGATTTGAATGATATCAGCAAAGTATTTTTAATTATTATATTTTGTATCTTAATTTAAACATTTTTTATTTTTCATTTATCAAATACATTTTTTCATCATTTTTTAATTTTTAGTTTTATATTAAAAATATATTACAAATTTCTATATATATTTTTCTATTTTTCTATTTTTATTTTTAATTTTAATATTTTTCAGACAAAATTGGCTGTATACATTCACAACACTCTATCCTTGTATTCAAATAACATAGACATGTAAAATAATAAAATAACAAAAGTCTTTTCTTCTTTTTTTTTCCTCTCTTTTTCTTATTTCATTTCATAGTGAATATCATGCATTTCTTTTTGTCACATTTTATGCATTTACTTCCATTTTGTCTAAGTTAATTCATTAACAATCATTAAAAATGTATTTAAAAATATTCATGCATAACATTGAATTGCATCACTGCATCTCATAATTCATGCATAATTTTGCATTCTTGTATAAAAAATAGCATCTGCATTAGAAAATTTTCTTAGCATACCATTTATGTATTGAATAAATTTGTGTCTAAATAGATCAAATCTAAAAAAGTTCTTAATAATATTCAATAATTTGCAATGAAATTCATGTATATAAAAAAAATTAAAATTATTTTATTTTTTCTGTGAACGTGTTTTTTCAATTTCTTTTGCATTAGTGTAGAATAAAAAATATTCTTGAAAAATCATATTTTCTGTCAGTATTTTAAAAAAGTCATTTTTTTCAAGCATATGTCATTATATTCATTATATCAATAGATAAAAAATGTGTAGATAAATATACTTTCATCATTATATTAGCATGTTTTATTATTTCATTTGGTGTTTCATCTATGCATTTTACCATAAAATAAATGTCACATTAATAAAATGATATGAAAAAAATAAAAAAAGGAAGGACTTCTTGAATTGATTGTTAATTTTCTCTGGGAGAAGTTCAACCTATCAAATCACAAATTCATGCAATTTTTGTAAAAGTTATATTGCTATTTCATGAGATAATTCATATTGATGCAATAAAAGTGATGAACCTATGACAACGATAAAACACCTTGAATAAGCCAAAAAAAATAGATAAGAGAAAATAAGAGAGGAGATGTTGCTATATCAATGACTACATGAAAAATGTAATAACTCCCAACCTCTTTAGAAAAATAAGTTCTTGAGTATTTGATAGCCTAGCTTGTTAATTGACTCATGTTAATTTTATTTGAAGTATTTATTTAGTGAACTTGTATATTTTGTTCCTCAAATCTTTTTGAGTTGTCATGTATTTTCATTTCCACTCATTATCTCAACTCTTGTTCAAAATTTTCACTTTTAAATTTTCATTTAGCTATCCTTAGAAAGGTTTTTCTATAATAATCTTTTAAAGCTCTTCTTAATTGTAGTACCCCAAAACTGTCAGGCCCAAACAACCACAATTGACTTTTCCTTAACCGATAACGATAAAATCCTGAAGATTTTATAAGTTATCAACAAGCAGCCGTCGCGGTGGCCCGCGTTGACTATCTCTAACAACTATGACAATTGTCACCATAACGGATAAAAAATCCTGGAGATTCTTGGCGATAAGGCAAGATACTCATCCCAAGAATCAGGGAATAAAATCTGTTATTCAATTCAAATTCAAACTCAACCTAAACAAAATATTTACCGGAGATGGGCTAAGATACAAGCCCATCTCACAGCCTATATAAGACCTCACTACGAATGAGCAGGGGTCGGAGATTTTTCTATTGATCGAACACTTTTCACAAAGAAAACACGAGAGAGCGAAAGCCTTGCTGAAGCAATAGGAGTGCCAGGAGGAGATACTTTTGGAAAAAGACGAGAAGACGACACGGCAAGGTCCAGGTAACTTTTCCTCCCTCTAATTGTATGAATTGAATCGCGATTAAATAGACTAAGTTAAGCATCGTAAAAACCAACTCGTCTCTAACTTACCCCTCCTCTCTCTCTCACCTTTCGCTGGGCCGAGTCCATCTCGGCCTTCACCTAAGCCTACTAAGGCAGAGTCAATCTCGGCCTCCCCTAAACTTTTCCTCTACACCTTCCCGGGCCGAGTCCATCTCGGCCCCATCTTCCATAATCTCCCCTCCTCCATGTTGGTCATAGCCGAGTCCGCCTCGGCCATTGGCTATAGCCCAACTTAGGAACCAAAGTCCAGAACTACGTGGACTTTGAATCCTCGCACATTCGAGGTACGTAGGCAAAGAGGGCACACCTCTTGCAAGTCCATTACCCCAAACCAAACCACCCCTCCAAACATAGGATTCCATTAGATATTAGAGAATATTTTGTATTGCACAATCTAAGAATGTGTGACATGTTTATTGCATATTGATATGACCTCCCTATTCTTACTGGCACCAAAACATAGTATATCAACCTAGCTAAACCTTAGGTAACTATTAGGTAACAGACGTTCTAGGGGCGCCTTGTGCCCTTGGAGCATAACCAACTTCCGAACCCTTTTGACCTGATTCCTGACCAAGCCTTATCCTCCCCCTTCTCTTGGTTTTTCGAGCGTTCCTAAAACACTGGTGGCGACTCCTTCTCAGGCTGAGTTGATCTCGGCCTACCCCTTTTACCTTCCCAATTTTGCTATCGTCACAAATTTGGTTGTGACAGATGGCGACTCTGTTGGGGATCGAACCTAGAATCTCTGGTTTCTGGGTTCCTAGAAAGTTGAGCCTTAATAGACTAGCTAGGATTGTGATTTCGATGTTATTTAATTGTTACTTATTATGTTGTTCTAAATTTTACATGTCTGGCCATGCATTCTTAGGAATATTTATTAGGCTCTTCTCCATGCCTGCTCATGCATTTTACTCTATGTCTCTTCACTACAATACATGTATTTGTTTTAACTTAGGGCTGTATATGGCCAAAAAAAAAAAAAACTTTCCTCTTGACATAGGACCAATTACACTCAAATATGCATCCTCCCCCTAGCTTAGGTAGTTTTCCCTTTAATTTGTACAAACCCTCTTAAGATTCCAATAATTAAGGGGTAGTCGTTGGATGTGCTTAGGCTAACATTTTTATTTTTGAGTGGGGTCCTATTCCCGGGCCTGAGAGTTAAGGAGTGCGGAATGTGTAGTGGAACCATGCTGAAGGGTTTCCTTTGTACTGGTGATCACGATAGTTCCACCTGGGGCTGACAGCCTTTGAAAACGATCATATTCTGGGATACTCTCCTGTCTATGGTTGCGTTCCTTAGGAGGTCTATAGACCCAAGGACCTGGTGAGAATTTTCTTTTAGCAGCTCAATTGTGAGAACCCCTGGGGAAAACCTTTCATCGCTAGGTTAGTTTTTTTAGTTGGCACGAATATCCGACTCCGAGATGGAGTCGACATGCCTTGGAAAACGTCATCTTTTGCGTTAAAAATTTCGGCACATTACTCCGAGATGGAGTCGACCTTAAACACTAATTAATGAATTAACTTTGGCTGATATGGAGTCGACCTCAACTCAGTTGACTAACATCTTGTGCCGAGATGGAGTCGGCAAAGACGAGGCCGATGTGGAGTCGGCCAGTCTCAATAAAAGCTTAAATCGAGATGGAGTCTTCTTCTCTATCATCCTGTCCCACCTTTCCTCATCATACTCTATTCTATTTCCACCCACGACATGCACTGCATTCATAATTCAAAAACTCTGCATACATCATAGATAAACTATAACAATTAACCATGGACATTTCAAAAAAATGGAAAGAGAAAATCCTAGGGACAGACGTTGGCGCTCTATCCAAGTCAAGGAACCTAAGCTCCGCTCTCTTCGCTGTTGGGCTAGTTACCTAAAAGGGCATCACCGTCGAACATTTGAAAAAAGACATGGTCAGCTCCTACAACTCATTGAGGTAGATACTCAAGTCTCGGCCATCGAGGCACTGTTCCAGTACTATGATCCACCATTATGCTACTTCACTTTCAGAGATTTCCAAATAGCCCCGACTTTGGAAGAATATGAGCGTCTATTGGGTATCCCTCTAGAGGAACCACTCATTTACTTCCCTCAAGGGCGGCCATTCCCATGGAACACCATAGCCAAGCTTCTACAACTACTGGAAACGGCGATAGAAGGGATACGAAGGAGCCGCAATGGCATAGAAGGAATATGTAGGTCCACCTTAGAAGGAAGGTTAGGACAACTTGAAAGAATGGGAGACTGGCCCACCTTCATCGACGCATTGGGATTACTGGCCTTTGGGGTCCTGCTGTTTCCACGTTTAGACGACTATATAGATACAGCGACTGTAGAAGCTTTCCTGGCCCAAAAAGAGCGGGAGAAAATCCAACCATGATCGTTCTCGCTAACACTTACTACACCCTCAACTACTGCAGAGAGAAGAGGGCAGGAAATCTTCGGTGTTGCATCCCGTTACTATATCTCTAGATTACTGTCCATCTATTTCACAATAAGAATCGGACTACTTGTCCATACAAAGACTTTCAATGGAATTGGATAAAGATAACCCCTAAAAAATAGTGGATCTGGCTCTTAGACGAAGCTTCTGAACGAACGATATGGTGGTACCCCACGTGGAACGCACGTGGACAAGTAATCATTAGCTGTGGGTCACAACCGAACATCCCTCTGCTAGGAATGCAAAGGGCCATCAACTATAACCCCCAACTAACGTTACGACAAGCAGGATACCCCATAACGCACCCTCCCTTTAGGAATTTAATTTTCAATGTAACTCTTAGTTCAATTTAATAAAAGGTTTCTCTTTCCAATTTTATGAAATGATCCACGAATAAGACATTCATACATACATGCATACTACTTATTTTTGCATCCCATTAAGTGAACTTGTAATAGGAAAAAATGAACCACAGGGGATTAGAGAGCAGCGCGCTGCGACATCGTCACCACACACGAGCAAGGACCAAAGAGATGGAGAGCGCAATCGAACAACTTGAACAACAAAACCAAGAACTAAGAATAGAAAATCAATGGTTAAAAGAAGAAGTAGAAAAAATACAAGAGCAGTTGACGAAAGGACATGTGGAGCGGATGACCAGGGTGTATGAAACCCCTAGACACCCCCTGGGTTCACACCGCAGTACGGGATGCCCCTCGGGTGGAATGATAACATGGAAAACCCACAACAACCCCGGCAACATAGAACAAGCAGGACAGTCTGAAGCACAGGGATCGGGACCCGGTCCCAGAGGAACTTTTCAACCTCCACCGTTCGAGATGGGTAGACCAGAAAGAACGAAGTGGGATTCAATAGAAGAATGCGTCCGAGCCATTGAAGGATCAGGCAGTCGTGGCCTGGAGGCACCCGACCTCTGCCTCGTCTCCAACATAGCACTACCTCCAGACTTCAAAATGCCCAAGTTCGAGAAATACAAGGGCAGTTCATGCCCCCGCATGCACTTAGCCATGTACTGCCGAAAGATGGCCACCTACCAACATCAGGACCCGATTCTGATACACTGCTTCCAAGAAAGTCTTACAGGTGCCGCCTTGAGATGGTTTGTGGGCCTAGAAAGTGGCTACATAAAAACATGGAGGGATCTAGCCGACGCATTCGTCTGCCAATATAAGTACAATGAGGACCTAGCTCCCGATCGTTCCCGCCTACAGAATCTCTCAAAGAGGGACTCGGAGGACTTCAAGGACTACGCGTAGAGATGGCGCGAGCTGGCAGCGCAGGTACACCCGCCTCTCCCTGAAAGGGAAATGGTACCCATGTTCATCGACACCCTGCTACTCCCCTACTTTGAGAAAGCAATAGGGAGCGTGGCATCCAGCTTCGCTGACGTGGTACTCATAGGAGAAAAGATTGAAACCGCCATCAAAAGAGGAAAGCTCCCATCAACTAGTAGCAGCCCCAGCTTCGCCAAAAGAAGCAATCCAGATAAGCGAAAGACAGATACTAACGCCATAACTATAGAAGTCACCAAGGCTCAAGGACAATCAAATAGGTGGTTATAGCACCCAAACACCAACACCGGGAATGAAGGGACGGCCAACCCCACCACCGAGAACACGTCCAAGGAGAACTTTCGCACCCGTCCCAATGACTTACACTACCCTACTTCCGATCTTGCTATAGAAACAGTTGATAACTACCATGCCACTTAAGCCACAGGAACCCCCCTATTCTAGGACTTACGACCCAAATGCAAAGTGCGACTACCATGAAGGGGCTGTAGGGCACTCCATCGAAAGATGCTGGACCCTCAAGCACAAAGTCCAGGTCTTGATCGAAGGGGGGTGGATCAAGTTCAAAGAGAACGAGCCCAACGTCGATACTAACCCTCTTCCTGCACATGGGGGACAGTTCATAAATACCTTAAGTCATAAAGTGGCTGGAAGAAAGGATGTTCAATCAATCAAACCACTAATCATCTGCTATGACCCCGCTCCGGGGCCCACTCCAGTCATTATTCAGTGCCCCGCAGGGCCCGCCTATAAAGACAACCATGTAGTCCCATGGTTATACTATCCCATGCCAGAAAACAAATCTGAAGTTACCAACATCACGGAGCCTGGGGGTATGACTAGAAGTGGAAGAATATACACCCTCGAAACACTAGCAAAGAAAGCTCTAGCAACAGAAAAAGCTCCCGGGCCCTCAAAGGACACGACATCCGACACAGAAGCTAGAGACTTCCTAAAGCACATCCAAAATAGTGCATGTGAGTTGATAGAGCAAATGAACAAGACCCCAGCCCGCATTTCCTTGCTCTCCCTACTGTTAAACTCAAAAAACCACAGGCACCGCCTCATTGAAGTCCTAACCCAAGCTCACGTGCCCAAAGATATAACAGTTGAAAGATTCGTGGGAATTGTCAACAATATCAGTAGCAGGGGGCAACTCACGTTCTTAGAAGAAGATCTACCGGCTGAAGGACAAGGGCACAACCAACCACTGTACATCACGGTTCGGTGCAAAGGCTACACCATTACAAAGGTCCTCATCGATAATGGCTCATCCCTCAATTTACTACCCAAATCCACACTGGATAAGCTAAAATCTGTTCTGGTCCAACTACAACCAAGCCCGGTGGTGGTAAGGGCCTTCGATGGATCCCAAAAGGAAGAATTAGGCAAAATTACCCTACCAGTCTACGTATGGCCTACCCTATTCGAAATCACCTTTCAGGTCATGGATATACGCTCCGCCTACAGTTGCCTTCTCGGTAGGCCCTGGATTCACGAAGCGGGGGCAGTACCTTCTTCCCTCCATCAAAAGGTAAAGTTCATAGCGGGCCCACATTTAATTAGCGTGCTAGCAGAAAGGGAAATAATGGTTACCACCTCTGCACCAGAAACGTTCATCGAAGGCGACGAGAACATCCAAGGAATATCGCTGCAATCATGGGAAGTTGTACCTCCAGAAGAAGAGAAGCCTATGCCACCTCCCGCTACAGAAGGAATGGCTCTCAGGGTTATGTTGAAAGATGGATACTTACCCGGCAAAGGATTAGGACCCCGCCTGGACGAAATCTCTGCCTCGATCCAAATCTCAGAAAATAAAGGAAAGGCCGGAATCGGATACCTGAAAGAAGAAGATCCTGAAGAAGATCTGGGGCTCATACTGTCAGAGCTCTTTGAGTCAGATGCCACATTTTTCGAATCAGAAATTGTTGCGACCGTTGAAGACGACCCGACCAGCCCCAAAGGAGAGATTTACATGACAGAAGAGCCCCTAGACAATTGGAAGATTGAAAAAGTGTTTAACAAGTGTCTACTTATGTAATTTTCATTTTTTAGCAGCTTTTGTCTTTGCTTTTTTGCTTTCTAGGGCGAACAAAAATAACTCGTTTTGAGCATGCATGTTTTTGAATTTAATGCACAATTTCCCTTTTTACTCTTTGTGTCCCTATGCATTCTTTCTTATACTCTCGCGTATGTATGAATCGAACCTCCGCTAAAGCGTAATCTCTTTTAAAAATGAACTAGAAACAATAAAAATGCGCCTTCAAACAATACAAAGTCTACGCTCGAAGACCCCGATCTAACTAACGAACCAATCGAAGACATAAATGCGGAAGCAGAAGCACTAATGGAGATCGAGAAGCGCATGGAATGGGAGAAACCAAAATTCCAACCGTTTGTAGAGGAGCTTGAAAATATAAACTTGGGGGGCAAAACAGAAAAGAAAGAAGTAAAGGTGGGCAAGTTAATGCCGCTGGAACCAAGATCACGCTTGATTGAACTCCTGAAGGAATACGCCGACGTATTCGCCTGGTCTTACCAAGACATGCTAGGATTGGACCGTGAAATTGTAGAACACAAGTTGCCTTTACTTCCTAACTGTATTCCGGTCCGTCAACAGCTAAGAAGAATGAAACCCGAAGTAGCCCTAAAAATTAAAGAGGAAGTTGAAAAGCAATGGAAGGCAGGATTCCTCGCAGTCGCAAAATATCCACAATGGGTGGCAAACATTGTACCTGTGCCAAAGAAAGACGGAAAGGTCCACATGTGTGCCAACTACAGAGATCTAAACCGCGCCAGTCCTAAGGACAACTTCCCTTTGCCCCACATTGATACGCTCGTTGATAACACCATGCAACATGCCTTCTACTTCTTCATGGATGGTTTCTCGGAATATAACCAAATCCTCATGGCTCAAGAGGACTTAGAAAAAACAACCTTCATCACATTATGGGGCACTTTCTGCTACAAGGAAATACCCTTCGGGCTTAAGAACGCGGGGGCAACATATCAAAGGGCCATGGTAACGCTATTCCATGACATGATGCACAAGGAGATCGAAGTATACGTGGATGACATGATCGCTAAGTCTAAGACCCCGGAACAACACATCGAAGACCTACGAAAGCTGTTCGCTAGACTCCCCAAGTACAGGTTAAGACTCAACCCGGCCAAATGCACCTTCGGAGTAAAGACAGGGAAGTTGCTCGATTTCATAGTAAATGAAAGAGGCATAGAGGTCGACCCAGATAAAGTTAAGGCCATCAGAGAGATGCCAACTCCCAGGACAAAAGCAGAAGTTCGAGGATTCTTAGGATGGGTGAACTTCATAGCCCGATTCATCTCTCAACTAACAACCACATGCAGCCCTATCTTCAAACTTCTCCGCAGAAAGCACGAACTCGGTTGGAACTCTAAATGCCAGGAAGCCTTTGAAAAGATCAAGAAGTACTTAGAAAATCCACCGGTCCTTATCCCGGCGGTCCCCGGCAGACCTTTAATCCTATACTTGACGGTGCTAGAAGAATCCATGGGTTGCATGTTAGGCCAACGTGACGACACAGGAAAAAAGGAGCATGCTATTTACTACCTCAGCAAAAAGTTTACGGACTGCGAGCAAAGGTACTTAGCATTGGAGCGAACCTGTTATGCCTTGGTTTGGGCCACCAAGAGGCTCAGGCAATATATGCTAGCCCACACCGTTTGGCTGATAGCAAAAACAGACCCCATCAAGTACATATTTGAGAAACCCGCACTAACAGGACGAATTGCAAGGTGGCAAATGGCCTTATCTGAATACGACATAGTCTACACAAGTCAGAAAGCTATCAAAGGAAGCGTCTTAGCAGAGCATCTAGTGTATCACCCTTTAAAATATTTTCAACCCCTACTTCATGAGTTCCCCGACGAACACGTCATGACAACCACCGAGACTAAGGATGAAGAATGGAGAATGTGGTTCGATGGAGCCTCCAATATACTAGGAAACGGAATTGGAGTTATCCTAGTCTCACCTGAAGACCTGTGCTTCCCCTTTTCAGCTAAGCTAGGGTTCGACTGCACCAACAATATGGCGGAATACGAAGCCTGCACCATGGGACTCTTAATGACAGCAGAACATCAGGCTAAGCAACTCAAAGTCTTCAGAGACTCAGCCTTGGTCATCTATCAACTTCGCGGGGAGTGGGAAACTCGAGATGCCAAGTTGGTACCTTACCATGAGCACATAAAAGAACTAATAGACTCATTCGATACGGTCACCTTTCACCACGTCCCCCGAGAAGAAAACCAAATGGCTGATGCCCTCACAACTCTATTAGCTATGGTCCAAGTAAATGAAGGTCAAGAGCTAACCATCCACGTACGGCAACAACCTCGCATAGATTACTGTCAGTACCTGAATATAGAACCAGAGGAATCAGACTCAGAACCGTGGTACATAGACATAAAAAGATACCTGGAAAAAGGAGAATACCCGAAAGGAGCATCAGAAAACAATAAGAGGACACTCAGAAGACTAGCTACAAGATTCCTCCTAAGCGGACCCACATTGTACAAAAGAAGCGCAAATATGACACTCTTGCGATGTGTAGACCAACGAGAAGCTAAACAGATAATAGAAGAAGTTCACGAAGGAACCTTCGGTACACACGCCAACGGCCACGCCCTGGCCCGCAAAATCCTCCAAGTAGGATATTACTGGACTAAGATGGAATCCGACTGTCACTAGCACGTAAAGAGATGTACAAAATGTCAAACCTACGCCGATCGTATCCACTCGACTCCTTCCACTCTACACAACTTCACCTCCCCATGGCCCTTCTCTATTTGGGGTATAGACGTGATCGGACCCATCGAGCCTAAAGCTTCAAACGGACACAGATTCATTCTAGTGGCCATCAACTACTTCACCAAGTGGATTGAAGCCTCCTCCTATTCTACGGTAACGCGCAGCACCGTAGTACGATTCATCAAGAAAGACATCATATGCCGGTATGGCCTCCCAACCCATATCATCACCGACAATGGAACCAACCTGAATAACAAGATGATGACTGAACTATGTGAGCAGTTTCAAATCCGCCACCACAACTCCACGCCTTATCGCCCCAAGATGAACGGAGCCGTAGAAGCAGCCAACAAAAACATCAAGAAGATAGTACAGAAGATGGTAATCACCTACAAGGATTGACACGAAATGTTATCATACGCCCTATAGGGCTACCGCACCTCAGCTCACACATCCACGGGGGCTACCCCTTACTCTCTGGTATACGAAATGGAAGCAATACTCCCAGTAGAAGTCAAAATACCTTCCCTCAGAGTTCTGGCAGAAGTAGAATTAGAGGAAGCATAATGGATTCAACAAAGACTCGATCAACTAAATATGATGGACGAAAAACGCCTAACGGCCCTTTGCCATGGTCAACTCTACCAAAGAAGAATCAAGAACGCCTTCAACAAGAAGACCAAGCCTCGTACCTTTAGAGAAGGAGATATGGTGCTCAAGAAGATACTACCAAACGTCAAGGACCAGAGAGGCAAATGGGCACCCAACTACGAAGGACCCTACATCGTAAAGCACGCCTTCTCAGGAGGAGCTTTAATCCTAACCGACGTTGAAGGGAGGGACCTCCGCTATCTAGTTAATGTAGACTCCGTCAAAATGTTCTATCCATGAAGCCTAACTCGCACCACAAGCCAACTCTAATTCTAGCAAGTCTTTCCTTTAAATAAGGCATTCTTGTAACATATTTTCCATTAATAAAAGAGCCACGTTTATATATTCATGCCTCCATTTTTATTCCCTCTAAATCGGTGCCATAATTCGCTTTCACTTCACCACTTTTATGTCAGTACGATAGGAAACCGATTTCATCTCGGTCACTCTCGGTCACCCTTAAAACTAATTCCATCTCGATAAACTGGTGCGTTGAGAGGCCGACTTCATGTCGGCCAAATCAGCCTCTTCCAAGGACCGACTCCATTTCGGTCAATCTAACCCCTTTGGGAAGAAAACTCCATTTTGGTCCAAAGACTTAGAAAATTTTGAAAGTTAACTCAATTCAGAACTTAGGAAAATTACAAAAGCTTACATCAATCCGAGATGAACTTGTCTCGACCAAAACATCCATGACATCATTCCGAGACCAATTCGTCTCGGCCAACAGCTCTACCATGGCTCAACAAAGAAAAGAAGACTCAGACTAACAAGCCATCACAATCCGACATGAAGGCATTCATCAGATTCAAGTTCAAGACATCATTGGTCGTCCCGAGTAGAGCCAATGGTCGGCTACCAAATTCAATTCATCAGTCATCAGATTCAAGACATCGCTAGCCGCCCTGAGTATAACCAGTGATCTCAAGTTCAAGACATCATTGGCCGCCCCGAGTAGAGCCAATGATCAGCTACCAAATTCAATTCATTAGTCATCAGATTCAAGACATCGCCGACCACCCTGAGTAGAACCAGTGATCTCAAGTTCAAGACATCATTGGCTGCCCCGAGTAGAGTCAATGATCAAAAATCAATTCATCAATCTCAAGACATCGCTGGCCGCCTTGAGTAGAGCCAATGATCTCAGTCATTAGTTATCAAGATCAATACATCAGTCATCAGCTATCAAGATCAAGGCATCAGCTATCAAATTCAAGTCACCAGCTATCAAGATCAATACATCAGTCATCAGCTATCAAGTTCATCAGCTATCAAGATCAAGTCATCAACTATCAAGATAGAGTCATCAGCTATCAAATTCAAGTCATCAACTATCAAGTCCAAGTCATCAGGCAGTAGTTACCAAATTTGAAATCTAGCTGGCCAAGTAGAGTCAACAACCTTAGTTTAAGTTTAAAACATCAAGTCATTAAAACTCTAGGACAGAATCTTATCCAAATCAACTGAAACCTAGAAACTAGCCTAATACCTCCTCAGCCTAGAACCATTCGACAGAATCTTATCCAAATCAACAGAAGCCTAGAAACTAGCCTAATACCTCCTCAGCCTAGAACCATCCCTGGATTCTTTATTTATGCCCATTAGGGGGCATCCCTAATGAACACAAATAAAGAGGGGGCAACTATAGTACCCCAAAATTGTCTGGCCCAAACAACCACAATTGACTTTTCCTTAACCGATAACGATAAAATCCTAAAGATTTTATACGTTATCAACAAGCAGCCGCCGCGGTGGCCCTTGTTGACTACCTCTAACAACTATGACAATTGTCACCATAACGGATAAAAAATCCTAGAGATTCTTGGCGATAAGGTAAGATACTCATCCCAAGAATCAGGGAATAAAATCTGTTATTCAATTCAAATTCAAACTCAACCTAAACAGAATATTTACCGAAGATGGGCTAAGATAAAAGCCCATCTCGTAGCCTATATAAGACCTCACCACGAATGAGCAGGGGTCGGAGATTTTTCTACGGGATCGAACACTTTTCACAAAAAAAACACGAGAGAGCGAAAGCCTTACTGAAGCAATAGGAGTGCCGGGAGGAGATACTTTTGGAAAAAGACGAGAAGACGACACGACAAGGTCCAAGTAACTTTTCCTTCCTCTAATTGTATGAATTGAATCGCGATTAAATAGACTAAGTTAAGCATCGTAAAAACCAACCCCTTTCTGGCTTACCCTTCCTCTCTCTCTCACCTTTCGCTGGGCCGAGTCCATCTCGGCCTTCACCTACACCTACCGAGGCCGAGTCGATCTCGACCTCCCCTAAACTTTTCCTCTACACCTGCCCGGGCCGAGTCCATCTCGGCCCAATCTTCTACAATCTCCCCTCCTCCATGTCGGTTATGGCCGAGTCCGCCTCGGCCATTGGCTATAGCCCAACTTAGGAACCAAAGTCCAGAACTACGTGGACTTTGAATCCTCACACATTCGAGGTACGTAGGCAAAGAGGGCACACCTCTTACAAGTCCATTACTCCAAACCAAACTACCCCTCCAAACATAGGATTCCATTAGATATTAGAGAATATTTTGTATTGCACAATCTAAGAATGTATGACATGTTTATTGCATATTGGTATGACCTCCTTATTCTTACTGGCACCAAAACATAGTATATCAACCTAGTCAAACCTTAGGTAACTGTTAGGTAACAGACGTTCTAGGGGCGCCTTGTGCCCCTAGAGCGTAACCAACTTCCGAACCCTTTTGACCTAGTTCCTGACCAAGCCTTATCCTCCCCCTTCTCTTGGTTTTTCCAACATTCCTAAAACGCTGGTGGCGACTCCTTCTTAGGCCGAGTTGATCTCGGCCTACCCCTTTTACCTTCCCAATTTTGCTGTCGTCACAAATCTGGTTGTGACATTAATTATTCAAAATCAAGATGTATGAGAGAATATTTTAAAACTTTCATATTGGAAAAGTTCATCATGTTTAGATATTTATCCACTCTTTTTGCCTGAAGTTTTTCCATTGCAAGTCTTTTGAGCAAATAAAAATACAAGAAAAAGTAAAAATTAAAAAAAAATGTAGGGGAAAGCATGTTAGGCTAAAATCCATACAAGTAATATAAGCAAAAATTAGGACAACAAAAAAGAAAAAAAAAGAAATATGTACAAAATTAGTCAAGTTTTGTCTTAGAACTAGCATTTATGAAAATAAATAGTCATGATTTAAAATTATGTATTGCTATTTTTCTCTACCTAAAAAAATTATTATTCATTATTACCCCATTTGAGCCTAAAATGATAAAAAAAAATTCATTCACATTATCTCAAACAAGGATCATCTCTAAATTAGGAGGCATCATAGTGTTCATCAAATCTAGCTAACTCATGATCTCATCAAAGCAATGAGAAAGACAAAAAAAAAACAAAATAAAAATGATCCAAAAGGAATTGAAAAGTGATGTTTGAAGCACAAAGAAAAAATTGAGAAAAAAATGCAAAAGAAAAAAGGCAAAGTAAAATGTTAGATGTGACACTATGCTAGAGATCCTTATTTTGAATAAACCTTCGAACATTATTTTGAGTCTTATACATTTTTTTTCATAACCCTTTTACCCACTGGTCACGTTAAAAGTCCAATAAAGTTCATACTAATAAGAGATTGACTATTCTGGTTTTCTTAGATTTTAGTTTTAAGAAAACATAAATTGACTCTATTCATTATTGTTAACATGCCTTCTAAAAAAATGAGAAAAAAAAAAGTCAATTCTCAAAAAGCTTGTACATTTGATTTTTTTTTCCAAAAGAGATTAGCACTAGGGAAAAATCTTTTCCTGGCCAATAATTATTGTCTATCATGCTCATTATGCGTAAGGGTCATTCAAGCAAGGACAAAAGAATCTAGACTAGGACAATCCATATGACATCCTAGGCCTATTCACTCGAGTTTGACCTAAGACAATCCGTGTCATTTTGTTTCATCATCTAATTCTACCCTTTTAATCTAAATAGGGAATTTACTCCGTCTTCTGTTCCACTTTCAGTTCATCTTTTGATTCTATTATTTGAGATTAAACTATGGTAACCATTTCCATCTTTGTTTCATCCTTCAATCTCATACTCTAGAGTATAAAATGAGTCAAATTCTTCTATCTCGTCCTACTCTTTAATCCTATTCATACAGAGCTAAATTGAGGCAATTATTTGACCTTCAATTTCATTACTCTACCAATTTGACCTCAAATTGAAGCAATCACTCAATCCTCCATTCCATTCATATTCTCCATTTCATTGCAAGCTAGGGCAACTCTTATATTTTTCCTCTACATTGGGGAAAACTCATATTTCTTAAACTAAGGCAATCACCTGGTCCACCTTCCAACTCCATCAAGTGTCTCATGCTCTTTTTGATATAAAAAATCATCAATTTCTTCTTCAGCCTATTTTTTAGTTATGAACATTGACTAAGTGATGCTTAAAAAAAAGATAACAAGGAGATTATTCCTCTTAATTAACATGTGAGACCAAAAAGAGTTCAATTAGCTTAAGTTGCCTATCATAAAAGATGATATTTAGTTGATAATGATTCCATGAATTCAATTAAAGAGAAAAAAATAGTCAACAAAAATGAATTTGTTTTCTCCAAGGTAAACAATCAAATCAAAGTATCATTCTCTACATAAAAAGAGAAAAAATAAAAGTTTTTGTCAATAATACCTCATGATCATCATTTTATATCATATCAAGTATCAACCTTCATCAATACATTGACAACACATTCAAATTTCATCTTGCAAGAAAATCAATCCATTGTTTCATTCACAATCTTGCATACCAAGCATCACAACAATCTTTTACATGTCTACATTTATATCCAAGTCAGGTTGCTAGCCTGCACCTCCATCCAAGTTAGGGTACTAACCCACACTTGCCTCTAAGCCAGGGTACCAACCACACCTACATTGTCTTTATATTTCAAGTTTTGATGCTCATTCTCTTTACACTTTGAGCATTGATGCTTAGTGTCTTTACATTTTGAGCTCGACGCTTTAACCTTTTTATATATGGAGTCCATGTACTCAGTGCATTTATAATATTGAGTCCATGTGCTCATTGCTTTTATAATTTTGAGTCCCCATACTCATTGCATTCAAAATTTTGAGTTGTCGCACTCATTGCATTTAAAATTTTGAGTCCTCGTACTCAATGCATTTATAATATCGAGTATCAATGCTCATTGCTTTTATAATTTTGAGTACCTGTGCTCACTACATTTAAAATGCTGAGTCCCAATGCTCATTGCATTTAAAATGTCAAGTCCTTATTACATCTACATCTTAAGTCCCCATACTCATTGCATTTGCATTCCAAGGTCCTTGCGCTTGTTGTTTTTGTATTTTGAGTCCCCATGCTTGTTGCATTTACAATTTTTAAGTCCTCACATTCACTGCATTTAAAATTTTGAGTTCTCATGCTGTTAAATTTTGAGTTCTCATGCTGTTAAATTTTGAGTTCTCATGTTGTTAAATTTTGAGTCCTTGCGCTCTTGCATTTACAATCTTAAGTCCTCATGCTTGTTACATTTACATTTCGAGCCCTCATGCTTAATACATTTACAATCTCGAGCTCCTATGCTCATTTCATTTATATTTTGAGTTTCTGTACTCACTACATTTAAAATTTTGAGTCCCTACATTCAGTGCATTTACAATCTTGAGTCGCGCCACACTCGTTACATATACATTTCGAGCCCCCAAGCTCATTGTATTTACAATCTTGAGCTCCTATACTCATTGCATTTACAAATTTTGAGTCATCGTGATAATTGTATTTAAAACATTAAGGCCGTACATTCATTGCTTTTAAACTTTAAGCCTGATATCAATTGTTTTTACATTTCAAGGCCCTCGTGCTTATTGTTTTTACATTTCCAAACTTTTGTGTTTGCTGTCTTTTAAGGCTCTTGGCCCTGATTTTTTACATTTCATGGCCCCCACCTCGGGCCTATTGTTGTTTTACCAGTCAAGGCCCTTGTGCCTATTAAGATCTTGAACGAAATTAGGATTTGTATATTTACTTATCTTTTACTACAATAATATGAAAGCATTAGTTTTTTATATTATCTAGTAAATACTAAGTAAAGAGGAGCATCTGTTTGACACCCAATTTTGTCTAGGTAACATGAAAAATGAGAAAATTTAAAAGAAAAATAAAGTGTAAAAAGAACAATTTTTTTAAGAGCTTGTTTTTATCATGAAAAGATGACATTGTAACTTGACATATAGTTGTCCATTTAAGATGTTCTTGGCATCGTTGGAAAGCTTATTGAAAAATCTACAACTTATGTCTTACCTCAAAATCCAAAATCAACATCTATCTTAATGAAAATCAACCTCAAAGTAGGTCCTTAATCATAATAAAAGCTCAAGTCTCATACTTTCCATCTCCTTTAAAAAGTCTCACATCAACCAACACAAGCTTAGGTATTCATTCCTTCTCCTATATAAGGAGTAGGCTATCAATAAAAAAATCAACAAAAAAAAAGTTGGGTCTAATACAAAGTATGAGATTTTTCATGGTATAACTTTTCTCTTTTGGAGCTTCCACCAAAGACATTACGTGACATTTTCTTAATTCGTAAATTGTGACAATTTGATAGTCTATATATTTTTTTTAATAAAACATTCTATAAATTACAATTAATTAAACGTGACATTCTTTTAATCTCAAAATTTAAGGATCAAGACAATTTGATGTCCAAACTCTTTTCTAAAATAAAATTTAGAAACAAAATTAAATTGTTACAAAATAAAATAGTTAAAATGTTCTAATGGATTGACTACTCCTCTGTTAATTCTATTTTTGGGACGTATAAATTGTGACAGTTTAGAAATCTTAACTTTAATAAACATATAATAAAATTAAAAATATCAACACACAAATATTTTCTACCCAAAAAACTAAGTAATTCTAATTCTCCATTGCACCTGAAGATATGTAGGAACATGAGATCACTATTGTCGAGCTAAAAGAATAAAAAAAGATTAACCTTCTCTTTTTCATAGTAGTAATAAAATTTCATCTTTATCAAATTAAAGAAATTCTTTTGTAATAGTTTATTTTTCATTTATTTTAAGGTGAGATAAATATTTTATAAGTTATAATAATTGCTTAATTAATTAGATGTAACCATTTTTAACAAATATTGTAGGATGTTAATACTTTTCTATGTATGATCATCTCTTAAACTCAAAATCTAGTTCCAAAAAATTATTTTTCTTTTATGATTTTTCCAATGTTTTTCTTAAAAAATATTGGTGACTACTTCTCTGTTTTTAACATACTTTCATTGTCCCGCCATAACTCTAGTTGTGATAGTAGATGACAATGTAAAACATTTATTTACCTTGTCAGCATCACCATTAACCTCTTATTTTAAACACATTTTCTTATATTGATTGGAATTTATTAAAAATCATAAAATTTATAGATTTCACATCTTATTTAATGAATCTCTATCATATTTTTTTATTTTTTAATAAATTTTAATAAAAAATAAATAATATGTTAGAAAGTGTATTGCTAACACTCCTCTTTAGAGTTTGGTGTTAAAAGTTTGTCCATCCATCTTTATTTGCCCATTTTCTCAACTTTTTTTATGTGTTAGTTGTTTCAAAGTTCCTTTTATGATTTCTATAAAGTATATTTTATTTGACAAAAAGTAAAGTGCATAAAAAACAAAAAAGAAAAAGAAAAAATTTATAACAAGTACAAAAATACACAAAATGCAAATACAAAGAAAAAAAATGCAGTAGTTATAAATTTCAAGTGAATTTTTGGTCATAAATAATCCTCGATATATGTTTTTCTCTATTACCCAATTTGTATCTTTTGTGTGATATATTCATTAATTTCTCTATCATTTTGCAATATTGGTCTAAGATACTTAAACTTAGAAATTAACATGTAGTATGTATTTTCTCTATTTTTGTACCTCCAAGTCATATTCATCCCTTTTTGTTAAAATTGCACGCATATACTTATTCTAATGTTTGTCTCCAAAGCTTAAGTTTAGAGTTAACATCTTCCCTTGACTCCTCGATCAAAACTATAGCATTAAAAAAAACAAAAAATAAATAAATGTGTGATGTTGATAGTTTATATATCCCTAAGAAGCACATTTAAGACTAAATTACACAAACAAGGACTCAAGGCTAAACCTTAATGTAAACATATCTTTATAAGAAAGTTCTTTGTCTAGCTTCTAGGATTTCTCACACTAAAAATTACTCCATTATCTATGTCTTGTATAGCCTAGACATATGTCACTTAAACACTTTACTTTTCCAAATTATTAAACAACACTTTTCTTCATGCTTAATCATAATTTTTCAAGTCAATAAAAAACATTTGTAAGTCTTTATCTTTACTTCGATACATTTTCATCAACTATCGTAGAATATAAATAGCTTTTATTGTAGACCTTCTTGGCACAAATCCAAATTGATTCTTCAAAATCCTTACCTCTTCTCTTAATCTATATTTCATCACATTTTTTCATAATTTAATAGTGTGACTTTATCCCTGTGTAGTTTATACAATTCTAAATATTTTTTTTCATATATATATATATATATATATATATATATATATGTAACAACAAAGGTGTTCGTCCTTCACATATTTGACATTTTCTTAGATATCAAATTTTCATTAAATAGCATAATGAGTCAAATGATATCTTGTTCTCTTATATATTTCCAAAGTTGACTAGGAATATAATAAACCAATATTTTGTATATTATTCCTTTATTTTTGGGTAAAATTCTTAATATTTTTTACATATATCACACATAATTCACCTTTTTTTTTAGATTAATGCATTAGATACTCACAACATAAAAAGGAGAAAATGCAACAAAAATCGAGATTTTTTGTCCAAAAAAAAAGAAGTCGTAAAAGACTAGTACTGTCATGCAATGCCAAACACAATCACCCTAAACGATGTCTAGTACGTCCATGCCAAACCCAACATACTCGTGCACTTGTACGAAAGACACGCAGCATGACTATGCTCAATTGTGCACACGTATGCACCATCACGAAAGACAGATAGCAAGATCGTGCTCAACTATGCACGCCTATGCAACCCCACTAAAGAGGTCCACTTCACATATTATAAAAGGGGTAGCTAGGGAGTTGGAAAAATACATTCCAAGACATCCTGACACATGTCATTGCATCCCATCACTCTCCAACACTCCATAATTCATTCTCTCCATCCTTCTAGTGTTCTTCTCGACTCTAAAACTCCACAATACAAAGAGGAGGAGCGAAGCCTCTAGCTTCTACAAGTTTTCAATTTTTTTTCTTTGTTTGCTTATTTTTATTTTATCTATCTTTTATCTTGTGTATGGGTAGCTAAATCGTTTACAAGGATTATGATGTAGTTGTGCTTAGAAACTTGAACTTTTTTTTAATGCAATTTTCTATTTCATGCCTTTTACTCCTTAAATTATCTTATCGCTTCTACTATTTTTGCATGTTTAATCAACTAATTAGAAGCAATCGTAACTTAGTTAATTAGTAGAACTAGAGGTTAATTGGGTTTAGGGGAACTGCATGACTAACCTCTTCCCTTATACTTCTAATTCCACTATTAATAGTCGGCTTTTACAAACCTCAAACTTGCTTAAGGTTGTGTTTCTAAATGACTAAATAGGAATCATCCCAAGGTAAAAATTATAAGGGGTACTAGACCAAGGTACCTTACTAGAATTAATAAGTAAAAATAGTAAAACAAGGAGGTAGGATAAGAGAGTTGCATAATACTGAGGTTGAGGGGGAGGGAACATAATGAAACAAGAACCCTTAATTCAAAAATACTAGAATTCTTCTCATTTTCTTTCTTACTTTTTTGCTTTATTTGTTTCTTCTATTTTTCTCACAAATCTTTCCCAAAATTGATTGTCTAAACTACATAAATAATTCTTGGAAATTGACATGTTAGTCCCTTAGGTACGATATTTGGACTCACGTCCTTATTACTACTACGATAGGGTATGCTTTCCTTTGAGCATTTTCTAAATCGCATCAAAATACCATAAGGGCCAACAACTTTACTAGTATCCATCCTTTTAAGGATTTCTTTTACCTCTCCAATAAATTTTATGATAGCAAGTCGAATTTTGGCGTCCTCTTGGGCTTATAATCTTTGTTCATCATTAAAAAGATGATAAAAGTAGTTCTTCCATCTTTCTTTGATATCTTGATTTACTATCAAAACTTTTCCTTATACATTTTACTTGATCCAAATCTCTTGATTTTCTTTCTTATTTTTGGCAATCTTATATATCTTACGTTATTCTTTTTTTTTATGGCTCAAGATCTCCATATAGCCTTACAATACTTTGTCCAATTTTCAATGTTATTGCACACATATAAGGCCTTAAAACACTCATTTTTGTAATTTACCCTCTCTTGATCACTTTCATTCCACCACCAAGATTTCTTATCTCTTAATTCAAAATCTTTTAATTCACCTAAAAATATTTTTAACAATCCTCCTTATCTTCTTAAACATCTCATCCTAGATAAGGTTAGTACTACCTTGTGATTCTTAACTAACTTCCTCCAATGATTTCTTAAAAGTCATATTTATCAATCTTAAATTGCCATCATTTGTTATTTAGATTTGTAACTTGTCACACTTTTTGTTTATGACTCTTAAAATGAACAACAAGGATCAAGAAGGGAAATTATGCTGTAAAACTCTAGAATCACCTTGCAATCCTTAAAATTTTATTGGAGCTTTAAAGCTTTTTTATGGGAACTTTTTACAAAAAAACAAAAACATTTTTTCTTGATTAGATGTTCTTCCTACTTCTTGAACAAGTGTTGATAATCTTGAAATCATATATGCCTTGGAAAAACAAGAATGAACTTGCCTTCCTCATTTAGATCTCCAAAATTAAAATCGTCACGGACTCTTGTAAATTACCTTACATCATTATCAACATGTTCATTTAAATATCTGCCTTTAAAGATTTTTTTTTCTCTCGTAGAAAGTCTCCAACAAATCCCTCCAAAATTTTTGACCACTTTTCTTTTAAAAATTCTTCACATCTTAGTTGTAATTGTGGTGCATAAACATGATGATATTGATAATCTCTTGTCCATTCATAAATTTTAAAGATATAATTTTATTATTAATTACAAAATAATGAATGAACTAGTGACCAAATTTAACCTTAAAAATATTTTTTTCTCACTAATACTTAGCTCACAATTTTAGTGACAATTTTTTTAAATTACATATAAATTATATATCATCACTAATTTTAATTTGCCTTACACCTGGCCAACTCTCATTTAAATTCTTATCCACAATAATACTCACTTCTTTCTTTAATTTCCTCTAGGTTTCCGTGTAGCAAAGCTTAAATGTTATAGTAGCTAGTTCCTTAGGCTTTTTTTCTAGCCCATCTATTAATCATATTGACCCATCTCTTTCATAAACTTACTTGTCAACATGCCAATATTCCATTTACCAAAGTTGACAAAGCATTCCTTGACTAATTTCTCCTTGTTGTACAAAAAGTATGAGAATCCTTATTCATTTAATACTACATTCTAGAGTCAATGTATCAGTTGTAACTCGTTTAACATTATACAAAAGGCATATAACATGTTACTTCTAACTAGCATTAGCGCACATGTAATATATCTCATGAGTGATTCATGTTTCAAAGTCGAAAAGTCTTATATTGATTCCTCTTTATTTGAACGTGAGACGATCAATATGAAATAGATAAATTATTTTATTTTAATAAATATTCTTTAATTTAATATAAAAAAAAATGTGAGCTGATTAATATCATAAAGTTTCTCAAATATATCTCTATATAACTAGTTATTGTAACCAAACTACATAGTTGAATTCAAAATATTATCGACTTTAACTTCCGTGAAACTTCACAATTTTATCTTTAAAAGACACTTTAATGAGTTAAAAAAAAATATGTTTATAAATTATTCTTGATTTTGACTCATAAACTATATAAGATTTTATATATATATATATCAAAATAAGCTCTTCAATCGAGATTAAGAAACAAGAGTAATTTAAGTCTTTCTTCTAGTATCAATGTTTCAATCTTAATTACAAAGACATTAAGACTTTCACTCTTTTATTGACGTTTCACTCCTTTCTTCACGTGTCGAACTGGAGTCATTAATACCAAAATGCTTAGCACCTTCTCAAAATCGCTTCTATAATAAGTCAATCCCTCGTTAGCCAGTTTGTGTAAATATTGCTACACAATTAGCAAGCTGAGCAAAATTAAAATGAAGATTTTTATGTCATACAACATGAACTACGTAAATATCAACTCCTTCGAAGATATATAGAAGTTTCCATTCTAGGGTAATTTGCTAACGGACATTATATAGTGCCACTATAAATTTGTATTAAGATTGTTGGTCTTCTTTGGGGACGAGTCTTTCGTCAATTCTAAACTAAATGTTTGAGTGAACACAATTTTGTGTACTTTTGATACTTTTAGTTTGGTTTATATGTAATTTTTTTTTTTGTTAATTATTAATTATTATTAAAATTTAAATATTTAGTTTGGTTCTGATGTCAATTTTTTCAATCAAAATCATCCGAATTATTATTTTCTATTTAAATATTTATTATAAATTTAAAATATTATTTTTTATCAGCAAATTAAACATCATACTATAAAATTTATAATACTTATACAACCTACTCAACTAACTAGACTAAACTCACTAGTCATAAATTTGGAATATGAAAGAATTTTAAAAATTTAGAAGTTAATTTAGTAAAAACTTAATAAAAAATTAAAAAAATTATAGGACATCAGATTAAAGGTTTGAAAAAAAAAGAGAAATATAAGTTTTCTTTTGAGTTTAAATTTGATGTTTTAATTTATAAGTTTAAATTGGTATGTATGCTTTTTTTATATTTATAAGCTAATTAAATAATTTACAAAATATTTTTATTTCAATAAGTTACTAATAACTTTTAGTTAAAATTTAACTTCTTATCTTTCATCTAACCTGTTAGCTTTAATTTCTTTTATCATTACCTATGTTTAAATTTACGTACAAATCTCTTCTGGCCATAGTATACAATTATGCTAGCTCTCGCAATTTAATTAGTTACACGTAGATACAATCACGTCTAAGAATTAATACCATCGATACTAGAATTTTAGAACACTCAATTACATTACAACAGATCTAAATTATCTATATCTTGTATATATTATTTGGAATAATTGAAAACAGATCTAAATTATCTATATCTTGTATATATTATTTGGAATAATTGAAGTGAGTTGTGCAAAAACTTTTAATTATGTGAATTGTGATAATTCTAATTTTAATTTATCAGTTACTTGTTTCATGACTTTAATTTGAGTCACCAATCTAATTCTAGAAATAAAAATACCAACATTAATAATGAATTTGATTCCAGCATTGAATAGATAGTGGATAAAAATATTTAGCTATCTATAATAAAAATTACATTAGTAGGAATATAAGCGAAAACATCTCTTGTTTGGGTTTCAACTATTGATAAAATAGTCATACTTCCTTGGTCTGAGAACTTGATTTAGCGGCTCTTTCTAAAAGACACAAAATGCAAATAAAAAACATTCCCTTGATAAGCTTTGTGACCAAGTGGTCTCCATAATTCTATGCTTGTTTTGAGGGATCGTCGATAAATAATTAAAGTGTGACATTCATAGTACATAAAATATTTAGTCAAAGCTACTCCTATATAAGGGGTGAGGTATTGTAACGTAGTTGGAGAATTCACGACATCATGTAAGTGCATACACAAAGATCAAAGATATATGTGATGAATGAGAACTTCCTCTTGAACCCCCTCAAACATATTGATTCTTTAATAGAACAATTGTTACAAAGCACTTGGAGTTAAGTGGATATCATATCCTTTTTTAAACAGACAAGTAACCTAATATTCATCCATAATGAATATTAGACACATTAGGTCCTATACATAAAATCAACACAATTGTTTATTGGTTTGGCCCAATAAACACATATATACAAGGTGATTCTCAAAGTCCAAAACATTTCGCTTGATAAAATTAGGCTTACAAGGCAAAATATATTAGTTCATACAAATTCATATTTTAATAAAACAAATTACAACGATCAAAAGAAGATCAAATAAAGAAAATTTTAACATCATGCACATACATATCATAATATTACTAGTGATTTTGACTAAATTATAATTTTGGTCATTTATCTAATAGTATAATTTCGTTTTGGTCCTTTATGTTTTAAAATATTTATTTTAATTTTTAACTCTCATATTTAAGTCAATGCTATCCTATACAATCCCAACAAAAAAAAATCATAAACAAAGTAAAAATTATATGAAAATTGAGTATAATAAACATTGAAAAACTAAAAAATCTCATATTAAATTCACTTTAAGATACTCATAATATTTACTTTTCACGCAATTTTTACAAATATTTATAATTTTTTTCTAAATATTAATCGAGTTACATAATTTTTACGTAAATAAATCTAATAAAATAAATTTTACGTATTAAAATAGTTAAAAAATATTTAATATTATCTCTTAAAATAAAAAAACGATATTTTTGCAATGGTGAGTTGGTAAAAATATCAGCAGACACATAGAACGAGGCGAATTTGATTACTTGAGTAGAAAAAGACGTTTTCGTAGACAACAATTTAGCAAGACCTTTCATTTGTATGCAGGGAAGGTAACCAATGGATCCTTTCATTGATCCTGACGTGTCATGTCTTGATTGTGACAAATGACATTCATTGACCTACCACTTCAATTCATTTCTCCTTTGATCACATATATGGAAGCTTCCTTAGTTTAGATTTTGAGGTTTTGGACTGAAACAAACATAACTACTCACTTTCTCACATGAGGTTATAAATTTAGGAAAGTGAGACATCGTTTGCCTTGCTTAAAAAATCTCATTTATTACTAATTAATTTTAAACTAAAATCATGATAATTTATAGTTGATCTTAGTTAATAGTCTTCAACTATTTAATTTCTTCTAGAAAGTCATGTACGTTTTGTCTCTCGAGAGTGGATTTACCCTGAATGAGAACAATAGTATTGCCATTATGCAACTATTAATCACCATCTATATCTATATCAGGGGCCAGGATTTCCAGTAGTCGCCTTATATGATTGTAAGGTCCTGCATTCATAATTCAATTACTCAAATTTTCTTTTGTTTATATTTTATTAGTTTTTAATGTATGAAAAGATAATTAACGGTAGAGATTTTTTATTTTTATTTTCTCTCCATCTACGTGGAATCTAATTCTCCATATCATATCCTTAATTATTCAACAACTTTAATATTATTGATGAGGATTCTCGAATTGGTCGAGATAGAGACGTAAGCAGCTCTTGATAATATGCAAATTCTGTCGCTATTCCTCAATCATTTTATAATAACATTATAAAATTATAATTATTGATTGAGTGTGATGAATTTAAATCATTAGACTTTATTTAATTTAAAAATACATTGAATTTTTTTATAACATAGACTAATTTTTTATTATTTTTTAATTGAAGTGATATATTTATAAATTATTTTAAAGTTTTTATATAATATACATTGTCATATCTGTTTGAGTTCTCTTACTCACCTTTCATAGACTATTTATACTATCTTATCCCCTTTCTGAAAAATCGATTAGGCTCTGATACCATTCTGGATTATATGCCTATCATAGGATCAACAATGAGTATTATTTCCAAATTAACAGAGAATATTACCTTATAATCAACAGAGATAACCGGTTTAGAGTTCTAGCGCCCCATTGGCATATGACTCATTACGGTCTTTCCCTATTTTTCATAAGATAAATATTCTTTATCTTTCCAGAAGCAAATACTCTCTATTTCTCCTACGATAAGTATATCGTTAGATATGGGATCATTGATCCGAAGCTTTCTGATACACAAGATCCTCAGAAGAGGCGAGTGTAAAGCATACTTGCATCTTACTCAGGGGTCTAATAGCATAAATAACCTACTAAAGGTTTTCAGAGAAGAAGAGACTTAGAAATGAAACATGTTTGATAAAACACGCTGGATAATTTTTATTCTGCCTTGCATATCATACAAGATCCCCTTATATAGCCGAGGGAAAAGGAAAACCTTATCTCTTAGACAAAGGGATAAGGGATAAGGACTATTAGACTGTCTGCCATGACAAAGGACAACTAGCAAAATGACAAGGACAGCTAGCATAAACGACAAAGACAGCTAGCATAGACTTAGACAGAGGATAAGATCAATTACATTCTGACCTTATCTTTTACAGTGAAATGATACAAACAGTAACAGTAAATTACATTATGATAAACATTATTTTGACACCTGTTCTTCCACATGACATGTTTCTTCTGGTAAGAAATATTTTGCGGTGGTCTTTGATGATCTTGTCTGTTGTCCATTACTGCTAGATGGGATTAATCTGTGGAGATTATCAGGAACAGTATCTGCAGGAGATCTTTTGATGGAATTCATTTCCCTGAGATGAGTAGCTAATTGTAGGTGGTAACTTTCATCTAATGGATAATCTTCAAAGCTTCCCCATGAATAGGCGACATTGTGTGAGCCAAGTTGACCTTCCGTGATCTGAAAGTATGGTCTGTGAACCATGAAGATAGAAACTAGAGGAGGATATTCTTCATTTGGGATTCTCCTTCCTTCTTCAAATATCATGATTCTCCTGAGTTCAGTTCTCCACCATTGTAATGGAGAAAACCATTCTAAGACTGTCCAGAAAAGAAAATGTTCTTTTTCTGGATTCATCAGGATATCATAAGCATCTTTGGTTTTGAGAGCTATAGGTATATAATACTGAACTGTTTTACACCAGATAGCCCATATTGTTGGTTCACATAAATCCCAGCCAATGTCACATAATAACTCAAAAACACCTCCATAAAGATTCTTTGGGTTGAACATGAAAGAGGAGGTTAATTTGTACTTCATAGTTTGATGGATGAAGTAGAAATAATGAGTTTCTGCATACTCCAAGATTTCTAAAACTGTATTGGGATTCAGACCAGGTGGGAAAACCTTACTGGTTTTTACTAGATTAGATAATGACTTCATCATAAAGATCAATGGAAAACTGTGAGATGATGAGATTATTTGAATAACCTTATTAGGTCTGGACAACATGTCAGGGATGAGGTTGTTGGCTCCTTTGATGTGTTTTACAGAGAAATTGTATTTCGAAAACCAGTCTTTCAGTCTAAGGATCTGTGGGTCAGGTGGCATCTTATTTTTGAACTCCAGTAACTTTGGGAAGGATGAATTATCCATCTGAACTTCGAACTGAAAGCTCCTTAAATGAAAATCAAACTTCTTGATTCCATTTTTTACAGCAAGAGCTTCTTTGAAGGTAGTGTGATAATGTTTTTCTCCTTCCTTGAACTGACCACTTGCATGACCGTAGTAGTATTTCTTGTCTCCATTTTTTTCTATCAAGACTGCCCCCCAATAATTGTCACTAGCATCAGTTTGAAGAATACGGTCTCCTTCTTCGGGAATTTTTAACGCTGGAGGAGATTGTGCTATTTTTTTCAGCTCTTGAACAGCACTGGTCTGCTCTGACCTCCAGGAAGGAGGATCTTTCTTTAGAAGCCTTGATAGCACATTGGTGTACTTTGCCACACGAGGGATAAAATCCCTAATATAATTTACTATTCCCAAAAACTGTTGGATCTGTTTGATAGTCAAAGAATGATCAGGGAACTTTAATAATTCTTCAGCAATGTGTGGTTGTGGCTGATAACACCCTTGCGAAAAATGCATTCCCAGAAAATCAATTTATGATTTAGCCAAATAAATCTTTCTTTCTGAGAGCATGATGCCATGTTGATTGACTATGTCAAAGAACTTACTAAGAAGTTTCTTGTGAGAATCCATGTCTTTAGAAAATATTAAGATATCATCTATGTAGATGATAGTATTTTCCATTATTGGTTCGAAGATTCTCACCATAGCCTTTTGAAATAAGGATGGAGCTACCTTCAGCCCAAATGGTAGGACTGTCCATTGGTACTGAGCATTTGGGATGCAGAAAGCTGTCTTGTATCGGTCCTCAGGATCTATACCCAGCTGCCAAAACCCTGACTTCAAGTCAAAATTTGAGAAAATATTTGACTCTCTTAGTAATATGGGTAATGATGAAGCCTTGGGTATAGGAAATTTGTTATCCTGTAAGAAATGATTTAGAGGTTTATAATCAATCACCAACCTCTTTTTGCCTCTGAGCCTTTCTGATCTTTTCTCAACATAAAAGGCTTGGCAAGCCCAATTAGAGTGAGTAGGTTCAATCAATCCCTGTCTGAGGAGCTCAAGACATTCTTGCTTTGCCAATAACTGATTAGAGGGAGACATACCTAGGTGAGTGCCTTTTGTGGGATTGATATCTTCATTTAGCTTGAATGGTAAGCGGATGAAGAAATCTGTATTTTTCCAAAGAGGATTTGGATGAGGAAATTCTTCATGGCTATCGGCACATAAAGAAAGCAGTTTCCTCCTGATTTCTTCAACACCATTATCTTCTTCTTGAGCAGAGAACATCTTTAAGACTTCAGTAAAAGGCTTGAAGTCTCTTTTGTATTTTAATCCAGTGGAGAGGATTTGAAGTTTGGCAGCAGAGGAGAAAACATCCATGCCGATCAATATATCCATGTTGGGTAGTTTGCTTCCAATAACTTTGGACCAGACCACACAGTTGGGGAAGAAACATATCCCGACTGGATTGACAGAGATTAATTCTGTCTTGAAGACTTTGCCATCCGCTGCTACGAAGTAACAAATCTCTTTTTTCCAGGCTTCTCTAGGAAGAATATCAGGGTTCATCATTGTTTTCTGGGCTCCCGTATCCATATAAGCAATTGCTTTTATGGGTTTTTGATATTTAGAGGGGAGTAGCTAGATTTCTACTCCTAGCTGGGAAGGAGAGACTGTAATATTGTTTACTTCTTTTGCAGAGAATATCGGAATTGATTCAATTTCTGATTGGCTGTCTTCATCGGAATATCTTAGTGCAAAAGCTGTTTCTTCATCAGCCGAGCTTTGCTCTGAGTAAATGGATTCAATGTCCTCATCATTCAATTTCAAAGAGGATATGAGTTTGATGGCTTTTTCTGCTTTGTTGGGGCAGGTCCTGGAATAGTGTCCCTTTTTCCCACATATGAAGCATCGCTGGTTAGATGGTTTTCCCCTCTTTTGTTTTCTTTTGAAGAACTTGTATCGTTTCTTCTTTTTAGGGAAAAAATCTCGTTCCTTCTTTTTCTTTGAAGAACATGAGCAGGCCTTTTCCTTGCATTTTATTTCTAGATAAGGCTTTCTGCAGGCTTTGTTGAATTTTCCTTTCTGTTTGAGGACATCAGAGAAATATTTGTGTTGTCGGCATAACTTATCTAAGGCTTCTTGAGTCATTTGGTGAATTTGACCCATGGACATAGTAGAGAATTCCTTTTGAGCTGCCATAGCCATTCGATTGATTTCAGGCTGAAGTTCCTCAGGTAGAGAGGCAACATAAGTGTTCTTCAGGCTAGGGTCATTAGGACCATTAAGAAGATAAAATCTCCTGAGCATCCTTTGGAAATGCTTGTCGAGATCTTTCATCTTGATAGAGCAACATTTCATCTCATAATATTCTTTCCTGATTTTTTTATCAATGACTCCTCTATCACCAATAAATTCTTCATGGAGTATGCCAAGGATGGCAGCTGAAGATCCCAACTCATGGAGTTGATTTTGGCGAACTGCACCAAGGTGATGATACCATTCCTTAAGAGTGCCAGTCATTCTGCAACAAAATTCTTCAATGACTTTATAAGAATCAGGATCTTTCATTAGCTTGGTGTCCAGCCATGCTCCAAATTCAATAAGCCTTCTCCTCCAGAAACTTGGAGGAACATCATCTAAAGTGAACCAGGGTCCACTATTAGGTTTGGTATTGTTGCGTTGTGGTGAGGATGTGACTTCATCATCAGGAGAATCATAGATGGCTTCAGTGTGTTCTGTTGTATTTGCCATAAGAATAGCATAATCATGGCCTTTTCCTGAATCACTTGATTCTGACTGATTGTCAGTATCATCTGAAGCTGTTTCTTCCAAACCATATTCTTTTTCTTCTCCAATGGTTTCAGTATAAGATACTGATCGAGATTCTTCAGTGTCTGAAGAGTCATTGGAGTGTGAAGTCTCATCATCATATATTTTTACCGCAAATTGGCTATAAGGATCTTGGGAATCCTGAAAAACGTCTTTCCCAGAGATAGAGGGTTTAGGCTGAGGAATTGGTGTGTCTTCTTGAGGGAGTTCTGGAGAGCCTTTTCTATCTTTTCTAGCAGAGGTTCCTGAGCTAGATTCTGGGCTTTTGCTAGTTCTGAATGGAGTAGTAGTGGGTAAAGTCCACTGTCTTGGTGGAGGAGTGAAAAAAGAAGGTGGCGGCGGTAAGAACATGGGAGATACATGGATAGGAGAGGTCATGAAAGAGGAGGACTCTCTAGGAGGACTCTGTCTTTGTCTTTCTCTCGTCTTCCTATCTTTGTAATTTTCAAGTTCATATAGTTCAGCTTTAAGTCTGCGGACTTCCCGTTCCTTCTTGTTGGATTCTTCTCCAAATTTAAGTTTTCTCCATTCTTCTTCATTCTTGGAGATCTCAGCAGTTAGCTGATGATATAACTTCCTCATTCTGTCTGAAAGGACTTCCAATCTCTCATCACTTTTGTCTATCTTGGATGAGATCTTGTTGACCTTTTCATCAATCTTTTTTAACATCAGATTTTGGACCTTGGCATTGTCTGTTTGCCAATTAAGAACCTCTTCTGCTTGGCTGAGAGGCTTTGGTCTTCCATCTGTTCCAACTTCTGAGGAGGTTATATGGGGTTTGGTAGCAATCTTTGTTATCGAATCTACTCTTCTTTCTAGGGAAGGAAAATCTTGATCATAAGAGGCTTCGGTGAACATCATGCAAGGAATTGGGGACAAGAGACTTTTCTCCATGTCAGAGACAGGAGGCAAGAGATTTCTTTCTTGGAGGATCTCTAATCCTCTTTTATAGATCCAGTCTGGATCAGGCTTCTTCTGTTGGTGAAGTCCTACCCATGGTTTTTCTTTTGGATCTTTATTCCTTTGAGATGGAGGAGGAGGCTTGCATGGCCTTTCGTCCTCATCACCACTGGAGTCTTCTTCTTCTAGATCTCCATTATCCGAATCATTATCAAAGCAACAGTCACAGTCAGAGTCACACATCTGTGGATCAACATCCCATATGAAATGGCCATTGACTTTATCAGTGTAGATAGTTTCTCCATTTGGGCGGACTCCCCAGATGGGAATCTTTCCCTCTTTTACATATGGCCTGATCATCATGGATTGGAATATTGATGTAGAGCTAGGTCCAACTTCGTCAGGTTTTCGGAAGATGGTTTTAACAGTTCCATCTACCGATCTTCTGTAAGTAGCCTCTATGGATCTGATGGGTTTTTTGTCATTATGAAGTTTCTCATAATTTGTTACCCATTGGAGAGGGACCAACTCTTGGAGCTGTTCCCGAGAGATATTCCTCGGGATCTGGACGATGGAGGGTGATTCTTCTTGATTGTTTGCCATCACATATAGAGCTCCATCATTACAGGTAGGAAGAGCTAGGTTAATAGCATGGTCCTGCAATCTGTAGATGATTTGATGATGAAGGGTAGCAGATAGTGCTTCTGCTACTTGATCTGCTCCAGTTATCTAAACTTGGGCCTTTAGTCTGTGAGTGATAGTAGGATCTCTCAGACTGATATTATAGTTGGGGAAAATTGTGAGGACTACACTTCCAGCATGGAGTGTAGTAAGGACTGTCCCAATTACTGCATTCTCATAGTGGAGATAGCTGGTGTCTAGTAGGGATACTCTGGCAGAAACAGGAAGACCTCTTCTTCCATGTAGGGTGAGGATTAGACGAATAGCTCCATAATGGAGGTGAGTATATCCGTCCATTTGCCAGTGTCTGATAAGTTCTCTGGGAAGCTCAATTGTCACGTACTGTTCTTCTGAAGTGGCTACTAGAGCGCGGCCTTCCATCTTAGAGGATTGGACATATTCTTTAATATTTGGTCTTCTGGTGGAGATGAGTCTGGTAATAGATCTAAGAGTAGATCTTTGTCTCTTGAATATGTTGTACGGGCTTAATAAAGGAGAGGTGGTCTCAGAAATCTGAGCGTCTTCTGGGGTATAAGAATATTCAACTAGATTTTCGATTTTTGAAGAAAGCGTTTTTGGAATATTTTTTGGTAAAGGAAGCGATGAGTTTAATAGGATGGGTTGAGGTGTTTCAGAGGTGGATGCCATATCTGTTTGAGTTCTCTTACTCACCTTTCATAGATTATTTATACTATCTATTGATATACTTTCCTTTTAATTTTTTTTTTCAAAACTACCTCAAATACACTCTCATTTCTCATTCTTATAAGGTTCTCTGTTAGACATCATTCATGAGAAGATGATTATAACAACATTGCAAACTACAAATAAAAGATGAAGAATGACAATACGAAGTTAGTGAAAATTAATAATAATGAGTGAACGGAGTGGATTTTTGCAGCATAGGCTTTTTTAGGAGGTAGTGGTGAAGTTCAAGATGGTGGTGGTAGTTGATGATTGTAAAGACTTTAAGATGTGCCAAGGGCGATGGATGCAGCTGTTTTGAAAAATGATATGAGATTTGTTATAAGGATAAAATCTAGGTGTACAGACCTTGGCAGAAGCTTATGTGACTTTGTCTTTACATTGTTGTAGTCATTGACGATCATTCTCATGCCGCTATAGATGCAGTAGTGTTGGTAATGGTGGAAAAGTCTTCTTTAATAAATGAAGAGAGATTCACTGAAACTAACAAAGGAAGTGTATTACTTTGGATATTTTGAGAAAAAAATTCAAAAGGGAGTGAATTAGTAAAGAAGGGGAGAGTATATGGCAATTGCCCTAATGTTTTTACAACTTTTTTTAAATTTTTAAAATATATTATTATTTTATCCAATTGATTCAACTTCAAACCTAATTCAACTCTTTAATCGAGTTGGATCTAAGTTGGTTGCATAACAAAAAAATATGAAGCTAACCCAATAAAATTATTGGGTTGAGTCTTAATCCTAGCCCAGCTAGGGTCCCTTACTGACCCTCGCTTCTTTCATCCGCAGGAAACCTCCTCGAGGATGCACCTGGCCCCTCCACCCAAGGAGACCAGTCTCCTGTTGAGGCTACTCCTAATGTCGAGCCCGAAGTCCAGTAGGGTGGGCAGACAGGTTCTAGTTCAAACTCATATGACGGCTACCCCTTCGAGATATGGTATCGCGACGATACTCAAGATTCACTAGACGAAGATCCCCAGGCTTGGGTGGACCCTGAGGTGAGGAAGGTGTCCTCTGTATTAACATGTTTGAGCACTCTATTGGGCATGGCAAAGGCTATATGCCAACGCAGTCCCTGGTCCGTCTCCGTGTCCCCTTGCTGTCATGGGGAGTCGGTCAGTACCACCCTGTCAACCGAAGGGACGCCCTATTTTTACCTGTATGACACTTTGCATTCTAAATTGGGTGTAAAGTTACCTTTTACACATTTCAAGCGAGTCATCCTTCAAGCTCTCAATGTAGCCCCCACCCAGCTTCATCCCAACAGCTGGGCCTTCGTGAGAGCCTTTGAGCTCTTTTGTGAAGACCTAGGAAAGGCTCCTACTTTAGGCGTTTTCTTCTGGTTTTTCACTCTCAGGAAGGCTGAGAAGGTAGGATGGACTTCTCTCAGTAGTCGTCCAAGGCGTAAATTATTTAAGCCTTTCTTAGAGAGTTACAAATCTCTCAAGACCAGCTTCTTCAGGGTGGTCCCTAGTGACTCAGGTCCTAACTTGTTGCTTGACCGAGCCGGGCGACCATTCTTTCCGTTATCTTGGACACGTCAACCTACCGTCTCGGTGACCGTCCGGCGAAAAGACTTAGAAAAATGGGAGGACGCCTTTGTTAAGGAGTTAGAGGGACTCCCACTTCTCCCTAGTGTCGACATTATTAAGGGCACAGGTCGGTGAAACTCTACACAAATGTATATCCAAACAGGTGACATTTACTAACTAGTTTTCTTTGCTTGCAGGTTACTCCTCCCATGCCCTTCGTGACCTAAAGAAGAGAGCAGCTCAGATGGCCGAAGAGGAGCATCAACCGACCACCTTAGCTGAGCCCCTTGCTATTGCTAAGCCCTCTCCCCAGAAAGGAATTTCAGAAGGGACTTCCTGCACACCATCTATAGTAGTCTTAGACCAAGTTATCCATCCATCCTCCCTGGTGGTTCAAGAAACAAATGAGGATTCTCCAAGGGAGTCAGACGGTCGTCCAAGGAAACGTCAACATTTAGAAACTCCTGACGTTGTAGCTGAGCCCATGGAGACAGACCTCCCTCCGACTGACTTTAGGTGGGATATGCTCTTGACCGGGCATCCTCCTAGTTCTTCCATCTGGGGACCAACTTCTCTCCTCGGTCAAGCTGTAGACAAACGCCTTGCGTCCTCCTCTGATCACCATAAAGTCAAACAACTTGGCATCGCTGACACTTGTAATGCCTTGCAACAGTATGTTGCTTATTCTTTGGTGCTGGCGAGGGTGGTAGAGAAAGAATTTGGCCGATTGGAGTCTCAAAATAAGTCCTGGGTTGAACGCGCTTAGAGAGCTGAAGCTGACTTCCTTAATTTGTCAAAGGCCTTCTTTGAAGCTGAGGTCAAAGTTAATACTTTTAGGTCAGTGAATGCCGCTCTTGAGGAGGATTTGTAGAGGACAATAATAAAGAATAAGGAGTTGGCAAAGGCTACATTCGACATGGAGCTATCTAGGAACTCCGCATTTGCCGAGATGGATGCCTTTAGGTAGAAGAATAAGGATCTGGAGCCCTCCAACCTTTGCTTAGGCGAAAAATTAGCCTCCACAGAATCGCTATTGAAACATGTCGTATTGGATATCCAGACTCGCGATCAAACTATCCAAACCCAAGATCAAACAATCAAGACTAAAGAGAGAACTATCATCAAGATGGGTGCAGACATAGTTGAGCAATATGAGGTTGGGTTCGACAGGGCGTTAGAGCAAGTTCATTTTCTTCATCCCTCTATTGATGTTTCAGAGACGGGTCCCTTCAAAGAGATCGTTGATGGTCGTCTTATTTTAGTTCCAACTCCTCCCGGTTCTCCGGCTTCTATGTGAAAGCATATATTGCTTCTGAGACTTCTTTTTGTAATGCTTCGTGAATATTATGTTACTGTTTCTAATACTTTGTTATTACGCTCATTTTAGTTTTAATTGATTAGCCTTCTGATCATATTATTTTTATGTTAACCACACTTTACCTTTGCTCGCAACTTACTACGCGTCTTGTTAATCGTTTCATGTCATGTTATTTGAATGGTGCGCATTCCCTCGTATCAAGCGAATAAGCGATAATATTGTAAGGAACGGCCGGCCGGAATAGATGTATCTTAGCTCGATTTCAGTATTTTGATAGCTCTGTTTGACCATCCACGTTTTTCTTCGTCAAGTCTCGAAGTGGTCTTCACAATCGTCCATTATAGGTTTTGTAGCTTTCATTCTTCGGACCTCGGATCAATCTCTATGGTCGTCCGTTTTGGGTCTTGTAGCTTGTGTTCTTCAGACCCCGGATCGGTCTCTATGGCCGTTCATTTTGGGTCTTGTAGCTTGCGTTCTTCGAACCCGAGATCGGTCTCTATGGTCGTCCGTTTTGGGTCTTGTAGCTTGTTCAAGTCGTTTTCATTCCCAACCTCCTTCGTTTTGCCTGTTTAAGAAATTAATGTTTGATTACATATTTACATACTCCTTTGACTTAACTAAAATACCTTCTCAAACTGATGGCATTCCAAGTGCGTGGAATCCTGCGACCGTCTAGGTGCTCTAAACGATATGCTCCCCTTCCCACACTTTCGGCGATTCTGAAAGGTCCTTCCCAATTAGGCATTAGCTTGTTATTCTCTACTCTCTGTGTGGCCCTTCTCAACACCAAACCTTTTACCTCGAAATCTCTACGTATTATCCTCTGACCATGTCTCCTTGCCACCCTTGCTTTGGCTGCGTATTCGTTTATGTGTACTATCTCCCGTACTTCCTGAAGTAGATCCAGATTTGCCCTCAACTCCTCTTCATTCCCGGCCAGCTCAAACAAAGTAGTTCTAGGGGATGGTTCTCCTATTTCCACTGGGATCATAGCATCTGACCCATATGTTAAATGAAATGGCGTTTCGCTCGTTGTAGAGTGTGGAGTTGTATGATAGGACCATAAGACTTGTGGTAGTTCCTCAGCCCATCTACCCTTGGCTTCTTCCAACCTTCTCCATAAGCCCCTTAGTATAACTTTATTGGCCGCTTCAGCTTGTCCGTTGGCTTGCGGGTGTTCAACAGAAGTGAATGATTGTTTAATATGCAGGTCTTGACAGAATTTTGCTGTCGTGGATGATGCAAACTAAGAGTCATTGTCCGACACTATTTCGGCCGGTAAGCCGAAGCGACACACAATCTCTTCCAAATAAAGCGCTTTATTCTTTTCGCCGTGATGGTTGTCACTAGCTCTACTGCTATCCATTTCGTAAAGTAATCAACTACTACTATGAGGAATTTTAGGGGTGCCATTGGGAATGGTCCCAGAATGTCTATTCCCCACTTATGAAAAGGCCACGGGGATGTTATCACATGCAATTGCTCTGGTGGAGCCTGATGAACGTTGGCAAATCTTTGACATCTGTCACACTTCTTCACATAATTCATACAGTCGATCTTTAGTGTCGGCCAATAGTATCCGGCTCTGGCAATTTTTCCAGCTAATGCCCGTGCCCCTATATGCGTTCCACATATACCTTCATGTACTTCCTGGATTATATATAGCGCTTCATCACCATCAACACATCTAAGAAGAGGATAGGAGAACCCTCGTCGGTAAAGACGTTGTTCGATAAGTGTATACTTAGAAGCTTCCTTTCTTATTTTCAACGAACCGGCCGACTCATCTGGTAGCCTCTCACTCTTTAAGTACTCTATGATGGGATCCATCAGAGTTTCTTTGTCTTCATTATGTTGGACTTCTGATTTGTCTATCGTCGGGGTGCTCAAGTTTTCATGGATGATCGACCGTTGCAATCCCCTCTTCTGAGTACTAGCCAACTTGGCCAGTAAGTCGGCTCTTTCGTTCTGATCCCTAGGCACATGCAAGAGCGTAAAACTTTCAAAGGAAGTTGCCATAGCTATTGCTTTCTCCCAGTATTTGGCTAATTTTGGATCCTTAGTTTAATATTCCCCATTCACTTCTCCTATCACCAATTTAGAGTCGCTCTTTACTGTTAATCATTTGGCCTCTATGTCCAGAGCTAGCCCCATGCCTGCGAGTAATGCTTCGTATTCTGTCTGGTTATTACTTGTCCTGAAGTCGAAATGCAAACTCTGCTCAATGACTATACCATCTGGACCCTCGAGAATAATTCCGGCCCCACTCCCTGTTTGGTTCGAAGATCCATCTACTCACAAGTACCAGTCACCTTCTATCTGCTCATATTCAGGGGTGAGCTTTGTGACAAAATTTGCTAAGGCTTGTGCTCTGACGTGACCTCATTTCTCGAACGAAATATCAAACTTTGATAGCTGAGCGCTCCAAGCTACCATCCTCCCCACCAAATCCGGCTTCCTCAGGACCTGCCGAACGGGGAGGTCAGTGCGTACAACGATGCTAAAATTTTGGAAGTACAGACGTAGTCGTCGGGAGGCTGTAACTAAAGCTAAGGCTCCTTTCTCAATTTTTTGATATCTCCTCTCGGCTCCCTGAAGAGTTTTGCTGGTAAAGTAGACTGGACGCTGCTCCTTGCCTTTCTCCTGGATCAGGACGGAGCTAATGGCGGCATCCATCACTGATATATACAAATACAGCGGTTGACTGAGCTCTGGTCTCACTAAGATAGGAGGAGTGGCCAGCATAGCCTTCAATCACAAGAAAGCTTCCTCGCATTCAGGGGTCCAAGCAAAATTTCTCTCCTTCTTTAGTGTGTTAAGGATTGGTGTGGCCGTCTCGGATGCTTTAGAAATAAAGTGCGATAAAGCCGTCACTCTCCCCATTAATTGTTGAACTTATTTTACGTATCCAACTCTACAGTTCCCCTTATAGGTACCCGTTCTCCCGAAAATCCGTACAGGCATCCCGGGGTTTCCTTTAACCCAGAAAGACCCATCTTACGGTAGGTTAATCCATATAGAATGTTAGCTGAGCTACCCTGGTCTATCAACACTCTTTCTATCTTGAAGTCTGCCGCCACTACAGATATCACCATAGGTTCATCTCTGCTTGCTGTCCTCCACCCCATATCCGCGTTATAGATGGCTCTTTCCTCCTTTTCCCAAGGGGTGTTAGATTGGCCCCTGTGAGAACATTCTGTGCTTCGTATTATTGGCAAACATTTCGTCTCATCCTATCATCTTGATCACCATATGATATCTCCCCTCCAGAAATGGTTGAAATGGTTCCCCAATAGAAAGTGGGGGCCGACCGAGGTGATCTAGAACGATCACCCCATCCCCGAACTTGTTCGGCCTCTCTCCCACTTGGTTCTCCTCCAAACCTGGTCTTTTCCCTTCTCGTTCGAGCTACATACTGACCCAAGCGGCCTTGCTAAATTAAGTTTTCCAGTTGGGCTCCCAAGGTCCAACAATCCTCCGTCGAGTGGCCACTAGCTCTGTGAAAATCACACCATTCCCTTCGGTTCTTCCCCATCAATTTACTCCCTGCTACCTAGGGAAAACTCAGCAGTCTCATGTGACAAATCTCCCGCATGATGCGTGCCTTTCTCTCCTTAAAGGGTGTGAACTGCTGGGGCACTTTATAACTCCTATTTTGCATCTGTCTATGATGATGGTTGGTCCGACCGCTTGCCAGTGTCGGCATCTCCCTTGTAGGCTTTAGTCGACTCTCCACATTAACAGGTTCCACCTCTCTCCTATCAAAGCGACTCTCTTCCATCTCCACATGCTTCTCCGCCCTAACACGGATTTCTTCCATGCTTACTGGCCTCTGAAAGGCCAAGGCATCACTAAATGGTCCTACTCTCAGGCCTTTCTGGAAAGCCTTAACAAAAAACTTTTGGTCCGGATCATTCACCCGGACAATAGCGTTATTAAAGCGAGCCATGTAACTTTTCAAACTCTCCCCGCTGGCTTGTTTTATATCAAACAGGTCTACAACCTCCAAGCGTTTCGACTTGTTGGCCGCGAACTGGGACAGAAATAGACCTGCTAGGTCGTTGAAAGTTCGAATAGACCTAGGCGGGAGAGTCATTATCCATTGTAGAGCTACCCCTCTCAACATTCCCGGAAAAAGCTTACAACTAAGTTTATCATCACCTCCACTGATATACATTTGAGTTTGGAATGCTTGCAGGTGTGCATAAGGATCTTGAGTCCCCTCGAAAGGGTCTACCAATACCTCCCTGAAGTTAGGGGGTATGTGGGCTTCATCTATTTCTTCACAAAAGGGCTGCCTCCATAAGGGTTGAGCTGAACCTTCTCCTCGCACCCCTAGTTCATGCTCGTTCCTGGCTTTCAGGTCCGCAATCTGTCGTCGGAGCTCCTCCTCCCTCTACTCTGCCATCCTCATCGCTTCTGCATGGCGCTCTTCTGCTAACCGATGCCTTGTCTCTACTTCCACGCTTAATCTAGAATGCTCATCACTCCGAACTTGTAGCTGTGTCATCGTTCTCAATAACCTTTGTAATGTGTCTTCTTCTCCCTCATTAGTTGAACTGGCTTGATTCCTTGTCATCGACATTGTCTGAAACTCACAGTATTGCCACTCTTTTCTCGTTGATCGTAGGAAAATTTTTTACCTAACCCCACAATAAATGCCAAAATGTTCTATCTCTCAAAACTCTCCCTATCCCTTTGCTTCTCCCACTATTTATATCTTAGTCCAGTTGTCTTCTGTCTCATCATACATCATAAAATACAAATTAATCAGAAAAAAAGTTTTCATGACAAGGAATAATAAATGTCGAAGTGAGACGAACTCTCTCATCACTACCTACAAGATTTCCCGTCTGTCCTCTCATTTTAAAAGCCGTATCATACCGTTTCGCCGACCGAGCCTTGGTCGACTGTATCATGCTTTGACCGACCGTATCAATTGGCAACATCTTAGTGAAACTTATATTGCGACCCACATAATAACCATAGTATTTTATCCCTTCAAGATGATGGTAGCATCATTACCACGATAGATATTGTGTTAAGAAATTTTATAATGCTTTTATACAAAATTGTTTCACAAAGAGTGAAAAGTTTGATCTAAGATGGATGATGTGACAGAAAGAAAAAGAAAAAATGAGTTGTAAAAAGCTATTGTAGAAAGTGTACGTGTAAGGTTAGTTGCATCGTGTGTTCTTAATGTTTTTAAATGCTATATTTAATATAAAAGTGGTTTCAAACATTTTTGTTGCCAGAAATTTGTTTTGCAGTTGTACGTAATGTTATCTGAATCAAACTGGTTATAGACTCTGTCAATGTACTAAATTCATGAGTCAGTAATCGATCCAGTAAGTTATTAATTGAATTACATAAATAAGTATATATTAAATATATAATATTATATATTACATTCATAGTATATAAATTTAATTTATTACATCCATGTTAAGAGAATGTCTTGTAGAAGTGGTTTAATATGTTTTAATGACATCAGTACATGAAAAATATATGAGTAATATTTGAGAAAGGAGGTTTTTAGCGGAGTAATGAATAGCTATGCCATTCCAGGCAGGACCTTTCCTTTAATAAAAAAAAAAAAAAAAAAAAAAACTCATTTTAGTTAAAAACTAGTTGTTAATGTAATGGCAAAAATTAATTTATTTGTATTTGAATTTTTGGTGAGTAAAAATTGTTCCATAAATTGTATCAAATTGTGTTCCAAAATGCACTCAAATCACACCTCTTCTCCGGTCTTAATTTATTTGCTATTCTTCTCAATTCTACCTTAGTTGCTATTCTTCTCAATTCTACCTTAGTTGTTGTTATTGTTGTCTTCAAGTTTTAAATTTTTTTGCTCTCAAATAGATCTCAATCAATTAAATTTTTAATATTTTTAATTTAATATGAAATTGTCAATTCTCCATGAGTGAAAATTCTTAATATCCCTAAACTTTTCCTATGTTTTCAACCGCACCAACCCAATTCACGATGCTTCCTCCATTTTAGTCCACATTTCCAACCCATCCAACCAATGAACCTCATACAAGTGGTGTCAAGTCCACTAATGAGAAATTTGAAACATCCATTGGCTTTATATCTGAATCACAAATTTTACAATTTTCCATGTAAGGTGATCTTGAAAGAATTAGGTTTAATGAAGAGGAGACCTTTCTAGTAAAAAAAAAAAATCACGAAAAAAAAAATCACGAGCCAGATTTTCAATAGAAGAAGATACATTTTTTATTCAATTGTAATTCATCGTCTTAAAGTATATAATTATGGGAGTTGATAAAAAAAATAGATGGTTTTTGATTAAGAATAAGAGATAATTACAACAACCATCGCGAAAATTTTCGAGGGGGAAGCGGGTCAATTAAAATGTCAATGGCATAGGTTGAATCAAGTTGTTCAAAAGTTCGTAGGGTGTTACAAACAAGTTGTAGGCAGAAAGAAAAGTAGGAGCTCAGAGAATGATATCATGGCTAACACGTATGCTATTTATTCTCAAGATGAACGTGAGAAATTTAAATTTGAGCATGCATGACAATTGTTGAAAGACGAACCGAAATGATCATCTAAATTAAGGGAAGGTTTTTCAAAAATAACAAAAATGTGTGTTTCTGGCCATACTCACCATCTTCTAATTTAGAAACACCAACAAGTTTTGAATATTATTCAATATCACCATTGGTCCGCCCACTGGGATAAAGGGTAGCAAAAAAGAAGAATGCACCAAAAGTAGTAGAAACATGTTCTTGCAACAAAAACTTTGCATACATGCATGGCATAGTTAAGGAAAATTTGACACTTGTGATAGAAATGACATGCATTAATGATGAAAAAATAAAATATAGAAAATTAGAAATTATAATTGAAGAAGCAAGAGTTTGAGTAGAGGATTCTCTTTAAAGATACATATGGGTTGATAGAGAGACAATTTCAAGATCATAAAAAATTATGTAATAAAATTAGAGAATCACATGGAATTAGTTTAGATTGTGTTATAATGTTATAGTACAATCAAATGTAGTAGTTCTTATTCAAGTTAGTTTTATTTTAATTAAATTATGTTATGTATTTCTCATCTTTTTAGAATTAATTATATTTTAATTTTATTTATAAACCAATCCTTGTAAACTAGCTATTAAGTTATACCCTATATATACTCTTAGCATAGTGGATCCAAATTATGCAATCTTCTCTCGTTCACTTATATTATCAAACTTTTCTTCAAATTGTTTACACTTGAAACATTCATCTAATGGATTGTAATAATTCAAACGACTTCAATAGACTGGTGGTAAATCATAGAAGATGAACTCATGGACAAGAATGGACGAGGTTAATACTTGAGAGCTAAAGGCAACAACACCATTGGCCATAGACATACAAAGAGTGGTAATAAATCGAAGTCGTGAGCAAGAACATAATCGATTGTCCAATGACTACTTCTCTAAAAATTTGATATACACTTATGTTCAATTTCAACGAAGGTTTTGAATGAAGAGACATGTGTTTCTTTGAACTATGTTGAGGTGATCATGCCAAACCTATGATTATGTTTGAAGTAGTAGCATCACAAGAGTTATGGATTTGGCACACATTTTTTGGCATTGCAGGTTCAAACTATAAGATCAACGTGTTAAACAAGTCCACTCTATTTAATGACGTTTTGGAAGGACAAACTTCCACAATTATAATATTGGGTACTATCTAGCTTATAGTATTTATCCCCAGTAAACTACATTTGTCAAGACCATCCTAATGTTGCAAGGAATAAAAAGAAAATGATGTGTAACATGTGCTTGACACATAGATACAATTAAACACATAATATATACATGTGTCATATTGCACAACATAATTGTTAAAAATGAACACACACGTATTAATAATTTTGAATATGATCATGACATTCACAACACAACAACTAAAATAACCAATGTTTCTGGTCTTGGTTTCTGTAACATACTTGCAAAGAAGAGCATATATTCATAAAAAAAACAAATTCATCCACAACTTTAAGTAAATTTAGTAAAGTATATTTAAGAACGTTTCAACGGGGAGAATAATGAAAATTAATTTTTTTATTATATTATTTTGTACTTCTTATTTATATAATTTTCATAAATTTTAACTTATTATCATAAATAATTATTTAAATACTTGTAATATTTTTTACAAATTTGTTGTTTCAAAATTGTACCACAACATATCCGATCGAATAAGACGAGCAGACCAGCTATGATATGATTTCCGGTTAAACTGTACCACAATATATATACATTTTATTTTTTTTAAGACTAAATTATAATTTTACTAGTTTATTTTTTATTTTAATTTTTTAACTCTTAAATTTGAGTTAATATTATTTTTAAAAAAATAATTATTTTCAAAACAGATTCTTATACCAGATTAAAAAAATAATAATAATTTGGAAAAAAAAATCATCAACAAGATGAAAATTACCTAAAAAGTGAGTATCATGAATAGTAAAAAATTTAAAAAATATCATACCAGATGCTTATACGAGATTTTCCTTATTGAGAACCAATTTTTCAAGAGCTCTCGCTGCTAGAGCGCACGATGGACACATTTTAAATAAATACAATATATATAATATAAAAGTGGTTTCAAACATTGTTATTGGTGGAAATTTGTTTAGCCGTTGCACAGCATAATTTGTAGACGTTACAAAGTTTATCTGCAAAACAAATGGAATGATCCAGATGTAAAAAAGCCTAAAGCCTATTTTGGTTCGGCCCAAAAATTAAATGGATTGTTTTTGTTTATTTTACATTGTTTTAAAAAAAAATTAAATACGAGTCAAAATAAACTTAGCGTATTTCATGCTACTAATATTTTAGAGTTCAGTCCAGTGAGGCCACCAAACATATTTTGATAAGTCTTATGCTCATTATAAGTACTATATAATAGTTGAATTTTTTATCCTTAAAATTTTATAACGTAAATTTTTTAGTCGATGCAATGTTTTTTTTTAATATAATTTTGTATACCAGTATATATAAATATGATCCACTTCAAAAAAAATATAGACGACTAAACATCTCAAATTTCTCATTTTTATTCCTGAAATCTTACAAATTTCTTTATTTTTCACTCACTCAAAATTTTCTCTAAAGCCAATTTTATTACATTAACGACAACTTTTAATTCATGATAATTGGCTATGTTATATTTTAATTAATTCGTTATATTTTATTATTAGTTGCATGTGTTTTTCAAATCTGTATTCATTGAAATTTTTTATTTTTTTAAATTTTATTCATTCATAATTAAGATAATTAATTTTTTTAATTTTATTATTTCATAATTAAAGTAATTATGACATAATAAAAACTAATGCTTATTAATATAGAGATGTGAGGTCACATGTAAAACTCATTTAGTAAAGTCTTTAAAGAAAATGAGTTGGAGAGAAGTGTTTAAATTATATATATAAGATAATATACATAAAAATTTAAAAAAAAAAAAGACTAGGTTGAACTTAACTTAAGAATAATATAAATTTATTGCCTTAAAGTTAGTTTCCAATTATAGATATATCTGAAAATTTAATTATTGAAAATTGAGAACAAATCCAGTATTGCTCTTTGTCAACAACTACAATACTGCCAAGTCTTCTAGACGCTTCTTAACAATCTTAACTGTCACATGTCACATAATGAAATTTAAAGATAAACAAGTGAGAATATTCTCTAGGGCAGAGGTTACTTGATCTTGGACAGGATAGTGACTAGGATTTAATTTTAGGATTTAATTCTAGAACATCAAGACTCGGATACTGTATTTAATTTCAACTTTATCAAATTAGGTTTTTATTTCTGTGCAACTGGGATCAATTATGAAACAAGTATTATGTAATTAGAATTAGTTTATTACCATTACCAATAATCAAATAGGCTCAAATAGAATTTATTACACACATTTACAAGGATAAATGTACCTAGGAAGAGGAAAATGCATCTCTCAAACACCAACAAACTGTGTACATTGGTTGTGAATTATCATAAAATTGCTAAACTCTCCACCCTTTCTAGTAAGTCCTTACTAGTGCAATGTACAAATTCCTCATTGCTACATTCATTTTACACAAATTATTTGCTTCAACAATTGTTGTGTTGTCCAAAATTGGTTCAAAGAGAAATGCTAGCAACACACTCTCTAATACACCATTTCCAATCTATACTCTACTATTGGCTGAAATTTATTAAAAACCACAATTTTGGTGGGTCTCGTTTCTTATTAAACAAGTCTTTCTTCAAATTTTGTAGTTTTCAATAAATTTTAACCAATAATAAAATGTATTAGAAAGGGCATGGTAGAGAGTGTATCAGAGAACACTTCTCGTGATACAAAACGAATGATTGTAAATGCAAAACAATTGATGTGTTATCAATCCTATCTTCCTGACATGAGATTGACAAGATTTTGATTTTCATAGAAGGAACCAACATCCCAATCGTCGGTAGTTGAAGAAAGTGTCATGAGAGCAACCACAATGGATCTCATACTTGGACGAAGTTGGGGATTGTCCTGTGTACATGCTTTGGCTAGTAGTGCCATCTGCAAGCCAAAACAGTGACCATGCATAGGTTAACTAATGCTGAAAATCATAAAAACAAACGTTCAAAGGGTTTAGTTTACTCTAACAAATGTTAATGTTCTCACCTTGCGAACTGAATCAATTGGGTAGTTATCCCCAAGCCTTGGATCAACTAGTTTGCAAAGATCTTCCGTGGGATCTGCCTGACTAAGAACTCCATCAAACTGCATTACATGATAAAAATAACGATGAAATTTAATATTATAATTTAGATTGATAAAGTATAAAGATATTAACAATGGTTACAATAAAGTAGAGAAATCAAGATTGACCAGAGCTACGAGGCCCTTTGAGTCAGTTATGGAATCGTCTGTCTTGACAATGGCTTCCTTTGCCGAAATGAGTTCATAAAGAACAACTCCGAAAGCATATACATCTACTTTGGGAGAAACATCTCCATATTGAGCATACCTTCACAGACAAAGCCATGGTAGTCACTTAACAAATCCACATGCATAAAAAAGTGAATTTAACTGAGTTCCAATGCAAGCAAATCTTAGATATACAACTTATTTAAGAGGCAACCACTACATCTTAGAGATTTGTGGCAAAACCAGCCACAGGGGATCATGTTTTCAATTTTTGGGAATGCCAATAACATAGTTGCCAACTGCAATGGCAGCATCCATTCATTCAATCATTAAAAAAACTGACATGTGAACTTGAAAAATAAATTTGGTTAAATGTTCAATATGAATAGCAACACTCTTATATTAAAAGAACATAAGTTATTGATTATCATACTCCGGTGGCATGTATCCAAATGTTCCAACAAGACGACCAGTGGGAAGTGATGAGCTTCCAACTTCTGTCAGTTTGGTCAATCCAAAATCAGCAACCTAAATATACGAGAATTTTATGAGCTCTCATAGTGATTCATATAAGACAAGTAAGATTTAATACATCAATAAGCCCTTGAACTTTTTGAGATTTTTTAATTGGTCCCTAAACTAAAAATATTGTAATTAGGTAGTTGATTTTCTATAACTTATGTAATGGAATCCTTGGAGTTAGTTTATGATGGCTTGAAACCGTCAGAACAATAACAATTTGTCACAGTTTTACTAACTCCAGGATCTAATTACAAAAATTGTAAAAGATCAAAGACTGACTGACAATTTTTTTTAGTTTAAGTACCTAATTAAAAAATCTCAAATAGTTCAAAGACCTACTAATGTAATAAACATTTAAACCTAAAAGTAAAGATAAGATCTCAAGACATATTCAACCTTCCCCCGGAAGTTTTTGTCTATTAAAATATTTGCTGACTTTATGTCACGATGAATATAAACAGGCACTGTATGCTCGTGAATATATTCAAGACCTCTGGCAGAATCCAGAGCAATCTGCACCCGAGTAGCCCATGGCAGTGGTTCTCTACTACCTGGCACCATTTTCACTTTTCTGTCAACTCAGGACAATTACAACACATCATAGGTAAATAAAAACTGAAGTATGGGTTAATATAACCTGAACCACGTAGATGTTGACTCAAGTTTCCATTCTCAATGTATTCATAGACAAGGAAAAGAGAGCCCTCGATACTGTATCCAATCAACCGCACCTACATAGTTCTTAAGAGTTTAAGTCATATTCAAAACAAGATGTCAAAATTTATGTATAATGAAGCATGTTCAGCATCTTTACGTGTATCAAACAGATCATTATAAGTGGGATAACCAAGCATGTCACAGTTGTTGTCCCAGCAGTATATGTCAAAAGCTGGTCGCTTAAAAACTTATTTGTAAATAAAGAAGACTGTTAAGCGATGTATATTTGTTTCAGCATCTCATGCATTCAAGCTTTAATTGAATTTTTAGATTCCAAGACAAATCCATTTACGCCATATAAACAAAATATAGATGCACCCTAATAGGGACTTGGGTATTATGGGTTTCTAAGTACTACATTGAGTAATATGGAATGCTCAGTAAAGTACTTAAGTGGCTTGAGGTTGCCAGAGCTCTACTCTCTCAAATGCTCATTCCCCAAATGTCTACAGGGGAGAAGGGGAGAAGCTGTCCTAACTACCACCTACCTCATAAACAAGCTATCCACTCGTGTCTTACAAGGTATTAGTCCAGTTGAACACATCTTGTAATTTTTTACTTCTTCTCCCCTGCTATTAAGTCTCTCATGTCATGTGTTTGGGTGTATTGCCTTTATCCAGTCTCATAGTCCTAATCGCAGTAAGTTGGACCCAAGAGCTATAAAGTTTATCTTTATTGATTACCCTCCAAATAAAAAAGGATATAAGTGTTATCACCCTCATAGTCATTTGTTCTCTGTGTCAATGGTTGTCACCTTTCACAAAACACAATCCTTCTTTGTCAGTCCTCAACTTCAAGGGGAGAGTATTCCAAAAGTCAAGTTTGTCTTAGGGTCATTACCTCTTCTGTTTTTGCATGATGTCCAAGACACCAATCATGAAAACACACACAAAGATTACAACGAAACAAAATGGGAAGATCACAAGGAAGCAGAGGGGGAAGATCACAATGAAACAGAAAAGGAGGATCGATTCTTTGAAATAGAATATCAAAGGTGAGAGAAACTCACTCTAGTTCCATAGAAAATTGATTCGTTTGAACCAAAAGTAAATGTCCTTGAGGATGATAATGATTCTAAGGAAGTTATTAACAATATGCCTATTGCCTTGAGGAAAGGCAAGAGATCATGTGTCAGGTATCTCATGTATCTCATATCTCAATTTGTTTGTATTGACCATCTCTCTCTCCAACATCGAAACTTTATTGCAGCTATTGATGCAATCAAAATACTTACATCAATCCAGGAAGCTATAAAGATAACAATTGAGTTCGAGCCATGAGAGAAGAGATGAAGGCATTAGAAAGGAACTCAACCTGGGATATTGTTGATAAACCCAAAGATAGAGTTGTAGGTTGCAAGTAGATATACAATGTGAAGAGTAAATTTGATGGTACTCTGATTGATATAAAGCGAGACTGGTTGTAAAGGGATACACACAGGCCTATGGGATGCCTTGGAAAGGGATACCTGCAAGGGGATTGACTAGAAAGGCTGAGTGAAGCACCATAGAGTGCGGCTGCTGGGATGTTGGCTCTCAAGGACAGTGCTATAATAACTATAATAAGGACTTGATATTATGGGATGCTTAAGTCCAGAATGATTAGTATAGGATGCTCAGTGGAGTACTTAAGTGACTTGGTTTTCCCCCCTAAACAGCTAGCTTTTAAGGGAGGTTCCCCAAGAGCTTGGATGCTTATCACACCCTTCTATTTTGTCCGAATTGTTCTTCAAGGGAAAAAAGTGGGAGATCGAAGGAGATGGATGGGCTATGGTTTGATTGTGATAAATTTTTCAGCAATATCTTTAAATGACATGTTAGTTAGTTGTAATAGTTAGATAGTTAGTTAGAAAGGAAGAGATGACAGGGCATAAATAAGAATAGAAAGGAAAGAACAGAGAGGATTCTTTTGTTTGAGAATGGAAATTCTCTTGAAGAGCTGGACTATGAAGAGGGGATTTATTTCTATTGTACATTCACAATCACATTGATACTTGTCGGAGGGCATTCTATCTGAAATAAAGAATGGCTATTTTCCCTAATTCTGAACCAGTTCTATCATAGAGCTTGTTGAATCCTTAATAAAAAATAGTAGCTTTGCAAGAAAAGTATTAACTGATATTCAATGACAATCTAGTAGTGCCTTTATAAGTATTAATTGATAAAGCATTTTTTCAGCTAATGGAAGAATGCAAAGAGTATGCACCAAATTAAATTCATAACTAAAATTGGATAGTAACATGATAAAGAGATGCTCACAGACATAGAATACTTGCAAGAACAGAGGAAAGCTTGAAAAGAAAGGAAAATCTGGATTGCTTTGAGAACTACAGTTAAAAAAAAGTTTTATTAAGTACAAAAACCCCTTTATATTATTATTAGGATAGAAAATCACAGGAGAAAAAAATTAAGGCTAAGGAAAACAAAAAACATGAAAATAAAAGCAAGTTGAACAGGCACAAGAATCTAAATCAGTTCCCTAGATGGATACAATAACAAATAGAAACAAAAGATAATAGAAAGAATTTACCATTAAAAATTCTCAAACAGTAAACTACTATTTTCAAATTTTATAAATTCCTGATGCTACTCTAATCTCAAAATGACAAAATTCAAACCCAAGTCTATGCCCAAGCTAACGCTAGATCCCATCATTGAAATCGCTAAATTAGAATGTAACTTCAGGTCTAACTCAATCTTACAAAATTGAAGGTAAGGAACCAGTAAAGAATAATGAAAAGAATTGCAGCAAGAAAATTGCATAACTTGCAGATCTTCGAGGGTCTGCACCTCCCAATGCCCAATTGACCTCAATCCTCTTACAAAATGAATGATATCCCTCCCTCTCAACACCCTTCTTATTTATAGGTAACATGTCTTGACCAAACTATCTCACATAACTAACTCACTAATATAGCTAACTGATAGGTAACTACTGACCTATCGTAACTAACAACTAATGGGGTTACCTAACACCGGATTGTAAGGTGAGGACTGTCCAAGCTATATAAGCTTTATTTAAGCTATATCTTTAGTCAATGTGGAACTAAACCACCACCATTGAGGCTGTAATTAAGGCAGCTCCCAAAGAGGCCGCAACTAAGGCAGGTTAAGGGTGATTGCAATTAAGGCAGCTTTTCAACACTAAAAATCCTCTCAGAATAAATCTCCACCTGCTGATAGGTAATTCAATAGGAATACAATAGTAATGCTTAAAAATGGTTGAAGTTTTAAAGGATTGGTACCAGGTTAAGATGATGAACACGTGTCAAGACTTTCAATTCAGCAAGAAATTCCTTCGATGCTTGCATATCCATCTTCTTGATTGCAGCTTTCTGCATGGACAAAATTTATTGGCTTGTATAATAAGTATATTGATTCTAAAAAGAACAAGATGATCAAAGGAAATACATGTTAAATATTATGCTGCAATTTCACCTTTCAAGCAAGGAAGTATAAACTATATTAGTAAAAAGGAGAAAATGGTAGGATAACTATTGACCAAATTATTTCTACATTTCCTCTTATCCAGTTTAGTTATTCAAGTCTCCTAATACATCATTGTAAAACCATTTGGAGCAGCTGCCAATCCTTCCTCACAAGAAAGGATATCATTGTGTCAACAAGAAACAATGCATCTCGAACAACCAAGAAATGACATTTAGAAGAATCACATTCACCCATACATATCATAGAGCATACATATATTATCATCTTCAGTCCCAATACGGCAAGAAAAATATACTGATCCGAATTGTGATCAATCATTAATTATGAAGGTTTTCAGCCCCTCATTTCTTTTCATTCAATTATATTGTATAATAGCTTACCATATTAAGATAGAATGTCACATAGTACCAATAACCTTGTGTTTGGATGGAGAATTTTAGAGTAATTCATTTTTTTAGTATATTTGAAATATTTTATGGTGAAATATGTTGTTTAGATAGAGAATTTAGAAAGAAGCTGAAATTCTAGTAATATGTAAAAAGGATTTTGATTACCTAAAATTGTAGAATTTCAAATTCTACCAAAAACAGGTAGGTATTTGAAATTCTTAATTCTCAGTTTCTCTTTTGTATTTCTCTTCTCATTTCTCTCCTGTATTTCTCTTCTCATTTCTCTCTTTCCTCTCTGTCTTCACACTATTTTCTATCTTCTCCCTCTCTCTCATCTCTTTCTCTCCTCACTCCTTCTCTTCACACTATTTTCTCTCTCTCTTATCCCTCCCTCTCATCTCTTTCCTTTCTCACCTCTCCTTCTCTTCACACTCTTTCTCCTCTCTCATCTCTTTCTCTCATCTCTCTCTCTCTTCTATCTCTCTCTTTGTTCTCTCTTCCAAGTCTCACCTTTTCCTTTTCTCTTTCTCATATCCCCCTCTTCACTCGTTTTCTTCTCCTCTCCTTCTCTCAATTAATATTGACATAAAAAGTATCAATATTTAAATTTTTGAGTTATTAAATATTTAGAAATTGACTAGTGTTTATTTTTTATAATGTTTAATATTAACATTTTAATTTTTAAAATATAAATTTAAAAAATAAATTTCACATGTAGTGAAAAATTGAAAATTAAATTTCCTATCCGAATTAAAGTTAAAATATAAATTTAAATTGATTTATACAAACAAAGCATTTAAAAATGAAAAAAATTTAAATAAAAGCAATTCAAATTCCAAGCCTCATCAATCTTCTATTTCAATTTGTCTTCATCCGACTGACAATCAGTATAAAATACAAAACCTTGATAAATCAACAGTGACAAACTCCTAAACAAAATAACAAAATGAAACTTTTCTTTAGAAAAGCTTTCAGTCAGTAATAGGCAGTTATAAATGTGATTACTAACCTCTCCCCTCAGCTCCGCATAATAGACAGACCCAAAACCACCTTGACCAATTTTATTAGCCAAACTAAAGGTATCTGTAGCAGTTGCCAGTTCCTCATATGAGAACTCCACCGATTTATCCACTTTTATGCCTGTAATGGCGGCAGGACCACCAGGTCCTGAAGTTTCATGCGCGCTACTATGAGAAGTTTCATCTGAAAAATGAAGCACCAAATCATGTACTTTGATATTTTAGAACATGCAAGAGCTAGAGGAACTGAATGTTGGACAGGGTTACAACAAGAGCAAAAAGTAGGAGACCAGACTGTAGTGCTGGATGATTGGAACAAGAAAAGAAGAGATTAGGAACAAATGTACTTGGGAGAAAGTCAGAGTAGCACCTACTGAGAAGAATGTTATAGACTCCAATATGTGGTTGACCATGTCAGGGGAAAACTAAAAGAGGATCCAGTGGGAAAAGTAATTCAAAAGGAAGATAATCCAACTAAAAGTGATAGAGGAAGTTCAAGGAAAATTATAGGAGAACCATCAAACAAGATTCAGAAAAAATAGAATTTGGTAAACCATAACGGCATCATTTGATCCATGTAGTTGACCCAACTAATGGGATTAGCCAAGGTTGTTGTTGATGATAATGTTGTGCAAGTCAAGAGCAAGAGGATTTCAGTAATTCAAAAGAAACCATTTAGAACAAGTATAGCACACAACTCATTTATATGGATGCACAAAAGCTCATTAAATGGAATTAAAAAATTCAGATTCTTTGTTACTCTATGACTTTTCTGAATGTTTCATACTATTTTCTAGTAACAAGATCAACAACGCTGCCGCCAAATAAATTAAGACCATGAATGTTCCAAGTGATGTTGGTCAGACAACAAACAATTAACTTTCTTTTACTTGGATTTTATTAGAACTGAGATATGTAATCTACAGCTAAGGGGAGAAAGAGGTTATTCCAGTTAGATCTTATACGCGATAGGACTATGGGGGATCTGGATTCCCTGCAGTGGAAAAAGCATGCAATCACGTTGTCAGTAAATTTGGAGTCCAAACCCAACACAGATTGTGCACGATCCCGCTTATCGCACCTGGTAGGGTTGATGTCACGCATATGCTGATCTTCATCGAACAATCCAAATTTACTGACTGTGTGATTGCATGTTTTCCTGATTGCAGGGAATTCGGATCCGACTATTGGAGAACCGTTAAGTAAGGTGTACTTTTCAGCACTGTACTATTCACTCAATCTAAAGGGTTAGGTAGAGGGAGGTGTTGGAAGGAGTATAAGTAGAAATAACTATACCCTTCCCATCTTGAGCAAAGAGTGGATTGGAATCTCGTGGAAGAAATCCGTCCTTATGAATCTTCTTCCGGAAATATCTAACATATATATAAACTCCCAATAACAGAAGAACCGCCACAACTCCAACAGCTATTCCTACAATAGCCCCACCAGCAAGACCTGCTTAAATAGAAGTAAAAATATGAGCTAAAGTAGCATTATCCTTCTGCTTTTAGTATATGCGGACCATATGTTTAATATGAATATCAAACAAAAACATCGCATAACCAATTTTCTGAGAAGAAAGTCAAACCTCCTGAACTGCAGAAGAAAATGAAAAGATAGTCATTGGCTTTAGTCAATTTATTGAATTGATAAGTAATGCAACCATATGAGCAGATTGCAAAAAAAGTAGGATTACCTGGATGGCAAAAACACAAAGCTACCATTTTGATCTGGGAAAAAAAATGAAAAGAAAGAAGTTAGAGGCATATATTGGAACTTTTAGTACATGGGAAAATGTTCAAAGATTGAGCTATACATATGATGTTTGTTAGGCATCCATATGCTTGAATAGCAGAAATAGTTACTATTTCAGTGATAGAGCTTCATTCAAGTTGTCAGACAAAATAAAAAGCCTTAACTAAATAGCAAGTTAGAAGACTTCTAATTTTATTTCAATTTCCAATTTCCAAGGATAAGCAAAAAGAAAGAATATCAACATCATGGCCTGCTCCTAAAGGTGAATCATAACTAAGCATCATTTCCTCAAGTGTAAACAAGTAGCACATCATTATCAAACCCTTCAACATCATTCAGTCACAATCCGTGGGGAACACATAATCAGCACATACATAATAAAGCATCCAAACTAGCACACAAACAAGTTTCACATTCAAACCCTTAAAGAAACACGAAATTAAAACAAGTTACCAATGCCCCTTTAACAAACATGGAAAACTAATCAATAACCAAGCAAGGTTTATATTCCTACACCTGGCAGCAAATGTAGCCGCAATATCAAGGTTTTGGAGGTCTCTGCAACCATTATTGCATCAGCAATTCTAGTAGCATTTATTATCAATTTTGCACACTTTCAATAACTGCAAGTCTGCAACAATTTAAAACCTTGCCAAGTCTGGAGCAGCCACAAATGCATATCAGAACACCAAAAAATCATCATAGGAAATCAGAAAAAAAAAAAAGCACCTTTGCCCCACATTCATAGCAAGCATGATCTTCAATAAAGAATCCAAACTTGGCACATGGACACAAATTTGACATTAGAAGCAAAGTTACTATCAACCTTACCACAAACACAAAACTAATTCAATAACCAAGTACAGAACTCCGCTAAAATCATTAGAACAAGCACAACCAACAAAGCATCCAAACTTGCAACAAACAAGTCCCCCATTCAAAAAAAAATAAAACCAAGCTAGTACCCACACCCTTTAACACCCATGAAGACATTTTAAAATAGAGTCCACAGCCACACATCAAGGTTTTAGGAGTCTCTACAATCGCAATTATGACTACAACAACTCCATTTATCCACAATTTTCCCCATATCAAGCAAATCACAACCGCAATTTAGAAAACAGTCCATGGCCCCAACGAAAAGGTTTCTGGAGTCTCTATGACCATAATAGCAGCCTGGACCCTCCTGGACCTGGGCCAAGTACTCAACTAATAACTTGGCCTAGATACCTCACACAAGTCAGACCTAGGTTAAGTACTCTATTAGTAACTCGACCTAGATAGACCTACACAAGTCTCCATGGCTTGGGACTTGGAGGGTTGTGAACCCTCCCAGACACGGATCATGACTTGCCCACGAGAATATGGTATCTCCCATGGCCCAGCCCGCCTAATCCGCATTACAGCCCAAGGGATGACCTTACATCCAGCCTTAATCCTGGTTCTATCCCTCCAATCTCAGCTCTAATTTTGTGGGGTTAGATGCCCTTTTTTCCAGCTAGGGCAACCCTGTAGAAGGATAAAGCCCCAAACCAGGGCAGCAATTGCTTCAGCTAGAGCTAGGCCTTGGGACTAGTCTCCTAGGGAAAAGCCCAGCTAGAACACGGTCACACCAACTAAAAACGTGTTTGGGTAAACTTCTTCCTGAACACTTATAGGAAAAGAAAATATGAAGAAAAAATGAAATAAGTATCTCCATAAGCTAAAATTAGCTTACTTTTTGAAAAAGTCAACATGATAGATCTTCTATAAATCAAGTTATACATAAGTTACATAATCTAATTTTTAGATTACTCTAAATTTATCATACAAAACTGCAATAGCGATAATAATTGAAAACCTTAGAGCATATAAGTAGAGGAAAAGAAAGCAGCAGAGAAAAATGATAATGAAACAAAGAAAAAAAGTCACCTTTTCCGGGAACATAAACCAGTCCACTCCCCTGGTTGAAATTGACCCCAGGATTGTACCTCTGCAGCACCCCGGAGTCAACCCCAACTGCAGAAGCCACAGTGGCCAGAGTTTCCCCAGGCCTTAAAGGGTAAGTGACGAACAAGCCATAATTGGAAACGTCACTGTTCCCGCAAGAACAGTTAACAGTAACATTGAGCGTTCCCGTGTCGGGAATGTTATCGGGTAGATAGCTATTGAACCTCCTCAGCCACGCAACGTCGGTGAGGTTAGCGTAGACGTTCCGCGCAACGGTGTCGTACGTGTCCTGCGACTGAACGTCATAAGTAAAGGTGTGGCCCAGAAAGTCGTTGTCTATGCAATCGCAGGGGAAGGGGACGTTGACCCTTATGTTGGACTGGACGCTGTCCTGATTGGGGATGGTTGCCTTGTTGTAAGCGACTATGTCGTTGGGTTTGGAGACAAGATTTGAGCTCATGATCTGGGAGATGTATGTGAGGTTTGATCCCTGCCACATGTAGTAGGAGGCCAGCGCCAGGGAACAACCCTTCTTGCACGCCGATTCTGTTGTCAAGGGAAAAAGGAGGAGTAGGACAAGGACAAACACCAATCTGGGTGGTTCCATTGGAATCAAAACAATTTCTGAATCCTTCTTCATTGTTTTTAGGCTTCACTTCAGTTGACCTTTCTGGTGGGGAAAGAGAAGAAGAAGAAGAAGATGCATACTTGGCTTTTGCTTTTACTTCTACTTTTCTCTCTTTGAAGAAGGACTTGCTATCATTTGTTATAGTGATTGATATTCATTTATATATAATAGGTAACCGTGTCTGTTTTGTCTTCTGTAGCTATGTCAACACCCGCGGCATCAGATTTCCTTTACTGCGCAACTCCTCTAACATTTCAAACACAAGATATTTAGCTTTTCTTTTTTACATTTCTATCTTTCTTCACCACAGTCTCTTTTCTTTTTAACTAAAATTATTTAATAAATCTTTTTTTTCTTTTTTTTTAAAGCATGTTTTGTTTTGGATTTATGACTTCAAGTATAGTTTGTATAAAATAAGTTATTTTTTATTTTAATTTTTATAAAAAAAATTTGATTAATTTTCATTTTTTTTAAAATTTGAATTTTTATTTTTATTATTATTATTATCTCGTACTACGTATCATAATAACATATAATATTTTTAAAAAAAATTAAATCTCTAAAATAAATATTATTTATTTATTTTAAAATAAAAATTAGGAATTAAAAATATATATTTCAAATTTTAGAGGATGAAAATTAAATAAATATATTTTACAAGAATGAAAATCAAAATTTATTTATTATAGAAAAAAAATTAGTGATTATAAATTTTCGAAAGATGAAAATTGATTAAAAAAATTTATAAAAAAAAATTAAAATGTATTTATTTTAGAGAAATTAAAAACAGTTTTTTTAAAAGATCACTTATTTATCACACTTTTTTTCTGGTTTCTTCTTATTCTTTCTTCTCATTTCTCTTGTCGAAAAGGGAAAACAACTAGTGATGTTTGAAATAATGAGTTCGAGTAAAGTGTGATAATGAATATTCTGCCCTCCTCTTGTTTCTCTTCTCGTTTCACCATACTTAAAAGTGTGAAAAACATTGCAGATTGTGGCAATTCTTCGTTTCTCTCCTAAAACTCTAATTAAAGCATGCAGGAGAAGAGGGAACACAAATGGAAATTTTTAACCAGTGTCAACCTCTTGACACAGTACTCAAGTTTGAACTTGGCCCACTTTTAACTATTTAAGGAAAACAAAAAAATTTACAGACCAAAAACCAACCTACATTGAAGGCAAAATGAGACCATTTAGTAGCTCATTTCATATACCATCCAAAAAATAATAAAAGTCAGACACGTTTGTTGTCAAGATATCACCCACTTTTGCAAAGGTAAAACATGAAAAGGCAAATGGAAAAAGGCAAGTTTGAAGAGCAGAAAAACGCAACCTGAAAAGGCAAATGGAAAAGGAAGGTTTTGAAGAGCAGAGACGTAGGTTTCGTAAAATAGTAACCAGTCAATTTGTACCTCCATGGTAGCTGCGAAAGAGAGGTCTAAATAGTCCCTGGTTAGGATAAAATACATCACGAAAATGGAAACTGTTCATATATATGAGAGGTTACAGACAAACTTTTATCCTTGTTTAAGCCATTGAATATTATTGTTTCTTAAGTTTGAAATTTAGAAGTACTGCAAGATTACAAGGTAGAGTTCTATTTCTAACTCTCTTTTCATCGTTGCTTCTACAAAGTTTAGTGGAGGAAGGCAAGAATCTTGATGAAAATGTTTTAGACGAGAGTTCAAAATATGTCTCACCATTTTGGGTGGTGGTTGTAGGTCTATTGTTGTGGGTAGAAGTTCAAGGTCTTATTGTTCGAGGATGGCATTTGCTATCAAAATCTTAGAGAGATGTTTGGGTGGCTTGATTTAAAGAAAAAGGTAAATGAACCTATGCATGGTTGTTAGTTTTTAAGAAGCTAAGATAAAGCACCAAAAACCTTAGTAGGTTGTAATCTTGAGTATTCCAGGATGGAAAGGAGATAGTAACCTTACGCCCCATGTGGTAGGTTTTGCCAAGAATCTCTAAAAGATTATATTTGATATGAACCAAATTGTCAACTGTATTCCAAAATGTTAAGTAACCCTAAGAGAAGTTAAATGTGCATTACCTTGTGGAGATTGTAAAAATACATGGTGTATCCCCTAGTGTAGTTTCTTGTAGAAAATTTGAGTTTATCTTGAGATCTTTAGAGACTAAGGTTAAGGTTAACTACAAACTACCGTGAGTAATTAGACAACTAAGTTTAGATAGCTAAGATTGATTGTTAGAACAAAGCAAATGGTAGAGCGGTCATCTATCATGGTGTTTTCTTCAATGTTTGTCACTCAATTTTCAAGAATGAAAATTCCTATAAGGAGAGAAATTCTAACACCTCAATTTTTATTCTATTTATTATTCGTTGTAAATATTTTATTAATTATTATTAATAAGTGGTTTAATTATTTTATAATTAAATAAATAATATTTTGAGAAAAAAAATAGGTTGAATTTTAATTAATTAAATTAAGAAAAATAAACTAGTATGAGCTCGTGCTTTCTCTCCTTCTCTTATATAAGGAGTTAGGTACCAAGAAAATAGAGTCTCAAAACAAGTTGGGGATTGATACAAAGCATCAAACCCAGATAACTAAAATTTTCTCATCTCATGGAGCTTTTCAAGAAATGCGAGATCCTTTGTTTGGATTTCGCATGGGCTGTTAGTGGGTTTTGGGCTATATAAAAGAGGGGAACCTTAGTTTTCATAATAAAGGAAGGAAAATCTCTGGAGTAAACCCTCGAGTAACAAGAAGAACGATCATAAGGAATGCATTTTCTACGTCTACACTTCTCTAGGTAAAGGGGAGTGAAAACCTTGTTCAGGATATAAGTATAACTGTTGTAGGAGAAGGGATAGTCCTTAGGATCCCAAAGTGTATAGGGTCACCCCTAGAACCCCAAATATAAGTGTTTTTCTGACTAGGATAAACTAATACCTTGTGGCCAGGAGGTTGATGGTTTCCCCTTTGAACCCCAAAGCATCACATCTTGTTGTCCTAACTGGACGAGAACCCTGAAGAGTTTTTAATAGCATGTCATTGAGCATGCTCGTGTAAGTTCTATGCATGCTCATATAAAGTCACATCGATTGAACACGTGCTATCCTATATTTGTTATAGGAAGATATATTGTTTGACTACTGTGGTTGTAACTTCTATAACATAACATGTTATGTAAAGAACTTGATATAAAATATTAAACTAAGAATGATGTTGCATTAAACATTTGAGGAAAAAAAAATATGAAAAAAAAATAAATAAATATTACCATAAACTAAAATTAGCTTAGTTTTTAAAAAAGTTAATACAAAATATCTATACATGAAGTTATACATTATACATAATTTAGTTTTAGCTTACTCAACATTTTTCATACAAAACTACAATAACAACCGCAATTGAAAACCTTAGAGCATATGAAAAGCCTAAAACAAAGTAGCAAAGCAAAATGATAATGAAACAAAGAAAAAAAGTCCACCTTTTCCGGGAACATAAACCAGTCCACTCCCCTGGTTGAAATTGACCCCAGGATTGTACCTTTGCAGCAGCACGGAGTCAACCCCGACTGCAGAAGCCACAGTGGCCAGAGTCTCCCCAGGCCTTAGAGGGTAAGTGACGAACAAGCCATAATTGGAAACGTCACTGTTCCCGCAAGAACAGTTGACAGTAACATTGAGCGTTCCCGTGTCGGGAATGTTATCGGGTAGATAGCTATTGAACCTCCTCAGCCACGCAACGTCGGTGAGGTTAGTGTAGACATTCTGCGCAACTGTGTCGTACGTGTCCTGCGACTGAACGTCATAGACAAACGTGTGACCGAGAAAGTCGTTGTTTATGCAGTCGCAGGGGAAGGGGACGTTGACCCTTATGAAGGACTGGACACTGTCCTGGTTGGGAATAGTTGCCTTGTTGTAAGTGACTATGTCGTTGGGTTTGGAGAGAAGATTTGAGGGCATGATCTGGGAGATGTAGGTGAGGTTGGAGCCCGGCAAAAAGTAGTAGGAGGCCAGCGCCAGGTGACAGCCCTGCTTGCACACCGATTCCGCTGTCAAGGGATAAAGAAGAAGAAGGAGTAGGACAAGGACAAACACAAATCTAGGTTCCATTGGAATGAAAACAATTTGTGAATCCTTCTTCATTGTGTTCAGGCTTCACTTTAATTGACCTGTCTGGTGGGAACCCCCTAGTCCCCCACTTCGATTGTCGGTATGGAAAGCAATGACTACGTTGGTTGGCGTCAATGCAAGATTTGACCCATGCTATTTAAGAAGAGATTTTTTTAATTAAATGTTACATTTTCTTAGAAATAGAATTTCCTATCACAATTTACATTGTTTGTAGTTCGTGTTCTATTGTAATACCCTTTACCTAATTACTACACACAACGCTAATAAAATAAGAATAAATTTGATCTTCAAAACATATATTAAATGGTAAAAAATTCATATAACTTTGTCTACTATAAATTAAAAACAAACGTGTATTCTTATTGGTATTAGAAGATTTTTAAATTATTATAATTTCATAAATTTCATAAGTTTTATCATGGTTTGGGGTGTATGTTGTCTTATTCATATTCGGGATGCTCCTCAGAATAGCAAACAATGATCTCATATCCCACTAATTTTGATCCTTCATCGTCTCAAAGCTAGAGGCTTTCTTCTCCGAATATAAACCAAATAACCACGTATTTCTCCAAATTAAACAATTTTGAGATATAAATGATGGATCCCATAATGAACTTTTCTATGTTGTCTAGGAGTATCTCCCTACCAAGATTGTCAATACCTACAAATCGCTTAAAGTTGGCAAACTACAAAACTAGAAACACCTTAAGCTCGCACTGGATGTAGGTCAAGAGGTGGTGGATGAATTTGAAGGCACCAAATTCACTTGGAAGATGGACGAGGATTCCGAGCAAAAAGTTCATAATTACAAAAATTATAGTTTTATATTAACTTTCAACAAGAAGCATAAAGGGAGGGCATTGGATCAGTATATACCACACATGCTTAAAACACATGAGGCCATGAAAGCTTAGCAAAAGGTTGTGAACATCTATTCTAGGTTAGATAAGTTTTGGACCAAAAGTGAGTTATCACATACTGCCACATTTAACACACTAGCTTCTTTTACATTTTCAATCTTGGCTTCATGCCTTTTACATCTCCAGTTAAGGCTTTGTGCCTTTTACATTTCTCATCACTCTATGTCTTTTACATTTTCAGTTCAAGCTCGGTGCCTTTTACTTTTCCAATCCAGGCCTTGTACCTTCTACTTTTCCAATGCAGGCCCCCATGCCTTCTACTTTTCTAATCCAGGCCCTTATCCTTCTACTTTTCTAGTCCAGGCCCCCATGTCTTCTACTTTTCCAGTTCAAGCCCCCATGCCTTTTACTTTTCCAGTCTAGGCCCCTGTGCCTTCTACTTTTCCAGTCCAGGCCCACGTGCCTTCTACTTTTCCAATCCAGGCCCCTGTGCCTTTTACTTGTACATCCATTTTTTACATTTTACATTTCAGGTCCCTATGCCCATAGCCTTTATGTTTAGGTCAATATAGTTCCACCTACGACTCAATTACTCGAACTGTAACTCTAACCCATATACATATAACTTACCTAATTATCCCCAATGTTGAAGGACAAAATTAGAGTTCATATCTTCACTTATCTTTCATCATGATAATATGACACTACGTTTGTTCATATTATCTAACAAAAGTTAAAGGGGCAACTGTGAACACCTAATTTTGTCCTACCTAAAGTTAGTCCAATATAAAAAAACAACAGCCAAACTTACAAAAGCAGGACGTCTAAACCCTTTTTGACATCTAAAACCATATCTATAGCCTTTGGACGAGTAAGCTCCCTTGTTGCGCGTCCAAAGCAAGACATCCAAACCCTTTTGAACATCCAAAACCAAATTTGCAACCTTTGGACTAGCAAGCTCCCTTGCTGTGTGTCCAAAGCAAGATATCCAAACCCTTTTAGACGTCCAAAACCATTTTACAGCTTTTGTTGTGCATCCAAAGGAAGAGCTCAAATCAACTTCTCCGTTGTGCGTCCAAAGCAAAAGCTTATATTAGCTTCTCCATTCTTTACTCTACGTCTAAAGGAAAAGATTGGATCCTCTGTTGTATGTCCAAAGCAGGAGACTCATTCCTCTTTGGGTCAGCATCTTCCATTGTGCATCCAAAGCTGAAGTCCAATTCTCCCAAGTCCAATTCCTTCTCCCGCTAAGTAGCTAGTGTTGAATCAAGCTTTGTGGCTCTGCTTTGCACCTACTCATCACCGACAAAGCAAACCAATCATATAAGAGAAATGAGCAAGTGGATGAACGTGCATCCAAGAGCAGCTGAACTATTTTGCAACTCTGCTACACTTGAGCAACTCCGCAATGTGACAAAAGCAGGAGAAAGAAGCTATGTTCTGCTCTATGACGCAGCAATGCGTCCAAGGGAGATGCACCTCTACTTTCTCCCTACTTCCCTAAACTGCTTCACTCCTTGCTTCGCTTCACTCCCTGCTTCAACCTCTGCAAATTGCGATCATGCTCTGTTTTTTGAAAATTTTATTGCAAATGGCTAACTTGCAAGGAAAAGCAGCCAAGTTGAATTAAAAAATCAATTTACAAATGCCTATAAATGGGACGTGAACCAAAACCAGAAGAGATCCTTTTGGTAAGTTGGAGAGAAAGATGAAGAAAGAAAACATAGAAAAATAAAGCACGAAGAGAGACTTAAGAGAGAGGAAGAAGGTAACCTTCAGGAATTTGAGACAAAAGGAGAGGTAACTATGAAAGTAGGACATGTGAGGGAGACCTTCCTGCAAAGCCTCGGACAGTAACATGAAATCGCAGAAAAATAAAGTCACTCGCAAAGGCAAGTAGGTACTATTAAATCCTTGGACCAAAACACTTATGAATGTAGTATTTGAATAATATTTGTCTCGTTTTACGCTTAAGGCCTTGGAACATCCCTGGGGCATATGCGTCATCGGACGTAAGGTCCCTTTCGGATGCTGAAATGTTCTTGGTCGCTTCCAACCCTTTACCTACCATTCTAGTTTCCCTTTAGACACACTTGGGATAATCTCTTGAAATATTTCCTACTTATTTGCATTTTTCATGCCCTGCACTTCCAATATTTGTGCTTTAGACACACCCTGAACACAACTCTTTGTGTTGTTCCTTATTTCCATGTTCGGTTAATTACTTGTTGGCCTAGTGGCCCTTTGGACACTAGGTTCCTTTGGACACCCATCTAGGCAGTCCCTCCATTTCAACATTTTGGTTTGAGGACCAACATCCCTTTAGACATTGGCCTCTTTTGGATGCCCATTTGGTAGTCTCTACACTTCCCTTTTATCTACTTACTAGCTTAGACTCTCATTTAATGCTAAGGTCTTTTGGATGCTCACATGGCTATCCCTCTTTATTTCCTTTCCTTCTTTTCTGTGTGTTGTTACCTATTACTGTTATTTGGTTTGATAAGTCATATTTTAGACACCTTACAAGGGCTCAAGATGGATATTATTGAGACTATTTGGTAAGTAAGAATCATATCTTAACTAAAATTCAGATTATAGGCCTAGAAATAGAGAAAATATAAATTTGTGCTAAATTGAGGATCTTGGCTAATAAAAGATTAGATTCATTTTGCAGGCCAAATCCAGGAGCGTCTCGGCCCAAAAAAAGCACCTTAGCCCAAAAGGAGTTGTCCCGACCAGGCAAGTCCCTTCTCGACCGAGCCCAGCTTTAGAGCCCAAGGCACTCCAAGCAGCGCGTGTAACACGTAATCATTTAGGGAAATGATAGGACAATCAGGAAATTATAGTTCTATTAGGAGTTAGTTAGAAATATGAATGTATGTACATCAAATAAGCAAGAAAACCATGAAAGAAATACTTTGAAAATATATGCTCATAACTAGTTGTACCTTACTAAAGTTGCAAGTCTTGACTTTTTTTCTCCTTATTTAATAGGTTGCTTTGCTTTTTGTTTGATTTTCTTTTTTTTTTTGGTCTTATTTTTAGTGGTTGATGAAGGATGTGTTTTTTTTTTGTTTCTATTTTGATGTTTGTTTCATTAAAATTTTTTGCTAGTATACCTTGTTAATTGTTGTATTTTTGGTAAATTTGATTTTAATATGCTTTTATTATATTAAGGTGAGTTTGGAGGGAGCATTTTAAGAAGGGCAACTACTATTTCAAAGGATTTGAAATTCTTTTCATTAAAATCTATTGATTGGATAAAAAATTAAAATTTTAGAATTTTAAAAAAGAATTTTATATAGCTAAAATTTTAGAATTGCAAATTGTATCACTAAGTTGTTAATAATAAGTATAAGTTAGTTCACAATTTAAGTTAACTTAATGTTGTACCAAGAAATTCTTCTTATTAAGCTTAAGTGACTTACTATAGTGTCTTAGTTTGTTTATTTGATGTTCAATTGATAGTTTGAAATCTAATTTTATTTAATAAACCATATTAGAGAATGTGAATGAGATATTGCATAGTATATATATATAAGCAACATCTAATAGATCCTACTGTCATACATTATTTTTATATGTTTATTGGAATTAAACAAAATTGGATGAGCTTACACTATTCAACCTATTGTCATACATTTTTTGTCCCCATGTAATTCTAGTTAATATTCAACATGAACTTGTGCAGAATTAAGGCTTTTTCGTCCAGGAGCGAGTTCTTTATTTAGATCATGTGTGCTCTTATTTATGATTTTCATTTAATAGCTAATTATCCAATCAACAATAGAAATTTTTGATGATGGATATATGTTAAGAGTTAAGACATGGCAAGAGGAACACATTTAAATTTAAGGCCGATGAAACATTTAAGATTGTGTATCTTCATTATATATTGCTAGAAACATTAACTTGTATATATTTTTTTGCAAATATATGTAGGCTTTCAAAGTTTATTAGGAAATCCATTTATAGTAGCACACTTCATAGATAATGAATGAAAATGCCAAAAAAGGATAATTAACTTCTAGGTAGTTCTTAACCACAAATGGGAGACGATAGGTATGAAAGTCGAAGAGGTACTAAAGGATTAAGGCCTTGGAAATGTGTTCATAATCACAGTTGATAATGCATAATCTAATGATGTGGTTGTCACATATTTTAAAAAAAGAGAATCAAGAATATGAGTGAGTTAGTGATGGATGATGAATTTTTGCATGTGAGGTGTTGTTCTTATATATTGAATTTAGTAGTGAATGATTGTTTAAAAGATATCCAAAATTCTATAGCAAGTATTCTCAATCTTGTTAGATTTATAAGATCTTCACCCCAAAAATTTGTAAAAAACTTATGTGTCTTGATGTTCTTACAAGGTGGAACTCCACATATATGCTGCTTGATGTGGCTGAAAAGTTTCAAGTTGCCTTTGACATGTGTAACTTTGAGGACTCAAGCTATATGAAGTATTTTAGGGATGCTAGTCCCCCAACTATTATTGATTGGGGGAATGTTCTAGCATTTGTGAAATTTTTTTATGAGGTCACTAGGGTTTTCTCAACATCATTAAATGTGAGCTTACATATTGAGTTTCATCATTTGGCTTCTATCTATTTTGAACTCAAGAAGTCAACTATGAACTTGAATACTATGTTGACCACTATAGGTTGGGAAATGAAGCAAAAGTATGACAAGTATTAGGGTAATATTGTTAACATAAATCAGTTATTGTATTTTGATGTTATTTTTTACCCTCGTTATATGTTAGAGTTTGTGGAATGGTTGTTTCGAAAGGCTTTTGAAAATTAGCTAAATCTTGGTAAACTTCTACCAAGTCTTTTTGAAAAATCTCACATCTATTAAACAATATAAAGTTATCTTATAAGCACATCCCTAATACATGTTTCAAGGGACAAGTCAACTTCTCATATTATAAGTCCATGTTTTGTGCAAAGTAGCAAAAGAAAAAAGAGTTTTCCATTTGTCAACGTGTGCATATCACCTTTTAGGTGAAACTATCTAACCATGGGTACTTACATGTTTCTTTATTCTCCAAGAAGAGGACAAACTCGTTCCCCCAAGCATAAAAAGATGCCTTATTAAATTTAATGCAACCATAATGGGAAAAAACTCTCAAACTCAACCAAAAAAAAAAAACTTCTCTTAACTTTATAAGTAGAAAGCTTCAAAGAAGGAAGAGGAGTAACAAAAAAATAAGAATGAAGCAATAAAATAATGAACTCATTTGACAATCAATTTTATCAACTTATAATTTTCATACTCTATGTTCAACAATCTATATTGTTGAACTTACATTTCATCTCTCCACTTACTAAGTTTTTTAGTGTGAAGAAAAATGTTTTAAAATATTGTGTTAAGGTTATATTTTTATAGCCTAAAGAGGTTAAACATGTAAAGAATACTTGTGTTGTAATCTTGTGTTGAGATTGTTGTAAGCCTAAGGGGGTTGAAAAAATACTTGTTTTCATTAAATTCTTTTAGTGAAGGGATTGGACGTAGTTATTGATTGAAAAGTGAACAAATATAATTTTGTGTGTGTTGTCTTCTACACCTTATTGATACTCACATTTTTCATCCAAGCTTTCAAACATCTTAACATAATCTTACAGACATAGGTTTATTTGCAAAAGAAAATATTCAAAGAAAATGTATACACAATTCAACATTTTCTTGTGTTCACTATTTTAGATTCCTCATGCTCTAATAGATTGGATTTATTATAATTTTCACAATGATTGTTGAATATAGGTGATGGTAATATTAGAAAGCCTAGGGAAGAAGAGGCAAAAATACAAATACATGATGAAATGCTCGTCAAAAACACCCAATTTGGGTTTGATAACTCGGTCAAATTTACTTAGCTCAATCTATTGAGTAATATGTCAAATGTAGACTATTTTAGAGAAAGAACAATTTTGTTCCCTACTTGAATTGATTGGAAAAGTCAATGATTATAGGATGTTGGACTAGGAGAAGAGGAACTTTATTTAAGTTCTAATTCAATATATAAAAAGACATGAATGTAGAAAGTAGTTAGATGCATTTTTTTTCTCAAGGTGTTAAATATCATACATTGTTTTGGACTTCCTCTAGATAAATTATGTTTGAAAGTTGGAGTTCCTGTAGTGTTGATGAGAAATATTGACCAATAAAAAGAATTATGTAATGGAACAACGTTAAAAGTAAGAAGATTAAGAGACCATGTTCTTAAGTACATAATACTAATTGAGACTAGAGTTGGAGATTATGTTCTTATTTTAAGGATGAGCATGATTACAAATAACTTAATTTTGTCATTCTAATTTTGAAGAAGACAATTTTTAATGTGTTTAGTTTGATATGACAATTAACAAATCACATGGATAAACACATTCTTATGTTGATTACATATTTAACTATCAATGTTTAGTATTAGGTAATTGCATGTTGTTATTTCATGGATTAAAAGCAAAATAGGTTGAGAATACTTATTGAAAATAAAGACAATCTTCATCTAAATACAACAACTAAAGTTGTTTATAAAAAAATATAGAAAATTTGATTTAGGTAATTGTTATTCATATTCGTATCCTATGACACATAATGTTATCAAATTAATATTTTTGTTGTTTAAATGATCATTCTACTATCTTATTTTGTCAAATATTGAAACTAATTCTAATGATTATTTTAGGATATGTTCGCTAAACTTTTCTATAAATACTTATAAGAATAAAAAATAAAATAAGCTTCTTCAAACGTTTAAATTAACTCATATATAAGTTAAAAATAAGATTTTAAAGAAAGTAATATATATAAATTAATTTATATATAAAATAATTTTAATTTATGAAATTTTTTTTTTATTTTTTTATTTTTTTTCTTCTAGAAATACTTATATAAAAATTTACCCAAATATGACTTAGATCAAGAAATTGCTCACTATATTTTGATATTAGAAATCTTTTCATGAGTTCATTCTACACTGCATGATATCGAGTATCAAATAGGAAAAATTGTGAAAAAAAAAATTGTGTAACTAATTCAGTTTAAATGAAATATGACTTTATTCTACAATAAACGTAGTAATTATATAAGGACCCAACAAAAACTATTTGTATTTAACAAAACATATTATATATATATATATATATTTATCATAATATGTAATAATTTTTTTTATTGAAAAACAAGAGCGTTGTATAAATTTAAACGTTAAAGCCTAAAAAGATAAGTTATTTTTATAAGATTATATCTTTATTTTATTGTTCCTAAAATACGTTTCCCTTTTATTTTAAAATTACGATTTCTCACCTTTTTTTTTAATTTAAATGTGAAATTTAAAAACTGGTTAAATATAATACTACTTTTTAAAAGACTTAATTAATGTATAAATCTTGACCCTCAATATTTTTATACTCAAATTTAATCTATTTACTTTAGTTATTACAATCAAGTCCTCTAGTTTATTTAATTATTACAATTAAAATTTGTATTAGTTTTTATTCTACTAAAATTCTTAAATTCTCAATTTTTTTCTTAAATATTTTGTAATTAAATTTGTTAAATCATTTTAAATGCATTTTTGCTCGTACCTCATAAGCAAAAGCACCATAAATTATATTCAAATATAAATATATTTATAAAGATAATATTTGTTAACAATTACATTTATATAAATGAAAATATTATAACACACTTATGGATATAAAATTATTTAAATAAATTGATATTTATAATTATTTTCACATAAAAATTACATTAAAAATATAATAATATAAAAATATATATTATAAATTAACAGTCATACATGTCACGGGTTATTCCAAATAAAATGGTTGAAAAATGATTTTTTTAAGGCATATGATTTAAACAAATATGTTCAAATTATATATTCTAGTGTATAATACAACTAGTATTTTAATTTAATTTGTACATTGTACATAATAAATATTTATTTTATATAATATTTATAATAAATAAATACATTTAAATATATAAATTATATTATAATTAAATTTATTAATAAATAAGTATTTTTAATATTTTTTTAAATTTATAATAAATATATTTATATTATGATATTGATTGTTTTAAATATTCAAATTCAATCTAGAACTTATGATATTAAAAAGAATAGATAAAAAAAGATAAAATGTTAAAAAATTTCTAAAACAATTATTATTAAAGAAAAATAATTAAAAATTCTATTGTGGAAGAGTGATAATTAAAAACATTTTTATTTAAAATTCCAATCCTTTATATATATAATTAGAATAGATATCTTGAATAGTTTAGCTATTTTATCTCTTTTCATCTATTATTTTTAATATTTTTATTTTTAATTTAAAATTTAATATTTTTAATAAAAATATTAATAAAAAATTATATTATTTATCATAAATTTAAAATATAATTTAATGTACAAAATAATGTTTACTTTATATAAACAAATATGATAACTAACTGCTTCTAAATATATGAATTATATTATAATTAAATTAAAATTTATAATAAATAAATATTTTTAAACTTTTAAATTATATTTTAAATTTATGATAAATAATTTATATTGTAATATAATGTTATTTTTAATTTTAATAATTTCGATTAAAATATTGAAATTCAATTTAAAAATAAAATATTAAAATAATATATTAAAAGAGATAAAAAATTAAAAATAATATCATTAATAAAAATAATTAAAAACTCGTGGAAGATCAAAAGTTAAAGATAATTTTATTTAAGATAATTTAAGATAATTATTTTAATTTATATACATAAAAAAAGATATTAGATATTATAATATATAATTTTTTTGAAAAATATATAAAATTTATTTTCCAAATCTAAAAATTTCTACGGACGAGATATTTTAATCTTTTGAGACTTTAATAATACGAAAAGTATTTAATTTGTTGTTATTTTCCGTGGAAAAGAATTAAAATATACGACGCATCGTATATGTACGGGTACGACCCACGCAAAGTATTTGAAGTCAAAGACTTTTCATTCCGCGTTCTTCTCCTCTGCACTTCGCTCCTTCAAACAATCCAACCCTAACTCACTCTCCCACTCGCCGACGCAGCTCACAGGTTCGTCCGTGACGGTGACTTTATCGTTCTCTCTCTCTCTCTCTCTATACTATCATGATCGAAGCTCTTTCAATCTCATTAACCCATTTGCTTGCGTTTTTCATTATTCTTATTTGGTTTTTGCGCAATCGATAACAAAACGCCCAAACGCGGCATAATCCATTGCAAAAACAATAACGAAACATTTTATTTTATTTTATTATGTTTTTTTTTTTTTTTTTTTGGGTTTGATATTTGGTAATGTTCAGGTTTTGTAGTACTGTGTCTCTGTCGTTTATGGCCTACACTGATGTGATGAATTTGTTGTTGGCCGTTGCGGTTTGGTGCACTGCTTACCTTACTGTTGCAGTTCTTGCCTCCTTTCGCGCTGTCAATTACCTTTGCACGTTCTGAAATCTGATTGCAATTTCATAGCCTTGCCATGGGTTATGCACAGCTCGTCATTGGTCCTGCTGGTAGTGGCAAGGTAATTTTATCGTTTTTCTCGTCTTCAATTACATTTCAAGGTTTTGAATTGCGGTCGTTTATGGAAATTTACAATTATGGAAGTTGTTAACAAATTTGTCTGCAAGTTTGAAACCTACATAATTGTGTACTTTGCACGCCTTTTGTTTTCCAAGTTAGGATATGAATCTTCTGGAATTCAAAAATTAATTGCACTTGTGCAGTTTAAATCTAACAGCTTTTATTAACAACACGCTCTAGCAAAATAACTCTATGTTGTTGGTCAAATCATTGAATCCAAACTGCACCAGGTGTTGTAGTTCTATTTTGAAATGTATGTTGTTGGTAAAATCATTGAGAAGAAAATTGGAAGGAAAAATGAAATAAAATTTTAATTATTTTGTAAATAAGCTAATTTATAGAAGCTCTTTCTTGTTGGCTTCTTTAAAACTTATTTTTAATTCATGCGTAATCTATTATGCATAAACTCATTTTTAGCTTATAGAGAAACCTATTTTATTTTATTTTTCTTATTTTCTTTTCATAAGTGCTTATTGAGAGATTTATCCAAACATGCCTCGAATATTGAGAATTGAGATGCTTAGATCAAACAGATGTTTAAAAATTGACGGTCTGTTTGGATAAATTTCTTTATAAGGATATGAGAGAAGAAAATAAGAAGGGAAAAATGAATTTTTTTTTCGTGAGTTAAAATTATTTTGTAAATAAACTAATTTATAGAAGCCTTTTCCTGTTGGCTTCTTTAAAGCTTATTTTAATTCATGTATAATCTAATTTTAGCTCATGGAGAAGCTTTTTTTTCCTTCTCGTAAGTGCGTATGAAGAGATTTATCCATACAGACTCAAAATGTTGAGAATTGAGATGCTTATCAGTGTGTGTTCTGCTTTTTGCAACCAGTCTACATATTGCTCGAGCTTGTATGAGCACTGCATAGCTGCACGGCGAACAATGCATGTTGTGAACCTTGATCCTGCTGCTGAAAATTTTGACTATCCGGTTGCGATGGGTAAATAGAATGTGTTGTTTGGTTATTTCTTTTGTGGATTCAGGTTTTGTGATTCGTGGAGCTTGACTTTTTTGGGTTTGAGATGCTTGCAGATATAAGGGAACTTATTTCCCTGGATGATGTTATGGAGGAACTTGGATTGGGTCCTAATGGTGGTCTTCTCTACTGCATGGAGTATCCTTTTTTTTTTTTGCTGTCTGTTTTCTATGGCTTTTTGAAGAACTGTTTGTCTACACTTCAGGCTGCCTTAAATAGAGATTATGTTTACTACTAGTACAGTTTGTCTCCCTGGGTTACACTGTTTCTCCTTTTCCCCTTTATTTACCTATGTTAGCTATTTGCTATTTTAAAATTTTGTTGCCTTAATAACCATATTTAGACACCTTGAAGAAAACCTAGATGATTGGCTCACGGAGGAACTGGACAATTATATGGATGATGATTACTTGGTTTTTGACTGCCCTGGTATTCATGCTCTTCTCTCACTCAATTTTGTTTTTTATATGTTTTAGCATCCTAAGTTTGACATTTTGAAAATATTGCGATTGTTAGGTGATAATATTGTTATAGTTATAAAATGCAATCACGAGTATGAAAGGCCACAAAATCAGAATGGGTAGTATAATGTACTAATGAAATTTGTCCTTTTAGAAGTTAGAACAAAATAGTTGTATGGCCAGTTTCTGTAATGTTCAAGATTATCTTAAAATCGTTTATATTTTATGGTTGCAACTGAACTGACAATTTGTGATCAATCAACTTTATCTTGTAATGTTTTGCAGGTCAGATAGAGCTTTATTCACATGTGCCAGTGCTTAAGAATTTTGTGGAACATTTGAAACGGAAAAATTTTAATGTTTGTGCTGTTTACTTACTTGATTCACAGGTTTGTGGTAGTTTGCAGAAATCATATTTTCTTTCAAGCTATTGGCTCTCTCATACTCCTCTAACACTTCCAGTTATTGTATATTTGTATTATTATCTTTGTTGACTCTAATAATTTTAAAATGTTTCCAGTTCATGACAGATGTGACCAAATTTATAAGTGGATGCATGGCATGCCTTTCTGCAATGGTTCAACTTGAACTGCCTCATGTTAATATCCTCTCAAAGATGGACCTTGTGACTAACAAAAAGGATCTTGAAGAGTAATCACTGTTACTAAAAATTTCTTTCCCAAACTTGTTTTCAACATTTCATTCATTTAAATTCTAATATATTTTTGCTCTTAGTTTTTTGGATCCAGAGCCCACCTTTTTACTGTCTGAATTGAATCAACGGATGGGTCCTCAGTATGCAAAGCTGAATAAAGCTTTGATTGAATTGGTGGGTAATTTATTATTTTTTAAAAGTTATGCTTTTTTCCCCTTTCCCAACAATATTATTATAAATTGTTAAAACTATGTACATGTTGGTTTTCAATGTTAGACCATTGATTAATGTCTGCGTGATATGCCATGTCATATTATATTTTCACAATTCAATAGCAATGTTGGTCCTGTTCAATTCATTCCCATATCTCTTACTGGGACAGTCATTCCTGATTATTCTCTTACCACTGAGTTTTCCTAGAAATGTTGATTAAATTCTGCGTCACTTAGTTTTGGTTCCATCAGTTTGCTTATTTATGTATGCGTTCCTTCTCAACAGGTGAATAACTATAGCATGGTGAGTTTTATACCACTAGACTTGAGGAAGGAAAAAAGGTACACTCCTCTCTATCTTTTCCTTGCATATCCTAGCCACATGTTCATTTATTGAATAATCTTATCTTGTTAGCATGATATAATTTTGCTTGTGGCTGTGCAACATAGATTGGAATTGGGTACGTGACATTTTGAAATACTAAAATTGAATGATATGAACTGAAACAGGCGTAAATTATTTTTACCCTAAAAAGAAAAAATATATGGCATAAATTAAACTATTAAACTCGATGTACCGTAGGTTCATGGGCCCAAGAAGGCTCAACATGTTTACACCTGCATGCCTAAGGCCAAAACTTAGCTTAATTGAGGCTTAGTTACAAAGAGAGTTGTGGGGGAAGGAATTACCCTAGGCTGAGAGCAAATATTGCTCTTATGTTATTGTAGTACTTCCTTATTTTCTCAATCATGGTAGTTCAATTGGGATTCAAATTGTGAATCTTTGAAAAGCTATTTTTCAAATTGTGAAACGAATCGTATCGTGAATCATAAGATTCATGTCTAATGATAAAACATAGCATATACAACTAACACAGACATAAAAACACAAATTCATTGTAGTACTTATTTTCTCAATCAATACAAATCACCATTTTACTAGGTAGGAACTGTTTCCTATCAAATTATGGCTCTTGTAGCTTGTGTTTCCAGAGCTGTTCGAAACTAATGACTGTGAGTTGACAACTGGTTGCATAGGTAGGGATAAAAATAGGCTAGGCTAGGTCATAGGCCTCTATCATCTGCCTGGCCTATTCCCGGCCCTTGAGATTATTATAAATACATTTTGGCTTGATTTCACAAAAGAGCTTGCCTCTCTAGTTTAGCGGCTAAAGCAAATAGAATGAATACTGTGGGAAGAATAAAGTGTCATTGCTTAAGAAAAAACGATTGCTTTAATTGTCTTCATGAGGTAAATGAACTATGCCGTGCTCTGAAATTAATATGCCAAATTTGCTGTTGCCAATTTGAATTCAAACTAAAACAATAAATAGTTCAAGTTTGCTACATTCTCACTTGAAGGACTTGAAACTTGAATTATTTTCACTAGTCTATAAAGTGGGTTCATGTTCATTAATTTGGAAAGTAATCATTTTAAAGTCCATGATGCATACTTGTCTCACCTCTAAAATGAAGCTATTTTTGTTTTATGCTTATTGGATTGTTGTCATGTACAGCATACAATATGTACTGGCCCAAATTGACAACTGCATTCAGTTTGGAGAAGATGCAGATGTGAAGATTAAGGATTTTGACCCTGAGGATGATGATGAGTAGCACTGCTTGGTATTATTGAAACTTGTGCTTAATGGTGTCTCAAGTTGACATTGTTAATATGTAGTGTCACATTACATTGTTTTAATGTGAATTGGGAAGTTGAATATTTATACCATTTATCCAAGAAAATTTGCTCATTCTTTACTGCTTGATTGGTTGGAACATGAAATGAAACGTATTTTGATCCTTTCTCATAGCATTTTGTAACTTTTGTGAACCAAAAAGGTATACGCCCTAATGAACTGGGATTAATGGGTCATAATAATTTATTTTATATTTTATTAAGATAATTAAGATAAAAACAAATATTTTTAATTAAGATAATTAAATTATTTTTAAGTACTTGATTTAATTAAGTAATGAATTTATTATTTAATATATTATGACCAGTAATTTTTTTGCTTTTCATATTTTTATTTTTCAATTAATCATGGATATGTTTGTTTTAAAGGAAAGGAATAGAGGAATTTCAATAGAGAAGAGTTTTGATTAGAGAGGAAAAATAATTATTTTTCTTGTTTGGTTAACAATAAGAGGAGAGAAATTTTAAATATTTATTTTTCATCTTTATAATTTGAAAATTTAAATCATAAGTAGAGATATTCTAATCTTTTCTACTTGAAATGTTTTCAATTTTCATTCCTTCCTATTAAATCTCTAATAATGTTAGGGGGAAAAAATAATTAGATAAGAAGTATTGCTTCTTTTCATTTCTCTCTTATTTCTTAAAAATTAAACCAAACAAAATTTTTTTGTCGATTTACTTTTAAAATTATATATATTTTAAAATATGATTTTATTACTATAAACCATATATATATATATATATATATATATATATATATATATATATATATATATTAAGAGATAATTTTGTTTAAATTATGGAGAATATTATAAGTGATAAATTTTTTTTGGAGTACTTAATATAGTTGGATATTTTAAAACAACTTCACATAAGTTGATCTGAGTGTATGATGGTTAAAAAAATATAATTTACTTAGAAATTTATAATTTTTTAATATATTATTTTTTGTTTATATATATATATATATTTATTTATTTATGCTAAACTAAGGCCGAGGCCCAAAAGCAAGTCCTGTGCATAGCCAGTCGGTAAGATTACCTACACTATTAAGTTGTATGAGCCACTTAGGTATTGTTGAACGACCTCCCATGTATTTATATATATATATATATATATATATATATATATATATATATATATTATGCATGTTCATAATATTTGACACAAACTCACAAAACCACTCCAATCCCTCCGTGATTAATTTTGTTCTACGTCTTAAAAAAGTTGACAATTTTAGTTAGAATAGTTTTAATTGTTTAATTTTATTGAATGTATTTAAAAATAAACAACTTTTAACTTTACAATTAATCTATTATCCAAATTTTAATCAACATGTTGATGTGATAAAGTTGTTATTTTTTTTAAAACTAGACCATTTATGATGGATAAATATCTTATCTTATATTAATTATTTATTTTTTTTACAAATTAATTTATTTAATATAAAAATAATTTAATAATTTAATTTATAAAAAATAATAATTAATATTACATAAAAGATTTATATATTAAATTATACTATTTAAATAATAGTTGATTGAAATTTTTCATGTCATCATAACTAATAAAAGTAAGACTATAATTATTATTTTTTAATCAAAATTGTACATAAAGATACAATTAATCGTAATAATTATAATTCTTTTCACTATTTTATATAAAAAAACAAGTTATATACTAATCATATAAAATAATTTTACATAATCATTCATTTACAAATTATAATGTAAGATAAATTTGGTAATTTTTAGAATAATTAATTTCAAGTCATACAATAATAATTGATATTAATTTTGTTTTTAATCCACTTGTCACAACCAGGTTATAGGAACGGAGATGTCCATTTTCTTTAGGACCAAAAGGAATCCAATTAGTAGACTTTTTATTGAATCTTTGTTGTACTATATTTATATATAATTTATTTCTTAGGTTCAGTTTCATAGTTACATTGAATTAATGAAAAAAGTTTATAGAAATTTTTATTTATCATAAAATAAATAATTTCAATTAATTTAAGGTCTATTTAGATAGTTTATTTAATATATCTAAAAACTTTATTTGTTAAAAGCTCCTTTATTTGGATAATACTAAGTTAAGTACTTATTCAAAGTGAATAAGTACTGATTGAATGAAATTATAAGAATACTTTTATATGATTAAAATTACTAAAAAGGTCATATCATATAAAATTTAATTGATTTAAATGCTGAAAACTATATTTTTCTGTCTTTTATTAACAAAATTATTTCCATTTTAACTTTTTATTTGAAATTATTTTATTTATATATATTTTTTGAATTTTTTGGTAACAAATATTTGTACATTATTTTGATAAAATCAAATGTTTAATCACAAAATATCACTATAAAACTATTATTTTCTTGAATTTTTTTTGTAAAAAATATTCACACAGAATTTTTATAAAAATAAATGTTTACTTATAAAATGTAATAATATAATAAAATAAAATGTATTTAAGTATTATAGTTAATTAAAAAAAGATGTGCAAGAAATATTTTTAACATGCTCTCTATCTTGTTTTATTTATAAAATATTTTGAGCATCAAGTTGTTCCCATGATGTGGTGGTACGGGACTAATTTCATTTTCCTTTTGGTCATAATTATATTCACATTCATGGTTTTCATCAAATGAATCAAATTCTCTATTACTCTTATTATTTCTTTAATAAAGTTACCTAATTTTATAAAAAAAGGTCAAAAGAGAAAAGTAAAAAAAATAAAAGAACCCTTTTACGGGGTCTTGAAGCAGCATTTATTAAAAGCATAAAGGAAAAGGAGAAAGAGAAAAAACAACGAAAAAAAAAGAGACAAAGAAAACGAAGAAAATGCAAGATGCTACAGAAATAATTCATATTATGCTAATCAAATTTTGAAAACATATAAGCCCCAAGTGGAGGTAACCAAAGGCTAAAGTATCATTTTATTGGATCACTCGTAGGACATGGATATTTCGCTAATACCTATGCTATATGTGTTATTAAAATAAAAATAAAGTGAGCTTCAGCTTTAAAGATTTTGCATATTTAACAAGAAACATGTGGGGAGAATTTACAAATTAAAAATATTTGAGATTTTGCATATTTGAGATTTGTTTTGTACAAATTAAAAATATAAATACTTCATCAATCTTTCTTATTTTTCTTTATTTCTCTTCTTATCACGTCACATAACTAATTATATCAAATTATTTATCTCTTGTCTCTTTCCATCTTTTCAAAGTATAAATTAAAAAAATTTCAAATGATAAATTTTCTTTAATTAAATATATATAATTAAACTCAACAGCAGTTATGAAACTTTCTGATGGCTCTAGAGGCATAATCTGTTCCTCCAACTCATCAACATTTCCCTAAACAACATACCCACCCTTCTGCAACACAATCTCCAAAACAGGGTTCAATGGCTCTACGTATAAATGAAATTGTTCATTAGCCTTTAAGCCATTGAAGAAGAGGAGCATTATTGTCCACCATATTTTTTTCTCCATACACTCTGATAGCACAATATCTTCCCTCAATCCGGCTAAAAATCACACTCCAAAACCATATAGCAGAAATAATCAGTGTCAAACTCCTCATAATAATAAGATCGTTCTAGTGAATGGCAATGCAAAATTACACGCAACAAAGGAACGAAAATCTTATCTAACTTGTAGAAATGGCTGTGAAAAATTGTTAAACTAAACCCAAGAAAATAATGACAAGAAGATGAATTCACTCAACTTTGGTTAAGTCCCCTATGTGAGAGTATAAAAGTTAAATTTTAATTTCACATCAAATAACCATTTATACATAAGTTCTATATAAGAAACCATTTACAACAGTAAAAAGCATAATAAATTTATATTATAATGTTTAAGTTAAATTAAATATAATAAGTTTTTGATAATATCATTTCTTATGTGTGATTTTTAAGCATCTAGTGATATTATTTGAATTTTAATTATTTTTAATTAATTTTCTGATATGATTTTAGAATAATTTTTCTACGTTATTAATAACACTAATTTTTTTGTAATTATTTTTTACAAGATACATGTTTTTTTTATACAAAACAAAATTTGTATTAAATTATGTAAAATAAAAAAAATAATGAATGATGAATTTAAGACATTTTCTTTTCAAAATTATAATAAAATTTGCAACAAAAATTTATACGAAAATACCAAATTTCGTAGAAAAAAATCCATATAAAAATTCCACAATAAAATTACATGCAAGAAAAATATGCAAGTTCAAGTCATATTGTATAAGCTGTCTGATACTAAAATGAAAATACAAAAGTTACATAAAAACAATTTTATATTATAAAATATAATTAATTAATGAAATATAAAATATTATTAAATCAACAGATACTATATAAAAAACAAAATGTTTGGATATGAGTATTGTCAATCATGTAAACCAAATAGTAGTATTATGATTCACCAAAAATAAACTATACTAAAGAAAGTGGTTTTTGGCAGTAAAATGACCATTCTATGGTATTCACAAGCAAAATGTCACTATCAATAGAAAAAAATCGAGGCCACTAATTTCACCAAAAATAAAACGACACTATTAAGGAAATGGTTTTGGCAGTAAATCGATGGCCACTTTATTCATATTCACAAGCAAAATGTTACTATCTATACAGCAAAATTGAGACTACTAATTTCTCCAAAATAAAACGATACTGTTAAGAAAGTGGTTTTGGTTGTAAAATGATAGCCATTCTATTGGCATTCACAAGTAAAATGTCACTGTCTATCCAGCAAAATCGGAGCTACTAACTTTTCTGAAGCTGAGTTTGCTCCACATCACTATCATGTTGCAGTCCTGCTAAAGAATTCCCCTTGCTGACTATGACTTTGAATATGCCATAACCTCCTTTTTTCTCTTAATTCTTCGAATGCTATCATTGTCTCCACATCAAATCCTCCAGCAAACTGCCAAAAAACCTCGGCAACTCATTATTACAACAGGCACCAATATTGTAGTAGTAACGTTGTGTATATATATATATATATACACGTAGAATTTACCTGGTGTACTCGAAATGCAAATCTAACTCCTTGGACAATGAGCTCCTCTTCTTCACTACCATCACCAACTCTCTCAAGCTCAGCAGAGATCCTCTTCATGTACTTCATGGCTATTTTTACAGATGCCAGCTTCATCTGTCACAACATTGCGTTGCAGGTAAAATAAATGCAATGAGCTAACCAACATTTGAGAATTTATCTCATCATTCTTCACTATGTAGCAAGAAATTGAAGATAGAAATCTAGCAAGCTATTCATGCTTCATGTAATTATTTAAAACATAGAGAATGTATTATCCATCCTAGCTAGTGCCATTTGAATGCAACAAAGATATTAACAGTCAAGAATAGAGAATCTCGTTCTCTTTATTCAAGTTAAAAAGACTAACTTCACCAATGCAAATGTTTTTGTTTGGGTTGTGTCATTCCGACATGAAGAAATTTAACGAAGAAAAAATGATATTTATTAATAGCCAAAAATGAAGTAACAAACGCTATCAACAAATAAGGCATAAGATAATGGATCCGGCTGTGGACCATTATGCAGAGTGGCCAAACGTCAAGGTACCAAGACAACCTCCCAACCTCCCAACAATTGCTTGAGACTTCAAAAGCACTTTTGTATTCTCAAGCACTTTCGTCTAACTTAATGCTTGTGGGACTATGGATTGGTCAGCCAATTCTCTAAGCAGTAGCACCTGACCGACCCCTAGTCCCAATCATACAATTAATGTTTAATATTGTCAGACGACATCAACTAACACAAATAAAGGTCAGGTTATATGTCCCCATGATAGGAGGTGACCCTCGTCCCCTGAACTTGGTGGAGGTCAGGGGACGCAATCGACACCCTTGGAAGGAGTTAGAGATGCTGCTTATGTCAGATACTCAACCCAAAAAAAAGTAACTCATTGAAACGATTCTAAAGGCTGGGCGAAAGACAGAACAGAGGGAAATTTTTTCTAGACTTAGACCAGATACTGTATGCATCCTGTAATCCTGTTTTACATATGTGAACAGATAATTCTTTAGAAATTCACAAAACTAGTTATATGCGTTTATCTAAAGCAATTGAAACAACTTTTGGCTGTTAGTCAAGGAGAAATTGAAGCTAACTATAGTATACATATAGTTAAAATTAAGCAGATGTAACTTGTCAACTGGAACATGGAAATTACCTGGCTCACAAAACCATTATCAAGCATCCAATTTACAGGTATGTGAAAGAGTTGGTATCTATTTGTTGCTGACTCCCTCATTCTTGAGATATTGTAAACCCCATTCTCTAATCTGCCAAACCCATATTTTAACACAACATTAGAATGTTCTCTGAGGATGTGTGCAAAATGAACATGTTACAGGTCGTGTTGTTATTATATTCGCAAGTGGGTCAGGAATTCACATTCACATACTTTTCCAAGAGAGTCTGCATCTTCTCAAGAGCTGGACCACGCGGCTGCTGAGGATCATCGTGGAATGACCAAGCCTTGGATTTTAGCTTCTTCAGATCACAATACCAACTCGCAGCCTCACGCAGGGTGTTGGCCTTCTGCTCTGGCCAATCCAAGTGTTTCAACACTGCTCCTTCATCCACCTAAAAAAACAAAAACCATGGAAAACAAATGCACACGTAGAAGAAGCATAAAATAATATAAAATTCAGGAGTAATGTTAAAGTTTGAGTAGAAATAATATTATCAAAATTAAGTACCAAATTTGAAAGCTCGTCATCAAGCCATTTCACAAACAGCACAACGTCTTCAATGTCCGTAAATGCAGCACCCTTCACTTCTTCGATTAAGGACCTAATGAAGTCTTCTTGTGCTTCCACATCTGTCTTTAGCTGAAAACAACAAAATATTATTCAGCAGCTAATGCAATAAACTCAACAAAATTTTCACGTAGGTTTATTTAGATAATTTATCCATAATCATTATAGAAAAGTTAAATAAAATAAAAATTAACTTCTTTATATATCATCTTTCGAAATAACTAATAATAAGATTCTTTTAAAAATTAACTTATTTTTTTATAGGTTTAAATATGTTTTTAGTTCTATAAAATAAGTAATTTTTTATTTTAGTCTTTATAAAATTTTTTGATCAATTTTAATCTCTTTAAAATTTAAAATTTTATTTTTGATCTTTATTATGATGTGTTAATCATGTTAGTATATGATATTTAAAAAAAAATTTAGATCTCTAAAATAAATATTATTTATTTATCTTAAAATAAAAATTGATTAAAAATAAATATTTCAAAATTTAAAGAGATAAAAATCAAATAAAAATATTTTATAGGGATCAAAATCGGTAATTATAAATTTTTGAATAATAAAAATAGATAAAAAATTTTACAGAACTACAATCAAAACTAGTTTATTTTTTAATAATTAAAATATATTTAACTCTTTTTATTGATTTTAATTTATGAAAAAATTATTATAAATGTTTAGACATCACTTTTTTGACCTTTAATAAATTGACGGTTAATGGAGAATCCGTTCTATTTTTTTTTTCTTTATCTAGTTCTGCAATTAAGAAAAAAGTAATAATATGGAAACATTCCGGTATATTATACACCTTATCATAAACTACTATTTATTATAATCTTTTTTTCTTATATTATAGCATACACTTGTGTCAATTACCCTAATTATTTTTCTTAAGCCACGTAATTCCAGGGTTTAGGGATCAGGTAAAAACTAAAACATCCATTTCAAATTAAAGCGCGTTAGTTAGAAAGTCACCGTTACCGCGAGAGAAGAAAAGTCGTCGACCTCGCCGGTGACATTACGTGGATCCGTCACCGTGCCGGAGTTCGATTTCTCCTGGGACTGTGATTCGTTCATCATTAGCGAGTAAAACTCCAGCACCTCCGGCGTCTTCCTCAGCTTCGACACAGCGTTCCCGCTCCGCTTCCGCGGCGGGGGAGGTGGAGACGATGGCGGCGTAGGAGGAGGACGCGGCGGCGGAGCAGCGCGTGATCTAATTAATCCGGACAAGAATGCCAGCAGGTATGCGCAGATGGAAAGCGCGACGGAGAAAATGGAGGAGCCTGAGAAATAGGCGGCGAAAGAGCGCGTGAATGTGGAAGCCTTTGAGCGCTTCGCTTTGGTGACTACCATTGTAACAAAATGGGGTGAGAGAGAATTAGAATTAGAATTAGGGAGGGAAACTTAACAGTTAAACATTCCCTATTGAAATTGAAACCTAACTAACACTAACAAGGCACATGATATTCACACACTCGACTCCCGCTTTTTTTTCTTTTAAATAAAAATAATCATGTAAATACACTTGTTAATGGGATGATTGTATATATATTTTTAAATAATTAAAATTATGATCAAAGTATTTTTTTAAAATATTTTCATTTTTAATAAATACTTATGGATACAGTGAGTATTAAAAAATTTATAAGCATTTATTTAACTGTCATGTGATAGTAATAGTTGTGATTTTAATTCTTAAATTTAATAAAACAAGAAAATAGTTTTTGAATTTGTAATTTGTATTCTAAGTTATTTCATTTACTAAGTCTTTCTTGTTAATTTTTATAAAGCATATATATAGTAGTTTATCTATATAATTTATGTGACATGGTTGTACAATTCACTGTACGTAATAACTATTTTAAAGAGTTTAAAGTTTGATATAAAATTATAAACCTTCAATTTAGTACTTAAATTTGACATACATTATCATGTTAGATTTTAAATTTTACATTTATATTAGTATCTAAATTTGATATTTATTGTTATATTAGTATTTGATATTCATTATCATATCCGTTCTTGATTTCAATAAATTTTTATTTCATTCTTCAAAAAGTATTAACATTAAATTAGTTTATGAGTTAGTTTTGTCAAATAAAATGTAAATAAAAATTAATTAAAAAATTAAAATTATAAAATATTAATTGGTTGTTTCTAAATTAAATTAGGCTTTTAACTTTAATTTAAACCAAGCTTATAAATAAATATTTATACATTTACAACACTACCTATCCAACTAAGAATTTGTTACATTGTTGTCAAGTAATATATATATATATATATATAGACATAGATATTAAATCTATTATATAAATATTATAATATTTTTATTTTAAGTTATTAGGTTATAAATATAGTAGTATTTTTTATTTTAAATTTAATTTATTAAATAATGTACGAGTATATGGAGTGAGGTAAGTAATGAAATATCACTACTTATACTAATTTCCATATATTTTTGTATGTAAAAATTCATATCCAAACTTGAGCCCATTCGTCGGTCAATTCCTCTTCTTACCGAAAGCACATGTGTATGTGTTTGTTGGATCATCATTATATCCAACCCTATATTATAAATACTTATACTCACGATTATATGAATACAATATTCATTTTGCTTTTATTCTACTTCAAACATATAACTTTATTATTATTTGTGTTAAAATTTCTTGTAATTATATTTCTTTTAATTTAGATTTTTAACTTTTAATAAAATTAAAAATATATATATATACAATTTACAAGATACTTATTAAAATTTGTACTTTCTTATATATTTATAAAATTATCAAACAACTTATACATTTATTTATTTATGAAAAGTATATTTGAGGGAATATAATTTTTTTAATATTTTAAGTTAATTTTTATTATATTTATTTATTGTCTTGAAAAAAAAAAGGTTGATAAGAATTAAATTTTTTTATATTAGATTCAATCAGATTAGATTTTTATTTGAAATAAATTAGACTGAAAATTAAAATAAAAAGTTAATAACTAATCTAGTTCGTGAAAATCCATTTAAAATCAAAGTTAATACTTATATATTTTTAAAAAGTTTGTACATTAATTCATAAAGGATTAAATACTTTTAAAATATAATTTCATTATATTCAATAACCAATATAAAAGTGAATACCTAATTCAACGGAATAATACGACAACAAATGCTAAATTCTGGGACTAATATAACACCGAATGTCAAATAAAAGACCAAACTAAATATTTATAACTTTTTTATATCTAAATATTGCCTGACACCTACCTACACAATACCCTCTTTTTTGCCTTTTGCATCATCATGGGCTTTTATGTATCTCCACATATTTTCCTGTGATTTGCCCATCCTCCTCGTATCTCACTAATACACAACTCCCCGTGAACTCAAAGTACGAGTTTGAAAAGCACTATCATCAATCAATAATTAGTGAGTGTTGTCACAAAAAATTAAAAGTTATAATAGAAAGTTATATATATTACAAGTAAATATTTTTAATATATTATGTCCTAATGAACAAAAAAAAGATAATAACACTGTCTTGTGGGCAAAGAACAGACAATTGCCAATAAGACTTACATTAAGAAACAATTAATCACATGATTACACAAAAATTATAGTCAATGATAAAATTTCTAATGTAAAATGTAAAGTTATACTTACGAACAGTACGAAGGTGTTAAGTAACACTTTTTTTCTCGTCATTGAGCCTCTGTTACAGATATTTTTTAATCTCACATACCTTCCGTCAAATATGACAATGAATGTCAAATAAAAGACTAAACTAAAAATTTACAACTTTTTTTATCTAATCTCAAACTCTTTAAAATATATTTTACACGTGTAAATTATACATATGTATCATGTGGATTGTTCAAAAATATCATATAAGATGCTTTGTTATCGGACAAAGACTTAATGAAATAATTAACTTAAAAAGATGATTTATAGTTTTATGAAGTATTTTTTGGTTTTGTTAAATTTATGGACTTTGTTTTTTCATTTAATTTGGGGGTTAAATTGCAATGCTTGCCACTTTTATAGAAAAAGTTGCGGAGGTGGGTTACTCCACTTTTATTTGTATCTTATTCTATTTTTTTTTTCTGTGATTTAAATTTGAAAGAAATTATTTTACTCAGAATGGCGAAGATTATCTAGTTTAGATTTTTAATAAATTTTTATATTGGAACCTAAAAATTACCAAATTTCCTTTAATAGACAGAAATTAAATACAAATTAATAAAAATAGATAACAAAAACTTAAAATAATTTACATTTTAATCTTAGAATAATAAAAAAATAATTTTTAGAATTATTTGAAAATTTTGTGTGAAATAACCAAAATGTCCTTAGTCTGACTATATAAGTTCCACAGTATCTTTTTAATATAGAAAAATCATTCACATTATGTTTTTAAGTATAGAATAATTTGGTAAAATTATTTTATAATTTATAAATTATTTTAACTAAAACTAAGTGAAATTAAAATCATACCCTTAATGTAAAAATTGACAAAAATACCCTAGACCATGAGGAGCAAATTTCGGCCACCCATTTGTCTCACCAAGCCCATGAGATTTTTATCAATTATCTTATTTTCATATTAACCATTGTGGATAAGTATCAAAATAAAAATTTAGATTTAAATTAAAAACCAAAATTTTAATAACCACGCCATTTTCTTACTACTTGGTCTGTTATTTACTACAACCTCAATCTATCTAAGGATTAACACGCAACGCTCTCTTTCTAGCGACACACACAAACCTCGCCTCAAATTTTTATTCCTTTTCTCTCAAGGGTACAAAGAAGATTCGAGGGTTTTTGGTTTTTGCATCAACTACACTTATTCTTCTTCTCCTTCGAAGCATGAAAATGGGCTAGGAGGAATTTCTTCTCCGCTTTTCTTCTTGTTGGCTAGGTGTTTAATTTGTTTTTGAATAAAAAATAATTGAAGGATTGGAATTTGTTCCCTAAAATCTCATAGGTGTTTGTTGTATATTTGATTAATGTATGATTGTTGTTGTATCCTACATACTTAATGTTCTTGCACAAACCTTTTTTTTTTTTTTTGCTTATCTCCAAAATCCTTTCCTCCTCTTGGTAATATTTCGACTCCTCTTCGCACTTGTTGTAGAGGGATGATACATGCAATGACACTTTGACGCTCAAGTAAGATAGATTATTAAGACGTTTTAGAATAAGATTGGAGCTAGAATTATTTGTGCAATATACCCCATTATATAGTATTTATTACTCTTGATTATAGACAAGATATGTTGATTTCTATTAATGTCATGATTACATTCCATATAACCTATTCGTACTTAGGTATGAGTAATGTATGATTATCAATTAATCATCTGGATTCTATCGGTACACAAGCCCCCAAGCTCTGAGCTTATGAAAGCTAGATAATTTATAAGATATTCCCCTCAAGTCGAGCTGAATTGTATCCAAGGCCAATCTGACCAAGGTAAGAGATACTCAAAGTCAGGTTACACGAGTTAAGAGATACTCAAAGTTAAGTTGATCGAGTTAAGAGATACTCCATGCCAGGTTGTCCAAATTAAGAGTAAGACTCAAATTCAACCTTAACAAGTTTAGTGTATTGACCCTTAAGAGATTTTTGTACTATTGATCTAAAATGATTTTAGTGTGTCAACCCTTAGATATTTCTTGATGTTCGTCTCTGGGATAAGCTTGAAGTATCGACCCGTTAAAAGATATTTTATTTTGAGATAGGTTTGGTGTATCGACCCATTAGACTAAATAAAGGCACAATGTATCGACCTTTATTTTATTCTCGTATAAGCTCGGTGTGTTGGAAAATTTTTAGAAAAATAAAGAGTGTACCAACCTCGATTTTATTCTTTTGTTAGCTCGGTGTGTTAGCTTACATTTAGGAAAAATATGTTTTAGTGACCTTAGTTTTATTCCCGTATAAACTCGGTGTGTTAGCTCACTTTTAGGAAAAGAACGTTTTAGCGACCTCAATTTTATTCTCGTGTAAGCTTAGTGCATTGGTTTACTTTTAGGAAAAGAACATTTTAGTGACCTTGATTTTATTCCCGTGTAAGCTCGATGTGTCGGCTAACTTTTAGGAAATTGACATTTTAGCAACCTCGATTTTATTCTTGTGTAAACTCAGTGTGTCAGCTTATTTTAAGAAAAGAAATAGTGTATCAACCTTTTAGTGTGTAAGGTCTTATTCCCGTGTAGGCTTGGTGTGTTGACTTACTTTTAGGAAAATGAACATTGTATTGACCTTGGTTTTATTCTCATGTAAGCTTAGTGTATCAACTTACTTTTAGGAAAAGGAACATTGTCTCAACCTTGGTTTTTTTCCATGTAAGCTTGGTGTTTTGGCTTACTTTTAGGAAAATAACATTTTAGCAACCTCGATTTTATTCTCAAGTAAGCTTAGTGACTTACTTTTAGGAAAAAGAAATAGTATGTCGACATTTTATTTTATTTTGAGATGAGTTCGGTGTATTGACTCATTGAACATAGAAAAGACTCTTTGTGTGACCTTTTTAGAGTTTAAACTTGGGAACTGAGGATGCTTCATGTGTGAAGCTGAGTTGACAATACTCAAGGAATAAATGTCATTATTACCCGACACCTACACATTACCCTCATTTTGTGCCTTTTGCATCATCATGGGAATTTATGTACCTTTACTTATTTCCTCGTGATTTATGCCTCTTCCTTCTCCTCGTATCTCGTGAATACGTAACTCCCTATGTTCTATTATTCAACTTTAATATCGTCTGAACTTAGGTACGAGTTATGCATGGTTATTGATTAATTATCTAGATTCTATTAGTACACATGTGACGAATGCTTACCTAACATCTTATCATATAAAAGCATTATCATCAATCAATAATTAGGGAATGTTGTTACAAAAAGTTAAAAGTTATAATAAAAAGTTATATGTATTACAAGTAAATATTTTTCAATATTTTGTGTATCTTTGTCTAAGTTATGTCCCAATGAACAAAAAAAGACAATAACGTTGTCTTGTGGGCAAAGAATAAGCAATTGCCAATAAGACCTACATTAAGAAACAATTAGTCACATGATGATACAAATTATAGTCAATAATAAAATTTCTAATGTAAAATATAAAATGATACTTATGGATAGTACTAAGGTGCTAGGTAACACCTTTTTTTTTCTTGTCATTGAGCCTCTGTTATAGGTATCTTTTAATCTCACTTACCTTCAGTCTGAAGGGGGAGAGGGTCAATGAATCCATATAGGTATCTGCTCCCCCTTGACAAATAGAGTTGGCGGAGATGCCTAACATACTAAAATCAATTTTAGTTGTAAGTCTATTAATACTTAAGTAACCTAAAATTGAGTAACAAGGTCAAAATACTTACATCAACCATAACTGTGTAACAGATATGCAGAGCATCTTGTCACCAGTACATGTTTCCAGAATATCCTTCTAGCTTAGGTGTAGTGGGACAGTAGAGTTTATGTTTGTTATTTCGGCATCCAATTCTAGCTGTACAAGGTTCCCACCAACCTTATTGGCCACTTCCCACAAACAATGAATGTGATCAACTTTAACTTATGACCTTTTAGGTTCAAGTTTTTTCTTTGATCCATCAAAGTCCTAAACAACAAAATAAACCATGTTAGAAACCAAAATAAATTTGAATTGTAAATATAATAATATTATTTATTATAAATATCATGGCAAAAACAATCATCACAAGAATCTTTGGTCATGCAATGAAAGTATTTAGGGTTTTCCCCACCAACTGAACCTCATTGGTAGGTATAAGGACTCGAGTATTTACATCTCAAATCTATTCAACCACCACCTTCATGTGATCTTCATCTAATGTTTGGTGGTGTATGGTTGATCCTAACTTATATACTTTCCCAATGATTGCTAAATGGTGATCCTCATTATTTACATATAACTCATATTGATATGGGATTTCAGTGTGAGTGTCCTCCCCTGATAGGTCAGGAGCAACATAACTACCCTTTGTGCTCGAGCATCCATCCTCCTGACTAATATGTTGCACCATTGTTTGTGGTTGAGAGAGGCTAATGGATGCTAGCTTATTCCTCAATTGTTGTTGCATCTTCTCTCTCAACTGTTAGGTCATTTACTATTTGAACTTTAGTGCAATCTCCTCATGAATATGGTCACGAATGTGCTAGGTCATTTCCTCCAATTTTTCATTGGAGATAGTTGTTGAGGCAAGTGCATAGCGTGAAGGTGCTTCGAAATACTGGCAAAGTCCCACACCTTGTCTAGTAGTCCAAACACGACCAGGGTATCATAGTCGTCCAATGGTAGTGGTAAGGATATCCGTACGACCATGGGGAACAAAGGTTCCCTGTGTGCTTTCCTTAATTAAGGAATCATGCAATTAAAAGTTGCTCAATATATTTAAACAATTAATCATGTGTTATATTTTTAAATATTGAAAAATGAATTTAACATACAATATTTTCAATAACTTCCTTGGAGTCAAAAGTGCAGTTGCTCGATGGCTTAAATCAGGCTCTCTTCTACAACTCATAATGTGTAATATCAACTCATAAAGGGTTGGATTCTACTCCTTTTGACTCGGCTTATTTGATCTTTTTAGCCACCAATTTCTTCTACAAAGCTTTATAACCCCCACAAGACAAAATGTAGGGGTTGAGATTCTTTGCTTGAATATCCTTTCCTTTTTTCCTTTTCTCCTATTACAATGAACAAAATACTAACATAAGCAAATGCATATAATTATATATGTAAATGGGAGAAATAAAAGAAATGTAAACTAACTAGAAGGTAGGATCGAGGTGCTGTTAAACAAACTCATGCCAATTAGCCTTTGAAATGGCACTATAAGTCGACATGAAGACTTATTTTTGTACTTTTCATGTATGTAGGTGGAATTGAGTTGAGTCTTAAATGCTCTCCAACACTAACTAGTATAGGAAATCCATCTTCTCCTATTCAAGTCTATTTTAGGAATATCAAAGGTGAGCTATATTAACCAAAAAGTAATAAAAAAGTTAGTAAATCACATAAGATATAAAACAAATACTAGAATACTTATATACAAATGCATACAAGGTAAAAGTGACATACCATAATAGTTTTCCAAATCTTGTTCTTAATGGATTCAGGTACATTGTCCCAATTCTTGTACTCAATTCTAACATTATTTTTTTGTTTTGATTGCAACAAAGGACTTGAATCGTGTCCCTACTTCCCTTATAGAATTGCCAAGATCATCAAACTCTACAACAATTAACTTGTCTCTAGTATGGTGAAGAGTCATATCTCTCAACTATGTGGCCCATCTACCTCTTCTTTGGGAAAATTCAAAAGCACCATATATATTTTCTAAAGGATCTCCCATCTTCCTATTTACAAAATAAACAACGAATATAATAGTAAGTTTTGTAAAGAGTAAATAAATAACAAACATAACTGTAATTACAAATACGCAAATATATATAAAAAAATATTATAGAACAATAAATTTTAAATAACTAATTACGTAACTTGATCAAATAACAATATTTTCCCAAAGGCCTTCTTATGATCACGATGAGTGACATGTACATCATCTACTTCATTTTTGTCATTGAAAGTTGGCATATGGATTAAGAAAGGAGTGTTAATAAGATCAAGACTTATGTCTTGATCTTTGTCACTTCTATACATCCTCCTTCGTTGAATGACATAAAATATTTGTTTTGCATGATATGCCATGATGAAAGACTCTCCCTTATAACCAGCTTTTTCAAGGTCGATCAAGGTAAATCCTAGTTCATAAGTTACACCTATATTACTATCAACCCACTTACATTTAAAGACAAAATTCTAAATTTAATGTAGTTGACTTCCTAGATTTCTTCAATTACTCCAAAGTAACATATTGATGTTGTAACAGGGTTTTTATCCTTCAAAGTAGAGAAATGCATTGACTCAGTGATAGTACACATTTTATACCTCGTAGTAGGTCTTTAAGATGGGTAAAATAGAACATATATAATTGTTAAGAGTCATGTATTAGCTAAGGGTTAAATTTCCAAGGTTAGACTAAGGAAAATATAAATCTAGGCTAAGTTTTTGATTTTAACTAACAAAAAGAGTTAGTCTTGTTTTGTAGGTCAAAGGAGTGACTAGGAAGTTGTCTTGGCTAGATAAAGTTGACTCCGTAGGACCGACTTCGTTGCCGACCTCAAGTAGAGCTGACTCTTATCCGGAACCGAATTCATCCCGACTCTAGAAGGCCGACTCCTCCAAAGCAGGATTCAAACACGTGTATGATATAATCAAGCACGTGAGAGTTAGGAAAGTAGTTAAGGTTGTTAAATCTAGTAATTTTGTTAAAGACTAGGTAGTTAATTCAGTTAATTCTGTTGGAATAGTTAAAACGGGTATGAAGTTAGTTACTAATGCATATATAAGCAGGAATGCATGTCAACGTTCATGGGTTAGTAGATCGATCATACACAATTACACTTAGCCCAAATCACTTTTCATTCCCCAAGCCTAATTTCTCTTCCTACCTCTTTGTTCCATGGTGCTTTAGTACGGTGCTCGCCTAGGCTCGAGAGAACATAGGACTAGGGGCTAAGAATCGAGGCTGGTTGCCAAGAGGGGACTGTTAGGGCACACTGGCACACTACTTGGTAATTCAACTCCTCTGTACCTTACCATTGTAGGTGGAACATTGCAACTACTATTGGTGGTTGTCGTAGGAAGTTGGCCACCATCTTCTCCATTGATTCCACTTTTGTATCGGTATCTTGACTAATCATTGAATGCATATGTTTCTTTACACTTGTATACTTGTAATTCTTGGAAATTCAATCTGTTCTTGATTTGTATGTTTGTGCATGTTAAGAATGGATCACGCCTAGATTAGGGTCTGGCTAGAAACTACCTAGGTAATAATATAGATAATCTTTAGATAATCTACGTCAATCACGAGCTTAATCCCTACTAACTCGAGGCCCTAGATTGTGTAAGTCCTCAATGGGTAACAGACGAACGTTAGGCGGTCGCCTTAGGAAGTAGGTTGGCGAAGAAATATTTATATGCTAGGAATTCGAACCAGAATCATTTTTTGATCTCATTGTATCTGATATAATAAATATATGTTCGATAAATATATGTTAGATAGATATACGTTAGATAATGTAGGTTGTAATTCTACACTTAGTTTATAATCTTTACTTTCTTTTAATTACCTTAGATAATATTTACCCTTCTTGTAAATTTACTTTTTCCTGTTAAAACCCCATTTCCATTTCTTGTTAGAGTCCACATTCTACATACTTAGTTTAGTAATCTTTATCAGCTTCGTACCTTAGAAATATAGGAACAAAAGTGTCCTTGTGAAGAATGACCTAGGTTGAACCTGTGCTACTTTAGCTTAGGAAATCTAGTATTTTGATAGTAGAGTGACGACCAAATCAAATGCTTTATCACTCAGCCACGACTATAACACCACTATTTTGCATAGTACTTTTTGATCTTGCACCTTTATATAGAATGAAAACTGATTGATATCATATGTACTCCAACATATGACATCAAAGTTAGGCCCATATGCTAGTCATTTTATTGTTTCAAAAACGGTATCATCATTCAAAATTTGGCCTTTAAACCAATTTAAGAAAGTTTTGTTGTGCTCATTGATGATCTATTTTTCATTCATTTGAAGGTTTTTCTTCTTCAAAATGTCTTGATAAGTAGATAAAGTAAGGTTGAACTTGTTCAATGTTATTTAATATATACATGTGTCTGAAGAAATTCCTCCTGGCCTATGCTCTTAATTGTTACACTTCTTGTACCTTTTCCTCCACATCTACCTTTAGATGAGACTTGAGAACCCCTACAGATTCAGTTGCAGACATGTAACCTACACAAAACTCAATAGTTTCTTCTGTAATATACCTCTCAATAATAGATGTTTCTAGATTATGTGAATTTTTTAGGTAACTTTTCAATATCTTCATATAGCGCTCAACTAGATACATTCACCATAAGAACACATGGAGGTACAATTTAATCTCTCTCACTAGATGAACAATTAAATGAACCATGATAACAAAAAATGAAGCAAGAAAATACATCTCCAATTGGCATAAGATAATGACAACTTTATTTTCCAACTCATCTAACTTTTGAGGGTTTATGGCCTTGCTATATATGATATTAGAAATTTAGCACAACTTGGTTAGGACTTTTCTAACATTTTTTTGGTAAGATGTGATGAATAGCCACTGGTAATAGTTCTTGCATCAACACATGACAATCATGAGACTTTAAACCTACTAATTTTAAGTCATCAACACATCAACACATCAACACATTGACACAAGTGCTCTAAAATTTGAAAAGTAATCCTAGGGTACTTTGATTCCATTCAAACACTCACAAAAATTTATTTTCTCTTTCTTTAACATAGTATGACATGTTAGGGGTAGATATGTTCGCCTACCAATTAATTGCAGAGCTAAATGTTGTCTTATATCCATATCAACCAAATCTAGTATTGTGTTCACCCATTTTTTGCCTTTAAATTGAACAACCTTAACACCGTCGAGAACCTCATGAAATTAGTGCACCCTGTGTATAAAGGCTTTTCCACAAGACTACACAAACTGTCATACACAATTTCTCACTGAAAAGACTCTGGTCTAATATCACGACTCGTGCCTTCTAGTCAATCATCCATATCTACATCAACTTCCACTCTTTGGGACACACTTGAAATGTCTAACAACTCATCATGCTATGTCCATGTTGTATAACTGTTGCAAAACTCATCACAAATAAGATGTTCTCATATTTTCTCAATTTTTAATTTTTTTCATTCAAATAGTTGACACATAGACAATAAAACCTTCTAGTATTATCAGAAGCATGTGTTTTAGCAAAGTCGATAAACAATTTCACTCTATTCTCATATTCATCACTTGTCCATCTACTATTGATCCAACTCCTGTCTAAAATTTTGCTTTGCAATGCACAGAAACATATACCATGCATGTCAATATCATTTTTTCAAATATGGCGTGGTCCTATCCTGTTTGAGAAGATATTTTTCTATACTTAATTAATGTGTACATGTTCAGTCTCAAGTCTATAATTTGACAAAATTTTGGCAGCATTTCGCATTGGTTTCCAAAATGTATGTAATGAAAATGGCAACATCAAAACCACTACAATCAAGTATACACCCAAAAAACAACACAAAATGCACTAAACTGAAATCTTATCAATTATAGATTTGAGACTTAACATCTATGTATTTCTATCGTATAGAAAAATCATTCTTCCTAAAATGTCCAACTTGGACAACTCAAGATTCAATATAATGATTAATAATTTTAATCATTGTATTGAATCTCAAATAGGAAACTACGGTTTACTCAAAGCATAAGTGCAATATAAAATATCAAAAGATAAATAATAAGCATATAATTAAACACAACTTATATATAAAGCAAGAACCAAGAAAAAATATTTCTAATTCATCAATAAAATATCGAAGTTAATTTTTTGTTATCATATTTCTCTACTTTGATGCTAATTACATCAGTAATCATTGCTTCTCTCAAACTAAGTTTGACTCAAACTTAATTACATGTTTTATTTAATGGTCAAACCATGCTCAACAATCATGGTTAGTGGAGTCAAACGTAGTTTGACTTAAAATTAAGCCTATATTTTATTTGGTGGTCAAACCATGGTCAACAATCATGTCAAATCAAGTTTGACTAAAAATTAATCCTATATTTTATTTGGTGGTCAAACCATGGTCAACAATCATGTCAAATCAAGTTTGACTAAAAATTAATCCTATATTTTATTTGGTGGTCAAACCATGGTCAACAATCATGGTTAGTTAAGTCAAACCAAGTTTGACTCAAAATTAAGCCTATATTTTATTTGGTGGACAAACCATGGTCAACAATCATGGTTAGTTGAGTTAAACCAAGTTTGATTCAAAATTAACCCTATATTGTATTTGGTGGTCAAACCATGGTCAATGGCCATCGTTAGTTGAGTAAAACCAAGTTTAACACAAAATTAAGGGCATGTTTTATTTGGTGGTCAAACCATGGTCAATTGGCCATGGTTAGTTCAGCCAAACGAAGTTCAACTTAAAATTAAGAGCATAATTTATTTGGTGGTCAAACCATGGTTAGTTTAGTCAAACAAAGTTCAACTCAAAATTAAGACCATTTTTAATTTGTTCCTCAAACCATAGTTATCTATTGAAGTCTTTATCTCGAAGTTCTAATATTTGATCATCAGTTTTACCAGAATATGTTTGTCTTAAAGACTCCTCAATTTGTCTAATTAGTACAATAAAATTAATATTAAATATAAAATAACTGAAAAAATATATTAAAAAGGTAGAGAATAAACTTACTGAAGAAATGGTTCAATTTCTTTGCAATTTACAAGCATATAAGTCTCAGCAATTTGAAGCTCCATGTCTATTAAGAATCTATTGCTACCCTTTCCAATAGGATGACATGGGTATTTGAAAATAGATAAGCATTCATTATTCATATCATGCCAACTATCATCATTTTGAGGAACTTAAGTCGCCTTGTTTGTAATTTTAGATCAAAATACATTAAAGCAAAATTGGAAATTTCTTCTAAAATATATGCTTCACAGATAGTCTTCAACTCTTGTATTATTTCGTACCTTTCTTTTCAAATACAACATACACCTTTCAAATGGATACATCCCCCTGTACTGCACAGGTCCTCCAACCTTAGCTTCATATGGAAGATGCATAACTAGATGCTTCATCGCATCAAAGAATGTTGGAGGAAAAATCTTCTCTATCTTGCAAAGTGTTTCAACAATTGAAAGTTCTGCACTCTCCATAACAGAAGCACATAATTCAGTTGCAATTTTTTTTAAAATATATGCTAAGTTCTGTTAGTGCCCCCTATATAGGTTTTGGCAACATGTCACGAAATGCCAAAGGAATTAACCTTTGCATAAAAACATGACATTTGTGACTTTTCATTCCATATATTTTCCCATGATCAATGTTGATACAATGTTCAATATTAGATACATACCCATAAGGAAATTTCAATTTTTTGATCCACTTACACACCATTCTCTTCTGATTAGCATTCAACACATAAGTTGCCTTTGTTTTTTGGTACTTGCCTTTCGCAACTTTTAACTCTAATGTAGGGCATTTACATATCATCTCCATATCTTCTCTTGCATTTACATTGTCCTTTGTCTTGCCCTTTATGTTCATAACCTTGTTAAAAATATTGTCAAACACATTCTTTTCAACATGCATAACATCTAAATTATGTTGTATTAGATTAGTGGACCAATAAGGCAATTTCCAAAATATGCTCTTCTTCACCCAATTGTGAAATTCCCCAAAGCCATGTTGTTTTTCATTATGTGAATTCAAACCAAAAATGAAATCCTTAAGTTGAGACACTCTACTCATGATCTCTATCCCATTTAGTCGTTGTGGTGGTAAAGACCTTTCAATTGTTAAATTCTTAAAAGAGTATCGATCACGACGAAATGAATGTTCAAGAGGAAGATATTGATGATGACAGTTAAACCAATAACATTTCCTACCATGTTTTAGCATAAATGACTTATTATGCTCCATCCAATATGGACAAGCAAGTTTTCCATGAGTACTCCATGAACTTAACATTCCATAAGCTGGAAAATCACTTATTGTCTATAATAATGTTGCTTTCATGTTGAAGTTTTTCTTCTTCCATATATCAAAAGTATTCACCCCATCTTCCCATAATATCATTAGGTCTTCGATTAGAGGTCTAATATAAACATCTGAACTTTTATCTGGTGATTTTGGTCCTATAATCAATAGGCTAAGGAATATATATTCCCTTCTCATGCACATACTTGGAGGAAGATTGTATGGAGTGAAAAAAACTGGCCAACATGAGTATAGAGTAGCTGAACCACCAAATGGATTAAAACCATCTATTCAAAGGCCAAGACGAACATTTCGAGGCTCTTGCAAACACCGGATAGGTGGTGTCAAATTGTTTCCAAGCCATAGTATTAGTTGGATGTGTGATCATTGATTTATCATGACGCACTCCATCAACATGCCAAAACATATATTATGTAGTACTTTTGGCCATGTATAAGTGTTGAAGTCTTGGAATGATGGGAAAATATCGTAACACTGAGTATGACACATCCTTTTCCTTCGTTGAATGCCTAACCTTTGGCTTGAATCATGGGTGTTTACATACTAAACAAATTGAGCATACTTTTGGGTCCTTGTTTTCTTTGTCATACAACATACAATAATTAGGACATGCATTTATTTTCTCATATCCTAAGCCTAAGTCATTAACCATTTTCTTTGATCTATAAAAATTTTCAAGTAATTTTTCTGACTTTGGAAGCATGCTCTTAATTATGACAATCATTTTATCATAACAACTCTCACTCATATTGAACTCAGACTTCAAATTCAGAAATTGAGTTACAACTGACAATTTTGTATGCTTATGACATCTATCCCATAAAGGTTTGTCAACATCTCTTAGCAAGGTATAAAACTTCAAAGCTGATGGATTAGGATCCTCTTCTAAATCTTGATCTTTTGAATTTAGTTGATCACTAGCCGTATCCACATATGGATTTCTAGTATCCAACTCTTCATCATGGACAATTGATGTTGAACTATTATCCCCCATCGATCCTTTCCATGAACAGTCCAATTTATGTAATCTTACATAAATCCATATTGATACAAATGTTTCTCAACCCAAAATGTCTCCTTCCTAACACAATTCTTACATTTTGACCATGGGCAAGGAATGCAGTTTAATGCATCAACAATTGTTGGATCTCTTTTAGCTATCTTAATGAAATCATTAACTCCATTCTTAAATTCTTCACTTACTTGGCCAGTACAATCTTTTCTTCGTATCATCTAACTTCGATCAGGTCTCATGGTTGCTAAAATCTATAGATATTCATATGTATGTTTAATGCTAAAACCAAATGATTATAGAAAATAAAATAATTAAATATAAGAGAGAACAAGTACCTAAAGTTTAAGTCGGTATAAATCCTTCTAGCCTTTAATCACTGCAATTCACCAAATTAAATATCACAATTACCTTTCACAAGCAAACTTAAATAATAGGATATATTTATTGTGTTATGTAGTTGCAACTAAAAAGGTATGAACATCTCAACTACAACTAATACATATATGTTTGGCCATGTATAAACTATGTTTAATCTTGAAAACCTGTTACTTAGGTGACTACAAATTCTCAAGGAAGAGTGTACGTATTATTGTTAGGTAACTATAAATTTTGAATTAGTTCTCATTTAATTACGCAAACTATACTCACATTTTCTAACATTTAATAATAATTGATACTTCTTCAAGTTTATCTTAAGAAACATCTTAACTTACGTTAGGAGGCCACATACTATCTTTGTTGAATATTCTTTTTATTTTTTATTTATCCATTTACAATTTCAAAACGACATTAATTATTATATATGAATAATGTCATTATCTCTACTTAAATATTAAATACTTTAAACACTTATCATAAATAAAAAAAGAAAATAACAGTAAAAATTATATTAAAAATAATTTTAATATATATATATATATAAATTATATTTCTTAATCTGTCCATTATCTTTTCAAAAAAAGAAAAAATACAAATTAACTCTACCTATCCCATATCATAAAAAGGACTAGAAAGGAAAAAATAAAAAAATAAAACCATACAAATGTTGAACGCGACTTTTCCTATAGAGCATGTGGCATGACAACTTTATATCTCCTACTCCATAAAAGTTTTATCACAAAATATGTTTTATGAAGTTAAACAGGGCGAAAACAACAAAAACAGCAACTTACCAACCAAAGAATTATATCAGTGCTTTCTTGGTGGGTATCGACTCTAAACAAAATTTTCTCATTTAAATGAAACTATATTAAGCAAATCAATTTGTTCTAAAGAAGAATGTTCCTTTGAAATCTCCTTCATTTCAACATTTGACAAAATAGTAACACTGTTCCCTAAATCATCAGCATGGTCCTTGTCCTAAAGTTTGGGTGCTTTTACAGGTTTATTCCTAATAGATTTCAATCTAGCAGAAAAATCAATTTAAAAAATTTATTGACACTACCCAATTGGAACATGATATATCTTTATCAGTATATTTTATTTTGGTAAACATATATAATATTGTAACATCCTTTTATAAACATGCAAATAAGTCACATTTAACTTCACTCATCATTGAAATAAATTAATTGCACTCAAATTGAAATTTTGACATATAGAATAAGAAGGTAAGTGGCAGCCACTTCCCCCACTAAAAACCAAACAAAAAAGAATGAGGGCTTAATCCAGGAAAGAATCACCTTTGTATCTAATTACTTTAGGCATGGTGCATAACCAAACTGCAATCAACTGCACAAAAAAAGAAGCATTATTTATAGCTCATAATATTCTTTGTTTCCTTTCCAAAGATTTTATTCGAGATGCAAAACATTAAGCGTTTATTTTAAATCATTAAATTACACCTCATGCAACTTGTTTCCTTAATATTCATCATTAATTCACACATGATCCTATTATAGATGTTTCTTTATCATTTATATTTATTCATGTAGTTATTTTAATTGGTTGGTTTCATCAGCCCTGACCCAGTTATTAAATATATATAATCTCCCTAAACACAGCAAAGGTTTACCTCTGCATGTTAGTATAGTGTGATCTAATCAACAACTAACATTAGTAATTTATTGTCCCTTTCTTTTCCTGTTTCACTTATACGCCCACGCACAAATATCCTTTTACTAGTTTTTTATAATGCAAGATTTGTTCAAGCATTCAAGCATATCAGTTTGAGTTAGTTAGTATATTGCGAAGCAGAATGAAATCAAAGTTGTAACTGCTGAACTACAGCTCATAATTGTTTATCTTTCTGGTACAATTTCTATACTAATGATGTGTTACATGTGTATAAGGATATGGATAATTCTTAAGATTACCACTGTTCTAATCAACCAATAAATATAGAACTAATTTAGATTCATTAGTAAAACAGAACATTGCAAGCCTGCAAAAGCCTGACATGCTTTCCTCGGTTCATCCTTCTCTACAGAATTTGTTGATTTAGATTCATTAGTAAAACAGAACATTGTTAACATGTAAAAACTTGACATGCTTTCCTCGGTTCAACCTTTTCTACAGAATTTGTTGTACATATGTTTTCACTATTACTTTATGCCTTTATAAAAATCTATAGAGATATGTCTTGGCGTGATTTTTGCCTATATTTTCCTTTAAGAACTTAATTTAGTGGTTCCAATTTCTCTAGTATTGAGAAATATCTCTTGTAAATTATATATTTAACAAGTCTATGTAAGTTTAACAGCGATATATTAGTAGCTACTAGCTTGTAATATTAAGCAATTTCAGAAAAATTTGGTTACAAATTATCCTTTTTCTAACATTGAGATTTGAGTGTGTATTTTTCTTGTTTGTTCTATTACATAGCTAAGTGAATAGGAAAAAAATAGAGAAGTATATCTTCCATTGAGTCCATTCTCTTCTCTTATTCTTATTCTGTGATAATTATTTCCCTAGAAAATGTTACGTCACTTGCCAAGTGCAACGATCATCACACTAAGCTCATGTAAATTGAAAATTAAGCAGACCTTAAACTAGTAACCAATACTTTTCCCTAGAGTAACACTATATTCTATACATTAATACCAATTAATGATAAAACACCAATAACAAATAAAATTTCATGTTTATTTTTCACACAAATATAGTGTCAAAGAAAAAGTATAGTTTAGCAACACAAAACAAAGGGAAAAAATATAGTTACAATTATTTCCTCTCGCATAGCTGAAAATTCTTTGTTACGTTTTCCAATTATTAGGGTTTGAGAATGGATATCTAAACTGAGAAGTATATGAAAATAGAAAAATAAATCTTAGTTTTAGATTTGAGAGATGAGAATACGAGCGAAGCAAGAATGACAAAGTACGAGAAAATCAAGAACGGTAGAATACCAGCGAATCAAGAATGATAGAACACCAGCAAAGCAAAAATGAGAGAACACCAAGAAGCAAGTACGAGAATACCAACGAAGGGAGTATGAGAGAACACCAACGAAGTGAGTACCATAGAACACCAGTGAGTTCTACAATCAATGAAATGAAGCAACAACAGAGACAATGAGTTCTACGACCAATCTAGAATTCAAGTTGGCACATGTAAATGAAAGAATATGAAACGAAGAATGACCCATCTAAAGGATGCAAATGTGAACCCTTTGTATCAACTTTATTTAATGTCTTCAAAAATAAAGCAGGTGGGATGGAATGCGAGCCCTTTGTATGTTAATCCTTTCCAGGATGTTAATCCAAAATCAAATAACGGAGTGAAGTTATCATATTTAGGAATTGTATTAGAATCCTTTCTAGGAAGCCCTTTTGTTCAAACAAAATCAAGAAGTTTATTTCAAAAAAAGAAAATGGCGTAATTTTTTTTCAAACAAATTGAAAATGTTAATTTTATTCTTACGAAAAGATTTGAATACCAAGAATTTTAACTTTTTCCATTTAAGCAAAATGAATTTTTTAAATACTTATTAAAATAAAATTAATAATTAGTTTTACCTAGAAAAAACACATATAAAGAAAGATCAGAAAATTAAACTATGAAAATGTTTTAAAATAATTTAATATTCAAATTTAGATAGGAAAATATGGTAGTTAATTAATAGTTAATTAGTTAGAAATTAATTAATAATTTTATTCTAGCTAAAATTTGTAGCAAAATATATAAATTATTGTAGTAATATTAGATACAACAAAATCAATAACTAATTTGTAACTAATTTCTAGTAAAAAAATTTTTTTTGTAATACTAGAAAATATAAATAAATATAATCTAAATTTAGCTAGGAAAAATAATATCCTAGTTAATTAATAGTTAATTAACTAAAATTTAACTACTCACTTAAATGATAGTTAAAATTAGTAACAAAATTTAAAAAAAATCTTATAGTATATCCAAGTGGCCAGATTCCTCATTATCACGTAGTAGTCCTTATTTTATTTGAGAAACTCCATATAGTGTAATCCTTATTTATTTGAGAAAGACAAACATTTCAAAAGAAACTCAGATTAGACCAATAACCTTGTTAGATGCTTGCTTTCTTCACCCCAAGAGACACATATTTGTTAAAAGAAACACAGAGATTAGACCAATAGCCTTGTTCTAGATTCTAAGATATATTGATTGTATAAAAGAAAAACAATACATCCAATGAAAACCAATGTAAAGCTATTCTTTGCCATCAATGTGATGCAGACAGTGTTGTACTCTTGTCTTGAACCATCTCCTTGTAAACAGAAAGGCCAAATGTGATAGATTGGTCGCCTTGAGGAGTAAATGTTCCCTGATGTTTAACAACTAGTTTATGGTTGACAATGTTGTAATGTGGAAGCAATTATTAAGGGATTGGTAAATTAATTAACGGGTGCAGAAGATTTGATTTCAAACAATACCATTTAAAAATGGCTTAGGATCCTAATAAGATCCAAGGAAAAGCCAAAATTTGATACTTGTATATGGTAATTGGATCATGAGACCAGTACATTGGGATTTAACTTTGCTAGGACATCACACTAAGACTCAAGTCAGCATATGCAACCAAGACAGATGATAATAGAATGAGCAGTACTTGCATGTTTACATAGATAATTAACATGCATGAACAATCTCAAGACACTATGCTTAATCCCTCGTTGGATAATTAAGTAAGTAATTATACATAATAGTTCTATATAATGAAGCATTGGTAAATGTAAAAATATGGATATTACTTTTATATTATAATATATAATTAAATTAAATATAATAGTTTTAATAATATTTTTTATATGTAATTTTTAAGTATTTAGTGTTATTATTTGAATTTTAATTATTTTTTAATTAATTATCTTCTATGATTTTAGAATATTTTTCTATTTTATTAATTAATAGTACTATTAAAAAATTTATCTGTAACTTTTTGGTAAAAAAAAATGTAATATACATAAGATTAATTATAAAGGTAGGAAAATTATGATCCATCAAAATTAAATAAATATAATTATAAACATACACTCTTTTTATTTTTAATAAACCACCCATTTCATCCTTAAAGTCATAGTATAATATGGACAATGATAAAAGAAGCAATTAAGTATATAATAGGACATATTATTATTATTTGTATAAATCTCAATAATTTCTTTCTTGCATTTTTTATAATAAATTATTATGATGTTACTTATCAAATTAAAAGCGCATTTGTCCTCCTCCACCTAGTAAAAGCCCAAGTGTTTTCCTTTTGGGTTGTAGTCAGTGAAGAAGCATTCTGAGCAAAAGTTTTCTTGCACGTCTTCTTCGACAATCTATCGTGCAGTATAATATTATCAAAGAATCTTATTGAATGTAGTGAAAATATAAAAAAAGTTAGATGTATAATATCTTATTATCTTCCATTTTTCTCATCTTGTTAAAACTTAAATGTTATTGTCTAGGACCAATTCTCCTAAAGACTTGGTGTTAATGTTTCTTCAAGAAGACTTGCTAATAGAACGTTTTGAGCTTTCATGGTCAGGCTTTCTAACCAAATATTAATTTGTTTATATATTTATTTATTGGTTCTATTTTTTTTTTTTGGAGGGATGAAATTTTATAACTATTATAAAGAACATATACTCAAGCTATCATCCTATCTCTACTAGAAATATGTTATTTACTTACGAATTTTCTTACGAAAAATAATTTGTAAAAACTTTGTGTTGTGTGAATTTTGTTGTGGAATATAATTTGTAAAATTTTTTTATGGATTTTGTTATCAAAATATATCCATAGAAACTTCTTGCAAATTTTGTTACCATTTCAACAATAAAAAAAAAATTTTTATGGATAAAAAATGGTAGAAAATTTCGTAGATTTTTTTTTGTTTCTTACAAATTTATTTGAAAATAAATAATTACAAGAAATATTTTATATAAATTTAAAATCCGCAGAAAATAATACCTGCAAATTTTTTTTCGGAAGAAAAGATGTTGTAATCAATAGTAAAACATGTTTTAACACCATAGGAAAATAACACATTTCTAGTAGTGCATTATACCTAGGTTAGCCTAATGGCAAGAAAGACTCGAAACAAAGTTAGGTTGACGCAAAATCCATTTTCGCATGCCCGCAACTCCACAAGGTTACAACGGAAGTTCTACCCTCTTCGCTTTCACCTCTCGACAAGTTTTGTTAAGTAACCAAACAATGAAGCACAACAATGCTCACAACGGAACCCCCACCTAAAAAGGGAACCCAAACTTCTTCACAAATCCATTGCTAGTTACTTGGAAAGCAGTGACTTCTCCAAGACGCTCAAAAAGTTTCGCTCCGAAGCGCAAATCAAGGTATATGGCTGAGTTAAACCTTGATCATGCTAACTCTAAATGACAAACTTTTGGTTAGATATAGGATATTGCTTTGTAGAAATGGAATATTAGGTAATATATGTCTCTATTTATCTGTTATCAAATTTTTTTCCTTGCTCTTTGAGATTGATAGGAGAAAAGTTTTTATATCATGCCTGTTTTCAGCTTATATAGTGTGATTTTGGTTCATAAAATGAGTTGGAATGATAGGAAGAGGAAAATTGTTTGGTTTGATTTTTGAACCAATGTGAGATTTGTACCATAAGCTCACCCCTTTAGTAGGTATTTTAATGCAGTTTCTTGATGTTGCAGGGAAAACAGAATATGTTTATACACATATAAAGGAGTCTTCAAGACATGCTTTGGAGGTTTTTATTCTTTATTTCCTCATCTTGCCTTTTTATGCTTGTTTATATGTTTTGTTAAAAACAAGTATAATATTGAAAATGTGAGTGTCTGTTTCTTAAAGGTACATGTTTAAATCTGTAATTTTAAAGCTTAGAAGTTAATGTAAGTATCCCTAAACCAATAACTTCAGTATAACATGAGAAGTGAGCTTGAATGGGAGTTAGCATGATTGATAACCTTAATGGCGCAATGTAGGTTGTGACACCCTTTGTCACTTTGACAAATTCTAACTTATATCCTAATTAATTAATGTAATTTTCATATAATTATTAATAAGTTGATCTAGTTAATTAAATTTGTTGAAAATATTTTTATTATAAACATGTAGATATCATATCATATATTGTACCGAGTCGTACAGTACACAACTTCTGCCATAAAAGAGTCAAAGTGTGTCAAAATATACACTTGCTAAATTGACTACATATAAACAAAAAAAAAAAAGAATTGGATATAACCTTCCCTATAAATATATAAGCAAAAAAAAGGGTCATGTCCAAAATAGTCAGTCTAATATCTACATCTATTTATCCTCATGCTGAATACTAGAAGTCTAAGAGGTTCCCTAAAAATGGTCACTCTCCACAGCCTTATCCTTAACCGAATGATCTCCATTCTCTAGCCATCCATTAGACTCATGGGGCCCAGGTGTTGGTGTAGACACCCAAGTTGGGAACAGAAACCCAAGTTGAGTACTAGGAGAATAGATCAGAAGTGTCATCTCATGTAAGACACTCTTTGGGAGAAAGAGAATCAAACTACTGGAGCACTGACTCTAACTATGCATCTAGAAAGGTAGAACAAGAATATGACGAATATGACGAAGATGACAGGGCTATTCTGAAGTAACTAGGGACAAGTGGGTAGTGAACATCAGTGGAATCTTTAGAGAGACAAATAGTGTTATAATATTAGAACTACTTGGAAAAAAGGTGTCTAAGTGATAAAGTACAATATCGAAACTACACTCAAGTAGAGTTATGCCATGTAATTGAGAACTTAGGGTCTTTACTAAGTTATGATAAACTTATGCATATAGGGCCCATCTACTAATTTCATATATTTATAAGTGGAGATAATTGAAAGTCACACATACATTATACATATAATGCATATACCTAAACTAAGACAATTTACCTATTTTAAGGTTTATATCTCTCTAGAAAATTTGGCAGAGTTTCCTATAATTTTTTATAGTTTTTGTTGGAATTCCCTCCTTAATTGTGGTTTACAAGTCACAATGCTTGAGGGATGAACATGTTGGGTTATTTTTTGGCTCCCAACTATGTGGACAAAAGCCTAATACTCTCAAACCCGCTAGGTTTCTCTTTATAAGACGAGAAGGGGTTAGATTGAGAGACACACATCCAAGTGAAGAAACCCTAAGAGAGTTAGAGTGTCCTTTTTGTATTTCTCTTTGAGACAAAGAGAGATATATACAGAGAGGTTTGTACACCATCCGAGAGGGTGAGATTCATTGAGAGATCCTCAGAGATTGAGAGAGAAACACTGTGTAATACTACTTTTATAGTGGAGATCTTTTACTGGACTAGGTCCCGTGGTTTTTCCCGATAGGGTTTTCCACGTAAAAATTCTGGTGTCATCTTCCCTCTACTCTTTCAGTTATTTTTTACGCTTCCGCATAGTGCCCATTTTGCGTTCACAGATGAGGGAATAAGTATTGTTGTTTCCCAACAGTGGTATCAGAGCTATTGGTTCGAAAAGTCATAGTCCTGTGCAATTCAAAATGGAAGGAACATTCGCTCATGATGGAGACATGTTCAATCTAACTGCAGATAATTATTCCTACTGGAAGCCAATGATGGAAGACCATCTATACTGCAAAGATTTGTTTGAGTCAATCACAAATGAGGAAATGCCAGAATGGAAGACTGAAAAAGATTGGGAGATTCTGAATCGTAAAGTTGTTGCTATGATTCGAAAATACATCGACAAAAGCTTGTTTGAGCATGTGTCGACTTATACCAATGCGTATGAGTTGTGGACGAAGCTTGAATCTATGATTCGAAAGAAAACTCCTAGAAACAAAGCTTATCTTGTCAGACAATTGGTAAAGTTGGAGTACCCTGACGACCAGAATATGATCGAGCATCTAAATACCTTCAAAGGTATTGTGAATCAATTAACGAATGCAGATATGAAGATTGATGATGAGTTACAAACTCTTCTACTCCTTAGTTCTCTACCTGAGAGCTGGGACACATTGGTTGTCACTCTCAGCAACTCAACACTAGATGGAAAGCTTAGTCTGGATACTATTATAGATAATATGCTGAATGAAGAGTCAAGAAGGAAAGAAAGAGGAATGAGTAGTCATTCAGAAGCCAATGTTGTTGAGAATAGAGGAAGAAGTGAGCATAGAAGCAAAGGAAGCCGTGGAAAGTCACAAGGAAGATCCAAGTCTTGTCCTACAGGTTTGACATGTTTCTATTGTGGAAAAATTGGCCACAAGAAGCAAGAGTGTAGATTCTTGAAGAGAGATCAAAAGGCTGGATCAGTCCATCCTGACGAGATAGACCCCAAAAAGAAGTTGGAAGAGAAAACCACAACAACGGTGACATCAGACGACGAACAGGTGTTCCTTATTGGTAAAGAAAATTATTTAAATGTTGCTTTTGATGATTGCACTTGGATAGTTGATACCGGAGCATCCTTTCATGTTACTCCTCATGAAGGATTCTTCTCATCTTATCAAAAAGGAGATTTTGGAACAGCAAAAATGGGCAATCATGTCACAAGCAAGATTGTGGGAATAGGAGAAGTGACTTTGATAACAGAAAATGGAAACAAATTTGTGCTAAAGGAGGTAAGACATGTGCCTGAGATACGCCTAAACCTTCTTTCAATAGGTAAACTAGATGATGCTGGAATGAACAACCAGTTTGGTGGTGGAAAATGGAAACTTAGCCGAGGAAGCTTAATTGTTGCTCGCGGCAAGAAGGAAGGCTCTTTGTACATCATGCAAGGAAAGATATGCAAAGGGGAGACAAATGTTGCTCAAGAAGAAAGTAAGGAGTTGTGGCATAAAAGATTGGGCCACATGAGCGAGAAGGGTTTAGAGATCCTTGCGAAAGATCAGCTCCAAAGCATAAAAGGACAGTCATTTGAATTATATGAAGATTGCCTAGTAGGTAAGCAGCACAAAGTATCCTTCCATAGACCTGATAGTGGAAGAAGAAGAAAGCATATTTTGGATCTTGTACATTCAGATGTTTGTTCAACATCTGAAAGGTCCCTTGGTGGTGCTCAATATTTTGTTACCTTTATTGATGACCACTCCAGAAAGTTGTAGGTATATCCATTAAAGAGAAAAGATGAAGTCCTTCGAGCCTTCAAGGAGTTTCATGCCTCAGTTGAACGAGAAACTGGTAAAAAGTTGAAATGTTTGAGGAGTGATAATGGTGGAGAATATAGAGGTCCATTCGAGCACTATTGTAAGACTCACGGGATCAAATACGAGAAAGTACCTCCCAAGATACCTGAAATGAATGGTGTAGCTAAAAGATTCAATAGAACGATTATTGAGAAGGTTATAAGCATGTTGTCTCATGCAAAACTTCCTAAGACGTTCTGGGGAGAGGCAGTGGTTACTACAGCTGATTTGATCAACTTATCACCCTCAAGACCATTAAATGGAGAGATACCAGAAGAAGTATGGACCAGTAAAAAGGCCTCATATCACAACTTGAGACTTTTTGGATGTAAGGCATATGTTCACATTCCAAAACATGAAAGGGCAAAGCTTGATGCTAAGGCAAAAGAATGTGTATATCTTGGTTCACCAAGAAATGAATTTGGTTTCAGATTATGGGACCCTGCAAATAAAAAGATTGTTCGAAGCAGAGATGTGGTGTTCTTTGAAGATCAGACAATCCAAGACATCAAGAAAATGGAGAAACCAACACTCAAGGTGAATAATGATCAAAGTCCTCTTGTGGTAAACAACATAGGGGGAGAGACTCCTCAGACAGAGCCAGATCAGGAGCAACAACTTGATGAGATGGCTGAAGAACTTGATCAGATAGATCAACCTAACATGACGCTAGAAGATCAAGCAATTGAGAATGTTCAACAGGAACCCCAATTGAGACGATCAACAAGAGAGAAGCAACCGTCAATAAGGTATTTTTCAGATGAATATGTAAATCTTACTGATGAAGGTGAACCTCAATGTTTTGCAGAAGCCATTGAGATGGAAGACAAAGAAAAATGGTTGCAAGCCATGGAAGAAAAGATTCAATCCTTAAAGGATAATCAGACATATGATTTGGTAGAATTACCAAAAGGAAGAAAAGTATTACAAAACAAATGGGTGTTCAAGCTCAAGAATGAAGAGAACAATCCAAACCCAAGATACAAAGCACGAATTGTCGTGAAGGGGTGCAACCAAAAGAAAGGAATAGACTTTGATGAAATATTCTCACCAGTGGTGAAGATGACATCTATCAGAGCAATTCTCGGTCTGACAGCAAAACTAGACCTGGAGATCTAGAGGAGGAAATTTACATGGAGCAACCAGAAGGCTTTGAAGAACCATGCAAAGAACACTTGGTGTGTCGTCTGAAGAAAAGCCTTTATGGTCTGAAGCAAGCCCCAAGACAATGGTATAAGAAATTTGATTCTTTTATGATCCAACATAATTTTAAGAAGACCTCTGCAGACCATTGTGTGTTTGTGAAGAAATATGAAAATGGTAAGTCCATCATACTTCTCTTATATGTTGATGATATGTTGATTATGGGGAATGACAAAATAAAAATAACTGCTCTCAAGAAGGCATTAAGTAAGTCTTTTGCCATGAAAGACCTGGGTGTAGTAAAGAGGATTCTTGGAATGAAAATTTCTAGAGATCGTTCAAAAGGAATGTTGTGGGTATCTCAAAAAGATTACATTGAGAAGATTCTCAAAAGGTTCAACATGCACAATGCCAAACCTGCCCATATTCCAATTGCTGGACATTTCAAACTTAGCAAATCCCAATGTCCAAAGAATGAAGAAGAAAAAGAAGAAATGAGCAAGGTGCCCTATCCTTCTGTCGTGGGTAGCCTTATGTATGCAATGATTTGTACAAGACCAGATATTGGTTATGCTGTAGGAGTTGTGAGCAGATTCCTATCAAACCTAGGAAAGGAACATTGGGAAGCTGTTAAATGGATATTAAGATATCTAAGAGGAACTGCCAAAAGAAGCTTGTGTTTTGGCAATGAAAATCTAAAGCTCATTGGATATTCAGACTCAGATATGGTAGGAGATGTGGATTCAAGGAAATCAACATTAGGTTATCTGATTACTTTTGCAGGGGGAGCTGTTTCTTGGCAGTCAAAACTTCAAAAATGTGTGACATTAAATACAACTGAAGCAGAGCATATAGTAGTCACTGAAGCCTCAAAAGAGATGCTATGGATGAAGAACTTTCTAAGAGAATTGGGACATGATCAAGATGATTATGTGGTGAACTGAGATAATCAAAGTACAATTCATCTGACCAAGAATCCCATATTCCATTCACGCTCAAAGCATATTAACATCCGTTATCATTGGATACGATAAGTGTTGGACAGGAAGGAATTGAAGATAGAGAAAATTCATACAGATTTGAATTAGTCTGACATGATGACTAAGTCAATGTCAACCAAGAAGGTTGAAGATTGTTGCCAAGGTACTGGTGTTGTGGTGCCTCCCAATTAAGTCAGGAAGGGGGAGATTTGTTGGAATTCCCTCCTTAATTGTGGTTCACAAGTCACAATGCTTGAGGGATGAACATGTTGGGTTATTTTTGGGCTCCCAACTATGTGAACAAAAGCTCAATACTCTCAAGCCCGCTAGGTTTCTCTTTATAAGAGGAGAAGGGGTTAGATTGAGAGACACACATCCAAGTGAAGAAACCCTAAGAGAGTTAGAGTGTCATTTTTGTATTTCTCTTTGAGAGAAAGAGAGATATATACAGAGAGGTTTGTATACCATCCGAGAGGGTGAGATTCATTGAGAGATCCTCAAAGATTGAGAGAGAAACATTGTGTAATACTACTTTTATAGTGGAGATCTTTTACTGGACTAGGTCCCATGGTTTTTCCCGAGAAGGTTTTCCACGTAAAAATTCTGGTGTCATCTTCCCTCTACTCTTTCAGTTATTTTTTACGCTTCCGCATAGTGCCCATTTTGCGTTCACAGAGGAGGGAATAAGTATTGCTGTTTCCCAACAGTTTTCTCCGTACCATTTTACTTAGATATGAAAACAACTAACCATATATACCTGGTAATCATTTATAGTACTAGATAATCACCAAAACTATTCAAATCATCAATCATCAAATTTCTTCATCACGGTCCTTGGCCAAATTTAATGAGGTTTACACTTTTCCTCATCACTTTCAATTGAAGGTTATTTTAACACCATCTAAAATAGTTTTGAGCTAAATAGAACTCAATAGTATTTTAAAAAAACAAAACCTATTAGTCTGATCCTATGAGACGATACCGTGGGATAATACCATGGGACGATACTATAAGACGATACCATTAGATGATGAGACAATATCATAAGACGATACCATAAAATAATACCTATATCATGAGAAGATACCATTAGACGGTATTGTAAGACGATACTATAAGACAATACCATGAGATGATACCATAAAACAATACCACGAGACAATATCATTAGACGATGAGATGATACTATGAGACGATGCCATGAGACAATACTATAAGACGATACCATGAGATGGTACCATCAGACCATGAGACGATGCCATAAGATGATACCATGAGACAATACTATGAGACGATACCATGAGACGATTCCATGAGATGATACCATAAGACAATACCATAAGATGATACCATGAGTATAAACTATAATTTTTAAACTATCAACCTCACATTTTCAAAAGCCGCAAATTCTAATAAGATATATTTTAAGAATAAACCCAGTTTTGTACACATTTAAGAGCTACAATAAAGCACTTTAGATAGAAAAAACTATGAATCCCCTCATTGAGTAAAATAAAAGCAATCATATAGCAACTAATGGAAGCTTTGTTCATACCATAAAACTTATCCAAATTATAATTAAACATTAATAAAGCATAAACATATTATTACACAGTAAAAATAGTGCATAAATCACAATCAACAAGTATTCTTTACAAGTAATATTTTTCCTAATGAGAGACAAGAGAATTCTCTCACTTCTACAATATTTCATGCCGAAGATTTTAAGGATAAACCTCCTCCCCTTACCTCTAGTGTAGCGAGGTGGAAGTAGAAAAGATGACACGTTTACTTGTATAAAGCTCCCTTGGTCTTCCAATGAAAGGTAATTACACAATATGTTAATGGGTCTTTGAGTTTAGGGGATAGAATAAAAGAAAGATGTATTTGTGTTAAGGAAAAAAAGAGAAATACAAGAATAGAGGAGTGGGTGTTTACTGCACTTGTTTGTAGAGAGAAAGAAGGAGGAGAACTTAGAATGTATGGATAGTACTTAGGCACATGGTAAAATAAGTGATTATTAATTATCCAATTATTAATTTTTATTCAAAGTTCTTCTAATTACCTCTAAATAACTAACTTTATCTATAAGAAATCACAACTAAAAATTTAGTTGCTTCTATCTAACCATCTTCGTGAACAAGATAGAGAAAATTTGAGTGAAGTTATATTTTATTTAATATTATTATAAACTAAATAGTTTATATATTTAGATAATATATCGAAAATTTTCAACATCATAAAAGAACATTTCTGTATTCACTTATTACTGTTGGTAGTGTTCTTAAAATTTGTTTAAAATTTTTAGTTTTTATGTTCCAAAACGTGTTCTTAAGTTATTTGTGATCATTTAGAGTACATATAAATAATTTCTAAAACAAATTCTTAAAAATATAAAATAATATTTTAAATATATTTCTAGACTTAAAATATAATTTTATTAATTAATTAAGTTATTTATTTATTTTATTCCTCTTACTATTTATTTATATCTATTATTTTCTGTATTTCATTCACAAAATTGTAAAGATCTAAATTTAAATAATATTTGTGATTTTATATTAAATTAATTTTTTTTAATTTTTTTATTTTATCTAGAATCACATACATAATTACAGTTAGTAATTAATTAATTAATTTAGAAGACATTACATAGGTACATTAAAGCACCTAGTGTTCTCCGGTTGCGAGGGAAGTAGATTAACCTAGTGCTTGCTTCATTATATCACTTTTAGTAATATTTTTTTAGTAATATATATTTTTATATTTTTAATAATATTTAAATGTTGTGAATAACATTTTGTAATATAGGTCAAATATAATATTTATTAAACTGTTATTAAAACTAATAGATTATTATTATTATTATTATTATTATTATTATTATTATTATTATTATTATTATTATTATTATTATTATTATTATATCTATATATTATTTGCAGTATTATACATTGATTTTGAAAAAAAATACAAATTAGAAGTAAATTTAGCGTGACTAACTAAGTCAATTTTAAATTAATTTGTCAAAGCGTTTTGGATTTAATATGTTTTTTATCTTTAAAATTTTTACTTCCAGTACCTAATTAATATATATACTAGTCATGATGCTTTAATTTTTTTCCATTATTACTTTTGATTTATATATTTTATTTTTTAATTTTTATTTGTGTGCACAGTTGAAATGTATAACTTGTCACCACATAAAAAAGATGAGATAATGTTTAAGTAATAAATAATTTTGTGAGAATCCTTTTTTAATGATAAAAAATTACCAGAATTTTTTTTCCTCAGTCAAATAATTCTAACAATTTTTTATCATAAAAAAATAAAATCATCACAAAATTATTTACTATTTAAATACTATTTCAGTATTTTTTTTTCAAGTAGTAATAAGCCGTGTATGAATCGTGTGTGAAAAAAAAAATAAATCAAATGATAGATACTAAAAATAATAATAAAATTAAAGTTTTAAGAATTATGATTGGTATAAATATTAATTAGAGACTAAAAGTAAAAATTTTAAAAAAAATTTAAGGATGAGAATATATTAAACCCAAGAGTTTTATATATAGTGATGAAAGTAGTATTTATTTAACCCTGGGTGCAGCTTGTGAGCTTTTCCCCATGGAAAGGACTTGAAAGTACCCTTCTTTATTGAAATTATTTTCACTAGGCTATAAAGTGAGTTTATGTTCATTAATTTCAAAAGTTATGACATAAATATTTACATTGATTATGATCAAGTTACCTCTTAAATGACCAAAGTAATCTTTTTGGTAAACTACAGGAATGACCTACCCTTCCTAGTTATCTTTAAAGTCCATGCTGGTCTCACGTCCTTTGTTTCATTTGTTAAACCTTACCTTCAAAATGAAGCTATTTTTGTTTTATACTTATAATTTAAGTTATGTAGATTCTAAAAATTACTATATTTCTACTACTCATATTTTAAAATTTAAAATTATAAAGATACAAAAATAAATTAATTTTTAAAATTTTTATTTGGAAACAAATAAAAAAAAAGTTACCTTTCTTCTTCTCACTTCTTTTAAATCAAATAGACCCTTAAAGTTGGTTACCAACCATCATGATGGCATTCTATATCTGCGGTGGCAAGAGTAAAAATATGATGGAGTACGAATCGAAAGGGTTAAATTTGTATGCTAAAAATATTGACATTTATTACTGTATAACAAAAGTAATCATATAGTATAGCTTCTTGTATTTTATTTTTTTATATTCTTAAAATATTTGTTACATTTTTTTATTCTTTTATTATTTAAGATATTGATAATAATAGATAATATATTTAAATTATTTTATTTTTTGAATATTTTTATATTGCACCATTTATCTTAAATATTATATTATTTATAAAATTTATTCTATTGTTTCAACATTATTTTCGAAAATACTGATCTAATAGATTATTTTATTATTTTATTTTATTTTTATTATTTTTAAAATATTTTTATTTTTATATTATATTATTTATTTTAATCATTATATTATTTATATTATTTATTCTATTATTTTTAAATTATATTTTAAAATATTTTAATCATTATAATAATTAACATAAAATAAAAATATTTTATATAAAAATATCATATAAATATATTATTTTTATCATTTTATATTTATTAATTATTTTAACCTATAATTTTAACAAACACTTGTAAATCAACAAAGAGAGTTTTCAATTATTAACTATAAACTTTCAGGCAATACAGTTCTTTAATTTTCAACTATTTTTCATCTTCTAATTCTTCAATTTTTGTTTTTTAATATTTGCTATTTTTAACAAACATAGTCAAAAGGGGACATGCATATGTCACGTTCACGTGGAGAAATTAATGAACAGGGATTAGCTATAGCTTTATATTTCAGTCTATCAGATATGACACAGAATCTATTTTTATGGGTAATAATGATTTATTTTATATTTTATTTTAAAATATTAATTATTTTATCAAATTAAGAACATATTAATTATTTTAATAATATTTTTTATTTTTCACAAAAATATTTGAATAAATTTACAATTACATTTTAACTCTTTTAATAAAAGTAATTTTTTTATCAAAAACATAATTTTAACTGTAATTAGTATTTTTTTATAAAAGTATATATTACATAAAACATAAAAATAAATAATATAAAGTTAAGAAAATATAGAAAGTTATTTCTAACCATTAGTATTTACATATTGCTTGTGCTTCAAAACTGGGTTGAATCTATTATTTCAGTCGCTTTTCTTTTTTAATTAATAGATTAATCTAATAATTTCATCCGTCGTATCTTTTTCGAGAAGTTTTCTAAATTCTTATGTAAATTTATTAATGAACATTTTATACTTTTGTCAATATCAAGGAAAATAAAATTCGAATCTACAATCTCATCCATATTATCCAAACCTCTTACAGGCTAAATTGATCCTAGTAAGTTAATTTTGTTACATTAGCTGATAACTACTAAATTAAATTTGAATAAATAATTTTAAATTAAATAATCATAGTTAATTTAGTAAGTTATAACTTTATTTTTACTATATAAATTATAATAATTATCTTTATTGAAAATGTATTTTAAGAGATATTTTTTAATCTTTTTAAGAATTTTTCTTCGAAGGAAATGATTTTAGAAATTTTTTTAATCTCTTATATCTTTTCATTTACTTTTTTATTTTTAAATTGATATTCAATATTATTTTAAAATAAATGATCAATAATTAAAAATAATATTATTTTTATTTCTATGAATTAGAATTTAGCTATTTGACTTGCTCCGCTCTTTTCCTTTTTCACGTTCGAGTTTGTTTAAATTCTTTTCTCTCAAGAAAATATGAATTACACTCTCTCTTCTTCCAAATAATTTTGTTTCTAATTTTTTTTAGGACTTCTTTTTATCATTTCTTATTTCTTGATTTAAATTCCTTCATTTTTTTTTTCTGTTGATTCCTTTATTTTTTTTAATTTAAACTAATTTGTCTACTACTTCATCTCTGATTTTGTGAGAATTTTCTCTTATTTTTTTAAGAATTTTCTCTTATTTTTTAGGATAAATTATTCTTATCCATTTTAATTATTTTTTTTTATCTCTTTTAACCTTCATATTGATTTAAATTTTTAATTTTTTATTTAATTATTTTTTTACCTATCACTAGATTTAAAATATCTTACTTCTCTAATATCTAATTGATTTTGTTGGAATAAATTATCTTCGTTTTTTTTTTTTAGAAATAATCATATACCATTATTAATCATTTCTCCCGCACAAGGATAACAAACTAATATTTCTCTATTTAAATTTTTTATATTTTATTGTCATCGTCTAGAATCGAAAGAACATTTTTAGGAGTATTTTTTGTTCAATGAGAACTTTTTTATAATTTCTTCTTAACCTCTGAAATATTTTATTTTCATCTTTTATTTTTAAATTGAATTTCAATATTCTTAAAAAATATCAATAATTAAAAATAACTTAATAATAATATAAATTATTTATGCGTATTATAAATATAAAATATAATTTACATGATCAAATTGTTTTCATTACACATTTTTATTAAAATATAATTTATATTAAAAATATTTATTTATTAAAAATTCTAATCAATATTTTTTATTGTGTGATTTTTTATAATTGTACATGGTGTTTTTATCTTTTATTTTGGCAACTTAATTCATGATATAGAAAAAAATCTTTTATATGAAATAATTATCCGAAGTTGTTTTCATCTTAAACTATGCTAGATTAAATGTACTGTGATATTCATAATGTTGTGATTTATATATGATAAAAGTAAATGATATAAATATAATATTTTATAAGCACTATTTTTATGTATTGGAATTATATACTTATATTAAATTGAGGTAATATATCAAATATATAACACACAAAGACAACATGTTTTTTTAAGTCAAATAATGTAAGAAAGTATAATTTACCAGAAAAGAATAATTTGAGGATATAAAGAGTTAAGAAAAATTAGTATAAAATATTAAAAACAATCATTTTAAGCTAATATTTTAGAAAATACTTAATAATTTAAAGAAAATACTTAATAATCATTTTAATAGGTAAAAATATTTTAGTTACATATCATTACGTAAATAAAAGACATCTTACATTTATATGTGGATGAAACTTTTACTTTTAATTTTCCTTTTTATACAAGTAAACTAATATCCCAGCTAGCATGAAAAAAATCTATACTTTCAAGAAAAAAAAAATGAACACTAATAAATACCACACAGGTATCATCAATAGTTGAACTTCCTTGTAAAGTGTGTCCTGCCCCTTCCAAAACCCTCTCATGAGTAGTGAAGGGGGTTGTATTTTGAAAACAAATTAATCAATCATCAATAGATAATGTATAAAATATTAAAAACAATCATTTTAAGCTAATATTTTAGAAAATACTTAATAATTTAAAATTCCTAAATAAGTAAAATTATATTAGTTACATATCATTATGTAAATAAAAGACATCTTACATTTATATGTGAATGAAACTTTTACTTTAATTTTTTATACAAGTAAACTAACATCCCAGTTAGCATGCCAAAAAAATCTATATTTTTAAGAAAAAAAAAAAAAAAGAGAACACTAATAAATACCACACAGGTATCATTAAAAGTTGAACTTCCTTATAAAGTGTGTCGTGTCCCTTCCAAAACCCTCTCATCAATAGTGAAGGCGGTTGTATTTTGAAAAAAAATTAATAAATAAATTATTAATATAAAAATATAATTAAAGGATTAATTAATCAATCATCAATAAAAGATAATGTTGAGATAAAGAAAACATATCAGAATAATTAAGATAAAATAATATCAAATCAAAGGAAACAAATTAAACTAAAATATCCTTAATGAAGAGATGCTTCATATCTGTTGTTCATTCTATTCTATATAAACATAAACCCCAATTGAAACACACGTATGTTATTAACGAAAGGAGAACCTAACCTCCCTGGGTGCTGCAACTAACTACCTACTACCATGGAAGAAGCGTGTGAGTGTGAGGATCAAATAGCAATTGTGCAAGAAATGCTCAAAAATGTTTTCAACGATGTTCCAATGAATGATTCTAACAAGGCTTCAAAAGAAACCAAGGATCTTTTTCCTCAGCCACAAAGCCTGAACGGAGTAGAAGCGATTCTCAAATACGAATTCAAGAATAAGTGTTTATTGGAAGAGGCCTTTACGCATGCTTCCTACCCTAACGAGAAGTGCTTGTCCTATGAGCGGTTGGAGTACGTCGGCGATGCGGTTCTTAACCTGTTGGTTACGAAGGAGCAGTTTTTTGAGTATCCGGATCTGGATTCGGGTCGTTTGACCCGGTTGCGTGCGGCCAATGTTGACACAGAGAAGCTCGCACGTGTGTGCATCAGACACGGGTTTCATCGCTTTCTGCGCCACAGGAAACCTCGCCTTGAACAACAAGTAAGTCTATAATAATAAATCTTCGTTAATGTCAATAATAATATTTAATTTTTATTATTCGTTTCGGTCCATTACTCTCATTAATTTTATATTCTTAAAAACTATTTTTTTAGTCTTTCTGCATGTAAATATTTTGATTTCCTGTCATCTTTGTTGTTAACCAACATTGTTAACTACACAATTGTTTCAAATTTTCTTTTTTGTCGATTGTTAAAGTATTAATAATTTATTATTAAAGAGATAATTTTTAGTAGTTTAAAGACAGCTGGAAAATTTGTAGTGGTTTTATTTTAACAAATATTGAGATCAAAATATAAAAATTATAAAAACAGTGAATATATAAGAATTAAATGAATAATTAAATAATTAATTACACAAGAGTAAATTATTATATTTTTTTAAGGAATTTTTTCACTGACATGCATAATCTAATATAATAATGCAAATATGATTATGATTTAAAATTAAAAAAAAATATCATAAATATTAGGGTAAGTTAATATATGAAATTTGACTAAATTAATATGGTTTTCAGTATTTAAGAAAAGAGATTTTTTTTTTAATAAACCTTAAAAAGAGAATCTAAATTAATTACAAGACAAATTTATGGTGTAAAAACTATAGTTGAGTAACTATATTATGTTTCATCCATAGTGTGTCCAATAAAAATAGTTTATTTACTGTTTTTCTTTTATGTATTCTCATCGATGTTGTCTTGTTGCTGTCATATTATTAATGATATGTATCACATGGTAACAATAATAATATAGATTCATATATGGTGGTTGTGACATATCGCATTTAATATATTTGGTCGATATGGTCGATGTTAATCTCTCAAAGGAGAGTTTTTGGACTTTGGATAACAGAACCACGGAAGGAAGAAAAATTTGTGTCCAGATTTTCTCTATTGTAAATGTGGTTGAAACGTATCCTTCAAGGAAATGCTAATTAAATAATAAATTTCTTATTCTTGTATATTCAGATTTCTACCAATACTTTGATTTTGATGTTCTTTGATTTTGATGTTCTTTGAATTTGATGTTCTTTGAATTTGATGTTCTTTGAATTCACAAAGTCAAAGTTATTATATTTTTTATACTGTTTAGTTGTGCATGCATATGACATAGTCCATCATGCCCTTTCTTAAGAAATAAGAAGAAAAGAGAAAGAAATAAAAGAAATTATAAATAATGTGGTAAAAAAATAATGGCGTGTGGACTTGTATGATTACTACCTAAATTTTTGACTTGATGTGTTTTGGATCTTGACATGGTATTTTCGTGCTATGGGAATGGTCAAATGGGAAGGTGTTAGGGCAAAACAATTAATCGTTCTTTTGTTTTGATTTAAATGACAAACGGCAATTATCAAAGTTTTTTATATTTTTATTACAGATTCAGGAATTTACCAAAGCGATGGCTGAATATCCATTACATTCCAATGGACTAATTGACGTGCCGAAGGATCTAGCGAATATCGTTGAGTCTACTATTGGAGCTGTTTTTATTGATTGTGGTTCCTCCATTGACATCGTATGGGAGGTATGAAATTATATATATATATATATATATATATATATATATATATATATATATATATATAAGTAATGTTAACATTTTAAAAAATTATTTATTTTTATGAAATAATATTATATAATATATACTTATAAATTTTTGTTTTTCAAAATTTCACAATTTTTTATTCATCACGGTTTATGCACTAAAATATTTTAAAATTTGATTATAGCAAAATCAATAGCTATTTTGTAATTAATTTTTAGTAAAAATAATTAGTTATAAAATTATTATAATATTGGTGATAGTATGAAATGAATAACAAATTAGTTAAGAAAATAATTTTAGTTAATTTATAGTAAATTTTTAAAAATTTATAATTATTTTCTAACTAATTTATAGTGATAGAAAAGATAAACAAATATAATTTAAATTTAATTAAGAAAAGTAATATAATAGTTAATTAATTAGAATTTAACTATAAAATAATAATTAAAGTTAATAGCAAAATTAAATATTGCTGTAGTGATACTTAAATTATTAACATCTTTTTCTAGTAAGTAAATATACAAATTTATCAAATGAATTATTAACCTTTGTTAGAGATGTATTTAGTTCAATGCTTTTTATATCATCAATTTAGCGTCATTTGTACTGTACTTGCAAATAAAATTATAAACAACTAGGAGAAAACAATATTCCATTTTTATTTTAAAATAATAATATATAATTTGCGAAGTACAATTGGAGGGTGTTAAAATAAAAGAAAATAAAAAAAGAAAATAAAAAAAGAAAATACTAAAAAAGAAATAATTATTTGTAGAAATGATTATAGAAATAAAATATAATAAAAAAAATGTATACACAAAAGTATGGTATTTTTTTTATATAGTTATAGATTTTAAATTAATATATTTTTTCACATAAAATCTCCTTCGAGACCAACTCTAATGAATCTCCAAACTCTTCCTATTAATCTTCGAAAATTTTCTCTCTTCTTCCGAGTTGTTCCACGGCTAGCGATACAGAGTATTTACATGAAACACTTTCACGTCTAAGTGAATTTTCTCTGTTTTTTTTAAGTGATTTCTCCTAATAAAACGTACTAGGTGTATTCGAACTTCCCGAATACAATGTCACTTATATATTTTAAATTCTTTCATAAATTATCTTAGAAATAATTTTAAGTATCTCTTATATTTTATTTTAGTATTTAGCCTTATCCATTAATTTATTTCTGTTGATAATTAATTTCATCACTTATTTCTTTGTTCTGGACAGATTTTCAAATGTTTGCTTGAACCTTTAATTAGTCCACAGACACTACAAAAGCATCCAGTGACAGAACTTTATGAAGTCTGTCAAAAACAAAATCTAAAGATAGAATTTGTTGATCTGTGGAAGGAATCTATGGCCGTGAAAGTTGTGATAGAAGAACAATTAGTTGGAACGGGCACTTATGGCACTAAAAAACAAATTGCACAAAGTAGAGCAGCAAAAGATGCTTTAAATAACATTAACACAGTGTTAAATAGTAGAAAAATTACAGAAGATAATGTTTTGTGAGCTGTAATTTATACTTGTGACTAGTTAATTAATTAATGTTTTGTCATTGATGGTACGATAAGTTTTCTGCACATATATGATTATGATGCAATGTAAAATGTTGTGATTTTAGAAATATTTGAAAATATTTTTATAAATTTATTATTTAATGAAAGTGTTTTTAAATATAGTTATGTGACATGGCTTATTCTAATCTTATATACTGAAATTTGAATTTAATTTTTAATTTTTTATTCTTTTAAATATATTTTATCCTTTAATTTTAAATTTATTTTGATTTAATAATTAACTTCAAATTTTATTTCTAGGCTATCTCATATTATTCCTCTTTTATATTTATTTATATATTTCATTTATTAATCTCTTATACCTTTTCATTTATCTTTTTCATTTTTATTTTTAAAATAAATTTTAATATTTTAAAAATTAAATAATTAAAAATAACCTTGTATCATAATATACCTTATTTATTATAAATCTAAAATATTTTTTATATATTCAAATATTCCTTTTAAATATTTTTCAATTTTAATTTAAAATTTATATTAATTTAACAATATTAACTTAAAAAATCTCTTCCTCAACTATGTCATATCACTCTCTTTTATCTTTATTTATATATTTTATTTTCCTAAATAAATTATCAAATAATTAAAAATTATATTGTATCACAATATACTTATTTATTATCAATCTAAAATAAAATTTATATATTCAAATATTCTTTTAAAATATAATTTAATTTTAATATTAAATTTATCTTATTGAAAAAGTAATTAAAAATTTTCTTTACTATCTTAAATCATTCTTTTAATTTTACTTATATATTTAAATTTCTTCAAAATCTCTCTCTCCCTCTCCCCCTCCCTCTCGCTCTCCCTCCCTCCCTCCCTCTCCCTCTCCCTCTCTCGCTTTCTCCCTCTCGCTCGTTCTCTCGCCCTCCCTCCCTCCCTCTCTCTCTTGATATAAGTGTTGTAAATATCATGAATATCTAATGAGGCTATCATGAATATCTAACGAGGATATCATGAATATCTTATTCTATCTTTTTGGTTATCCTTTCTCTTTTATGTTATCATGTATCTTTTATATTATCCTCTTATATTTTAGCGGTTCACTTTTTACCCTATGAAAGATAAATTAGAGATTGTATTATTCACTCAATTAACACAATTTTTTTTTCTTCCAATTTGTTATCAAAGCTCTCGAACTTAGGAGCTCTGTTTCTAGTACTCCACTTTGGTGAACTGCTACCTTATGATAAGACCCACACATCGACGTTGATATAGAAAGACTTATCAAAGCCTTTTTTTCCCTTCCTAAGGATTTTATTTCAATAAATCATGTACAATATGGGATAATGGCAGAAGACAAAGTCATCACCTTGGGACCTAATGAACTTTTGAATTTAGTGAGTTCTTATTGACTTGACAATCGCAATTATCTACAATGGACATAATATGTTTGTATTACTCTCAAAGGACGTAAGAAGTTGAGTTATATTGAAGGAAGTGACCCACCTATAGATGATCTAAAGTTTGAAGTATGAGATGATGAAGATTCCTTCATCATGACATGGCTATAGAACACTATGACTCTAAAAATAAGTTGAAATTATTTGTTTTATTCCTCCGTTTGTGAGATATAGAAGAATATCATCGAGACATAAAATGCACTTTACTACTTCCTATGATACTAAAGGCAGGATCTTCAACTCTAAACAAGGAGCCCTCTCAAGAATAAAGTACTATGGAACCTTAAATGGGCTATAGATTGAGTTGGACCAATACCAATGACTAAAGATGTGCAAAACTGATTCTATTGCAAACATCGGGCTTGTTGAGAGGGGAAGTCTTTAAGTTCCTCATGGCTTGAATTCTGAATATGATCCAATTTGGGTTCGGATTTTAGGCAAGGAGAAACTTTCCTTTCTATTCAAGGTATTTTCTATTGTATGTGGTGAAGAGACACGATGATCAATCATTCTTGGTAAAGAAAACTCCAACACAAGATCTGCCATGGTGACAAGAAAAGGTTCCATAAAAGGATCAACTTTTGGAGGAAACCCCCCCACAAAGATTAGTCACAAGGAATATTGCACATACTGCAAATGATAAGGATATACCAAGGATATACTAAGGATATATGCTACAAGCTTCATGGAAAGGAGAAAGTTCTTAAACAAATGGGTGGAAATAAAAGCCCAACTCAGAAGTAGGTAAATCAAACAACCTCAAATCTAGAAAATGTAGTTGAACATTTCCTTATCTCTTAACTTGATCAGGATATTCAAGTCTTTAGTGAGGAGGAGATGAACCATCTTCGAGCCCTCCTAAACTTAACAAGTAATCCCCTTGGCTCATGTGCCTTGACTATGAAGGGTAAGAGCTCTTTCAATATATATAGTTCAATTCCACAAAACATCTAGATCCTTAACTCCAGGGAAAAAAATCATGTGATCCTCTTTCCTTCACACGTTACATCATACTTTAAAGCATTCAAAAGACAACTCATTACTACTGTTAATAGATATCATGTTCCTATTGTTGGATTTGATAATGTCCAACTTCAATCCTCTTTATCCCCACATAATTTTTTTGTTCTCATTGTGTTTTCGGGATCTTGAAATGGGGAGGATGATCAAAATTGAAAAATAGCAAGTTAGGTTATACTACCTACAACACATTAAGATAGGTCACAACACCAATAAGGGGGAGTTACCTTCCAATCAACAGGTAAACTTAAAAACTTGGGCAACTTCTCAAATTTGACTTCACCACCAATGTCTCGGACATCTACTGTTTAGTTTACTTAAGACAACGTTTCCACATTTATTTACAAAAGAGTTTGTCGAGTCTTTTCATTGTTATGTTTGTCAGTTTTCAAAAATCATCATGCAATATTTTCTCCTAGTAATAATAAATGTCTTGTTCCTTTTGACCTTATTTACTTTGGGGCTAAGTGGTTTGTATCATTTATTGATGATTATACCCATGTGACATGAATATTTTGAAGTACCATGAGTAAACACACAAGAAAAGAGAGGGTTGAATTGTGTGCATGATTTTTAAAGAACTTGTTATCTTTTTTGCAATTGCTGAGTTTATAAAACAAGTTTTTAAAGATCGTCCAAAGATATTTTTCCAAGGCGTCCAAAAACATCATTTTCAAAGGGATTGTCCAAAAACTTGTTTATGTAAAAACTAAAAGCAACTAAAAGGAAACAAATAGAGATAACAACACAGAGGTTTTCATACTAGTTCACTTTATAACAAGAGCTACATCTAGTCTCCTCAAACTTAAAGGATTTCATTAAGTCAACCTTGACATACAAGTATTCCTCACCTTTTTAGGTATCCAACAATAGTATTCCTCACCTCTTTAGGTATCCAACAACTTGTAATCAACAACCCTGATTATAAGTCTTTTTCAAGGATTCTTTTTCTCTTAGCCTCTTTAGGCTATTACAAAACAATAGAGTTTTGAAAAGAAAGATACTCATAGAGTGAGTTTTACAACAAATCTTAATCTAAGACTTTGTGAAAATAAAGCTTGAGATATTACAAGAAAATAGAGCTTAAAAGTTTTTCTAATAGAGAGAGTCCAATAGGACTTAAATAAAAAATGGAATAGATTCTCATTACACTTACTCGTTGCCCCTTCTAAAAAGAGGTAGGCTCAAAAATATGTACCTTCCTTATCTTCATATAACTTCAAAAGATTATCGTTGTAGCAAAGATTCTTCAAATGACAACTGGCAAAGAGTATGTGTTGTAGAACCTGCATAATGATTTCTTAGTATAGAGAGAATGTTCTTTGTTTCTGTAGTAGAGAACATGTAACTTAGGACAGTTGGCAAAGTAGAGGCTTGTCCTTTAGTGTATGTGGCCTTGTTTGAGATCTTTCTTAGATTTTTCAAGTCAAGAAAAAAGGTCCTAGATGAAAGTAAGTGTAGTTAAACATTTTGAATGCACTAGGTGAAAATTACTTCTTGTAAACTAAGGTGGACACTTTCTGTTTTGGACGCTTTGTAGAGCATGATCTCTTGGACTGTTTTCTAAAATGCTTTTGTTTGGTCATGTTGATTTGCTTGTATCAAGCGCTTTGTCTCAAAGACATCTTAAGTATGAAATTCCTTAAACACTTAGACTTTTACAACATAAATAATTAAAGTGAATATTTGTTATCATTAAAATACTAAAAGATCAAATGCTCCAAAAGAGTTTAATTCCACATATTTCTTATGAAAAATAAATTTGAGCTATGTCAAATATTTGTTGATTTTTTTTCTTGTTAAAAACCAATTTGGTAAATTTATTAAAAAACTACAATCAGATAATGGTACAAAATATTTAAATCTTAAGTTATCCAAAATCTTAAAAATAATGGTATGATTCATGAACTAACGTGTGTGAATAATCCCCAACAAAATGGGACTGCAAAAAGAAAAAATTGTCATTTCCTAATATCTACCAGAGAGAAGTTGTCCTAACCACCATCTATCTCATCAACAGATTACTCATTCATATCTTAAATGGTATTAGTCTAATTAAACATATATTATCCTTCTTCCCTTCTTCTCCCCTAATGTTAAGCTTGTTAAGTCATGACTTTGGGTATGTTGTTTTTTTTCCATTCTCACAATCCACATCATGGGAAGTTATATCCTAGATTTATCAAATGTGTTTTCATTGATTATCCTATATTTTTTCTCAATGGATGTTACCTTTCATGAAACAAAGTCATTCTTTATCAGCTCTCTACTTCATAAAACCAATATTATGGAAAGAAATACCAAAGACCCATTTGAGTCCCACAACAAGTCCAATTGTCCAAGCTGGAGGCAAGTATCAATGAGAATCCCACTAAAGAGGTTATTGTGACATGCCTATTAGTATATTTGAAAATCCCACTAAAGAGGTTACTAATTGCATGCCTATTAGTATCCTTTAGAATCCCACTGAGGAGGTCACATATGACATGCCTATTACTTTAAGGAAAGGGAAATAATCATGTGTCAAGTATCCTATTTCTCAATTTGTTTGTATTGACCATTTATTTGTACAACATTTATTGCATCCATTGTTGCAACCAAAACACCTACATTTGTCCATAAAGTTGTGAAAGATAAGAATTTGATTCAAGTCATGAATAAAGAGATGAAGGTGTTAGAGAAAAAATCAAACTGGGAGATTTTTGATAGACTCAAAGACAAAAAGGTTGTAGGTTATAGATGGATATACACTGTAAAGTGTAAATTTGATAGGACCTTTGACCGATACAAAGAGAGAGTAGCTGCAAAGGGGTACACATAGACTAACATTCTATTCTCATGATGAAAAGAACAATGTATGTAGACTCAAGAAGACATTGTATATAGACTCAAGAAGACATTGTATATAGACTCAAACAATCTCCTCGAGCACGGTTTGGAATATTTACTCAAGTCATAATATCTTTGGGATACAAGCAAAGTCAAGGTAATCATAGTCTCTTTGTAAAACATTCCCTTAATAGTAAACTCACTCTTCTCCTGGTATATGTAGACAAAATAATCATTATAAGTGATGATGTGATTGAAAAACTAACTTTGAATGAAAAACTAACTTTGAATGAGAAGCTAGCAACAAAATTTGAAATGAAAGAGTTAGGAAGGCTTAAGTACTTCCTTGGGATAAAGGTTTCCTATTCCAAAAAAGGTATCTTTATCTCCTAAAAGAAGTATATACTTGATCTTCTTAAAGAAATAAGAAAATTAGGATGCAAGACCTCAAAAGTTCCTATTGGATAAAACCATAGGATTGGGTGTGAAGAAAGTTCAACCATAAAGAAGTCACAATATCAGATATTAGTAGGAAAACTAATATACTTATCTCACACTAGGCAAAATATTGCTTATGTTGTCAATGTAGTCAGTCAACTATGCATGATTCTAGGAAGAGGCACCTTTAGGAAGTTGAAAGGATCCTTCAATATTTGAAGGAAAGTCCAAGAAAAGGATTGTTGTAAAGAAGAGAAGGTACATTATCACACACACAAACACACACACACACACGCACGCACGCACACACACATATATATGTGTATGTGCGTATACACACAAATGCAGCTCCATGGCAAACAGTATATGCGAAGGAATATGAATGAAGATTATTCTTGATCACCTCAAAGTAAAATATAATGGACCTATGAAGTTGTTTTGTGACAACAATTCAAATATTGATATTATCCACAATCCAATCCAACATGATAAGATAAAGCATACAAAGATTGGTAGACACTTCATTAAGGAGAATTTGGACAATGGACTTATAGTCACATCACGTGTTCCTATAGGGCTCTAAGTGACAAATGTTTTCACCAAGGGACTCCTTGCAGCTAGATTTTAAAAACTAAATAACAAGTTGTGAATGATTGATATTCATTTACCAACCTAAGAGGAGTGTTGTAAATATCATAAATATCTCATTAGGATATCATGATTATATGATGAAGATATCATGAATATCTCATTTTATCTTTATGGTTTATCTTTTCACTTATCTTTTATGTTATCTGCTAATCTTTTAATGCTTCACTTTTATCCTATAAAAGGAAAATTAGACATTGTATTATATTATTCATCCAATCAATACATGGTTTCTTTTTCTTCGAATTATAAGTTGTTTGTGAAAGGATTTTTAAGAAAAGTCTTCCTTAAATGCTTTAAGAAAGTTTTCTTAAACCTATTATCTAAACACTTAAGATGATAAAAGGTCTTTACAAAAAGATTCACAACAAAGTTTCTTAAATGCAATTCAACCTTCATTCTTGTATTTAACTTGTGTTCTACACCTTAGTTGCCAATGCTTGGATGAAGATGCTCATAAACTCATTTGTTTGGTTTTTCTTTGTCACGAATTCCTCCATAAAGCTCTATAGCTTTGACAATGATTAATATTAGGAGGTTATTAAAAGCCTTGTTTTCCTTTACACTTATCGAAATTGGAAGGGAGCTTCAAATTCTGAGGTTGATTGTTGCCTTGGCTTACTTGACCCTCATTGTTTTGGTAAGAGAAGTTAGGATGACACCTCTATCTTGGATTAGGTGTTCGAGTAAGGATCAAATTTCTCTTTTGGAGGATAGTCGTAGAAATCATAGAAATTGTGGGTGTCAGCCACATTCTCTACTTTCTCCTCTTGTCTGAGTGGTATTCTTGCTTGACAATCTATGATTGTATGTCTTGGCATATGGAAATTTTTACAAGAGTTTGAAGTGTTCACAGAACTCATTATGGCCTTTTGTAGTTAGTCAAACTTTTGACTCAAGGCATCAAACCTAGTTAGCAGCAAGTCAACATTATTCACCTCATACTTGCCTTGGACTACTTTTTTGGATGTGTTTTCTCTTTTAGTGGCTTATCCATGAATGTTCCACTAACTACGAAGTGTATGGCCATCTTGCTTGGATAATTCAACTCATTGTAGAAGAAGTGATTTGTTAAAAATAAATAATCAATTCCATGACAAGTAATAGTGTTAAACATATTCTAAGTACTAGGGAAAGATTTAGTATCTTCCTAGCGAAAATTTGTCACTTGCCTTCTCATCTCATTCATCTTCAATAATGGTAATAATTGTTAAGAATGACCTTCTCCCATGTTAGGATAGCAGGACGAACTATCCTAACAAGCCATCCATGGGTTATTGGGGATGCATTGTCCTTCAAGGGTCTATTTATTGGACCTTTAGCCATGGCAATTATTTCCTCTTCAACAGTTGCTTCTAGAATAGTTGCCACTTTTAGCTTTCATTTCCTTCTCCTTCTATAGAAGGTTCTCTCTATTCCAAGGTCTCTTTTCATAGGTTCTCCTAAATGAAGAGATCTTTGTGTACGTGGAAGAAAGCAATTACAAAAGAGTAATACCAATGAAGAGTAATAATGATGAAATAAAAAAAAAAAAGAAAAGTAGAAATTTAAGAAAAAAAATAATCTTTTAAGAATTTTCAAACAAAAAAGCAATAATAAGCAAAACTAGGTGTCGCAACCCTCGACAAAAGTGCTTAAAACTTGATAAGAAAAAACCATATAAGTGTATAATGTCGTCAAGTAATAATTTTCAAAGATCGTATCCATATGGACTGCGTGTTTGATTTTGCAATTATCATAATTTAAAGGAAATTGAAATTGAAGGAATTAGTTAGATGGGAAAAGATTTGAGATAATATAAGGTTAGTTGAGAATTTAAATTCAAATGGGAATTAAAAAAAAGCAAGTAATTTTAATAGAATTTAATAATGAGAAAGTTTCCATGATTGAGATTCACATCATTACTTCGTATTCACTTAATCTCTTTATCTTAATAATCTTGTTGGATCTCTTTGAAGGTAATTTAACCTAAGGTAACCTTTGTACCCTTTTAGGATATGAATATGTATGTAATTGAATTAACTCCTATTTTCATGATAACTTTATTCAATTAGAGCCATTGTGTTTTTTTGTTAATTTATTGAGTCCTAAAAGCATTAAATCTACTTTTGTGATTTAATGCCTAAATTCCCTCTCTAGGGTTTCAACGATTGGGTTTATCTTTCAATTCTTCCCTAAGTGTCTAAAGTTATTAAAAATAGCGAGTCAATGTTTCACAAAATAAATTAATAAAGAGAAGAATAAAAAGGAAAGACTAAAAGAACATGAAAATAATTCAATTAAGCTTGAATAGTTGTCAAGGACTGAGTCCTAGTCTTACAACTAGGATGACTACCTACACATAGTCATGAAATTAAAACAACAAGAAGTTGAAAACATCAAACTAGTAGAAGGAACAATCAAGAAAACAATCTTCAGCTCTCACTCTAAGCTATTAATCACTAAGATTCAAATCTCTTTTCGTGATCCTTTGGAGGTTTATTTATAGTTAGGGTACTAATAGGATCCAAGTCCAACCAACATAAAAGCAAAAACCACAAAATAATATAAAAAATCTAGCATTGTGCCATGACTGTCGCACTCTCAGGTAGGTATTCCTAATGTTTCCCATGTTCATAGGTGACTCTAATTGCAATTTCATCAGTTTCGGTTCATTTTTCTTGTTGTTCCCAACTTGATCTAAACTTCTACAAGCTCCTCGTTGATTTTTTTTTTCTAAACCACTTCAAGTCTTCTTACTTAGAGTTCCAATACTAATTCATCTATTGAAGATCCTTCTTGTAATTCAAAATCAATCGAACAAATATAAAAAGTACTAAGTAATAAAATTAAAGAAAATAAGAAAAAAAATTAATTCTAATTAACCCAAAATCCATACAAAAGTGTAATATGAAATGTTATGCCTCGTTCACCTAATACTTTTAAAGTTAATAGGTTGTCGTACTTGAAGACGTCTAAGCAAAATCATTATATCTCCACCGTTTTTAATAATATAAAATTTTAAGATGATAAGTTATTAGAAATAAATTAAAATTTTGAAAGTGATATATATATATATATATATATATATATATATATATATATATATATATATATATAAAGTTATAATCAGACAATTGAATATATTTTTTTATATTATTTTATATTTATCCACTAGTTTAGAAGTTAATTTTACTAAATACTATTAATTTATTTATATAGTATATAAAGTTTTAATTTATTTTGCTTCTTGCTTCTAAATTCTAATTTATAAATTTTTAATTAGTTCTGGGATATCATTACTACCTCATTACAAAGCACACCTCCCATGACGCCTAAGAGTATGCATCCATGCAACCAAGTCTAGCACCATTTGGTCTCACGAATGGTTAATTGATTTATTCTTGAAAACCTTTTCCGATCGGCCAATACTTATTTCGATGGCCATTCACTTCTGTGTTTAATCAAAATTTGTGCAATTTTGTTATATTGAAGGGCTACTTTTTCTTATTTAACTATTTGTTTTAACTGTTTCAGAAGGAGAGTAATATCTTTGGCGATTGTGACATACAATGCATTAAATTAACACAATGTGTTTTCTTGGTGCATAAACACCAACCTAATTTCTAGTAATTCTAATTTAGTATTTACTTTTCTCTGAAATCCTGAGTGCAACTAAAACAACTAATTTCCGACTAGTGCGGCGTCTCAAATATCTAAAAGAAGAATATTAGTGCACGATAGCTAAACAAATGAATCAAATGTTATTGGCAAACAAGTGTAACCTCAAACCTTTCAAGATCAACACCCATGACAACGAGGGACACAGTACACAAATTAAAAAGTAAATATGATTGGCCATAGACTCAAAGAAACTCTTTCATCAGCTGAGAATAAGAAGAATAATTAAGCTAGTATGGAGCCCCGTTGCTGTAGTAGATTTCCTTTATTTCATACTCCAATATTTTGGTATTTACAAAAATGTCTTCTTGTCCTTAATTATTTGAATTCCATCGAAAGTAAGCTTAACCAAACTTTGTATATCACTAAATAAAACTTGAAATAGCCCCCCCTTAACTATCCAAATTCTTTTTCTTTACGAGACATCCTGGCAAATGCTTAATGATTAATGTTTATGTACTTTGTAGTTATTTAAATGTTTCAAAATAAAATAAAAGTTAATATGTTTGTTAGTCCATAAAAAAATAGTGAATTTTGATATAAAAAAATTTGTTATTTTTTGTTCATATAAATTTTAAAAGTGTTCAAAATAATTTCTATTGCTAAACAATGACTTTTATACATTTACCTTTTTGTTTCATATTATATTACATTCCCAATAATCACATTTTTAGAAATACTATAACCGAAAAATATTATTTTTAACTATTTTTTAAAAATATGTTTGGTTACATTTTAATTTCTTAGTAATATTAATTTTAAATATTTTAAATAAAAATAAGTAAAAAAAATGAATGTTACAAGTATGATAGATAATAACTACTTATATTCTGATGGGAATGTCACTTTCGCACCTTTCATTGTGAGAATAAATATAGCTTAAGACATAAGAATATAAATTTTTCAAGAATAAAATATACTTGAGAATTTATTTTCATAATATTCCAACATGAGAATAAATATTCTTACCTTTGTATTTCATAAGTGAAATAAGAAATGTACACACAAGAATGAGATTTAATTGTGGGTGTGTGTATTTTGACAACTTCATTGTAAATAAGATAAATGTTAGGTTTAAAACACAGTACAAAGAGTAGTCTAATGTAAATATGATAAAAGAGTACATGGAATTAGAGAAACACATCAAATTTATACTAGTTCACTTTGTAACTTAAAGTTACGTCTAGTCCCTTCTCCAAAAAGTTTTTCCATTAAGTCAAACATGACTTACACATAATACTCTTATCAACCTTCTCAAACCTTACAATAAAGTAATTTCAACTCAAGATTACTTCAACATTATTTTAGGCTTTCAATAAAAACATAAGACTTTTTATAAGATATAACTTACACAAGTGAGGATATAAAACTTTAATATTAAAGCACAACTTTGTAGATACAAAGAAATATGAAAATTTGAGATCATCCCAGAAGCATGTATGAAATTAATATATGTGATGTTCTTTATTCTTTCTGTTGGTGACTTTCTTTTATAAGCACAAGAAAAGTAATCATTTAGAAAAAAAATAGTTTCATGATGATCTTATATTAAATGCATAGAGATATTCTTCATACAAGATTACTTTTCTAAAGAACAAAAATTCTTTTCTTACAATACATAAGAAATAATATCTTTAATACGTTGATCTATTTCCATAGCTTGATGATATTAAGATCAGAATTTTATTTCTTTTTATTTAATCATTATTATGAAAACGACTACGTATAGATGAACGTTTAAAAGAATATTTAGACAGTTTTTCTTATGATAAGCTATTAGGTATGCTTTTCAAAAGTAATCTACATATACATATAAAAACATTCTCATATAAGAGGCCTTTAAATTTATCCGTCACATATTGCTTTGAATGGTTCTTCATAAAAACAAGTTTGTACGCTTTTGTAAGATAAAACATTTTTTTATAAGAACTTGTATTTTTTGATGCTTAAGAAACTTAATATAAAACATTTTCATAAGACATTTTGCATTTAAGGCTTTTTATATATAAATAAAAGCTAGCCATGTATTACACGGTTAGTAAACATATATAATAGTCTTTATTATCATAAAACATGGTGAGAGATTAAACATTTTGAGTTATTGGTTCCAACAAGATGACATGAAAAACCATAGTCCCTTAAATAATGATAATTAAGAAGCATTTAAAAAAAATTATGATAACAAAATTTGAAGGATTAAAACTAAAATTAACCACATTCTCGGATATTAAAATAGTAGAAACGAAATGATGCTTCAACATTTTAATTAGTTCAATCAAGACATAGGAAGGATATAAACACCTAGATTAGTAGATTCCAAATATTTAACTTTTTCAATTACTTATTTAACTTTGTTCCTCGTACTAAAATAACAACTTAAATTAATCCGATTACTTTAATTGAAGATAAATCCAACTGTTGCATGAAATACTTATGAGTATCGTAAAACATTAAGCACAAAGAATCTCCCAAAGCATGGCTTCTTTGATCCGTCTGAAATTGTTCTCGATTCTGCTGTTCTACTACATACTTAGTTCCCTTAGCTTTTCACCTACTGAAACAGCCTCAACTTTTAGCCATTACGATTGCACAAGCAAGCCTAAGTTTAGTTCCAAAAGCACTTACGAATTCAACCTAAAGAAACTCTTATCCACACTTACATTCAAAGCTTTTAACAGCACCAATCATGGATTTGGCTTCTACAACAGCACAGTTACTGGTGGAAGTGGAACAAACAAACGTGACATTGTCTATGGCCTCTTCATGTGTAATGGGTACATAGATCTAGAGAAATGTGGAGTGTGTGTGAGGAAATCCATTCAGACACTTAGATCAAAGTGTGTCTTCAACAAAGAGGCTATAATTTGGACTCATGAATGCATGGTTCGTTACTCAAACCGGTTTTTCTTCAACACTATGGAGGAAAGGCCATCATGGTGTATGCAGAACATTGAGGATTATCAGGGCCAATTGGATTGTTTCAACAAAGTGCTCAGTTCCTTGATGCAGGATCTTCTAACTCAAGCCAGTGAGGCTCCAATTGGTTCTAATAATAAATTTGCTGTGAAGAAAGCAACTATCTCTGAGGACAAGTACTTGTTTGGCTTTGCTCAGTGCATCCCAAACCTCTCCAAGGACAATTGCAACAAGTGCCTCAGGGATGCCATGGATTATCTTCAAACATCATGTGCTAGAGGCAAGATAGGTGGAAGAATTCTATATCCAAGTTGTATTGTTAGATATGATCCTTATCTGTTTTTCCCACTTCCTACAGGTTTGAACATGATCACAGTTTAATTATGTGTATGTTTTGTTTAACTTATTTTGGGGAACTAATTATTTATTTTCACTAATTTTTTGAAAGAAAATAAAAAGTGATTATCTTCCAAATATGCATTTTATTTTTTTTATGTAGTACAGTCGAAAAGTTTCATATCATCTATCTCAATTCTTGAAGTGCAGTTTATATAATTGTTAGACAATCTCACTTTTCAATTGATTTTAAGCTGAAATCTGATATGACATAGGTGTCCATAATTAATTTTTTTTGCAGGAAAAAGAAAGAATCTTGGGGCTCTTGCATCAATCATATTTTTTCATACACTTGTTCCGCTCGTGGTTTTCTTTTTCGGTTGCTATCTGCTGCATAGGGAGTCAATGAAGAATCTCAAGCACCAAAAGGGAAATTGTAATGTGGATATCTAAAATGAATCTTCATTTCTGATCTTAATACCACTGTTTCCAAGTTTACTAGTGGAGAGATAGTTATACTTACTGAAATGATTTATTAATTTTCAACTTTTTTGGTCTAGGTGGGGAAGAGATTACAACAGAAATGAACTCTTTGCAATTTGATTTGAGTACTATTCAAGAAGCAACAAACAAGTTTTCTGATGATAACAAGATAGGGGAAGGTGGTTTTGGAGCAGTGTACAAGGTTAATAAATTTATGTATAGTGTTAAACCATTATGAAGAAATTAAATTTCGTTGAAATGCTCAATGTAATTTTTATTGATGGCACTTATGTTATAGGGTATGTTTTCTAATGGACATGAAATAGCCGTAAAGAGACTGAAAAGAAATTCCAGTCAAGGAGCTACAGAATTCAAGAAAGAGGTTTTGCTAATTTCCAAACTTCAACACAGAAATCTTGTGAGACTTTTAGGATTTTGCATAGAGAGGAATGAGAAGATACTCATTTATGAATTTGTGCACAACAAAAGCCTTGATTACTATCTATTCAGTATGGTACTTCTGACCTTATTTTATCCTTTATTCACTTGCAAATTGGATGTGTTTCTGCCTTGAATGCGTTTTCTCCATGTAATTTTTTAAACATTTGGCTAATCGTGAAAATAAAGGTTGTTTGTCTCCTATGTTTTTGTTGTTACAATTTGACTTATATATGTGACAAATTAAATATTACAGGTCCTGAAAACCATAGAAAATTAAGTTGGTCCGAACGATACATGATTATAAGAGGAATTGCACGAGGAATTCTTTATCTCCACGAGGATTCTCATTTAAACATTATACATTGTGATCTTAAACCCAGCAATATTTTGCTAGACAGTAAAATGAATGCAAAGATATCAGATTTTGGGTTGGCAAGGATTATTTCCATTGATCAAATGCAAGGGAATACTAGTATGATTTCTGGAACATAGTAAGTTTTGATGCTTAATTACCAAGTTTTTCCTCAAACACAAATTAGTTTTGGGTAATAATGACATACAATATATTATTCTTTCTCCTTGTGACCCCTATGATGTTATTGTTTTGTAGTGGCTACATGTCTCCAGAGTATGCAATGCTTGGACAATTTTCTACGAAATCTGATGTATTCAGCTTTGGAGTCATAATTCTTGAGATTATTAGTGGAAAAAGAAATGTTGATTGTAGTGGGATAGATTCCGATGACCTCTTGTGTCATGTGAGTATTATTATTTTACAAGAAAAATATTAATAATACACTATCTAACACACTCATTTGAACACATATTTTTTTTATTGTTGATTGAAATTTATTAAAATCACACAACTTTGTAGGTCTAGTTTCTTATTTAATAAGTTTTACTTATTATTTTATAATTTTAAATAAATTTTAACTAATAATAAAAAATAGGTATGAATGAGCGTATAAAAAAAATTATGTTGCTGGCAGTCCTCTGTATTCGAATTTGGAGATCCATATCAAGAAAAAAGAAAAATGAACATGTATTTGGCAATTTGATTGCAGGCGTGGAAGAAGTGGAGGGAAAGTAAAGCATTTGAATTGTTGGATCCCACATTAGAAGATTCTGCTTCTGAAACAGAAATCACTAGGTGCATACAAATTGGTCTATTATGTGTGCAAGGAAACCCAGATCATAGGCCAATCATGGCAACAATTGCTTTGTATTTTAACTGTGATCCGGTTGAGCTGCCTTTACCTCAAGAGCCAGCATTTTTCATGCGTGGAAAAACACAAATCAACGATGGCTGAAAACGAATTTGTCTCATTCAACTTCATTCAGCAACATAATGGTTAATGAAAATTTTATAAGGGTCAACTTTATTTGTCCTAAATATGTATGTGTATATTTATATACTCTGTTCCATATAATGTTTTATTTTGTTGGGATTATGTGAAGTAATTTTAGGAGACTTCGCTTTTAATCATATTTTTTTTTATTTAGAAAACTCAAATTGAGATCTTTTATAAGGATCTGAACTCAATTCAATTTTGACTAGCATAATGTTAGTGTATAATATTTTATATATTAAAAATTTTATAACAATAAAATATATGTACCAAAATAAATTGTATATATAATAATATAACATCCTAAACGGGAATTAATTAATTAATATATATATATATATAATAATTAATCCTTAACTAAGAGACAAAATCAGTAAAATACAAATGAACCAGTCAAGAAAATAATACAATTATAAGTTTAAATTGTACAAAATAATAATATAACATAAATTGAATATCTATAAGCTAACAAAAAAGAATAAAACGTCAATCAAATATTTTATATATAGAAGTTTTATAAACTAATTTTTAAAATTTACAATTATGACTTGTAAAAAAATAAATATTTTGCACTTGTACGTATCTCAAAGTATGATGAAAGTTAAATACATTTTAGTTTTAACAAAATAAGGATTGGTTAATTTTTATTAAAAACAGGAAATATCCTTTAATAGTAGATTAATTTAAACCATGTAACATGTCAATCTCAATTAGTAAAATAATCAACCAAACAAATTAATAACCGCCGACAAAGAACACCAATCATCAATATAGAATTTAATGAGTCAAAAAATATAGAATTTAATTTCTCTAAATTAAAAGATAGACCTTGAAAGTTAAAGTTCAAAATTATATATTTATACATATAACCAATCACAAATATGACTTTAATATTGTGAATCTAAACGTAAATTTGTGATTTGATGATTATCTACAGTTGTTTGACGCGGTAAGTGTATAGTGTATTTTTTCTAAAATTATAATAATTAATTGAAAAATCAATGAAATATATTTTAATATTTTTATAATTCATTAGAATTTAATTTTTATGTTTAGTTAGTCTAAAAAATGTTATTCTGTCAACTAATAAAAAATTATAAATAATATAACTTTTAAGATATTTATTATACAAATCAATAAATTAAAAAAAATTATTTATATAACCATTCATAAAAAAAAACAAAGAAAAAGAAAAGAAGAGAGAAGAGAGATGTGTGTGAAATAATAAACAATGTTATGAAAAGAAACAGACACAATAAAATTCGTTACACGCATGAATTATTTTCTCTTGTTATATGAGTTTTGTATTTTATCACAATATCAATGAGTATATTTTTAATTATTCATTAAGTAAATCACTAATTTATATATATTAGGCACCTCACACTTCTCAAACCCCATTCCGCCTGTCTCTGTTATCACCAGCCATCAACCAATCAAATAAAACCTGGCTTTTTTACTATTCCTTTCACGAATTGCATTATCTTCCGAATGTTAAAATCATAAAATTTTAATGACATACATATAAAAAAGAAAAAATTTAACTTTTAAATCAAGATTATTGAATAAAAAAAATAAACATAAAAGGAAAATAAGAAATTTGGATTAAGGGATTTAAATATATAAAACATAAAAAGAAACAAAATACAAGAACTTTAACGTATTTATTTATAATTTTATCGAAATGAAGCGGTGGATTTGCACATCCTTGCTTGTATGTAGGTTTGTAATGGGTGTCAATTGTCTTCCAACAAATCCATGTGTTATTCCTTCAAATTACTTATTTATATTAATAGCTTGGATATTGAACCGTATGGCAACTGGAGTGAGATGATGTATAACCGAGGTTAAGAAGTGATGTTTTTAGTAGTAAAAACACTCTTCACTTCATTTAGTGTTTGGGGATTGTGAATTGATCTAGCAAATGGACCAGGCTATCAGTTGGTCTCTATTGTCAAATGACTTTTCTTGCAAGCAATAAATGTGGAGTACGATCCTACTATGTACCCAATCAGTCAGTCGTTAATTTGGCCAGGTCCGACCATGAACTTGGCTAGTTGCCTTTTCTGAACCCATGGTGTCTCATTGGCTGAGCAACTATGCCTGTTGGTGTCAGGTCAATTAACTGTATCAAGGCCGGCTGACAGCCCGATCCATTTGCCAAACTGGTTCACAACCCTCCAAGTACCGAGTGGAGCGAAAACTGCTTTTGCTATTGAAGGCGTCGCTTCTTAGAACCGGTTATACGTCAACCCGGTCCATTTGCCAAACTGGTCCACAACACCCCAAATACCGAGTGGGGCGGAGGGTGCTTTAGTCTAAACTATAGCGAGTTCAATTCTTTTTCTAGACAACTAGAACGGACCTGGTTGTTTTGTTGAGTCGACTTCTGCTTGGTAGCTCTCTTCGAAGTGTGCCCCAGGCAGTCGTTGGTCATCTATAATTCATGGGATTTTAGTTCCTTGAGTTGTCACTAGCCGACTGCCTTTTACGGGTCTTAGTGTCTGGGTAGTCATTGGCCGAGCCGACTACCTCTTGCGGGTCTTAGTACCTTGGGAAGTTACTGGTCATTTGTCTCTTATGGGTCTCAACGCCTCGTACAGTCATTTGTCGATTGCCTCTTACGATCTTAACACTCCAGACAATCATTGGTCAACTACCTCTTATGGGTCTCAATGCCTCCGATAATCATTGGTTGATTGTCTCTTACAAGTCTTTAGTGTCCCAAACAGTCATTGATCGATTGCCTCTCACGGGTCTTTATGTCCCGGACAATCACTAACTGACTATCTCTCATGGGTCTTTGTGCCCTAGATAGTCATTGATTGGCTATCTCTCATTAGTCTTTGTGCCCCGGATAGTCACTAAGCGATTGCCTCTTGCAGGTCTTTAGTGTCCCAAGTAGTCATTGACTGACTACCTATTATGGGTCTTTGTGCCCTGGTTAGTTACTCACCGGTTGTCTCTCATAGGTTTTTGGTGCCCTAGATAATCATTGACCGGCTGCCTCTCACGGGTCTTTATGCCCCAAACTGTCACTCACCAATTGCTTCTCACGAGTCTTTGTGCCCCAAACAATTACTAACCAACTACCTGTCACAATTCTTTATGCCTCGGGTAGTTACTAACGGACTGCCTCTCACGGGTCTTTGTGCCCCGAATAGTTACTGACTGACTACCTCTCATGGGTCTTTGTGCCTTGGACAATTACTGACCGATTGTCTGTCATGGGTCTTTAGTTTAACGACATCAACGACGTCTTCTGCCAGAGGGTGGCATGGCTGAGCTTAAGGTGGCAATGGCCCTAGCTTGAAGCGAAAGGGCTTTGAACACAGGACTCTATGATAGATCGGACAAATAGGGAGGCTGCAAACCCAAATAGGTGGATTTGATGACCCTTTTTCTTGGTTTGAGGTCCTTCTTTGACCTAACGTTAGGCGAAAGGATCTCATTCATCTCCCACAGCGTGGCCGCAAGCTTCCACGTCGATACCAGAACTTGGCGAGGCCTAGTGTAGGTCTACGACGAGGACGCAAGGTAATCGTGGAAGTACTTGGTGGATCCATGTGGTTGCTCTCTGTGTGCGGTGAATCTGGGGCAACCAACGGCGACGAATCTGCACGTGAGGGAATGGATTAGTGCATGACGGCTTTGAGCATGGTGAATTTTCACCTCTAGTGGCTTCATGTTCTTCTAAGGCCTCTACTAGCTTTGCCCATGAACTTGGGTCTTCTGCTCCTACAACACTCATCTCCCAAAACTTTGTTGGCTCTGGCAATCACTGCCTTTCTACCTTTGAGTGTGGTGGTTGTCAGGAAATAATTTTCTCAATGGCCCCATGGTGAGCACTAATGTTATGTTTATCTCAGATAGGAGATGACCTAATTACAAAGTGTACATATAGTATGAGTTGTTCCTTTTTCTCCCCTTCTTTGTATATATAAGTTGAGGAGAAGACTTGTTTTCCTCAAGCTACATGACCTAACATCTGTCCCTTGTCAAGTTGCTTTTCCTACAAGCAATAAATGTGGAGTACGATCCTGTTATATACTCGATCAGTCGTTAACTTGGTCGAATCCGACCATGAGCTTGGTCAGTTGTCTTTTCTAAATCGATAATGTCTCATTAGCTAGACAACTATATCTATTGATGCCGGGCTAGTATCAACACCGACAAATAACTCGATTCATTTGCTAGACCGATCCAGATATCATTAATTGAAAATTAGGTTATTAAGGTAGATTTAGAAGTTCATTCTCAATATAAATAAAAAAGAAATGAAATCCATTATGATTCATGCATGAACAAGCCAACAACTCGAGGTAAAATAATTTTGGGGGACATCTAAAGAAAGTTTGAGGTGTCTTGCCTATAGATTATCAAAATGTATAAGACCTCAAAGCAACAAATTAATTCTTTCATTTATGAAGTTTACAATGGAAAAACACGCAGATAATGAAAATTTAAGAGAAAAAGGAAGGAAAAAACTGGCTTCCTTTGAGAAACTTTAAGGATTAGAGATTCAAAAAATATTCCTCTTTGAGACCAATTAAGTCCAAGGATTAGAGGTGGGCTGGTGACCACTCGTACCTATTTTTATAGGCTATGTACTAAATTTTTATTTATTTAATTATATAAATATTAGTTAATTAATGGATGACGTTTTATTTTTCAACAAAATTTATCTATAATTTAAAAAAATAATAATAATAAATATAGGTAGTTGTTAAAGGTATTAATTTACATTGTTGTTAAAATAAAAGTTAGAAACACATTTAAGTTACTTAAATAAATGATAGAAATATGAGAATTTTCATCTCATCTTTTATATATTAAAAGAAAAGAGCCAACAACGCACTCTAACACATTCTTTTTACTACATTCTTATATTGATTAAAGTTTATTAAAAAAATTTGTAATTTTTAATAAATTTTAATCAATAAAAAAATATGTTCGATAAAGAATGTATTCTTATCAGTTCTTTATTTTATTATAATTATAACAGATTCTTCCATTCCATATATTATTATAAATATTGTTCACTCTTATTTCATATGTAAAATCCTCATTTTAATCTCCAATTTTATAAAATATTATTTAGTTTAATTGTTTTTACTTACATTAAGGTATATGCCGTTTTGTGTTTTATAAAGTCAAAGTAAAATGTCCAAAATTAGTAATTTATGGACTAAAATAGATCATGAAAGTGACTGCAATGTCTTTGCGGGTGACGAACACATTAATCTATGGGTAGGCTCTTATCACAAGGATTCCAAGAACAAGAAGATAAACAAATGAATACAAAGCAATTATTATTAAAAATTTATAGCCTTTTAAAAAAAAAAAAAACAAAGTTATAAATTTATAACCTTGTCAACTAAGGTTCGAGATAGTGGCCAACTTTGTCTATCCAGTCCATTTCAATCACTCTCATGTGGACTCCAAATTTGTCACTTTGGTATACACCAAAATGACTTGATCCCCAAGGTATACAGTCACTTTCTCTATACCTATCACAATTATAAATCCCTCAAACCTATAGCTAATAATTCAAAGTTTGGTGCTCATATAAGGGTCCATTTCAAAATCATTTTACTAATATATTAGCTACATATCTCTTCGTTTTCTTTTCTTTTTTGCTCCTATACACTGCCCTTTATTCCTTGTTTAATTGTGAAACATGGAAGATCACTTCTGCAAAGCCATGATGTTCTCTTTCCTTTTTCTTGTTCTTTGCATAACTAGTAAAATGGTCTCTAAATTCTGGTGGAGACCCAAAAGTGTAGAGAAACAATTGAGGAAACAAGGGGTTAGAGGCAATTCATACAAGCTCTTTAATGGTGACGTGGACGTGCTCAAGAAGTATTCAATGGAGGCATTATCTAAGCCTATCACCCTGAACCAACATATTGTGCCTCGTGTCATGCCTTTCTTTCATGAGATGGTGGAGAAACATGGTACGCTATGCAACTACATGGATAACAAAAATCTTACCAACAAATAAATTTAATGAAAATCATAAAATTTTGCAAGGTGTCACATTTTAGTAAATCTGTCTCCTCATCATTAAATTTTATTTAATTGTAAAAAATAAACTTAAATATGTTTTTTGTCTCATAAAGTGAGTTTTAATTTTAGTTTTAATAAAAAAAATTATCAATTTTCATTCTTCTAAAATTTGTAATCACTAATTTTGATTCCTATAAAATGAGTAAATTTTGGTTTTGGTCTATGTAAAATATTTTTCTTTGATTTTTATCTCTCTATATCTTCAAAAAATTAATTTTAGTCCCTAATTTTCATTTTAGGATAAATAAATAATATTTATTTTATGATTTTTTTTAAGATGTCATATGTTAATATAATATCACATACACTAGTGTGTAACATATAATAGTCACTTAACCTTTGAACATACATGTAACTAACAAATGTCACATAATAGTAAAGAGCAAAATCAGTTATTCAAATTTTAGAATGATGAAAATTGATAAAAAAAATTTATAGGGTCTAAAAATATATTTAAGTCTGTAAAGTATATTAGAAGGAGTATGCTAGAAAATATATTGCTAGAACTCTTCTTAATATAATACTGAAATTTATCCTTTTAAAATTTTAAATCATTGATTTTGGTCCCTATAAAATAAATAAGCTTTTGGTTTTGGTCCTAATAAAATATTTTTCTTTGATTTTCAAAATTTAGAATCACTATTTTTATTTCCTAATATTTATTTTAAGATAAATAAATAACATTTATTTTAAGCCTCTATTTTTATTTTTAAAGATATTAAATGTTTGCATAGTACTACATAAATTAGCATATGCAACTTGTGATAGTCACTTTAGTAGATGCAATTTAGTAGATGCAACTTGTGGTCATTTTAGTAGATGCAACTTATGGTTATCACTTGACCTTCTGTTAAATGTAGAAGTAATTAACGACACACTAGGAGACGCCAAGAATAATTATTTCAAATTTTAAAAGATTGAAAATCAATCAAAAAAATATAGGAATCAAAAATTAAAACTTGTTTATTTTACGAAGATTAAAAATTATTTAAATTATATACAAAATTGACTAAATTTAATTAAAATATAGAAAGAAAAATGAAAATAGAGGTTTCCATTAGGGTGACATTAAACTATGATATTGCATAATACCTAAAGCTTCTTATTTTAGATTGTATTTACTATCTATGCATGTAGTATATATCAGATGTTCTAATGCTGTGACATTGTGCATTGTTTAGGAAAGGTGTCATTGAGTTGGTTTGGAAGGATACCTAGGTTGATAGTGGCAGATGCAGAGCTAACAAGGACAATATTAGCAAATCAGAATGGTCATTTTACAAAGCCACCAGTACTTAACCCTTTAGTTGATCTTCTGCAATTGGGTATCTCCACCTTGGAGGGTGAAACTTGGGCTAAACGCAGAAAACTAATAACACCTGCTTTCCACTTTGAGAAATTAAAGGTAAGGTTACCATTCTTAAGAGAAAAAAAATAAAATAAATTTCTTTATTAATTAAAATTAGTTTATACATAATTTAAAAATTAATTTTTATAAGTTAATTATAAAAAAAAGTTTACACATTAATTTATGTATTAACTAATTTAATTTATACAAAAAAAAAAAATTTTTTATTTTTTATTTTTCTTCTATAAGTATTTATTGAAAAATTTATCTAAACAAATCGTTATAGTTTCTATTCTTTTAATTTTGCATGATGCATAATATGTTAAAAATAGGCAATGGTGCCAGCATTCTCAGCCAGTTGTTGCAGCCTGATCGATCGGTGGGAGAAACTAATAAAAGCAGAAGGATCATGCATAGTAGATGTTGCTCCAGAGTTCAACATTCTAGCAGGAGATGTAATTGCTCGAACCGCGTTTGGGAGTAGTTATGAAGAAGGAAAGATGGTTTTTGAATTGCAAACAGAACAACTTCAGCTTGTGCTTGAAGCCTACTACAGCAACTATTTTCCTGGTTTAAGGTGCAATACCATGTTTTCATACTTGTCAAAACTTATATGCATTTCCTTGTACCCTTTCCATCAAGTTTTGAAAATAAAGACACATGGCTATTTCTTTCAACATTAAATAGCATTTAATGACTCTACACCATTAGTATACAAATTTTTACAAGAAATAACTTTAGATATTATTTTTAAGATAAATATTATAAAAATCATATAAAGTTAATATAAAAAATTACATTATTAATACATATATTATTTATTCTTAAAAAAATTTCCAGCGGTCATCGATTTGGGAACTTGATGACAAATATATAAAAAACTGATTTTAGTTTTAGTTCTAATGTATAGGAAATTTATGGTAAAGGATGTGAACTAACAAAACTTTATTGGTCGTCTAAGATTTATACCCACTAAGAAAAACAAGAGGAGATTCCAAATATACAACCAAGTGATGGCAACATTGAAGGATATAATCGAGAAGAAAGAGAATGAAATGATGAATGGTGAATTGAAAGGGGATAGTTTGTTGAGAATTCTACTACAGTGCAAAGGAGAGAGTAATAATTCTCTCACAAGTGAGCATCTCATAGAGGAATGCAAATTGTTCTTCTTTGCTGGCCAAGAGACCACGGCCATTCTACTTACCTGGACTATGGTTGTTTTATGCATTCATCAAAATTGGCAAGAAAAGGCAAGGGCAGAGGTACTGGATATCTGTGGCCAAAATACACCTCATTTTGAAGCCATAAATCGCCTCAAAATTGTAAGTTTATAATATCAAAAGGAATAAATCATTATAAAATAATAGTTTAATTATTCATTTGATTACTATTTGCATCATTTTTACATTTTGTTTTGGTTCTTATATTTAGAAATTGCTTACTTTAGTTCCTATTGGAACACTTTTAATTACATTTTGATATCTACCATTAAATGTATCTTAACTCTATTAAGTAAAACTATCATAAATTTTCTTTTGTCATTTGTTATTAGAAATTATCACTCTACCAACAAATTTGTAACCAGTTTAACAACTGTTAGAAAATTCATAACAATTTTAAACCATCAATTTTTTTTTTATTTTGTAGTAGTGTTAATTAACTAAATTAAAGTACACTTCTTAACTAGAGGAACCAGAACATAACTAAAGGTGTTGTTCGTACAGGATTAAAATAAATAATTTCTAAATATAAGATAAAAAAATGTAAAAATAATGAATATAAAGACTAAATAAATAATCTTTTTGAACTCAATACTAACAAAAAAAAGTATGCAAAAATTTAATTTGCAGGTATCAATGGTACTACATGAAGTCCTAAGGATGTATCCTTCTGTGACAAAATTCATGAGGTACACTAAATGTGCAACCAAGATAGGGAACATATCTGTTCCTGCAGGGGTTGAGATTTGTTTACCACTGATGCTTCTTCACTATGATGACAATTACTGGGACAAGCCAGAAGAGTTTAACCCTGAGAGATTTGCTGAAGGGATTTCAAAAGCTTCAAAGGATCAAATTGCTTTCTATCCATTTGGTTGGGGACCAAGAATTTGCTTAGGTCAAAACTTTGCACTGATAGAAGCAAAGATGGCTCTTGCTATGATTCTTCAACATTTCTCATTCCAGCTCGCACCCTCTTACACACATGCTCCATACGATCACATTACTCTTAAGCCACAACATGGAGCTTCTATTATTCTGCAATGTATCAATTAGTTTAATCAACATTTGAGACCCAAAATGCAACTATCAAGGCGTAGAGGGGTGTCGGTCAAACAGAAACAACTAACTATGTTTCAAGTTTCAATAAGACACAACAACCATGTTATGATTTCAATATACGTGTTATTAGATATTTTCACTTGTCTATGTTCTGCTTCAAAACCCTTCCTTGTATAAAATAGGTGAGCGATGCACATAGTTCTTATTTAATACGAAATTACGAATAATATTGTGATTTGTGGAAGGAGCTAAACTATAGGTGCAAATTAGATATGAACCTGCATTAGAGTCAACTTAACGTAATTTTAGGCTCCAAATTTTGAATATATCTTTAAAATTAATAACAAATTTAGCATCTTACATAAATAAAAGTATTTTTTTCTTCCGACAGGGATAAAACCTCATTAACTAGGGGAAAAGGACACTTTATTTACCAATTTACTAGACCAACTACAATAAATATTATATAAATATTAATACTATATAAAAAAATTTCTAACGACCTAATGCAAGGACTTGAGTTGCCCAATGTTTAGACCAGCCCTGTACACTATGTACAAGTAAATTGCTGAAGTATTTTAAATTTTGTTTGTTTAAAAAGTATTATCTTTGCCTCTAAATATAAGATTTTTTACCTAATTTGTATTATTTAAGGATTGGTTAATTTACTTAATAACATTAAATTTATTAATAATTTATATTATTTTTTAAATTATTCTTAAAATTATTAGTATATATCATCTCACAATTTTTTTTTACTTAATTATTTTCATCTAATTAATTAATTAATGTTTGCCAATCTTCTGAAAGAGATACAATTAATTAATTCTATTAATTTATAACATGTATTATAAAGTTTAGTAAAAAAAAAAATTAATGAAAGGGACTACTTGAAAAAATTCTTATAGCAAGAAATAGAAAAAATATATATAGACAGAGAAGATAGTATTTAAGAAAAGTTTTTTCTCTTTTTTAGCTTAATGTGATGTGATTTTTTAAGCCGCAAATGCTAGCTTACTATTGTAAATTCACATTGAAACAATACGATAGCATCATCATAATCATATGCTCTTCTTTTAGTTTGGCTATCTTTGTATGTCAATTTGAAGTAGCTATCATTGAAGGTCAGTAACTGTCTACAAACATAGAAAATAAGAGGGAAGGTGGCGTTACTTATATCATAACAAATAATATACTAAATTCGTTTTTAAATTTTATAAGCATAAGCCAATTTAGTCTCAAAATTTATAAAAATATCAATTAGTATTTAAAGTTATTAAAATATAAGTTATTTTTATCCTTATTTTCGATCTTGTAATTTCAAATATTAAAATCACCATCAATCCTTTTATAACTTCAAAAACTAAAATAACCATCATCTAATAATTTTAGAGATTAAAATGATATTTTTATAATTTTGAGACTAAATTAACCAACATTAATAATTTCGAGAACTTAGTTGATGTATTATTCCAACAATACTATTGGACCACAAAGCAAAAGAATACAAATTTCAACTAAGAGGTTAATTGTTATTTACTACTTAAGAGTAGAATTATTAGAGTCAAGTTAGATATATAAGCATATATGTGCTATTTAACTATCCCATATAACTTAAATCATACTCGATATACTTCTTCAGTGTTCTTAACTGGGAAGTATGTTTATAACGCTCTTTCGGGTTGTTAAGAGCAAGCTATAAGCTATAGTCTGAGGTATAAACAAGTCAAATAATTGAGATATAATACTACTCCAACGTAATGTTGGTAAATAGTTAAAGTTTGACTCATCTTATTTAAACTAGACAAATTTGCAAATTAAATTTCTGTTGTACAAAACAAATAAATCTTCACAAAACCTCCAGTGACGTGAATTAAAATTAAATTTGCAAAGTAGAGTTGAGATCGCTGGAGAAGAGGGTAAATCCTCACCAAGAAAGTTACAACTCGTCAACACCAAGAAAAGTAAAAGGGAGGATAGGATTGTTCAGGTAGTGTAGCTTTTCATTGGATCAGCATTCCTGGGAAAGAAGAGGAGCAAGTGCACATGGAAGGAGACAGAGCCAGTGTTCTATTTTAGCAAAGACCAATTGTAAAGCTTATGTGGGAGAAGGAGACCCCATGTTCGCGATGACCAAGCCATAATAAGACAAGTCCCTACTAGGGGAATTGGCCGACATAAACTTATGGCTTAATAATCTCTTTAAAGTTTAATCTAACTTAACTTTTTTAATAAAAAAATTAGGTTTAAGCTTTTGAGAGTTTGGACTTTTAAAAAATAAAATAATAATAATAATAATAATAAATAATAAATATAATAATAATATATATAAAATTGGATTATTTTTTTAATTTGAGTCTTTTTTATTTTATAATTATAACTAACTAGTGTAATGCATTATTTTTAACAGATTTTGGAGAGTAACAATTCATGAATTGGAAGTTCATAAATTTGTTATTGTAAAAGTTTATTATAACATTTACAATATTTTATGACTAATTATTATCTTTTGTAAAATATCTTTGAATAAGATTTTACTTGTTTGTAATGTTTTGTGATTGTGATTGTTATGTTTTATAAAAGATATTTTAATAGGATTTTAATTTAATTATTGTCGTATCTTTTATTAACTTTTCTATTTATCAATTTTCATAGTTAATAAAAGTGCAAGTAACAAGTACAAGCACGAGCATTTAGGTAGCCAATGGGACAAGATATAGATATTAAAATTACTACCCAAAGGGTATAAGTCCAGGTCTAAGGATTTTTTAAAAATGTGGGCAGAGGAATGAGGACTATAATGTTAGAGTTTTCTACCCTCAGATTCTTTATATTCCTATCATGTCATAATAGATCATCAAAGCTTTTAACAATTGTATAAATAACTAGATCCATAATAATTGCTTGGAGATTGCAACATAGCCTTAAGTAATCAGGAGCAGTTGGTTTGTAACCTTTCTCAACCAAATCACCTTAATTCCTCTGGGGACGTTCGTTTCTCTATTCTGATGGGAGAATAAGAAACATATTTTTAATTTGGTGTATTGGATACCATAATCTTTCCTTATGTGTTAGCCTACATATAAGGTTCTCATTATCTCCTAAAGGGCCAACATGGATATCCACCCATTAAGCCCATATGAAGACCTTTTAAGAAGTCTATTTTATTACTTAAGTTGGATTACTTAGGATTATAATCACCTTACATAAATAGTTGATATAATTGTATTTAAAATATAATGCTCAAAAGATTAAAAGAAATTATAAATTTCTAATAATCTCCCACTTGAGCTTCATATTCTCTTGAAACAATTATATTACAAAATTTCTTAGGCGCACATTTGTATGCTATTTATCTTTAGACTTCTTCTTAATACAATACGATTCATCTTGTACATTAATAATGGAATCATTGCAACTTTCATTACAAACAAGCGTGATTAGATCACGATGATCACCATATTAATATACTCAATGACATAAATCAAATATGGATGAGTGGCATGAAAATTAGATGCAATGTGATATCAAACATGTATATTTCCAATTGGTCCTTATTTTCAATCTTTAGTGGAGATCAATCCAAATTCTTTGAATGTAACATAATTATTATGTACAAGGAAACATAATCAAGTTCAAAATGTAAACATAAACTATCAACTTTATTCTATAGAAAATAAAGAACAACAAAATGTTCAAAGTAAAACATAAAACATACAAACTCCCACTAAACTAAGGTATCCTAAGGAATAAAATCCATATGAGCAGTGTGCTCATGAAAGACCTTGGGTATCAACCTTTTAGTCAATGGATCAACTAGCACGAAACTTGTTCCTATATGTTCTATGGAAATCTATTTATTCTGAACACTTTTTTTAAAAACTAGAAACTTGTTATCGATGAACTTCAACTCTGTAAAACTCCTATTGTTGTTGGAGTAAAGGACTGTCGAATTATTGTCACAATATATTTTCAATGGCCTTTCAATGTCATCAACCACCCATAAACTAGTGATAAAGTTTTGTAATCATATCTCATTGTTGGATGCCTCGAGATAAGCCACAAACTTTGTAGTCATGGTTGAAAGGGCTATAAGAGTCTGTTTAACAAACTTCAAAGAAATAGCTCCTCTAGCCAATATGTAGATGTATCCAGATGTCAAGCATTTGCTATCTTGACATCCTGCAAATCAGAGTCAGAGTACTTGATGATCTTTAATCCTTCATACTTTTGATAAGTAAGCATGTGCCCTTTTGTTCACTTTAAGTAACACGTCACGCATTTAACTGCCTTTAAATGCTGCATTCCAAGATCGCTCAAATACTTGCCTAAAACTTCCACCACAAAAGCAATGTCGGGATGAGTACAAACTTGAGCGTACATTAAACTCCCCACTATTGAGACACAAAGAATCTTTTGCATCTCGTTTCTTTAAAGGTCATTGTTGGGGCACTGCTTGAGACTAAATTTGTCTCTCTTGACGATCAAGATGTCTCTTGGTTTACTATCTTTCATGTCGAATCTATCTAAGACTTTGCTGATATACTTCTCTTGTGATAACCTTAGGATACCTTGATAACGATCTCTTAATATCTGAATGACTAATACAAAAGAAGCTTCCCCAAGATCTTTCATCTTGAAATTCTTCGTCAAAAGTATCTTGGTTTCATGCAACAAGCCAATATCATTATTAGCAAGTAGTATGTCATTGGCATATAATACTAGGAATATGTATATACTCTCACTTAACTTGTGATATACACAATCATCAACTACATTTGCCTCGAAACCATATGAGGTAAGGACTTGATGGAATTTTTTATACCATTGACGGGAAGCTTGTTTGAGGCCATAGATGGATTTCTTTAGTTTGCATACCAAAGATTTAGATTCATTTGAAATAAAGTTTTCAGGTTGCATCAGATAAATCATTTTTTTTCGTCAATGTCACCATGATAACTATAGTATAGTCAACCCTAGGTTGAATTCTCTCAAGGACACAGTGTGTTTGATTATGACTTAGTGTGGAAAACAAGTAATACAGAAAACGCTCAAGTATAGAATGCCGACTTGCTCTTGGCAAAGATTGATCTGATCTAGTCTTGGTAGAGACAGATCCAACATAGTCTCAACTAAGCGTAGACTCGGACGCAATAGAGTTGGACTGACTTGGTTTTGGACGGACTAGACTCGATCTCGGAATGAAATGCAGGAAAATAAGGGGAGTTTGTGTTGTAGAGAAAATAGAGCATAAAGTAAATGCGAACTAAACTAGACTACAACTACAACTACTACTATATTCATACTGTGTCCCAATAAACAAGTCGGTTCCATCTCTTTTAACCAAGATTACGTCTCTGAATCAACCTGAGATTCTTATGACGATCGCCAAACATTTGTTTATTGCCATATCGAGGATTTACACAATCGTCACCTCATCAGTTGGCAGGGATTAAGCTCGGAATTGATTTTAGGTTCTTTAATCGATTACCTACTAAAGTTGTTAAACCGCTTCCGATCAACCTAGTCTAACATTGGTCTACTCAACAATGTGCAATCGCAACACAGCAAGAAGATTAAAAATGCAAGATTCGTAATCAAGAGATAAGTAATGGAAACTACTTGTATTATCAGAGATAGAATGCAATTACAGGGCGTGAATTTGACGATTCCGTCTTCCACAACGATCGCCATGGGAAAGCGGTGATGGTTCACCGTCAATAGTTAAGACGCTAAGGATCGAGTCCATCAGATTGCGTTGGTTGTGCCAATCGATCCCTTCTAACAACCTTCGGCTTCCCAGTTCTTGACCTACACCTCCTCGATCGAGAGAGACGTCGCTAAGCACCGTGCACCATCATTTATGTTGGATGCAAAAGCGAGAGAATGGAGTGTTAATGAATATGGAATTAGGTCTGAATCCCAGTGCCCCTAAAATGTGCACAAGGATCCTATATATACAAGAGTGGATTCCTTACGATGCACACTAACACTAAATAACTTCCTTAATAGAATTACAAATTCCAGATTGCTTATTCTACCCCCTCTAATGACCTTCATTGCACTGCAAGTTTCTTCCAAGAGTGATGTGGTAGCTGAGCTGGATAAGGCTATAATAAGCGCGCCTAAGCTGGGTCGCCCTTATTGGGCCACTACACTTGGGCCCCTTTGCTCCTTTAGGCTATTGGACTACAGAGTCGGCCGATCTAGGAGGGAGTCGATCTGGCCAGGACGGCTTCTCCTAGGTCGAGACTCAATTTGAGGGGCCGAGATGTCCTTTGCTTGGCCTGCAAAATGAATCCGATATTTTATTAGCTAAAATTCCCAAATTAGTACAGATTTATATTTTCCCTAATTCTAGGTCCATAATTTGAATCTTAGCTAAGACGCAACTCTTAAGTACCAAATAATCTCAAAAGTACTTATCTTAAGTCCCTATGAAGTGTATAAAATCTGACTTATCAGACCCCCACACTTACACTTTTGCACTCCTGGGCAAAATCAGATTTAATCATTAAGGGAGCTTTTAACAAGAGAGAAGATGAATTTTTCAAATGAATTCCTTAGACTCGACAAAACAGAGTTGACACACCTTCACCCCGAGATCAAGACATTAAAGCAATCTATGCAAATTACTTTTTCCACATCCAAGACAAATAAACAACATGCAAACATTAAAGAATAACAAAGAAGTGGCTGAGCTCTCTCAGGGCATATCCTCTCGATCTCTCAAGTGTTCGGGCTTGTATGTACACTCAAACATCTCATGTGACCGGCATTACTAGACCTTGACTAGCCTCTCCTTCCACACCTTCAAAAACACATACAGTTATGATCACCAGGACTTTCTTTTCAGCTTGTAACGTGGCCAGGGTTAAAGGTAGGATACAGGACGGTGAAGTGAGTTTGCTAACCATAGGGAGAAGAAGAGCAATGGGGAATGAGTTTGCAAGCATGGGGAGTATCCCCTAGGACTTGCGATTCTTATTTAAGAGCATCCTTGCTCACTTCTTTTCTTTCCTTTTGTATTTTTCTTTTCTTCCTTTTCTCACTTGTTTTGCAGCTTTGTGTTGCATTTTTTTGCTGCAACTTCTGACTTTTAGCTGCTTTCATTTTCTTTGTTTCATCTTGCAATTTTTTTTCTTTCTTTTCCTTTTCAACCCTTTTCAAATATACTACTTCTTGATGTGTCCCCGGGTGTCTCCCCTACACTTGAGCAAGACTCACTCCCAAAACAATTTCAAAGTTCCTCTAGTCCCTAAGATTGAGGTTAGACATGGTTTTCCGACTTTGGCTCATATCAGAAAAATGGTTATTTAGGCTCAAAGAAGGTAAACAAGGGATTTATTTTTGCAAGGTAGGTCTATTTGGCTCGTGGCTTTGTTAGAAAAATGGCCCAGATCATTTCGTTCCTGCATGCGAAACCAAGTATATCCAGAGAATCAAGGAAAAATCTAGAGTACACGGTATCATGGATGCAAACATCACACAAGGAGAGAATGGCAAGATGCAAAGCCATCTATATATACATGGCTCAAAAATTCTCACATGGATAATTGCTCTGCCACTAGTGGTTTTATCTTTTTCAATTTTTCAATCACTTATTGCCTAAGAGTGCAGAAATTTCACTCCCTATCAAATTTGAAAAATCTTTCCTCCAGGGTTATGCATTGCCTCCTGCGATTTTATCCAATCTTAAAGAAATTCATTCAAATACTTTTTCAAAGCACTTTTTTTCAGCAATCAGAAATCAAAATTCAATTAAGGGAAAACAAAACGAAATCAAAACAGAATTTGAAAGAGAACTAAAGTCGGCATTGACTCGGCTGACGGTTTTATTTTGAAAATAAAAGAAAACGAGACTTAGAAAAAAATGAAAATAAGACACAAATGAAACGCAAAATAAATTCAAGACAAAAAAACAAAATATAAACAACAAATTGGAGCCGATATAAAGTCTGATCAAAGCAAATTATAACAGAATTTAGCAAGCCTTGGATGGCTACACCCTTCCCCCCACACTTGAATGATGCATTGTCCTCAATGCATGACATGAATACAGAGGGGATCCTGAGGCTTGCTCAGGGTGTGTCATCCAGCGGGGCCGGTTCCATTAGTAAAATGGTCTCCATCTCGTCTATTGTCAGTGTTGGACCTTCATGGAATAGTTTGATCTGATGCCCATTGACCTAGAAGGTGTTGTTTGTGTTTTCATCTTTCAATTCCACTGCACCATAGGGAAAAACACTAGTGATAGCAAATGGTCCATCCCATCTAGAACGGAGCTTACCTGCAATGAGCTTTAAGTGTGAACTAAACAGAAGCACTCTCTGACCGACTCGGAACTCCTTCCTCAAGATCTGTTGATCATGAAATTGCTTGACCTTCTGCTTATGGATCCTAGAGTTCTCATAGGCTTCCAAGCATAGTTCGTCCAGTTCTTGTAGCTAGAACTTTCTTTATTTTTCGGCTTGGTCGTAAGCCAGGTTGCATTGCTTGACTTCCCAGTAAGCACGATGTTCTATTTCAATCGAGAGATGACAGGCTTTACCGAAAACAATCTGGTAGGCAAACATCCCCAACGGAGTCTGGTATGCAGTTCTGTGTGGCCACAAAGCATCCTCAAGGAGTCAGCTCCAGTTCTTCCGATTGGGATTGGCCATCTTTTGCAGTGTTTTCTTGATTTTCCTATTGAATACTTCAACTTGACCGTTTGTTTGGAGGTGGTATGCTGTGGCAACTTTATGCACCACCACATACTTGTGGAGTAAGGCGGTCATGGCTCTGTTGCAAAAGTGACTAGCTTGGTCACTTATGAGCACTTTCAGCACACCAAACTGGCAGAAGATATTGGATTTCAAAAAATCCATTACAACTTTGGCACCATTGGTCTTGGTGGCTATGGCCTCTACCCATTATGATACATAATTGACGACAAGCAGAATGTATAAATATCCATTGGAGATTGGGAATAGCCCCATGAAATCAATACCCCAAACGTTACAGACTTCATAGAACAAGATAGGTTGTTAGGGCATTTCATGCATTCTACTTATGGTCATTCCTGAAAATGGTGGGCCAATAGAACCCGCAATCAAGCACTTTCTGGGCTGTCCGAGTTTATCCATAATGGTCGCCTTCCGATGTTGCATGACAAAATTGGAGGACCGACTTGATCTCAATGTCCGAGATGCACCTATGTATGACCTAATCATTGTAGAGTCTCCAAAGGTGAGGATCATCCCATATATAATACTTGGCATCACTTCTAAGTTTCTCCTTATATAACTGGGATGCCTCTAGTGGAAACTGAGATGCTGCCACAAAATTGCAAATGTCTGCAAACCATGGTGTAGGCATGTTTATGTGCAGTGGCTGCTCATCCGGGAATTCATCTCGGATTTGAATTGGGTCACTCTCCCTCTTGATCCGACTCAAGTGATCTGCTACAGAGTTCTCAGCACCTTTCTTGTCTCTGATTTCTATATTGAATTCCTAGAGAAGAAGCATCCACCGAATCAGCCTCTGCTTTGCATTCGGCTTCTTCAACAAAAATCGCAGTGCAGCATGGTCAGAGAAAACAATGATTTTGGAGCCAAGCAGATATGAGTGAAATTTGTCCAAGGAAAATACAATTTCCAGCAGCTCCTTCTCAATTGTTGTGTAATTCAACTAGATCGGGTCCATTGTTTGGGAAACATAGGTAATTACATGCACTAGCTTGTCGGCTCCGTCTCTCTAGCCCAAGACAGTTCCCAATGCGGAATTGGAGGTGTCACACATAAGCTCGAAGGGATAGTCCCAGTTGGGTGCTTGGAGGATAGGTGCGGATGTGAGTCGGTTCTTCAACTTCTTGAATGTTTCAACACAGGACTGGTCAAATTTAAATTTCACATCCTTTGTAGCAACTTGGATAGCGAAAGGGCAATTTTGTTGAAAATTTTTATAAATCTTTTGTAGAACCCTGCATGTCCTAAGAATGAGTGAACTTCTCGCACATAAGCGGGATTTGGAAGAGAGGCAATGATGTCGATCTTTGATTGATCAACCTCGATGCCTTTGTTGGATACAAGGTGTCCCAACACAATTCCCTTGGTCACCATGAAATGGCATTTTTCGAAATTAAGCACCAGATTTGTATTTATGCATCTCGTTAACACCTTGGATAGATTTTTCAAACATGCATCAAATGAATCAGCGTACACCGTGAAGTCGTCCATAAAGACTTCCATGCAATCCTGTAGCAAGTCTGAGAAGATACTTGTCATGCAACGTTGAAACGTACTCAACGCATTGCATAGGCCAAACGACATGCGTGTGTATGCAAAGGTATTGAAAGGTGAAGGTCGTCTTATGTTGATCTTCTGGTGCAATGTAGATCTGCATGTATCCGGAGAATCCATCTAGAAAGCAGTAATGGGATTTTCCTTCTAATTTCTCCAGGACTTGATCAATGAAAGGAAAAGGAAAGTGGTTCTTGCGAGTTGCTTGGTTCAATCTTCTGTAGTTTATACAAACTTGCCAATTGTTCTGCATCCGCATAGGTACCAACTCATCGTGCTGGTTTTTCATGCCGGTCATCTCAGACTTCTTAGGTACTACTTGCATTGGATTAACTCATTAGTTGTCCGAGATGAGATAGATGATCCTTGCGGGAAGTAGTTTTGTTACTTCCTTCTTGACTACGTCTAGGATGGTCGAATTCAGCCTTCTTTGTTTTTGCCTTATGGGTCGGGCTTCCTCCTCCATTAAAATTCTATGCATGTAGGTGGAGGGGTTTATGCCTGGAAGGTCGGATAATTTCCACCCAATTGCCTTCTTATGTTGCCTTAGGACATCCAGTAGTTTCTCCTCCTCCTCCTGGTGAAGGTTGTTAGCAATGATGATTGGAGTTGTTGCTCAGTATCCAGGTAGGCATATTTCAAATAATTCGGCAATGGCTTCAGTTCTATGGGTGGTGGCGGAGATGAAGTGGTATCATTAGTTAGTTTCGGATCCGACTGGCCGACTTGATTTAAATTCGGCACCAGCTATGCTAACTTGATTTCGCCCTCCTGTTGTTGTGGTCGACTCATATTGGCCGAATTAGATCCGGCTCTTGTCGAATTGGAGTCGGACTCAACGTTCTTCCTTGTGATGAAATCGGATCCGGCTAGAACAGGGTTCCGGACTTGATCGTCCGAAACAGACTCAGCTTCCGCTTTGCTTCATATCTTCACTCCCCGAGTTGCTCTCGGCTCTCTCACCACACTTAGACCGACCTCGACACTTATCTTTTTAATCTAGTCGACTTCGACTTTCTCTCGGCCTCGACTTCTTTTGGCCGACTCATGCTCAATAGTGAACATTGTTGCCACTTGTGCTGCTAATAAAAAAAATTAACTTAGGCATTGGTTAATTGTCCAATAACCCATGCTTTACTGCAAACCTATGTTAGCAATTTATACTTTTTTAAAATAACCGGCTGCAACCTTCTATTGACTGAACTGTAATTATTAATGCACCTGTGTGCCACATTTATTGAACTTCGCCGTAGGCATCACCCTTTTTTTTTTGTTAGAAACGATTATAAAAAAGAAAACGGACATATTTTTTCCATAAAAATTTGTATCATTCTACTACAAACATGGTCCACTTCGTGAAAGAGGAGTTTCCAGTAGTGGCAACTCTTTGCTCAAATGGTTCCCACAAAAATGTTCTCAATTATCTAAAACTTTACCATCCGTTTCTGTTTCTACGAAAGTCAAAAGAGCATTCTTCATTGGAGATGTTCTTAGGGTTTTGACCCTTTTTCCAACGATTTTTCCTTAATTTAGTTTTCATAATTTTTTTTATTTTTACTTTATACTAAAAAGTTACTAGCTTAGTTCCTGAGAAAAATAATATTATTGAAATTAAAAATTAAAAACAGAATTCTAAAAGCTAAACGATCCCTTTCTCTTAGGTGTGCAAATAATTATCAATAAACGATTACTTTACATAAGTTACGAATATGACAATGGAACTGGTTCAAATAATAGTTTTCTTACATTGATCTATGTTAAATAAATATCGACGAATTTTATATAAATTTACAAATATCTATGGATATACGTGGATATTTAAAATATAAAATTTTAGATAAAAATTAAAAATAGAACAAAATTGCAATAAATATTTTCAGACATATTTATACTAAAAAACAATTTTATAAAACATATTTATATTAAAATAAAAAATGGAAATATTAATTATAATAATTCTAAAATATGAGTAATTACAAGTACAAATATCATATTATCCATTCCCATCCATATCGAATTTTATCTGCAGGTACTAATTTGGTTGACATTCCTAGTCAAAATCCAGCCTCCCCCGCTGAAGGAACAAAGCTAAAAGCTATGTATATCTATTCTCCCTAGAACCCACTTAATTGGAGGCTCGTTCTAGAATATTTGACTATTTAACACATCATACTCATACCAAATAAAAGCTATGCTTTCACTTCTGTAATGTACATATTTCAATATTGACGCCGTTCCTTAAGTCAGTAATCCATAGTTAATATTTGTCTTAGTGGCATGGTCTAATTAAGCCGTCGTCAGCATATGATTAACGTGGTAAAACTTTGGATATAACAATAACATCACTACAGTACTTGGAAAAGAAAAGAAGAAACGTACTAAATCTTTGTGCATATCACAATTTTGTTTCCGGTATTCTGTTTGTGTGAACTAACAATAACATCACTACAGTACTTGAAAGATCCACTGCATTCTATCCTTTTGCTCAATAATAAATATGATAGATACCTTCAACATGAGTGCAATGAAATCAAGTTACAAAGAAATAACATCGTTTCTCAAATTAAACTTCACAGGAAAAAATGACTGAAAAAAAACACTTCCCATCCTAATAGCATCTAAGCAAGAAAAATACAAACTAAAATTCATGCTTTTATCATTTTGCCTCCATTTTCAACTTTATATATCGGAGCCCCTTAACTGGCGTTTAACATTTTTCTGGCAATACGAAGGAATGTCAAAGGCGAATATAAAAGCTAAAGTGAGTAAGAGCTTATAATGTCCTTTCCTTTAATGTTTTCTTGATAGCTAGATGAGGAGGAGGAATAGGAGAAAGAAGCATATGAAATGGTGAAAATTTTATGCTGACCAGAGATATGGAGGCTGGTAGATCTCTTTTACATTACATAAAAAAGCTGTCTCTGCTACACCATTATGCAGCCCTCACTTAAATTGACACTTCTAACTGGACAAAATCAGGAAGCAATCAAGAAAAATGACAAAAGTCAACCAACTATACCCTGTATACACTCACTAATCCAAAAATCTTATGTACTGATACAGTTTCAGCGATGATGATCAATGACCTCAACTTGAAGAACCTCCATACAAAAACGGAAGTAGTAAAAAGCTCAAGGCGCTGTGGTTGGCAGATACAAGGTGTTGAGAGCAATGTTACTCCATTGACAGAAAGAATTACATACCACATAACTAACATAAAGTCTGCAGACACCACCCGAATTGCTGATTTCATTAGTCCTATACATAGTAGCCTTTTGCCATCTTCGCCAAGTTTACAATCCCATAGATATATAATAATGCCGAATTCATCCCATACATGAACTCATCAATGGCGATTTCCTAATTATAAATCTTTACTGGCTTCTCAAACGTGTGGCGATTCTGAAAACAGATGTCATGTAATTTTGAATGGTGTAAACTGAAGCCTCTCAAAACTGATTTGTACTTAAGAAAGCTTGCTCGTCAAAAAATTCACTAACCTGGTTGACAGCGTATGATCTTTTAGGAGCATTGTCAGTATGTTCCAAGCCAAGATATTGCTCCCAAGCACCATAAACATCTCTTCTCTATGATAAGACACCAAAACGAGTAGAGTAATCATAAATTCTAACATGAATATAGTGATGAATATCTTTTTAAGAAAGAAAATAATAACAACTATAAGTTTTAATCATCCCACCTGAAATCGACTAGATACAATGTCAGAATCTTGAAGGTACTCAGGACGCCCTAGAGATAGAAATGCAAACTTCCACTGGCCAAACAAGAAATATAATAAACAGTTAGGTAAACTGAAATCAGATATAATTATCAAATGTTTAATGAAACCATCAACCAGACAAAATTTTACTCAAACAGCCGGACATCTAAAAAATATCAGGTAAATGAGGAAATACCTTGCCAAACTCGTCATCGGGAACTTGAAGCTTCTTTTGTATTCGAACTTTAATTTCCGATAGGGTTTCACCTTCATGTATAACCAGAAAAAAAGGTTCCCCAAAGTTTTGAATTTGCTGTAAATTTTGGAGGAAAAACAAAAATACAATACTTTGGTCATACAATTAATGTCAGCATGAAACATCGAAGACATCAATTTATTTTAAAACTTAGAATACAAAATGAATCAATTAAAACTAATAACCATTTGATTTTGAGCTGTGTCTTTATTGAAATGGTACACATGAATTAGACGATCATGAGGACCAAGATTTTTCTCTTCTTCTGGAATCTGTTACATTTGAATATGACCACGTGAGAATTACAATTATTTTGACAGAAATTGAACAAAAATAGAATGTAATTATATATTTGGAAGAGTCAGACGGTGTTATTATTTGAACAAATAAAAATACTTCATTACACTAAATGCTATCTCCCTTGTTTCTAGCCCCGCATACAGAAAGAGATTCCTACCTCCTCTGCTCGTAATGTCCAGTATTGATCATTAATGTTTTCAATCTTTTCATTGGGAGGGAAGACCTGCACAGGCAGAGGGCCGGAAGTGAAAAACATATTTCAGCGATAAATGTGCTATTTTGTGATAGTCAATAGAACAACACAAGCAGAAACACACAGGTCACAGGCAGAGGGCAGCATCATAATTGAATAGTAAATTTAATCAAGATTCCCAGATGATGGTTGTTGCAACAATAACAAAAGGTAGTAATAAATCCAAAGTCATCAATGCATGTGACTCCATACCTTGTATATTTTGTGATAGAAGACTTCAAGCAACCTAAGTTCAGCTTCAGGAACAGATAACTCCACCTGAGGAATAGTAAAACGTGGGCATGAGAATTATAGTATACTTTCATGTAAAAGTTATTGATGGAGGAAAAGTTGGCAACATTATTTGAAAATTTTGGTATTTGCCCTACATTGTAGTCTCATCATCTAGAAACAAACAAATATGGCTGAGTCCTAGAATTTGGGTTGAACCTAACTCAACCCCAAAAGCTAGCTCATAGGATGCAAGTTATCTTCACTTATATATTCTATTTTGATCATATCACTAATCAATGTGAAATCTCCAACACACCCTATCACATTAAAGATTGGACATCTTGAGCATGAAGGTTTTCAAGACTAGACATTTGCGGGTAATCCGATAATATCCCCACTAACAATCACTAGGATAGGTCTTGATACTATCTTAGAATTTGGGTTTGGCCTATTTCAACCCTAAGAGTTAGCTCATGTTGTGAGAGTTTCCTCCACTTATACATTACTTTGGCTATATTACTAATCAATATGGGATCTCCAACACTTAGTTAATTGACACTGCCTTACTTCCCTTTCGACTTCACAAACCAGTGTTGTGTATGTAGGCAAGTTAATGAATCAAAGCTCAACAATTTCACCTTTGTTTTAAGATCATCAAGGACATCCCCAACAGTGCTCTGCTTCGGGAGTCTGATAGTATGAATAACCACCTGATTAAAATATTTGAGGAAACATAGAAAAGTGTTACGAGAAAAAATCTACAGAATAATGGAAGAGAATCTGGTCAACAAACTCACTTCATCCTTAGTGGCATGATGAAATGCAACTTTTAGTGTTTTCAACCCTTGTAATTCTGGTAGAGGGATGTCAAGTACTTCATAGTATAATATATCCGAGGTCTGAAATTGAAAAAAGGAATAAGATCTACTGTCTTTTCAAGAACAAATATTAAGATTAATTTAACAATAACTACCTGATTGTAATGAACTAACATATCAGACAAATGTTCTACCCCTCGGTATTTAATAGGCTGGGGTTTGGGTTGTTGAGAGTAGCAGTTGTGTGGTGTAAGCCGTATTTTGGATGGATCATCCAAACCAAGTTGTTGAGCTACTCTCTCCACCACATCGTCATATGTATAAAGCCTTGACCTAAAGATCAATATATGGAAAAGTATAAGACTAAGGACAGAATGGTAAACATAATATGTAGATAACTACATCTTCTCTTTAGTAAAAAAAGCTAAACAGTATCAAATTTAACAATTTGCCCCAAATAAGTTCCAAATGGCTTACATCTCCAAGAAAAAGTCATCTTCCTTGGGTCTATCCAGAGATCGAAAGTGAACCACCTAAGAGTACATCAAATATATAAGCGATTTTAGCTCTTATTTCATTATTAACATATGAAATTTGCAAGATTAATTAATTACACATACAGATATGCACAAGCATGGGCACCTATAAAATGACAATTTGGAAAGTTTCACAACCACATAAAAAACAGAACAAATTTGTATTAAGTAAACCCACAAATGAAAGTACCTGCCGATTGTGCACATATTCTAAATATGAAGGCACATCTGGATACCGGACATTTTCCTCACTATCCATAGAGGAAGCCTTCTGAAAGCATATGATATCTCCATCTTCCAGCTGCAAATATAAAATATAAGTCAATATGCCAACAGAAGATGACAAACTCAATTGAGGCATTTGATTTGGCGAGTGTTTTTCAACAGTGGGAATCCTTACATGGAATATTGGATTCTAATATTTGACAAAACATTACTAAAAATATTCCCAATCAAACTTGATTGCCAGGAATATTTTGCTAAACATTCTCATACGTTTCAATCCCAAGGAGGGAGGTTGGTTGGTTTGCTCTATTCTCGTTGCATGGGAATATTTCTGATATGCAAGTTGTCACAAAACACTCGAACAGGTCATCATTGCCAGAAGTGGCCATCTTGTGAAGTCTCCAATTGCCACACCTTGGCAACTCCATACCGCAACCATTGTGATTTGTTATTTTTCTTTTTATTATGGAGTTGAAATATTAAATTATTATTGTGTTAGAAGTATTATATTTTATGGATATATGTTATTTATAGGTATTTTAATATTATTTTTATAATAGGTAAACTCTTACGAGTTTACAATTCAAGCTTACGAGTCGAGTTTACAGAGCCTCCACGAGTTTACCTAAACTCTCAAGTTTAACAACCTTAGTTGACGGTGGCCACCCACAGCCACTGATCGCCAAAACCCTACCACCATCTGCTTAGTCAGAAGTTGCCAATAGCTGATGACCGATCACTGGAATCCAGCCACTCCCCACCACCATTAGCAGTCAGAGTCAGTCACCAGAATGTTTTGGTCAACCAAACATTGCAATCATTATTCCCAGTAATACGACTCCCAAGATCCCCAGGAATATTTTTCTTTCAAAACCTGAACAAAGCACCTGCTCTATGCATCAATTACGGATATAACTCACCTGGCTTGTTCGAAATGTTACTTTCTTGTCAATAGGTTCACACATCACATTTGGCTCAAACTTAATTTCCTGCAAAAAAAAAAAAGAAACAAACTCAGTCAACTCACTAATGTCACACCTCAAAAAAGTCTCAGATCAGAAAAAGAATAGGAAGCATGGATACAACATGGGAACACATGCGGCACAGTTACAGGGATAAGGAAAATTTTAAAAACCATAAGACACAACACGGCTATAATGCAACACATAAAACAATTTAAATTACAAGAGAATTCAAGTTTAAAAAATGAGTGAGCCATTATAGACACAATAAAATGTCAGAACGAATCTAATTGTTTATAAGCATTAAAAAAATAAAAGTAAAAAATGATAAATGTTATTAGAAGTATTTGCGGTATCCATGCAGGTTACTACATGGCTATCACTTAGAAATGTCTGTGTCTCTGCTGCTTATGGTCCTCCCCCTTTTTTATGGGACTTATGCAGGAACTAATTAATTTTCTGAAGAACATAAAGCACAGATCTTTTATGAAGCACTAATGGCAATACCATTCAGCATTCACCAGTAAGGCTAAAACACTGAAATAGAACAGAAAATGGAAAATATATCCCTGAATATATGCCCACAGATTAAACAGAAAGGAGCTAGTTAACACCAGTTACATGGCCAATGGATATAATCTACAATACAAACCGCAAGATTTAGGTAAATATGAAGCCCAAATGCCAGAATTTCACAGTCGAAGACTAAATTCTAAGTAATCTAAGTTACAGCACCCATTTGATTACCATCCCCACTACATACTCAGTTTCAATAACTAAGATTTGACCTGCTAAACCCCCCCCCGCCCGCCCCCCAAAGAAAACCTAGTTATAGACAGATTTTTCCATTTCAAATGTACAATAACAAAACTGCAGCTTTAAATTTCCATTAAGTTACAACTGAAATAAAGGAGACAATACAAACCAACCTCATAAAGTGCAATATCTTCTTCTGGGTCGTAACCAGCCATTTCATTTAACCTTGTTAAGATTTCCAATGGTTTGCCAGTACACTTCACAAAGAGCCTTCCAACATAACTGCCATTATAGCAAAATAAATCTTAAGTCAACCTAGGTCTCACATAAAAATGTTAAAATAAAGAAAGTACTCAGTACCGCAGTTCCTCTTTTTCAGGATCATATAGCTTGAAGAAAAGTAATATATCATCCTTGGTCTTGTCAGGTGGTGCGATGGGACGTGAATCCTAAACACCAATGCAGATTTTCAACAGGACTGTTTGAATTGAACATTAAAGTTTCATGCTTTTAAATTAGTATTCCATTTCCATAACAAAAACGTTACCATCCCCAGCTCCACTTCCAAAAACAATTTCAATTCTGCATTATGAACCTTGTTTGACACTTCTCTCAATTGTCCAACCTGCAATACCAAGTTGATTGAGAAAAACTTCAAATCTTAGACATGTCATTTCACATAATCAAGCACCAACACAGACAATAATCACAAACATCAGAGCATTCCCAGAATAAGGAATACAAACCACAGGATGCAAAACAATTAATATAGACAATACTACTTAAATATGCTGCATTTTTTTCTTTTTCAAGAAATAGAAAGCAGTTAATAAAAGATGGTGAACAAAAACAAAGAAGCCACCCACAGTGAGTTAAAGATATGGTCATCCCACTAAATGGAATAAACATATAGCAAGCTAGCACAATCACGTAATTAACAAGCTGAAATAAGATGAAACATAGCTCTGATACAAAAAAACATAATCATATGGTAGAAGGAGCTTATTATAATTATACAGAACATCTCCAAATTGAATCAAGAAAACCAACAGTCGGACTAGGAACAAGAGACAGAAGAGGAACAAAGAACTAAAAAATAAATAGGAAAATCTCAAAGCAAGCATGAGAATTTACAGATTGTGCTTCCTCAATGTGTGTCAATGGTCTGTTAGGACGATAGGTATGGTTTTGCCGCTTTGCCCATAGCCAATAGCGCTGAAATTGAACTGGTATACCAAACTCTTTTGCAACCTCTTCCTGTATATTACAGAATATGCAAACAGGCAGAAAAATCAAATAATCAAATTACAAAACGAAGTATTTAAACAAAATCATTAAATTTCCTCAGTGTGAACATAGGATTCTGGATACAAAATCATTGTATTTCCTCAGTAATAAGGTTTAGAACTTTTTCTATTCTATCACATCATTATATATGAGAATACTGTTCAGCCTCTCTCTCTTTTTCCCCCTCCCTACCTACATTTGTCAGGTTTCAACAATTACAATTTTTTTTCTCTTGAAAATACATTATGTGTCCATCAAACTTCTCCAATCGTCATTAATAATTATTTTCTATTTAAAAAATGGCGCTTGTTAAATATTCACAGATCCCTCCAGGATGAATCCAATCGTTGACATTTAGGAGACTCAATAACTGTCATCATCATCAAGGGTGAAAGAAATAGAATCAGAGAAATCATAATAGACAGAGTAAGAAAGAGAAATATCGGAGTGACAAAAAAAGTTTCTAACTGATTTTACTAGTTGAATATGATGGTTACAGGTATTACACAGAACCCAAAGCTTGTGCCTCAAGCAATACTGTTACAGAGGTCTGTTACACATTTAACGGTATACAGAAGATTCTAGAGATCCAACTAACTGCAACCATAAGATACAGCAGGCACAGAGAGCAGTGTCAATATACTATCAGATTCAGGTATATTTCAAATGACTTTAAATTCACAAGGCTAAAGACAAAATAAAAACTATTTCATCAAGAGAAGAGGTTTTCAGTAGAATGAGTTAAGTGAGATTTTAACAGACTCAAACTAATGATTTTAATAGCATCGTTGATATTTTCCAGCAGCCAAAAAGTAATGTATATACTAAGTGAAGCCTGCTTAATGTTGTCTTCCCTAGCTACCTGTTCTACACTAACAGCAGGTTTGGCCATGTAGATGATGCATAATTGATTAGGAATATTTGTGTAATTTTTTTTTGGTAAAAATATTTGTGTAATTTTTAAATCTATGAATTTGATTAGTATGTTATTCTTAATCTTGATATATTTCCTTACTTCTAGGGACTTTATCCTTGATATCTTTCATTCTTTTTAGGAAAATTTATATTTAGTAAGATTATGTATTAAGTCAGGATTTATCTAAAATTTATCCTTTAGATGCCTTGTGATATTGAGAATTTTTGCATAACAGATCGTTGATACATTTCATTTTCCTTCAGAGTATTTGAAACCAAGTTAGATGAGTACACTTGGCTACCATTCTACATCAGTTGCACAACTTAAGAGAACCTTTAAACAGATAACATTTTCTTGTGCTTTTAAAGGTTCTTTACCAGTAAACAAATTTGCTTGTAAGTGGAATCAGAAATATAATTGGCTATGGAAGAGAAGCAGGAATTTGAAGCATTTAAAGAAAAACGATTACAAAATCTAGAAACAAAAATTAGGTATGCATTTTTTCCCCAAAAGTGCTCATCAAAAATTGCCCATTTGCAAAATTAATGCCCTAATAGAAAATTTTATCAAGCAAAAAAGGAAGTAACCCACTAACAAGATGAACATTTAACCATGTTCTGTAAACCAAAAATGCCAAGATTCAGACCTAATAAAGCTTTAGACTGTGTTTAGGAGTTGGGACAAAAGATAGGAAAACAAACAGAAAGGAAAATGAAGGGAAGGGAACATAGCAGGAGGCCGAAGGATGATTTTTCTTTCCTTTCTTTTGGATGTTTAGAAGGGCAAGAATAATCAGACCAAGGATTAATCATGGTATATTTATACAATTTTGTTCTTGTTAATAACTTCATTAATAATCTATTTCAACAATGAAATTTCAATTTAGAAATATTTGTAAAGAAATAAACTCACTGGAAAGCATAGTTTTTAAAACTGTTCTCAAAAATATTTCTTTTACTTTTTAAAATAAAGAAACGAAGCCAGAACATCTCTAAATTGTTTTGGTTTTCTATTTTCAGTTTTCTATTACTCATATTCTTTCTTGCACTGTCCCATCTTCTTTCCCCACTTCTACACTCTAGAAACTCATTTTTGAAAATTGTTTTATAAAACAGTTTTAAAACCTAATAAACAAAATACAATCAAACACACCACAAGTGTTGGAGTATTTTCGATAACTGAAAATATATGATCTGCCTCTACTTCTTAAAATGTCTCCCAAACAAGAATAAGTTTCACAAAAGCATTCCCTTCCCTGCCCTCCATTCAAGCAGACCCCTACTTCCCTTACATTGCAAAGCAAACTTTGTGTTAGACCCCAAATCCCCAGATAGTATATTGAGAAGAGAAGAAAAGTGAAGCAGGGCTTTAGAGGCATGTATGGAGAGAAGGTACAAAAATGTTCCAGATAATATTATAATAATCATTTTGGGGAAATACAACAAAACAACCAGCATGCATGACAGATTAGCAAAGATGCAGGGGAAACAACTAGCTAGAAGAGAGAATATGAGAGCAAAATGAGTGGGAGTGAAAGGCATCATTGTTAAGAAGTGGGAAAGGAGAAAGCAAACCCCTCAACCCTTGAAGACTCTGCAATATCTCCGTTCATCCTTCCTTCTCTTCTTTCCTTTCTGGATGCAGACTTGTACTAACTACCAGACTATTTCAAGTACTGAATATTGACTGATATCATCAAAATATCAGTCAATGCTGAAAATATGAATATTTCTAATACACCACCCTGCTGTTTCATCTGGTTCCTATAAATGTGGCATAGGCCTCAGCCCTTGGTGTGTGGTATAAATCATGGGCATGCGGCGTGTGAATGAAATGCTCAATATATTAAGCAAAAATATCAATGTTTTGGATATAATAACAGATTGTCAAGAAGCACCTATTTCAGCAATAAATACCTACATTGGCCACTTAATGCCTTACATAATATGATGAAAGTATATGAAATAACAGAGCACTTGCCCCCTCCAAGTAAAAAAGTAATAGCAAAAGAGTCAGGCCAAGACATTATCAGTATATCACTCATTTCATTCCTATTTTCTATGCATTTTCAGGCTGTGCAGCATCAATAGTTCTCTGACTATTTTGATCATTTTATATTATTTCTCTCAATATCATAACTGAATTTTTATGGAACTTTTTGTCAGAATAATAATGTGCCCTCCACTCTGATTTGTTCAATGAAAAAATATGTAGTATCAAGACCAGACCACCAAGCAAAGAGCATGACTGAAGAATATACCTTGAAAAGGTTAAAAGACATCTGCTTTTGAACTCGGAAACTCCTCACTTTGTCATGGTCTACAAGATCAAAGTATATATCCTTTCCAATCTGCTCTTTAAGTTCTTCATCTCGTGCCACCTAAGAATAACAAACATAATTTGACTGTTTAATTCACAACAAAGGTAAAGTGCAAGACAAACAATATTCAATTGATTATATAAGTCAAGATCGGAACTAAGAACCTTTATAATAGTATAAAGGTGAGCTTCTGCCTTTTCTTTCTTTTTGTGCTCTTTCTCTTCTTGTTCTTTCTTCAACCTCTCCTGCATTAATTCATTGCACAAAATCATGCCCATTTTCCAGAATAAAGTAACAGAACTAATACAATAATAAAAGAAGTAGAGGACAGCAGTAAATTAAACTTGACTTAATTTTGGCCCAATACATTCATAAGGCCTGCAGCTTCTCATTAGAAAACAAATTCAGAGTCCAAGGATAAAAAAGACAAGATAAAACAGGAAAAGTTTGAGTGTCATCATGTTGATTGATACAGCCAAGCTGCAACATGCTTTCTTAGACCTATTCTCAAATAAAACAACCATATAAATTTGTTTCAAAAATGTAAGCAAATGACAAAAATGAAGCATGTATGTATTCAACTTGGCTTACAATTACATCTTTCTGAGTCCCAAATGTAGATAAGAATATATGCTTACCCTTAAATGTGCTGCAATGTCTTTCTCATCCACATTGCATATAATTTTATCCTTGTCACTTTCACGTATATACACCAGCATATAAGCATTTGAGTATTTGGTGAACTTAAATGGAGTGTTATTGAATCCAGGATTTGTCTGTGGTAACTGTTAAAAGTTAAAACACAAGATTCAATCATTAACACACAAATATTCAAAAGGAAAAAATGGCATGGTAAATGGCAATAAAACAATTACCTCTTCCTCACCACCATATTGCTCCTCTAATGCCCGTTTATTGTCTTCTTTTGTCACCCTCTCATCATCAAATTTGTACCTGAGTGCCAGTCAGATTTCACAAATAGTGAATGCCAGGGACAGGGCCAAAAAACAGCTAAATGAAGGTAAAGTGCCTCCCAGTATGTTGCAAATTGAAGTCATGTTCATGTACAACCATTATTGCAATTATAATCACCAAATATAACAAAAAAGTACAAAACAATAGAAACCTTTCGATTCTCTAGCACTACAACGGCCTGATTTCAAATATTATCTACAACATACTCCATTCAACTAATCTCATACTACTTCCATCCCTTTAAATAGGATCCCTTTGAGAAATTTGCTTGGTCCTTTTTATAAGACCCTCTCCAAATTGTCTCTTGCATTAATTATTTTTTTTCATAATACCCTTAATTACTTTACAATTTTCTTATAGCCAATAAACAATAAATGTTGTAAATAAATAAGATAAACTCTGTCTCTCTCTTGTGAGGACTGGGGAAGATAACTAGTCAGAGTTGCAATAATTTTACTTTTAATAAGATAAACTATTTCTCTCTTGGGAAGGAGACGCATTAAGTGACTGGTCAGAGTTTTAATAAATAAGACATTTTAATTTTAATTAATAAGACACATTTTAGGTTTTTCCACAATGCCAAGGATCACAACAAAATTGCAATTAAAACCTTGATTTCGTGTTGTTCATAATGTTCTCTTTCCACCAACAATCAATTAAATAAATTGTTTTCTCCAGTGAGTCATATAGTGCTGAATTAGTGATGCATAGTATGTGATCATACTCATCTCTTTGAGATGAGAGATGAATATTATGTGAGTTGGGTATTGGTCGAATAAAGCAAGACAGAGTTTCACATTTGACAGTCCACATGTTCAAGCCCCATTTGTCTTCTTGAAATAAGGTAAATGTAAGACTTTCTTAAGTGTTATTTGAGTCCGAAGACTTTCCCTACCTTAGACTGAGGTATCATCCACTTACCCAATTTAGTTTAAAAAAAAAAAAAAAAGAAGGAAAACTTAATGTCAACTGTTTTTTAGCAATTAGCATCCTAAATTTTCTTCTGGTTTAACGGTTCTAAATTTTATTCTTGATGAATACAGAAAAATTTGTTCTCGACATGTATAATTTAGCTGCCATGACATTTCTATATCCCACCAAAATCTCTTCTTCCTTAATCATACTAAATTCCAACCAGCTCTTTAGGATGACGATCATTCCAACTGTTTTGCTGAGTTGTCTTTCCAACAATGCTCATCTCACCAACGTCTGCAGCATCCCTGAGCTGCCTTTCCAGATATGTTTGATACTTTCGTCATAACAAGTTAAAGCAAAATATACTTTACCTTGCAGGAGACTGTCAGAATACATTAACAATATATATAAATATCCGGATTGTGTCTTCATAATATTTTAGCTTATATCTTAGGATTAGTTTCCATGTTTCCTAAAATGTCATGATTTGTTCCCTTATTTAGTTGGGATTAAGATCTAGTATTAGTATAAACTAGAATTGCAATATCACATGCTAAATGGGATCAAAAAGCAAATGAATAAAAATAAAGTACCAAAAACAATGAATAAAAAGATGTAGTAGTATCAAAGGCAGGAAATATTTGAGCCAAAGCCAACATGTGTCAAGGTTCTGGACAGTTTTATTAATACTATTGACATGGCTATTGCTTTATGTTCTATATCACATTATAATAGTAATACATCACATGGTAGTTAATCCCAGATAGCAGAGCGGAGCAGCCGAACTGGGATAGCAGGATAGCAGATAGCGGGATAGCCGTTGTTCTAATATTATATATATATATTAAAAATTATTAATATATATATATATATTATATATATATAAACTCAAAAACATAAATATTACTCAAAATTCATAAACTAATAAGTATCATTAATAATAAAAATTCATAAACTAACAAGTATCATTAATAATGAAGATCCCACCGATTGTATAGGTGTACCACTGCCACCACCAACAGCAGCAGTAGCGGTGATTTTTTTCTGTTGATTGTTGCTTGGTAGGGAACCAGATGCCATGATTGAATTGAACAAAAACAGAGCATGAGTCGCTGGAAACAGAGAAGGAAAAGGGGTACTGGTGTAGGCAGAAACAGTAGGCAGAAATAGAAAAAAAAAAAAGAAAAAAAAAATTACTTCAAAGCTGGTGGTCGCGTGAGAACTGGTAGGAGAACAGACAACGACCGGCCAGAGAAGACACGTCGCCGGAGAAAGCAAGTCGTCGGAGAAGGCAACACGCATTGCCGGAGAATAAGAACAAATGTGCATCGCCGGAGAAGGTAAGTCGCAATAGTGAAAATGCAAGGAAAAAAGAAGAACAGAGAAGGAAGGAGGAAAAACAGGATGAAAAATTATTTAAACCGAAACCCTAAAATATGAAAAGTCAAAAATGCCCTCACTAATGTTTTAAACAGGAGGGCATTTTCGACTTTTCCCCTTCATGCGAACAGTAGCAGCCCGTTCCGCCACGATTTCCCACATCAATAGCGGCCGCAACAGTGAACTGTGCCACTATGCAGGTACTGTCGCACGCTGCCGCTATTAACCACTATGATACATCATATGCTATCGAGCTCATATCAATTTCAGAGTATTTAGTCTCCTACTCTATCTTTTTCTCCATCAATACAACTATACCTAAAATCCTATAATTTCAACATTAACAATTAACAATATCACTGCCTCCTATCATATAAAAAGAAGCATAAAGTTAGTTAGTTTCACTTTGCATCATTACTCAATTTCCACAGTATTGAAAATTGCAATGCAAAGAATAAAGACAATTATAAGTTTGAAATTTCAATTTTGTATCATACAAGGCCCCTTTTATGAGAGACTCAAATTAAAGTTGTATCCTAATTGCTAATTTATTTTAACTCTGAATGAGTACAATACAAACAGCTAAATCTGTAACTTCCATCATGACTCTATGAAGACTCATGTTTTAAGTTTTGCAGTAGCTAGATAACATCTGCATGTTTTACTTCTCACTTATCTATCCCTACACAACACCTGCCAGAACTCCTTCCCAATAAACAAAAAGATGCTTGTAATATTCGTGATAATACTGTATTCCCCACAGCAAGTTATTGTTCTTCATATCTAGATATTTATGTCTACATACATGTACAATTACATGCTAGATCAAATGGCTGAATAACAGAGATCTCTTAACACTATTATACATACCACTGTTCAGAGAGGGTTGGCCTGATAAAAGCATAATAATGTCCGCCATGCACACCTCCACTGTGAACCAAAACACTGGGGGAAAATTCAAAGAATGTTAAAAATAGAACTTCAAAGATCAAATATGCTTAAAACTAATTGGATGGCAGTGTCTTCATTAGCATGGATAAATAGAAATTTATAATTTTTATGCATTTCTTTAATTAAAGAGTAATACTATTTAGTATGTTAAAATTCATAACAAATGGCCAAAGAAAAAATAGTTTTGAAGGTAACTGCATACACCAATTACACACACTCAGTCAATCATATTAATTCGTACAATTTTCCCTAATTGTTTGTTTGTCATAATAGAAATGACCACAAAAGAATTAACAAGGAAAGAAACACATTTGTTATACATCTTCTATTGTTTGGAATTCTAAAGAAATGGATAAGAAAGAAAATAGTCATGTAAGATCCACACAATCTTTTTCTCTTCACAATTGCCAAGAAAAGGAGAGCAATAATTCTGTTTCCCTTTCAACCTAACAACAAAAGGAACCAGGATTCCCTGCAATTGAAAAGCAACTTTAGAGTGTGCATGCAGTCACAATCAAATGGTTTAAATAATTTTGTATCTATGTTTATTAAATTTTTAATTATAAATATAAAATTAAGGGTGTCAATTTTGTGCAGTTAAAAAGCAACTGCAGGGAATCCAAATGCCAACAAAAGCACTGTCCCACTACGCAAAATTCACTACATGGATCACAAGATGTCATTAGGGTTGGTTAAAAACCAAGCTCTCGGGATATTATTCACCATAAGATCTCTTTTGACAATTTCCTCCAAGGTCTTTCTTAGTCTTCCTTTACCCCTTTTCAAAAGGATAAAAACAATGCAATCTAATCTCTTCATTGGTGCTTCTAGTGACCTTTGCGTATGTCCAAACCACCATAACCAAATTTTTATCAACTTTCCTTCATAAACGTCATATCAATATCTCTTCACATACAATCATTTTTGTATTCTGTCCTTTCTTGTATGGCAACACATTCATCTTAACATTCTCATTTCTACTACTACCACCTTTTTCTCTTGTTGCCCCTTTAAAGTCTAACATTCTCTACTATATATTATAGTTGGATGTATATAGCAGTGTAACCAGCTTGTATTTTTTGTTAAAAATATTTTTTGCTTTAGGGACATAAATGTCTTTACAAGGAAATATCACTTTTCATTCTCGTCACTTCCTTTCACATTTCTCTTATTCCAAACTTAAAAATGTGCCAATTTTTTCGTCACTTTCTTTCTACTCATTCTTCCAATTTTATCTCTTTCCATTTTCTTTTTCAAACCAAACAAAGTGTAATTAATTTTCATGCAAAATTGCATTTTCCTTAATTAGAGATCCAAGTGAACAAGATTACACCAAGGATCTACTCCTTTGTCTATTTATCTTGGTTTTGGATACTTACCAAGCATATACTAGAATCAATGCCTCACAACATGCTTTAGGCAGATGATGAAGTTCTAGATGAGTCAAGAAAGGAAATAAATGGAAAACTAGTGTTACGGAGAGAAGCTGTTGAATGACATGGTTTACAATTTAAATTAAGTGAAGGTATACAGAATCAATGATCAGAGAAATGCCACTGACTTAGGATAAAAAGTATAAATTCTTTGGTCATTATTTTTTATTTAAAGGTGACTTTCAAGCTAAGGAATTTTTTATAGCAATAAAACCAGTTATGCTTTATGGTACCAAATGTTGAGCAATGAAGTGCCAACAAGAGAATAAGTGTAGTGGAGATGAGAATATTGAAATGGATGACTGAACATACACGATCAGGAATGGATGCAGCAAGAGGAAGCTATAGTAACTACAGAGGAAAAGTTGACAACACTTACCTAAGATGGTCTGATCATGACATAATTCAAATAGCCACGGGTAAAAAGAGTTGACAAAACAGAGGATAGCCAAATAGAACAGAGGTAGAGGAAGAACCAAGAAAAACTGAGCGAAACCATTGAAAATTCCTTGATCTAAATGGCCTTACTAAAAACTTGCTCTTTGCAAAACATGATGATTCATTTAATCCATGTAGCCTACCTCCACTTAGTGGAAAAAGGGTAGTTTGTTCATATTCTTGTTGAAGTGATCAACAACAGCTTTATAATATTTACTTACCCAAATTTTACTATTTCTTTAATGATTTAGAATATGTCTTCTATTTGATTTGATTTGGAATGGCCTAGTAATTTTTCTCCCCAAGATAAATTGTGTTCTATTTATTTGCTCATAAATAGCCCCTTTTCAAACTAGTCTGTGTGCAAAATGCTCTATTCATTCTTGTCTTCTATCACTTTCCTCACAATAGTGCATTAACCGAATGCAATAGATAAAAGTATATGGGATGGAAACTCTGCCAACAAGTCACTTAGTGATTCTGAAACTTCTGCAGTTCAGAAAAGATATCATGATGCTTTAAACAAATCAAAGACAAATTAGGAAATTATGTTACGCACCATAAAGAAAACATCACAAAAACAACCCTAATTATGAAGAGATGGAGTCAACAAAATAATATTCAATAGGAAGCTTATAAAAGCCACCTTCACATGTTCTTAATAACAACATTCATCGAAACCATATATAGAATGAAATCATTGATAAAAGAGGAACAATGTACATAAACAATTTATTTCATTCAGAATCGAAATGCACTAACAAATTGCAGATGGGGAGACAACTCTGCAACAAATATAGCAACAAGGGCTTACAAAAAATGCACTGTTCACCAAATCATATCACAGTTAAAATAAATCAAAGACAAAACTAAGAATCACAAACCCAATCACCACCCACAAACATAACATCACAAATAACTCCAGTTGTGAATGCTCAGTAAAGTAAATAAACAAATTATAAAGGTCACTATCCCAAGCAAGGATGCATGCAATCTATGTTAACAAATACTAAAGACACTACCATTACATTACCTGTGAAGTGTGTATAGATTGCGGACGCTCCTATCAGCATCAGGTGACAGATATTTTCCATCCTCACGATCAAGATCAAGTTGTAAGGGAAACTCGTAGCGGTCATTAATCTACAGTGAGAACACATAGAAAAAATTAATCTTCAATGTATTGAGAAAGAGGACAATTTATTAAAATGAACAAAATTTGACAAATGTATAGACACTCGTGATAATAACTAATTCCCACGCTCACTCTAGCAGAAAATCTTCCTTCTGTTAGTGATCTTAAATGATGGAAGTACAAATTCATACATACACCCCCATACCCTGCCAGCAGCACTAATAATGAACTATTTTCAAATAAGAGAAAGTAAATATTAGCAAAAATATGCCCAAGGGACCACTGTGTACTTCAATTCCACAAGGCACTATCCTTTAAATTCCACCAAAACTACTGAAGCACTCAACAAGCCACTTTGTAATACCACCAACAAATTTAGTTCAAGTTGCCTTCAAAACACGATATACATGCCAAATCACTTTCTTGCGAGAATAAAATAGTAACAGTTGCAAGAATAAAACCCCTACTAAAAACCAACAATTAGTAATATATATTGTCGAGCATAATTATACTGTAATAATCTTCATAGGCATTTTTTTAGTAGAGATGAAGCACACCAGATGCACCTTCTCTTTACAACAGTTTGACTAATTGAAGTTCTATTACAACGCATTATGTGGTAAAACTTCTACAATCTACATAGATAGGTACTAACTGCCAAACAAATATTAAGATAGGCATAAAGTAATGTACCAATTGAACTACTAACCTTAACCATAGTATCCCGCATAAAGTCATATTCAAATCTTTTCAGCTGAAGTTGAAGGACAGGAGGAAAATCAATAAATAGGACACCTTTCTTAGCATCCTGAAATAATTATTTACCATTAAAACAAACATTAGTTTATGCATCAGGCACAATAAAAATAAAACTGCTTAAGTTTTTGCTTTCAGACCGTAAATACAAGCAAGCAACTTGTGAAAATGTCAAGAGATTGTTTGGAGCAAATAATCAAAATGTTGAGCCACACAAATACATTATTTCTGAGTATATAATAATATTGGAAGCAAGGGAGCTAAATATAAATAAATTAAATCATCAAATTCATGTTATACAAAAAAGTGAAAACTAGTCAGTAAATATTTTCAGCCATCCAATGGCTCCTTCTAGAGTTAAAAATAACATTGATCTTCTTACGGTACTACATTCAAAAAAAGTCTAACTCAGATATGAGTTGTGATTGAGAAGCATCTACCTCAAGATATTCAACCTCACTGCTATATGAACAGCAATAAACTATGGCAATAAATATTGGGCAATGGGCAGTGAAGTGCCAACTAGAACAAAAACAGAGTGTAGCAAACACAAGAATACAGAGGTGGATGAATGAACATACAATATAAGATGAGGAATGATTGTATTTAAGAAAGTTAGGGTTGAACTACAGAAGACAAGATGACGGAAATTAGTGTAAGGAAGTTTGGTCATATGAAAAGACATAGATACTCCAAGTGGGAAAAATAGATCAAAATCAAATAGAAGATATCCAATGTAAGGTAGAGGAAAACTTATGAAAATATTAGGAAAAACTGTTAAAATACATCTCTATAAATGATTTTACAGGAATTTTGATATTTTATAGTATCCAATGGTGTCAATTTGACCCAAGTAGCTAATCCAACTAACAGGAGAGTCTTGATATGTTGACATAACCATAGCTATCAATCATGCCAAATAGCAGCACTACAGCACCAAGGCAGGGCAGAGGTCCTCCACACCCAAACTGATTTGCATTGCATTTGCACAACAGTAGCAGTAAGCAACAAATGGCCGCAATAACGGACCAATGAATTAAAACCCTAATTATGTTATTGAGTGCGGCAATTCCCTAACTACCCCGCCCTAAAACTCACTTACAAATACTAATTCCCCTAAATTACCTTTAAAACTCATCTAGCTGCACCAAATTAGGTATTGCTGTTTTAGATGTTTGAAAATAAAATATAGTCTGTTCCTCAGTTTCAGGCTCTTTGTTCTCCTTCAAGCAAGCAAGTACATCTAACCAACATTTTCAAGGCTTGTGTCACTTCTTCCTCAAGCAAGTACATCCATCCAACATTTTTCCACTGTTTAGAGTTTTTTCCTCTTCTGTTTGGCAGATAACCAGCCTCAACTATGACCATCCTTCCACTATTTTCGTACTAGCCAACCTCTGCTTTACACTGGCAACACAGCTATATGAAGCATGAACACTGCCCCTTCTTAAGGTGTTCTAGTGCAAACCACACTTCCACCACCGACTCCTTTAATGCTCATGTAGCAGACACTGCACTCAGTGTCCAATTAAAAGGTATTTTTTTGTCAGCTCTCACATGTGTCAGACACGGCTTAGACACTCAGCTAAGACCAAAATATTGTCTGATGAACACAGCTCATAAAAAATTTCAATAAATAAATGACTTTAAGAGAACTCAACTTAAAATATAAAAACAATAATTACTAAAAAATAATTTAAAGATGCTAAATGTTATGAAACTTATCCAATACATTTCCTTTGGTTTTAGAACATCACTCCTTTCTATTGTCTTCACTGTTCATCACAACTGCATGATACTTCCTTGTTCATCACTCCTCCCTGGTCATTGTTCCTTCAGCATGCTATCATTTGGTTCTTTGCTCCTACTTATTCCAGTTGCTAGCATTACATTAAGCTTGCTTGGTCCGCCTAGAAGCCATAAACCTTCTATGATGACAGCCCAAAGTTACATAATATAGCAGAGTCTTGTAGTTAAAGAATGAAGAACCCCTTCTTTGCAGTAGCCCAAGGTTCTTTACTAAAAAGGTAAAACCTCCAAATCTTATAAACTTTAAAAATGCTAAAACAAATAGCAGGTGGGTCAATATTTTAATATTATAATGAAGTAATATTAAAATTTATAATAAACATTCTGCTATTAAATTAATATAAAAATTTATAATAAACATTCTGCTATTAAATTTATTATATATTAATTAAATATTTGTATTTGAAAAACTATAACAGATTTTACGATGTTTTATAATAGATTTTATGACTAAAAGATATTAAACAGTAATAGATATAAAGATATTATCACACATCAATTAAATATTTTTTATTTGATACTAAACAATACTTGATAAGTTCTGTTGTCGAAATTAACCATAGGTTCTAGCTTTCTGTTATTAAATTAAATATAAAATTATAAAATATTTTATTTTAGTTTCCAAAACGTCTTGATTAAAAAATATCTTAATTTAAATTTGATTAGAAAATAATAGTAGATTAAAAAAATAGAAATTCGTATGTGAGTAAGGGTCCAATAGTTGAAACAGTGAAGGTCCAATTGAAACATGATGTGAGCAGTGCTCAGAACACACTCTTTTATTGGTTAAAATTTATAGAAATCTACAAAATTTTGTCATTTCCAATAAATTTCAACCAAAGAGAGACTGTATTTAAAAGAGTGTTCTTAGCATTTCTCAACATGATGTTGTCGTTGAACTAAAATACAAAAGTGGCTAAAGTAAAAAAAAAAAAATAGTGTTCAGTTTTGGGGTTCTAGAAGTCTTTCTCCCAAATAAATCAAACCATCTTCTCTTTTTTAACACACTCCTCTCAATCAAAACTAGCAGTCAAGAAAAAGTGGGACACAACACATGCCACAACAGCAGATATGACCAGGCACAACATGACAATCCAGCACAATAGCGCCACTATTGCTCACGTTTGACTACTATGAGAAACACACAAAGAGAGACCAGGAGAATGACACTGATTTCAGGGGTGAAAAAGAAATTGACGCCTCAAAAAAAAAACAGCTGCTCACGCGCTATTGGCTGCAAAACGCAGCACAACAGCTCTCTGAGTTCTGACAAGGTGATGCTCTGCTACCCCATGATCACAACACTAAACCGCACAATTGAAAACTATAATACATCCACAAAACCTCAAGCTCTAGGGTGTGTTTGGAAGAGCTTATTTACAGCTTATTCAGACTTATCTTGACAAAAGCACTTCTGTAAATATTTGAGAGAACTCATGAAAATAGTTTATGATGTGTCTACAATTTGTTTTCAGCTTATTTCAATAAGCTCTCCATAATAAGCTTACAACTTATACGAAAATAGTTCTACCCTATTTCCTTTTCAATTATAGAAACAACTTATACATAGGACCTGTCTAGGCAAACAACTTAATTAAAGTCTTATTGAATAAGTGTTTATCATAAAAGCACTCATGGATAAGTTGTTTCTACAATTAAAGAGAAAATTCAATAAAACTGTTTTCATAAGCTATCGTGGGAGCTTATTGAAATAAGCTGAAAACAACTTATGGATGTGTCATAAGGTATTTTCATAAGCTCTCCCAAACACTTGCACAAGTGCTTATACCATAAGATAATTACAAATAAGTTGTAAATAAGTTCTTTCAAACGGCCCAGTAAGAGCTTATATGATAAGTACTTATTCAGTAAGTACTTAATTAAGTGCATGATTGGATTTCAGTAGGGAGAGTTCAAAAGTACTTCTACTCTCAAAGCAACAAACTCTTCCTTCTTCATTTTGTGCATCAGAATTCACAATTGTGCATGGACTTTGCAGAAGTACTTTTCCAACTTTAATGCAAACATAACCAAAGTTGTTATGAACCCCTAATCCATATATATGCCAATAATCCTAAGTAAACAGGAAACAAATCAACAGATAAGGAAATATTGTTACTTTCCTAAGAGATAATGAGGAAATAGGGAAAACAATCCTGAAGGATAATACATAATTGTCTAAAATATGATTAAGACAATATATCGGATATGTCCATACATTCTAACAAACCAGATTAGAAAATTGCTATGATGTTTTGCTCTTCAAGTGGTAACAGAATTGTGGTAAATATTTGGGAAATATTTTAGGAAATACCATGAGATATTTGTTTTCCTATTACTATTACTTCTCTATTTCCTTCTTTCCTTTTTTAGACATCATATTTACCCTATAAAAGGGATATTAGAAATTGTACAAAAAAAATATTATTGAAATACAGTTTCTTTTTATTTCAATTAGAATTAGTAACCAACTAAAATAAAAGGTTGTCAGTTAAACTAAAACTAAATATAACAGATAACGAGGTACAGAAGGTTCTAAATGTAGTGTCACACATGCAGAATACTGGCTATAACATTTTGGAATATTTTGTGAAGAGACAAAGTACTTACATTGTCAAATGATGCTTCTTATTTTGCAAAGCATAACAAGTCATTTTGAGAAGGTGAATATAGGAATCTTGATTCTCAATCCAGATCCTTTGTCATATTGCTTATATTTAATTTAATTTGACTTGCACTCATGCATACACAAATAATGTCATATCCCAAAAATACTATATTTTAAGCATTGCATGCATCTATGTACGCGTCCACGCCTTTGTCCATAGCTCCAGGCTTAATAGCCAACAGCTTCTTGGTTAGTTCTGCATGCAACTTCATCCAGTATGTTGCATAGCAGCCTTTGTTTTAGATGGTAGCCTTTGTTTCACAAGCTCCAGCCTTAGTTTAAGAAGAGCTCTGACCAGTACCACTCTTCCAAAGTTTCACATTGCTACATCCTGTGTTTCTAGTTATTTTATTTTAGTCTTGATGACGTGTTTGCTATAAATTTTTAGTGAGAATCTCATGTTTTCAGTAACCCCTGTCTTCAATGCCATGACCAATCCGTAACCCACCCCACATCACTATAAAGGATTGACCACTATGGTTGTAGAGCAATTTGTGATCGAGTAAACCAGTAAATCCTAGACTTGTTTAAGAGAATATCATAAATAACTTGATCTATTGAATATCACAGCTCACTTGATTAAGCAAATATCATAAATAACTTGGAGCAAGCTGCCTTGCAACCAGGAGCTCATTGGGTCAAATCTTGGAAACAGCCTCTCCGTTTACAGGGGTAAGACTGTGTAGTGCATACATCTACCCTTCTCAGATCCCACTAGGTGAGAGCCTCATGCCCTAGGACACCCTTCATTGAGTATCACAATTCACTTGCTAATTAACATGTCTGTGAACATCAAAATACACGCACAGGAGCAAAGGATGGATAACACAGACAATTTGCAAACTGGATAAAAGAAGGTTTTTTCCTGCCTTAGAAGAGTTGTTCAAATACAACCTCTTAAAAGTGAAACTGTCACTGGCTCATTGCCCCCAACAAGCAAAAAAATTGCTATGAATATTTTGCTTTTGATCAAAGCAGCCAGAATGCACAACATCAAGGATAATAAGATATTCACCAAACATAAAAGCCAAAATATACAGAAGAACATGAAAGCGAGAGAGAATTCATAAGATAAAGCAGCCAGAATGCACATCATCAAGGATAAGATATCCACCAAACATAAAAGCCAAAATGTACAAAAGAACATGAAAAATAAAATAGAAGCAAAGCTTCCCTAGGTCAGAGTATTATGTGTGTTATCTGTCAGGAAGAAAGCCTCGAAGCTTTCCTTTAATTAGTTTAGCTAGATGAATATAATAGAAGTTGGCTTATTGTTGTAAGCTTACTGCGAGCTGGTATATAAACTGACTGCACTATCAGACTGTATGATGGAAGATCATTCTTAAAGAATAGAAAACAGAATTCATCTCTATCTCTCTCCCTCTCTTCTCTCTCCACATCATCTTCTCTAGAATTCCATTACCCGCGCACTCTGCATGAAAACTGCAATCCGTAACTTCCCCTTCAACTTTTCTGAGAACACTAGGGAATTCTCAAAATTTAACACAAGCACCATCAAAATCTATGAAACTGTCAATTTACTGTTTCTTGCACTTTCCTAGCTAATATTCAGGAAGATGCATCACAGTTTTATAGATGTACCCAACATCTGACTAGACAGTATTGATGCAGAAGACTGAAGTGACCAGACCCACAATTTATTTCATTTTTAAAATGGAAATGGTTCATAAAAGACATTAGAATACTAATATCAAAACAAATTTACACAAAAATACAGAAATTTTCTTTGAAACACACAGTTAACTTCTCCAAAAATGACACTAATAGTTTATTATAAGCTGCATCAGCACTAATGAATAGCAACTAACCTGCAGACCATACTGTTCAGCATGATATTTGTTATCCCCCTCAAGACGTTCAACTTCAACATACTTATCAAAGGAAGCATAAACATCACGACAACCTTTGACATCAAGCTGAAGGTCTAACATGCATATGTAAAACAAAATTAGAATTATACAACAAGGAAGAACTAACTTAAAATTGAATTCAAAATGCATAAGGAAGTACCATAAAATGACTCCTTTCTAGTTGATTTGTAGTCTACATTGATGCATTCTATGTAGTTCATATGATGCCCTTCAAATAACTTTTGTATGGTTCCCTCAACAACAGTTCCCTGAAGACAAATAACATAAAACAACCATTTGATATGGTCACTCATCAAGAAGAATCTTGAACAAATATACCAAAGCTCTTGTCAGTTGTCATACCTTCATTTTGTCTTCAAGTTTTTCACATAGAACACGATTTAGTTCTTGAACATCATGCTGCATGAAAGAATCATATGTATCCCATCCAAAAGACTTTGTGAGCTCCTTTGTCGCAACACTGGTATCACTATATTGCAGCTTGTAGAATAAACTTTGTAGAGCCAAAGGGATGCTTATAGAGGGCATATCATTCTCAGTTGTTGGCATATGGTACACAGCCTGAAATGTAATATCCAGGAACCAACTTCCCATTACTTTCCAACAGATAACTGAAATTCAGGCAAAACAAAATAAGACAAACAGTTCCAACCTTTCTAAAATAAGGAATATGGTACAAGGTTTGGAGTAGAGAATTCATATAACAGGTTGCTCCTTGATTCTTAAGCCCGACATAGCCAGTCTCCTTCTTTGAATCATAAGTCCAGTAATCAACAATCCTACGAACAAGAACCTCAGCTTCGACTATAAGAGTATCATTCAAAAGATACCCTCTACTAGGATCATACAATTCACCAAGAGGCATGAAGGACGTGAAACCCCAATCACTTTCACGTGCATTAAATTGGTGCTGTGTGTCTGCATAGTGTAAGTAAATTAAGTTACAATAAGGTCATAGATAAATACAAAAAATCAGTGCATTTTCACTTCCTCTTTTGATAACAATATAATTAAGACAAGTAACACTGACAAATTCATCTAGCAGAAATAGATTATAGAACTCATCAGCTCATTCTCCACCTAATTTATAAACAAGGTGCAAACCGTGGATCCAAAGGCTAGCCACAATATGAACTCTGTCACATGTCTATGAATGAATTTAAACAACTGGTAACCAAACCCTCCCCACCCACCCCCAAAAATGCCAATATCCTAAAGTGAATACAGAACCAAAGAGAAAGATGCAGAAAATTAACTAAGAAACCAAAAAATAAATTATAGAATGAGCAAAGATGTCACATGAATTATTATATAATGTATTGATAATGGACTAATGGATTTATTCATTAGAAATGAATCGTTATCATGCGAGGGAGCTATCAAATGCTCTTCTATCCACTAATTGCAACAAAAACCAAGCAAAATTCTTCACTTCTAATTCCAGCATGCTCTTTCTTATTTACATTTATGGCCAACCTATGTCATCTTAAGTGCAAAGATCAAACAGCAGGGACTACCTTTTCTCACAGAATACTTAGTATGGATTTGATTAACAACTGCCAAGCTAAACTGTGCATATCTACTCCAACCATAGGGCAAACTAGCTGAATCTGCAACATCCAAATACATGGACAGGTAGTCCACATTGTTTCCTTTTGGGAAAATAAGCACACGCCTGCCAAGTATAAAACGAAGTTTGGCAGAGGTAATCACTGAAATCAAGTATACATACCAGAGCATATTCAAGAAAATTGAACATCATTAACCAGTTTAGTAAATCTCAGAAAAATACCATTTATAGCCACCAACAACAAATATTTCTGAATAGAGCTTCTTCGTATTCAGCCTTGAAAAGTTGTCAATTCTCCATGTGAATCTAGATGATGGAGGATCCTCAACAGGCTGACTCTCCACAGTATTAGCAGCTTCAGGTTGTTGAGCCACAACTAACAATCATCAAAGGAACAAAAAGAACAAGGAACAATCACCTATCACATCCGGAACTAGCTGAAGACATAAATTACCAAAAAAGAAGAGATGTGCTATTCATAACTAAAACAGACCCTCCAACATCTTACGAGGAACATAAGTAAAAATGACGTTAGAGAATTAACCACACAATGAACAAGCGTGTCAAAATTTCACAACTTCCAAATGATTGGATGCAAATTATTTTCCGCTCTGTAACTTTAGCCAAAAGGCTTTTAAATGTAAAATCCAATCCAAATTCCAGAGCAAACACTCAGTAACAAACTTCCTACATCTAAAAAACGAAAACAAACACAAAACCTAAAATCCTCAAACCAAAAAAAGAAAATTCACTCAGCTCCCCACTCTCTCCCCAAAGCAATAATCCATAAACCACTTTCACGAACCCTCCAAAACAATTCAATTAAATCACACACTGAAAATACCACAGTTCCTTAAACCAAAAAATAAAAACAAAAACACGGATCAAGGAAGCACGAGAACTACCTTCCATAGGTTGGTGATTGTTCTCAGGCAAATCCGCGTGCGGCACGAGCACCTCCTCGTCCTCTTGCTGCTGCACAAAACAAAAACCGAAACCAAACACGTCACCCTAGTTCGGATCCACCGCCGAACCCCCAATCGAAAACGCAAAGCCCTAAAATCGAAACCCCGAACTGCACTAGAAATCACGAAATTGCGCAAAACGCTAACTCGCTCAGATCAAAACGACAAACAAAAACGAAACGAAACCCCCGCCAGTGGCACCACTCGGAAGTGGAGAAAATCGAATTGAATAGCGCGACACGACCTTGGGGGGAAAATCGCGCGAAGAGAAGCACGACGCGCGAGTTATTATTATCAAGAATAAATAAATAGAAGCGAAACGGTACGTGCAGAGAGAGTGTGTATGTGTGTGTGAAAGGTTAGGGAAAGAACGCATACATCAATGGGAGAGGGCATCATCACGGTCATGGTGAATTGGAACCTGCGAGGGTTATAGTTAGAGAGAGAAAGAAGAGAGAGTGGAGGGGAGAGAGAGAGAGAGAGAGAGTAGTGTGTGTTTGAGAAAACGAGATCACCAGAAGTGCTGGTTCCGGAGAAAAGAGAAGGAAAGAGGTCTTTGGTCTTTATTTGGGGTTTGGGCAAAACAGGGATTTCGCTTTTGCTACTGTGGACCTAGTTCTTAGAAACTCATGAATCATAAGGTAAAAGTGAAATTTACTTATAGTATGGGGTCATTCCTCCTTCGTCATACCTTTTTTACATAATCATTCTTTTCTTTTCTTTTTATTACATCTTTTTGAAAATAAGGAGGGCGTTTTAGTACATGTATTTTTTATTACATAATCATTAATTAGATATAAGTTTTGAATTAACGATATTAATCGAGTTAATGAGATATATTATGCTATATTAACTTGTTAAATAATTTCAAGATAAATGTATTGTTTTTAAAAAATAAATTGTTGTTGTAGAATTTTAATTAAATTTGTAAAATTAGTTCTTATTATGTGTTTGTTTTAACGTAAATATAAAAGAAACCGAATGTAAATATAAAGGAATAAATTTGAAAGAAGAAAGATAGGATAGGGTGGAAATATTATATTTTTACTATTTTGAGAAAAAAAAATGTGGCATAGAAAAATAGCAAATATTAAATTTCCATATACTCCCTAAAGTGGTTGTTATGTTTATTTTTTATTTTTTGAAATTAAATTAATTTTATAACATAAGAAATAATAAATAATTTTATGTTAAAAATAATATAATAAAAAATATACTTTGAGCTTAATTTATATTTTTAAGTAGTCAAAGGAAATATTTTATATAACTTGTTTATTTCTACCTGTTTTTCCACTTATCTAAATAAATAAAGAGAAAATTTTATATTTTCCTTCTGATTTGTATTCATTCAAATAATATATTTTTTATCCTATTTTTTATTTTATTATTCATTTTCTTTCTACTTCACTTAAAATCATATCATTAGATTATGAAAGGTTTAAGAGGGATTTATCGTAATATTAAATTTTTTTTCTTATTATAAAATAATATATATCTTCTCATCAATCTTTCTTTCATATTTTTTTTAAAGTTAATCTTTTGAATAATAACTATTAGATTTATATAAAAATATTTTTCTTTTAAGACACCATAACATGAATAATTTATTAGATGTACAACTCAAGTCGAATAATATTATATACAACAAAATTTTTTCTTTAAATATTTGATGTAATTGTATATCAAAATTTTACTTCAAGATTATTAATTAGGTTAGAATAATTTCACATTAGTAAATCCACAAACTAAGTAGTACCTATTTCAGAATATAAAAATCCCTCTGAATACTTTTATTTCATTTCTAAAAACCAACCTCCTTAAAATTTTTCTTAACATCTTTAGGGTATTGTAAAGAAAATAGGGAAAGAAAGATTAAATATATTTAATACTTTTCATTTAGTTAGAACAAGAATTAGTAAAATAATATTATAATTAAAATTATTTTTTTATATAAGTCAAAAAAAACTTACAAAAACATATCATTAAATATAGAAAATAAAAAGTCTGATTTTTTCAATTATGCGCAACCATGCATTCAACCGCTTAATAAGATACATTTTACATTTAACTTACTAAATAGCTGAAAGATAAATATCTCTTTCCAACTAAAGTATAAGCAAAAAAAAAATCAATTTACACTAATTATTAAAATTAATTAATACCATTTAATTTTACTTATGTCATTTAAAAATAAATTATTTCTAAATTGTCTTTTATTATAAAAATTGATATTAATAATAAAAATAAATTATTAAAAACACAATCTCAATTAAATGAAAAGTACTCTGAAAATAAATTTATTAAATAACATAAAATTAGTTAAAATTTACTTATATTTTAATTTGTCGCATAAAACTTTTTGTGTTTACATTATAGTCCGAAGGGAGTATATCATTGATTACAAAAGTTATTATTTTATGATGTTATTTTTAGTTTAGGGTTATGTTGGATGGACTTCTTGAAACATGGAATGTCATTTCATTAGAGAAAATGTTTTCTATTCTTAATTACAAAAAATGTCACCTTTTTTCATTTGATTTTCTATTTTAAAAAATAGTGAAAACAATAAATATAGGAACTCGAACAAAGCTTGCTCAAAGGACCCATATCCCTTACTTAGTATAGATCGGTTGGTGGACGGAGTTTTAGGCTCCATGCTCCTGAGTTTCATGGATGCGTACTCAAGATATAACTAGATTAAAATGCACCCCCAAGATGAGACCAAGACCGCCTTCATAACGGACGCAGGGGCTTACTGCTATAAGGTGATGTCCTTAGGACTTAAAAATGTGAGGGCAACATACCAGCGTTTAATGGACCGGATTTTCGAAGGTTTGATAGGAGGTGACGTGGAAGTGTATGTGGATGATATAATGGTGAAGTCCGTAACAACAACAGACCAGTAAGGCCCTGGGAAGAGTGTTCCAAGTACCGAGGAAACACCAACTCAAGTTGAATCCCGAAAAATGCTCTTTCGGGGTCTAGGCTGGAAACTTTTTGGGGTTCATGCTGACCGAGAGAGGGATAGAGGCTAATCCAGAGAAATATCAGACCATCATCAATATGAGGAGTCCATAGACAATCAAGGAGGTGCAGCAACTGAACGGGAGGATCACAGCACTTTCACGTTTCCTATCCTGGTCAACAAAGACAACCGTCCCCATATTCAACACTCTCAAAAAAGGAGACTCGTTTACCTGGACAACGGAGAGCGAAGAAGCATTTTTAAGACTAAAGGCACTGCTAGCCACCCCACGATATTGACAAAACCGACACCCGAAATCCCTCTATTAATATACATCTCGGTCGCAGAGGAAGCAGTAAGCGTGGCGATGGTACAGGAGAGAGAACGAAAACAGCACCATGTATACTTCATAAGTAAAGTCCTCCAAGACGCAAAAATAAGGTACCAGAGGATAGAGAAGGCAGCCCTTACCCTAGTGATCACATCTCAAAGATTGTGCCCTTACTTCAAAAGGCACTCGATAATTATAAGGACGGACCTGCCAATCAAGCCGATACTCAGGAAGCCAAACCTGGTCAGGCAGATGGTAACATGGAGCGTTCAACTCTTTGAGTTCGGTACATCATACGAGAGCAAGGGCCACGTAAAGGCCCAAGCACTGGCCGACTTCATCAGAAAGATGACAGCATAAAGTCCAAAAATAGAGGCGAAAAGCAAATGGCTCTTGTTGGTGGATGGAGCATCCAACCAGACAGGAAGTGGGGCCAGAGTAATATTGGAAGGACCAAATGGAGTGTTGATCAAGCAATCACTCCATTTTGAATTCAAGGCCAGCAACAACCAAGCCGAGTATGAGGCACTATTGGCCGAGATAAGACTAACCAAGGAACTAGAGGCAAAAACCTTGACCGCCAAAAGCGACTCGAAACTAATAACAGGGCAAGTAAGCAGGGAGTACTAGGCCAGGGACCCCAGCTGATGAATTACCTAGACAAAGCAACCTAGATGGCGGCGACCTTCGAGAAATTCACCCTCCATCACATGCCTAGGGAGTAGAACGAGAGAGTTGATCTGTTGTCAAAGCTCACCACTTCCCAGAAAAGAGGTGTGCGAGGGTCGGTCATCCATGAGAGTATAGGCCGACTGACTATAGAGGAGCCCGATGTCGGTTGCACAGAGGAGCAGACAACATGGATGAGTCCCTTAATAGCGTACCCAAGTGACGAGATATTGCCGAAAGACCCAGCTGTGGCTGAAAAGCTAATCAAAGATGCAACTAGGTACATTATCATTGAAGGAGAACTCTACAGGAGATGTTTCTCCTTCACACTACTAAGGTACATTGAGGGTGAGGAGGCACGTTATGTGATCAAAGAGGTTCATGAGGGGTTATGCGGCTCTCACATAGGAGGTCGAGCGTTGGCCAGTAAGATCTCCAGGACCAGCTATTACTGCCCGACATTGAAGGACGACGCCTGAATTACCGTGAAGAGATGTGACAAGTGCCAAAGATTCGTGGAAGTGAGCAATGCACCCTCGGAGCAGCTACACTCCATCACCTCCCCATGGTCGTTCCACAAGTTGGGGGTGGACATTCTGGGACCTTTTCCACCAGCTCAAAGGCAAGTGAAGTATCTGATTGTTGTAGTAGACTACTTCACCAAGTGGATTGAGGCCAAGCCAGTCGCCACGATATCAGTAGAGAGAATCAAGCGCTTTTACTGGAAGAAGATCATATGTCGTTTCGGCCTACCGGCCGAAATAGTGTCGAATAACGAGACACAATTCACATCCCGGTCGACCATGAACTTTTGCACCCAGTTAAAGATAAATCAACGATTCACGTCCAAAAATATCCCCTCCAGGCATGAAGAAAAGACCTACAATTGATGACCAAAAAGGTCCCCTCTAAGCAGGCATGAAGAAAAACACCTACGAAGGACAACCAAAAAGGTCCCCTTCAGGCATGAAGACAAAGACCTGCAAAAGACAGCCAAAAGGATCCTCTCCATGCACAAAGACATAGACCTGCGAAGGACGGCCAAAAAGTCACTTCTAGGCATGAAGAAAAAGACCTGTGAAGGATGGCCAAAAAGGTCCCCTCCAAGCACGAAGAAAAAGACCTGTGAACTCGGCCAAATAGGTCTCGTCCAGGCGAGAAAAGAAAAAGACCTGTGAACTCGGCTGAATAGGTCTCGTCTAGGCGAGAAAAGAAAAATATCTGTGAACTCGGCCAATAGGTCCCGTCCAAGCAAGAAAAGAAAAGATAGGTGAACTCGGCCAAAAGGTCCTGTCCAAGTGAGAAAGAAAAAACATGTGAAGTCGGCTAAAGGGTCCCCCCAAGTGCGGGAAGAAAAACTTGACATGTTGACAACTACACCCCTCAAGGGATATCGGGGTATCGCCAATACACCCTAGAGGCTGAGGGCCAATCTTCAAAAAGTCTCAAGTCCCGACAAGACGTCGTAGAGACACACACCAAGCCCATATGAGACTCAGCCACACACACACAAAAAAAAGAAAAAAAAAAGACAGTCTAAAGAAAGAGGTCGAAAGCCAACTTTCAGAAGACACTGAGTCCAATTAAAACATTCTAAAGGAAGAGGCCAGAAGCCAACCTTTAGAAGACACTAAGTCCAATTAAGACAGTCCAAAGGAAGAGGCCGAGAGCCAATTTTCAAAAGACACCAAATCTAAGATTAGAAAAACTGAAGAAAAAGGCTGAGAGCCAATTTTCAAAAGACGCCAAGTCTAATTGGAAAAACTGAAGGAAAAGGCCAGGAGCCAACTTCCAAAAAATGCCAAAAGAAGGCCGGAAGCCAAAGTTACAAAATATTCAAACACAAGAACTCGGTTGAAACACAAAGATAAACAAGAAAAGTAAACTACATTCAAGATCAAAAATAAATCCAAGAGACGGCAAAATATCCATTGAAGGAAAAACTAAAGCGCACAATTACTGTTCAAAAGACCCTAATATCTAAAATCACAATATCCTTGCAAAAACAAAATTACAAAAATGAAATCAATCAAGCCACAGGCTTAGGAGGAGGCTCCACCATCATGTCAACCAATTGCCTGTCAACTACCTCCTTGAAAGGGCCGACAGCAGAGGTATCCACACTAGGATGAAAAAAAGCCACCTCCTCTAAGGTGTAGGCAAACCCTCCCTCAAATTGATTCGTAATGGCCAATTCACGCTCGATCAGGAGGGCATCTTTTTCCTTCAACGATTGGTCTCGGCTTCAGGCCTCGGTCGTCAACCAAGACACCTTGGCCAACAACTGAGACACCTCCTCCTCGGCCGACGCCTTGGCTGACATCAGGCCATCCTTCTCCTTCAAGAGAAACTCAATCTGCACACGATAATTGTGGGAGCTCTCTAAATCCACTTGAGCCAGCTGTAGCTCCTTAGTCTGCACCACAGTGCGGTTAAAATCAGCTTGGAGATTGGCGGTGGCTTCCCAGTAGCTGCCAATCTTAGCCTGGACTTCAATATATTCAACGCCTAGCTTCTCCAAGGCATCCTCAGCTTTCTGATGTTTGGCGGCAAGAGCATCCCGGTGAGCCGCCAAGTTCCCAAACTCCTTCTCCATGGTTCGCGCGAATACCATTGTATAACCTTTAAACCTTTGGAGGAGCTTAAGGGATTTGGGCAATCCCAATTCTTTCGCCGTCTCCCGATCGCCAGGGGAGTCCATCTTCTCATCAATAATATGCTAAGCGGATAGCTGGGGCTGAAAATGAAGGGGCTCGAGGACCGATGCGCCAGAACCCCTGCCCAGACATTAGCAGCCTCCTCACGGTCGACACCTTCGAGTTGAGAATTGCCCAAGTCCACATCCATCCTGGTCGTTAATGCCCTCTTGGAAGGGCGCTCTTGACTCTACAATAGGCTTGCCTCAGCAACCCGCTTGGCGGAATCAACTTCAGCAGGAGACTCTTCAGCCGAGTCCAACTCGACCACAGGTGGCACCAAAGTCTCCTCTTTGGTCGGTCGGGTGGCCGACAAAGGAAAGGCATCAGCAATGGCAAGAGTTGAGGCCCAACGTGCCTTCATGGTCGTGATATCCTTGGCAGAATAACCTAAAAAGGAAAGCACATAATTAAAAAAAATTACCCTTACTGCTGATAAGTTTTAAGCAGGAAAGCGTGGACAGTTGAGTGAGTTCCTTTATGAACTCATACTCCTAGTCTTCTAAATCATTCCGGCCGACCGAGACTGAGACGGCCGACTGGTCAGACCAATAGAGCGGGAAGAAAGATTCACCAGATTGATCGAAAAGGACACTCGCTCTGGTGTCCCCCTCGGCAACCCGAAAGAAATCCTCCTTGAAATGCTTATAGCTATCACAGAACGACCGCATCAGCTTCCAACAAGGATGACTACTCAGGGAAGTCCAGCCCACTTTCTCTGTTCGCCAAACTGAGAAAAACTAGAAGAAAACACTCAGCGAGGGCTCCCGACCTAGATCCTCACTCAACAACTCAAACGCCCAAACGAACGCCCAACTGTTGGGATGAAGCTGGGTATGAGCGATATTCAAGGCGCACAAGACGGCCTGCTCGAAGGGTGTGAAAGGAAGAGTGACGCCCAGTTTCGAGAATAGCGTCTCGTAGAAATAAAAATAATGCTCCTCCCCTCGGGCGCCCCCTTGCACACGCTCTCCCTTGACTGACACGGAAGCGCCTTCACAGACTAAGGCCCTTAACGACAAATAGTGTCGGCCATCCCCACCAGCTTTCCAAGGTCGGTAAAGGAAGAGTGGGCCAATACAACTCCCCGATCGATCCATGAGGGCAACCCTTGAGTAGGTTCTTGGTCGGGCTCATGAAAAATAACCATGAAAGGAAACTCATTTTCTGCTGATTGAGTAGTAGAAGGTCGAGTTTCACTACCCTAAGCAGAGGAGCCGCTGGGGTTGGAAGAACCAGTTGACCCACTAGAATGGCTACCTGCAAAACCAACGCAAGGGTCAAACAAGAGACCCAAGCCAAGATAGAAAAACCCCCTAAGCCACACGAAAAAGGAAAAAGAAAGAACAACAAAAAAGCAATATGCAAAATAGAAAACTTGAAAAGGTGAAGGGAACAAGGAATTACCTCCTCGCTTGGTCATTGAAGATATGAACAGACGTTGTAGAAGTGAAGAGTTTTTGAGATAATGCGCGAACCACTAAAGAATGGCAAGAAGTCGAGAGCGGGCAAGGAAGGATGATTTTCTCCGAAGCTTGCAGAGGAAGTTGCGAGAAGAAATAAGGGTTTTTCGAAGGGGATACAAAAGCCAAGATAAAACCAAGTTTGAAAAGGAGCCACGGGAAGAAGCCAACAAAACGACACCATAAAAGCGCATTCAATGTTAAAACACCAATGATTATGCAGTTAATGATTAAACGCGATAACCTAGTAGGCGCGTTGATGAAGAGCGAAGAGACAGCAACGTTACCGGCCACCCGCCTGAGACACACGGACGACCGACTCAAGAGCAAAGCAAGCTCTCGGCCTACGACCGAAAGCTTGGGGGCCGTGTACTGGCTGACCGTCTTGGCCCAGGTCCACTAAGCTAACTCCCTGATCCAACAAGGCCTAATCAGAGGAAGAGAGAGGCCCAAGAGCGTTGCTGAAGACCTACCATGTAGGTAGTTACAAGTTAGTTATAAAGTAGTTAGGATTGTCTAGCAAGCCACCTATGAGCTTACCCCAACTCTGTATAAGTATCCAATAATACCTATGTAGGGGGGTTGGATTTTGATTACTATGACATAGACACTACCTGTATTCTCATACGAGAACATATATAATATATTTAAAATGGTAGGAGACCCAAAATTTTTTGCTATTGGATTATTTTTTAATTGAACAATTATAATATATTATTATTTGTTTAAAAAACTCATATTAATTAGATGTCAAAAATATTATAGTATATATTAAGTCAAATTGAGTGATTATTACTATTATATTTAATAAGATTATTATTATTATTATAAAATAATAATATTATTGTAACTTGTTGGTGTTGAAACTCTTGTGTGAGCTTACTATGATGGGTAAATAAGTTCATATTATTTTAACACAAGAAGATGTCTTTATTTCTTTTCACTCTCTATTATGTACTTGTCTCAATGAGACTTTAAATTAAATAAAAGCAGTGTGAAATAAGAATAGTTTTTCACCTCACAAAACCAACATTGAAATGGACCATATGTCGTCTGCATATCTAGGTAATTCCAATAATTATTTGCATTATACATGTTACAATTTAGGGATTATATTGCTAGAGGAGAGATCCAACACAACATAAGAGCTTCCTTATATAAGTTAATTTTAGCATTTGCAACTTAAACAAACTCATCAAATCACAAACACCATGTATATATAGTAAGTTTGTTGACTTTTACATAATTATCATTAAAGTTGTATCAATGGTAATTTCTGATTGAATGACAACGTAAAATTATTTTACTTTATTGAGCATTATAGTCCATTTGTTTACCAAAATAGGATATGATAACAATTTATTGTAGTATGTTGTTTGTTGTGTCAATATGATATGATAAATTCCAAATGATAGATGATATTACCTTATATTAAATTATATATTAATAATAATCAACTAGTTATCTTTTCAATATTCTTCCTAAATGTATTTATAGATAAGGGTGGCAAAGTAGGTCTAACGCAAAGGGTCAACATGCTAGCTCGCAAGTTCATTCTATGAGTGAGTTATATAGTTGAATTTGCTAACATACACGAGTCAACCCACGAATTATATATTTTTTTGTATAAAATACAATATATAGGTGTATATGTTGTTACAAGATGACATCAAAAGGATATGAATTCCATAAAGAATCTTTTGAGTTCCTATGACTTTTAATCATTTTTATAGTTCATAAACACATTTATAATTTAAGAATACAAGTATATGTATACATATATGTATACATATATTACTTTCAGTTCACGATTTTAATTTAAAGGTGTTATCATTCATAAAGAATTATTTATATCTAGTTATTTTTATAATTTTTGAATAAAAAATATAACTCATATTATAATTATTTTTATACAAATAAAATTATAAATAATAATAAATTTATATTTTGGTTTTCAATTATGGTATAATAACACTAGAAATTGCTTTCCTATTTATAACAATAAATTTATTAGTATAAAAAATTATTTAATATAACTTAATTAGTACTAGATAAAAAAAATTCAAACTTAATTGACATTTTTTTTAAATGTTTGTGCATTGAAAGCGGGTCAACCGGCCAACCTGTTGCTCATTACTAAGTTGAAAAGATTGAAAAATACAATTTTTTTTGGTCAATCCACCCCGTGAAGGGACGGGACAGGTTAACCCGTTTATTTTATTTATCATACTAAAATAAATACACTAATAAAAATAAAACAATTTTAATTTTAGTTCAATGGTACGATTTTAGTCCATCAAATACTAATTGTGCCAATTAAGTATGTAACTAGGCAATTTTGGTTCCTCAAGTTCTAATTCTGCCAATTGGGTTTCTTAGGTATAGTAACGAAGCAATTTTGATCCCTTATCAACCTATCATTAAATAAATTAAAATCATACAATTACAACACTTATGACTTAATTTGTACAATTAGAACTTGAAGGACCAAAATGACTCCATTAAAATATTTAAGGAACCCAATTTACACAATAAGAAATTTGGGGATCAAAATCACACAACTGTATAATACAAGAGATCAAAAATTAAGCTTGTGAATAATTATCATAGAAATAATTAGTCTTAAATTTTGAGAAAAAAAATGTTAGTCCATCTCGAAAAGTCTGGAGCTTGCATAAGATCAAACTTCAACTTTAATTTGAAAATTCTTATTTAATTTGAAGCTTTTAATCTAGCCTGCTATAACTCGCAATACTCATCTATAATAACAACTTTATTCTCATAGAAAAAAAAAACACTAATTTAATAAAGAAAAAATAAATTTTTACATACATAAATAAATAAAAATTAATATATATCTAATATTTTTTATAAATAAAATTTACAAATAATATATAATAAAAGAAATAAAATAAATAAATAAAATAATTTTAGATAATTATATATAAACATATCGACGTGATAAACATTTCATTGATATTTATCATTTCTCTGGTCTTACCACTAGCTATTTATGTATAATTTTTTAATATTTTTATAAATTTTAAGGTGCTATAAAATTGTTTTTAATAGTAATTAAATACGCTTAAACAAAATTAGGAGTGATCATGCCTGTCCATTTCACTCCTGCCTCTGTCTCGGCCGTTACATAAGTTTAAAATTAATAAAATATATATTAATTAAAAACGGTTACAGTTAAATTAAAAGCATTCTTAAATTATTCAAATATAATCATTCAACATTAATAATATAATCATTTATCATTATTATTATTAAATATAATCTTTTAATTCTTAAAATTGATATATATATATGTAATATGGGAGTATAGAATGGGGTGCCACAATAACATCCATAGTTCCCTCATCCTATTATCTGGTATTTATCCTACTTATTACATATATGTTATTAGGTTAAATTATTAATTTGATTATTTATTTATTTATTAGTTTAATTTGATCACTCTATTTTTTAAATTATTACACGGTTGCCTTTCATGTTCAATGAACAATAACGTTGTTAGAGATATAAATAGTAGGGGATTTTAACGGTTACTATAGTAAAATATTATAATTTAAATAAAAATTATAACTTTAATATTTTAATAATTTTTATTTATATAAAATTTTTGAAATTATATAAAATTTATTTATTAAATTTTATAAAATTTCATTTTATTTAAATTTATGAAAATATAGTAATATAAAAATTTTAAATTATATAAAATTTATCATGTGATTTTTATTTTTATTTTAAATTTTATAAAACTGATTATATTATGTTATAAATATTGTTTAAAAATAGTTAGTTTTGTTTTTAAATATTTTACTATATTTAATAGCACAATATAATAATATAAAATTAAGTATTAATATTTTATATTAATTTAAATTATAATTAAAATTATAATCATTTTATACTATTATATTATTGAATAGATTGAAATATTTTATAATATATTATTTTATATTTAATGTAATTTTAATAGTAATATTTAAAATTTTTAATGAAATAAATATAACTTTATAAATATTATATAAGTAATAAATATTGAAATATTGTAATTATTAAAATTAATAAAATATAATAATAATAATTTAAAATTATTATATAAGTAAAATTACTATATTATTATATTTGTTAACATTTAATAAAATAAAATACATTATAATTTTTAATTATTGTATAATTAAACATTATTAAATTATATTTTATTATATTATTATAGTTTTAAAATTTAAAAAGTTAAAAATTATTATAATAATAGTTAAATATGGTCTTTATTCGCATATCAAAACTGTCTAGTATTTATAATTTTAATATATTATTGCTTATTGAACGAGAAATATATTAGTATATTAATTTTGAAAAATAAAAATAAATTAAATTTCTTTAAGAATAAAATATTGTATTAAACCATATAAATAAATAACCAAAAAGTAAAATTTAACCTAATTTTCACAAGTAACTTACCCATGATAATAGAAACAAGAGAAAAAGAAAATAAAAATCAGAATTGTAGTTTGATTGTGTAGAAATAAAAAAAAAATAAAAGTATGTGATTCAATTTAGTAATTATATATAAAAGAAAAGTAAACAATTTTTTAATTCATTCTTTTATATATATATATATATATATATATATATATAATTGTATATTTAATATATTTCTATATATAAATAATTTTTAATTATATATGACTATGCATAAATATTTTTTATTTATAGATATTTAATATATACATATATATATATATATATATATATATATATATTATACAATATATATATAAATTTTATCTATAATAATAAAATAATAAATAGATTATTTTATTTAATATTGTAATTTTCTTCTCTTATATTTTTTCCTGTGAAATAACTTAAATTTTATTCTATTTCTTATTTATTCCTCTTTTCACTGTTTCTTTTACTTCCCTTTATTTCTCTTCTTGTTAAAAAAAATTATATGAGATCTTAATCTTTAATTAATTTTATTATTTAATATAAAAAAACATAAATCAACTATGTAAGTTAACCAGTAAGAAGTGTTGAGTGTTATAAATTTCAAATACTGTGTTTGATTTTGAAGAGTAAAAGAAACTGAGAGTTTAGAATCGGATAATCCAATTTTTTCGATTAACAAGTATAAGTTTGACAATTTCCTCCCGACCCGAACGGAACATATAAAAAACTGAAAATAAAAGAGTTAGTGAGTGATTGATTCTTAAAAAAAAATCACAGTATTTTATGTGTTTAAACAGCAAAACCATTGGGGGCCGATCCTAATAAAGAAGCTGGTGCTTCTACAGGTGCCAATCCTTAACCAAAAAGTAGGATAAGTTTTATATTAAAAAATTAGGATTAAATATGTTTAATATGAATCGTATTTATTTTTTCCCCTCAAAATTAAAATTATTTTTTACTCTTTATATTTGAAAAATAGTTGGTTTTAGTCTCTCGCCTTGCATAAAAAATAGAATACAACTATTATTTGTCTCGTGTATAAAAAATCAAATAACATTATTAACCTTAAAGTTGAAGAACCACAAAACATAACAAAATGAAGTTGAATTGTACGTGTGATTTTTATAAAATATTTTGAAAATATAAGGATATATATAAGTGTTCATATTATACCCACTTACAAACTAAGTATTCTTAAAACTTTTTATATTATACCCACTTGTAATATATCTTATTACAAGTAACATCAAGTATTATTAGCTATCATGGAAAACAAAAATATCTTTTACAAAGATAATTCACAAGTAAGCATGTGGTCGTTACAAACAAAGACTTTAAATTTGCGGGTTGCTACAAATAAACCTATCAAAGAAAGAAAAGTAGTAGCTTCCAGATTGACATCATGGGATATGCATATCATATTTATTCTCAATATGTAGGCGAACAATTCAAGATGGAGCATGTTTGGCGTTTGTTGAAAGATGAACCTAAATGGTCAAATTCATTAGCTAATAGAGCTAGTAAGAGAACCAAGATTTCTACTTTTGGAGCATACTCATTCCCTTCTAACATGGACACACCATCAAGTTATGACTTCACCTACCGTGGTTCGTCTAATGGGGACAAAAGCAGCATAAGGGAAGGGAAAACCAAAGCTTCTGGTTATGTTGATCTAACTATAATGAAATGAGACACAAGTAAAAAAATTACAGCCATAGAAGATTTGACACGTGTCAAACATGAACAAATAAGTTGAAGGAAAAAACGTTGAATATTAAAGAGAAAAGTTTGAATTTCAAATCCTTCTTAAGGATACATCTAGTATGTTAGTTACACAACTATGAGATCATGAAATATTGTGTAACAAAATTAGAGAAAAATATGGACTTATGTAATGATGTTATTCAAAGTAGCCATTAGTTTATGTAACGAATGTTAGTCAAATTAGCCATGAATTTATGTAATAATGTTGGCTATATCTAAAATTTTAAAAAATTTATTTTATTGTATAAATTAATTTTTTAGCCAAACTAGTTGTTAGTCAAACTAGCCATTATTCAAACTACTCAATGATAAAACTAGTCGTGTTGTCTTTCTTTATACATTCTTCACATGTAAGAAGATTTCCACACCTCTCAATTTTGAAAACAAGTTTCATCTTCTTTTCAAATTCTCTTTAAACTTTAACTCTAATGCATTCCTTCAAATGGCTCTAGCAATTCATACCATACCATGAAGAAGAGGTTGAGTGGAAAAGTCAATTTTGTTGTAATGATCATGACAAGTCAACAATCATGCTCGAAAGAGTGACATCACAATACTTATGAATTTGACATGTTTTTTTTGTTGGGACTACAAATTCAAACAACAATATCAACATGGTAATTATTTTTGTTTGTTTCATTCTATATTTTTTAAATAAAAGTATATGTATACAAGTCCAATATTCATGTAAGATAGAAAATTATATTGTAAGTAGAGTAGGAAATGATTTACTTACCAGTATTTTTTTTTTCAGTGATGTTTTTCAGAAACACTATGTTTGGATTTACATGGATCTCACTTTTTGGTTTTTCTCTTTTTTTTTTAAGATAATATTAGATTGGATTTTCCCTTGTCATATTTGATCACTTTTCTTGTCACGTTGTCTCACAAGACTTTCGTTCTTGTGAGGGTTGTAATAATCTTTTTGTTGTTATTAGTTTTTAATTTTACATATTTTGAGTTCAAGCACCAAGAGGAATGATTTCTTTTGCTCTACTACAGGAAAGATTTTAATATTAATTTTCTACGTAAAGTGGTGCAGCTAGTGAGCCATTAAACACTTAAAAAAAAGTGTCTGAAAGTAAATCTAAACCTAATGTGTCTGAGTTTTCAGGTCGTAGCACTGACATTTCCTCTATATCCTCGTATCACTTTCATGAAGGAAAATCAAAGAAAAGAAAGAAAATTAAGGAATGATGTTTCCTTTGCTCCCATTGGCCTATTAATAGTTTAATACTTAAAAGGTTACATTTTCCTTGGTCTTAAAATATGTTGGGAAAGACTAGTGCTTGACTTCTGTGTTACAAAAGGGTGATAATTTTACACGTTTGCAATTTTTGTCAAATTTTCATTTGCTTTTAGTTGGACAATGTTCATTGATGTTAGGACCTTTTTTTTCCTCTTATATTTCTTGCCCCTCTTCGGCGTACTGAAGGAAGATATTAATTTTGTTGTGGGGTTTGTGTTTTTTGAATCCAAATAATGTTTTTGAAATTGAAACCATGCTGGCGCCGCATCGGGGCCTTTTTATTTATCATTACATGTTTCTAAAATTTAGGTTAAATAACATATTTCAAAAAAATTTTTAAAAAATGCCTTTCAACTTACTTAGTCTTATAAACATTTACTTGAAATTAATATAATTTTTGGAAGATTTATCATACAAGTCTTACAAATTTTTAAAAATGCTATTTTTATGTCATTGTAATACTTGGAAGACTTAATTAATATAATAAAAGTTTGAAAGATATACTTCAGCTTAAAAGAGGTAAAAGTGATCAACTCTATATAACTTGTATTTTTTTTAAAACATATTTACCTGTTCTTATATTATGATAGCAAAAAATATGAATAAAAAATAAAAAATCTAAAATTTAGAAAAAAAATTATATTCTTAATAAAAATAGGGATTAATAATGTATACTATAAATTTAGAATAATGTATATTAATAATATAATAATAACGAATTAGTTAGGATTAAAATAAATAAATTAATAATACTATTATTTTTTATAGAATAATAAAATAGTTATAAAAAATCATTTAATGTTAACAATAATAAAATTGTTTGTTTTTAATATTAACTTATATGTTTTAACATTGTACAACAAAAAGATATATTTTATAATATTTTTATCTATATAAATTAAAATTTTAATATATATTTAATTCTTTAAATATATTTTTTATCTCTTAAATTTATTTTTTTAATTTAAAAATAGTCTATTTTAGTCTTTAACACTAATGCGTTATATATTTAGATAACAGTGACTAATAATAACAGGCTAAAAAATGCAACTTGCAGCTAATTTTGACCCTATAAAATTTAGATTTATAATATAATTTTAAAAAGAGAATATCAAAGTTATTACAAGAAAAGATTTATAATATGATTTGTGAAGGTTTTAAAATATAATTAAATTAAAAATCTCTCTGCTTGTACATACATATATCGGAAACTTTTGCTCTCATAATGAATCAAAATTGACGATTTTATCAAAAAATAAATAGAACATGGTACCGAACGAATTAAATAGGAGCTGGAGAAAAAGATATTTAGCCTTTTGCGTGGTGCTTTAAATGCAAATCATCAAAATTTAGACATATATCTCTTCGTACACAAATTAAAAGCATTTGCTAGTGTATGACATTACTGCACCAGAAATTAAGGAGTGGTTCATAGCAGAATTGAATACTGCAACTAAGCTTAGGTCACCTTGTTTGTTAGTTTGGGAAAATTCGGCTTTTTTTTTTGTCTCGTGTACCTTTCGTCTTGTCGAGGGGGAGGAGGGATAGATCGGAATGCATTAACCTCACATAGTCGGATTATCTAATGCTACTCTAATTTCTTTGTAAGTTTTTTAATTTTGGTAACTCGGCCTGTTTTGTCTCTAATATTACATTCTTTATCTTTTGTTAGGTTTGTTTGTGGATTGTATTGTTTAATGATTATGTAGTTTTGTGTGATACCACCTAATCTCTGACTGTGTCACTTGACTATTACGGCACGTCGATTGTCCCTTCTTATTCCTATGACTTATGTACGACATCTTCTAATCCCTGGTTATGTATTCGTGATTCTTACTGATTATGAGTCTTTATGGACGATGTTGTCAGGTGTTTTTGTCAAGTTAAAATCGTCCGTCTTAGTTGATTGTTTGGTATCTAACTGTCTAGTTAGTTCACAACCTCACACGAGTAAAGAAAAGACAAAGACATTTTAAAGTATTAGGTCAAGAAATTGATCACTTAGACTGATTATTTGGTATTCGATCATCTGGTCGGTCCATAATGCATAAAGATAAAAATATTTTTTTATTTTATTTATTTAATCGTCTCAGTTTTAAATAGTCACACATTATACTTTAAAATCACAAAATTAATTTTGAGAATAAAAAAGTAATATACATGTACTTTATATACTACAAATATTTATTATAAATTTTATAAAATAATTTTAAACATTTTTCCTATCGCAAATAATCATATATAATAAACTTGTTAATTTTTATGACAACTACCTTAAATCTTAAAGTTATATTAATAATAATTTATAATTGGATGACAATGTAAAATTGTTTTACACTAGTATATAATTATTAAACTCATAATATATTTTATATATTCTAAAATATTTATTTATTATAAATTTTAGTTATGTAAAAAATATTTATCTTGTGTATTATAAATTTTAACTATTTTATAATATTGTGATATATTAATATTTTATAATTAATTTTTACTATTATACAATCATTATAATACTAATTTTAATTTTAATTTAACTATATATGATATAGTATTTTATAGGAATACTAATAAAATACTTATTTTGTTTGCGGTATGGAGTTTCAATTTTTTTCCCATTAAATAAAGGGCATTAGAATTTGTAAATAAAAGAGAAGGTATATTTATATATGTAGGCCCTTAAAATATTAAATTTATTCTATAAATAAATTATAAATAATGGATATTGTGAAGAGAAACCCTGGATCAAACTGTATTAGTTTATTTTTAAATTATATAGGATCAAAAACCATATTTATATGTCTAGCGCTTAAACCAAAAAATATAAGCCCATTTGAACTCATCAACTTCACAGGCTTAATTGAAGCAATGTATGAAAATATATCAATTTCCCAATTTGCAAATAAGCACACTAAGAGAATCCAAAACAAACACTAAATTTACATGTGACAAACAAAAATAAGAAGAAAAATTGATAATATTTTTAGTATTTTGACATTTTGATTTTGATTTTTGTCATGCATGAATATTGAAAATAAAAAATAAATACCTTCCTAAAAATTACTCCAATTGATAACGATCATACTCATTTTAAAATGATTTGAGTTTATACTTTTGAAATGAGATCATCTCAAAAGATATATATTGATTCAATAATCTCCTTTAATTGTTAATATACTTTATGTAGGAACTCTTCCGAGTTTCAAAAAACCATCATCCCATAATAATATGATATATTTCAGAGGCACCAAACAAATCACAAACCTTTTTTTTGCTAAACAAATTTTATAATTTTTCAAGAATAAAAACCTAAATATTAGTAATTTGTTGATTTATAACTCCAATGTTTTATGTTATAACTATAACTCACATAAATTATTGATGAATAAATAACTATACACTAAACATGTAAAAAGTTTTTATAATATCATTTAATAGCAATTGTCATGTATTGCAAATTTATTAGTTTTTAACTCCAAAAAAATTTCAACAACCCATTAAACCATTACCCAAAACACAAAATCAACAATCTATAGTAAGAAAAACCTAACATCAAATAACCCTGTCAATCAAAATCCTAAGCACCAAAACACCACCATAATCATCTTGGATCCACCCACCCCAACCCCATATTGTTTTCTTGCTCTACCCATGCTCATCTCCCCTCCTTTGTTTTCACTATTTTTTATGAACCCGTCGCTACGTCGATCCACCTTCATCTCCAATAAATGGAAAGATCATTCCTTCCCCTCCCATGACTTTATCTTGCTATAACAACCTCATTTGCATGTCCTCCTCTCCTTTTGTTTTAGACACTTCTATTTCTCTTTCTCATGATATTAGAACTTGGTGTCATCACCTTACTCTCTTGCCATCATTGCTACCTCGTGTCCATCCTTTGTGCATGGTGTTGCTTATAGAGTAAAAAGGTTTGTGAGAGTTATATTGAAATAGAAGGTTTTGTGTTTGTTTGAGAAGTGGGTTGGAGATTAAGGTTTGAAAGGATTCAAAGATTATGAATTCTTTGGTTTTGCTGCTTGTGGTTTTAATTCATGAGTTAAGTAGTTTGTGATTTTGTTTATTATTGGTAATTTTGCTTATTGAGGTTGTTGAATTTGTGTTTTAGATCATGATCTAATCATTGAGTTGTTAATTTGTATATTATGAGTTATTGATTTTTCTTACTACATATCCTTTTCTATTTTTAAAAAAAATTTAAAGCCTATTTATGACAACTTTACTTGTTAGAAAAACCATAGTACTTTAGACTTTCTAAACAAGATTTTTAATAAACATTATTTTATCACATGACTTACACGATGATGAGTCATTATCATTTAATACTTGATGTGAGAGATTAAAAATAATGATACAAAATAGTTTAAATATTAAGATGGGTCAAAAAATTGTTCAAGGACTAAAATAAAATTTCATAAAAATTTGAAGGATAAAAACATAGTTATTTATTTTAATTGTATAAAAATATATTTATCAAATAAGATAAAATATTAGTTATTTTTATATTTAATTTTTTTTATATATAAATGAGAATAACTATTTTATCTGTAAGCATTAGTTATCATTATTCAATAAGAATATTTTTAATTATTTTTTAACAAGAGTATTTTTAGAAATTTTATTGCAATATCTTGTCTCTTTAATCTATTATTTTTATTTTTAAATTAAATTTTAATAGATTTTAACAAAAATTACAAATAATTAAAAATAAATTTGAATCACAATATAAATTTAAAATATACTTTATATGCTAATTTTTAATTAAATTATAATTATAATATATTTAAAAACATTTATTTATTATAAACTTTAATTATGAAATAAAAAATGCACTTATTAAAATAATAATATTTATTATAACTTTTAATTTGAATTATATAAAAAAATTATTTTTGATTAAAAGAGTGGCGCACGGTTTTTATTTTGATTTTGTGTTTTATTTTCAAACTCTTGGCGTACTTGTTTATTATGAAAATTGGCAATCCTCGATCATTAGGGTTTGCAACTTAGGACTCTGAAGTTGCAATAGCACACACAGAATGGGGCGCAAAGAGAAGCCGAACGCGAAGGCAATAATAGAGAACGAGCAAGACACTCTTAACGCCGCTTCGACGCCGTCACTTGTCTTCACCAGCGACGATGACGATGACTATGAAGCCAACCAAGATCTCAGCCTCAAGATCGTCGAAAAAGCCATTCGAATGCGCGCTGCCAAACATGCCCCTAACGACGCCGCTTCGACGAAACCCGAACTTGCACTGCCCCAAAACGATGGCGTTTCAGATTCTGAAATGACCGTCAAGAAGAAAACAACTCGGTTGAAGGTCCAAGCTGGGGATCAAAGTGTGAGTCCTATTCCGTGTTTGCTTTATTTCTCTATTCGTTGTTGCTCTGATTAAATTGAAAGTTGAAAAAACGGAAAATATAGCATTTAAATTATAAAAATTTTATTTGAAAATTGCACTGCGACATTTACTTAGAGAAGTCTTTGATTAAAATTGTGCTCTTAGTCTATTTAACCTAAAATTTAATTAGTTTATGAAATTGAATCAATCTAAATATGCACTTGACAATCACGTTTAGGGTTTTGCTTGTTTGAAAGATTATTTTATGTTTTATGCTTTTTCGTTTTCTATAGGTTATTATGGCTGAAGAACAAGAGATGGAGGAGACAACTGAAGCCGCAGATAATCACGAATCTGTGGAAGATAGCACTGTTCAGACAGGAGACAATATGGTTTTGCGTAAGCTGCTTGTGAGTTGAAAACTTCTATATGAAATGTCATTTTTGAAAATACTACTGTGCCACGAGGAAGGGCTGGTTGGGTATATCATGTTGCTCTGTGTTTCTGTTCTGTCAGCGGGGTCCGAGGTATTTTGATCCGCCGGATAATAATAGTTGGGGAGCGTGTTTCAATTGTGGCGAGGAAGGTCACGCTGCTGTGCACTGTACAGCGGAGAAGCGGAAGAAACCTTGTTATGTTTGTGGTGATTTGGGACACAATGCAAAGCAATGCACTAAGGTACGTCTTGTTGCCAATTTGCCATCTGTTTATTGGTATACGAAGGTTTAAAGTGGTTTATTGAGATTTGTTTTATGCTCGTACAGGCACAGGATTGCTTTATCTGCAAGAAAGGTGGTCACCGTGCTAAAAACTGTCCGGAGAAGCACGCGAGTACTTCTAAAAACATTTCAATTTGCTTGAAGTGTGGAAATTCTGGGCATGATATGTTCTTCTGCAGGAATGAATATTCACTGGATGATATCAAGGTTGTTGTTTTGTATACTTTGTCGTGCTTTTCTCTTACTCGTAACTTGAGGAGATGTTTTTGGTTGAATTTGCATAAAAATAGTGACTTATGTTGGGTGTGAATTGCCAAACCATTGACTGTTTACCTCTTTCTTCTGTTTGATTAGGAAATTCAATGTTATGTCTGCAAGAGACTTGGCCACTTATGCTGTGTCAATACTGATGATGCAACACCAGGAGAAATTTCTTGTTACAAATGTGGTCAGTTGGGTCATACGGGTTTGGTAAGTTTTATTCATTTAATGGTTTGTTGGTCTTACCTTGTATAGCTCTGTTGGATAATCTAGGCTACTCTTCCTGTGTGACTCCCTCAGTCTCTCTTAATAAGGGGAATTTGATTCTTTCTTTTTGTTAGTGTCAACTTTTTCATACTAGACATGCTAATATGTTTCAAGATTAAAATTTTATTAATGGAAATAAATGTGACAAAAAACTAAGAAGAAAGTTAAATAGCCAGAAAATTTTACTAAAGTTCGCACATTCACATCTAGCAGTTGCTTGAGCACCTTGTAATTATCACCCAACTATTTCATTCTAAAAAGTTAGCTGAACAGTGTTTATGTCCAGAGTCTACAAGGTTGGGTCCAAAAACATACATGGAAATAAGTGAATGATATGCTAGCATTTAAGGTATTAACTTTTTCGATTATTTTGAGAGTAGAGACAGGAACATATGGCAACTAATAGGAACTACTGCCTTTACCTTTGTTTTGATTGTATTAGTGGTTACCGGTGTTTGTCAACCTTTCTCTTGTAAGATGTAGTTTGCTTTGTTTTGTGTTTCAAAATATCATTTTATAACAAAAAATATTGAATATGATACAATAACTATCAAATGATAGTTAAATCTATAGTTTCCTAAATGTTTTCTCATATTATGAGGAACCATGGAAGTATAATCTTAAGAGTAGCTTGTTTGGGATGGTGTCGTTTTGAGAACATTAGGGATTATTGTCATTAACTCATGCATTACTCTGTTGTCTTATTAAAGCTGTCGTTTTTCTTTTTCTTTTTTAAAGTATTAAAGATTTTCAGATCTTGAGACTTAATCAAAAGCCAGTAAGCGTCAACTTAGTAACCAAGATTAAAGCTTAACTATATATTACTGAATAATTTTTTAGAAGCTTTGAGCTGACACATAAAATACTTATTTTAAAATAAAACTAGTAGCACATGTAAATTTGAGAATCAATTGATGCAGGCATGTTCAAGGTTGCGGGATGAGATTGCAACTGGAGCCACACCTGGTTCATGCTTCAAATGTGGTGAAGAAGGACATTTCGCCCGGGAATGCACAAGTTCTGTCAAGGTACTTTTCAGGATAATTATTGACTATTGTTACTAAAATTATTGTAGTTGTCTGCCTTTTCTTTTTATTGTTGGTCTTTGAGTTTTCTTGTGGCTTAAAGTAGATTTTTGTCTGTGGTATTTTCCTCCCCAGGCAGGGAAGAGGTATCGTGAATCATCAAACACAAAAGATAAAAGTTTTCAAAAGGAAAATGATTACATGGGAAATAGATCTGCACCTAATGATATGGGTAGGGCTCGCAAAAAGAAACGGCCTCCTATGGAAGAAAGGGGTTTTTCAACTCCCAAGAAATCCAAGAGTAGAGGTGGTTGGATAGAGGACCATTCTACAGAAACAACTCCAAAGAAATCCAAGAGTAGAGGTGGCTGGACAGCTGAGCATCCTTCGGAACAAAAAGGCTATACAACTCCCAAAAAATCCAAGAGTAGAGGTGGATGGAAGGAAGAGCATCATGAAGAATTCTTTCCTCCCATGTCCACGAGGAGTAGTTTTAGGTTTTCAGGGACACCATCTTCCAGAAGCACTAATATTCATTCTTATGGTAGTGAAAGTCGCACTCCGAATTACAAGTCTTCCAAGGTGTGGAATGGTCATGCTGGAACCTCAATGTCCCAAGGATCAGCCAGGTCAAATCATCATAGATTTTCAGCATCAAGGTTTGGCAACTTCAGTACTGATGGACCCGGGAGACATTACAAATGGTGGTAGTCATCATGCGTGTTGGATTATGTTCTCTATAATTCCTTTTGTAAACTTGTAAAACAACACACCTGCAAGTTTTCTAAATTAATATTTTTTTTTCTTCTTTTAAGTTATCCATTCAATTATATACTGTGGTATTTCTTTTGAATTTATTGATCGTTGTGTTAAGGGTATGCAACTTTCCTGTCAGAATTTCATTTTTGTTTGTAATTAGGATGCTTGCAATTGATTTGTAAGTCATGCTTTTACTGACAAAATACTAAAAATGATGCTACATTGCTACCATTTGAGGGACCGAATTTCTTATAATGTCATGAATTTGCACTTGGTGGTTCTTAACGACTATGGTTATTGAAGTCAAACTTATGTAATAGAATGCAATGTGTCTGTACAGTTTATTCATGTTACTTGCAAAGGAATCAAGTTTAGGTTAAGTGTTTTTGGTTCTTTTGATACTATTTTGTATTCGGCATAAGATAAGATTTCTGGTTTGGTAACTTTTGTCAATTAGTATAGATTGAAATGAAATTCTAATTCTAATTTGAAAATAATATCAAGAACACCTGTAATACTTAAAATTATCTTACACAAAGGCACAATTTTTAAATAAGAGCTAATGCATATGCAAATATGCAAATAGATTTTTATTATTGTTTGCTATTAATCTGTTATAACAATTTTACTAATATGATTTCTAATATGCTTGATATTCTCCTTTTGATGTGCTTAGATTTTAGAATGAGAAAGTAGGCTATGTATTGGTAGGGTAAAAGAATTTTATATTGTCAATTATAAATTATTTTTTAATTTTTATAATAATTATGCTAAAATTTAAATTTATTATAATCTTTTGATTGATTGAGAGTGTAAATATATTATTACTTGCAAATGTTTCAATGTTCAAGTAAGTAGAGATTTTAATAAATTAATATTATTAAAAATGAAGAGAAAAAAATCTATGAACACGAGGAGCGGCTAATTTATAAGTGATGGTGGTTGACATTATGCTTAGAATAATCACCGACTTTCATGGGTTCTATAGTTGCTACATCTCGATATGGGGATGTAAGAGACCTTTAGATGGTCCCAACTTTTTCTTTAATAGACATCTAAAATTAATGCTAATGTCTTTTCTTAGTACTTAGTGTGATAGGAAATGAATGCTTTTAAGGAAACATCTCTTATTAAATGTGATTGGATAGTTTTTGTAATACATGTTTGTGTGGGGGAGAACTTATTAGAAATGTTGAGACTTATAAGAAGGAAACATAAAATTAACTCACCGATAAGTTGAAATTAGTTTATGCACAAATTTTTTTTATAGTACTTCTCTTAAAATTTATTTTTAATTTATACATAAGTTAATTTTAGTTTATGAAAAAATTATTTTTTTATTTTATTTTCTGTAAGTGTTTATGGAGAGTTTATCAAAGCATGTTCTTATGGAGAAAATTTATATTCTTTATATGTGTAATTTAGCCAATTTGATAGTTTTGGAAATAGATAAAAAAAAAGACAATCATCTAATTTGACAGATTTTCATTATTTAAAAAAAGTAAAAAATAAAAACTTTTAGACTATTATGTCATGATATAATAAGATAAGAGTATGATAAAATAAAAAGATGATAAATTTTAATCTTATCTAATGTTTTATGCACATAAAATAATAAACCAGATAATGATATGATATAAATAAATTATCTTCAAATGATAAAAATACTATTTCATTAGAATTATATACAATTTTTAAAAAAGTAACTTTTGATTTAATTGTTTAATTTTAAAAATATAAAATATAAAATATATTATTTTATTTATATAGTTACTTTTCTTAAAAATATAAAACATATAATTTTTAAAATAAAGAAGTCAATCAGTTTGGCAGATTTTCATTGTTTTGAAAAGAAAATAAAGAAAATAAACTTTTAGGCTATTAAGACATGATATGAAAGATAAGAGTATGATACCATAAAAATATAATAAGTTCTAATCTTATCTAATATTTGGTGCATATTATATAAAAAATTAAATAATAATATGATTATAAATTATGTTTTAATGATAAAATTTCTATTTTATTAGAATTACATATAATTTTTTTTAAAAAGATAACTTTTAATTTAATTGTCTAACTTTTAAATTTAAAAATAAAATATAAAATATATAATTTAACTAAATTACACATAATTATTATTTTATTTATATAACTACTTTTCTTAAAACTATAAAATTTATATAATTTTTAAAATTATAATTATTATTCAAATATTTTTTGAAAATATTTGTATATAATTATTTAATTTCTAATATTTTAATTAATAATACAATTAAAATTTACATGTCAAAATTATTATAAATATATATAAGATAATATGATAAATACAAATTTTATATAATATATATTATATAAGTTAATATATATTACTAAATATATATATCATATATATTTTGTATATATATTATATTATATATATGTATTATATAGGGAGATAGAGTGAGCGAGAAAGATAGAGAGACTTTATAATTTATTATCCTTTTTCTTCATGATTCATTTATCTTTTTAAAATAAGAAAACCAAGATAAAATCATTATCTACAAAATATAATAAATAAATATGATAAAATTATTTTATAGAGATATCAAGCAATGAATTATATCATGATAAGATACTAATCTTATCTTTTCCTATCATATTCTAACTATTAAACATGTAATTAAAGTTATTAAAACTCAAAAGCGACGAATCTAGGGGACAAAAGCCATGATAATTGAAAAAATAATTAAATTATAAAAAATAAAGGATCAAAATAAAATAAAATATAGATGATTAAACCATAACAAAAAATATATTATTAGATCAACATACTAATTATTTTCTAAAATATTTAATCTTTAGAAAATGTTTACAATTTAAAATTAACCATAGAGATTAGAATTTTAATTACTTAAAAAACATATTCTATTATTTTACATTTATTAGTTAGTTTGTACCTAATTTTATTAAATTATTATTTTAATATGTGCAATATATAAGATAAATATTTATTTTATATAAATAAATATTTTAGAACGTATATATTATATTTGAGATTATGCTAAATAATTTATATTGTAATATAATTTTATTTTTAATTATTGATTATTTTTTTTAAATATTAATATTTAATTTAAAAATAAAAAATATAAAAAGAGATAATTAATTTTAAAAAACTTATAAAAATACTCCCATCAAATAAAATTCATAAAAATACTATGGTTAATGGATAACTTTAAAAAATGATCTAGTTATTCTAAAATATATAATTAATTAATTAATTAAATAAGTTAAGTTATCAATTTTTTTTTAAAAGAAATGTATAGAAGGACTATGATAATCTCCATGTTTTTAAACGTTGAATCTAAGTATTGAATCACGTACCTTTGTTAAAATAAGTCATATTATCATATAATGGATGAAATGATGAAATTATTTTGGTCTTTTATGTGTTGAATTATTTTGGTCTTTATGATGAATGTTTGCCATCATTATGGTTGTATAATATTTTTTTTCACTTTAAATGTAATTATATTATATGAATAATTTTTTAAAATTATATAAGTTATGTTATAATAAAAGTATGCTATTATTATATTAATTTAACTTGATAATATAAAATTGTTATATACAATAATTATGATATAAAAATTCAAGATATTTTTGTAAGTAACATGAAGATTATAGTTACATATGAAAATCATATTTTTTTTAAATTGTGTTTCATGTGATTTTGAACTTATGTTTGGTACTTGCAAGAGCATGTAAATTATTAGTTGACATTGATTAAGTAGACATTAATTCAAGATACTTGTTTTGACAATGTTATGGGTTGATATATGTTCAAGATAAATTATATATTGATATATCATGATTTGCTTATGTGTAATATGAATGACATGTTTAAAGATCACAAAATAATTATTGGTGATTATGATTGTCGGTCAATAAAAGAAAATTGAAATTTGTCCTATATAAATTAAGTTTGTTTAAGGGCATTAGATTACAATATTAATATAAGTTTGGACTTGTATTGTTTTCTTTGAAAGAAAAATATGAGTGTTACTCATGAAATTTTTTTTGAGCCTTTTGTTGTTATAAATTATTCTAAGATCTCAAAAGAAATATATTATACTCAAAGACATAATTTATTTATATTTTAGATAAAATATTTGGTTTAGAAAATTAATTATCCATATTTTTATTTTTTTTCTTAAAACTTGTTAATGAGATTGTTAAGAAGTGTCAAGAGGATCATTATCCTGATTTGTATAGTCCCACTTGGGATGTGTATAGTTCCTCTTGGGATGATTATAATAAATGTTTGTCATTATTTTATCTGCGATCTTTAATAAATTTTGTGGCAATCGATGGCTAATTATGAGTTATATATATGTTTTGAATATCCTTTATGGTTAAAATTACAAGTAACTAAATTATATTATTGTAACTGATAATCTAATTATATTGATTTGATTACATTATTATTTAATCATTATTTAAACTTTGGTAGTTTATGTACTTTAATGTGATTGGTTAATGAAAATGTATAACTTTTGATAATGCGTGTCTTGTGCAATTGGGTTTTCCACAAGTATCTTATTACAAAGAAGATGATTGTTAACTCCTAATTAAGGGACTTAAACCCATAGTGTTTATGAAACATGTTGAGAATATGGGTATTGTGAGGTCCTTTGATGTAATTGATCAGTGGGAGTTGTTATTATTTTAGGCTACTTTAATTGCATTTGACTTATGTAATTTTTGTTTTTAATAATGTTATGAGCATGTTCGATGTTGATTATTTTATATGATAATAATTGTTATACAATTTTGTTATTTGTCCTGAGATGTTTCAATTCCTTTTGCAATGATGTTTCATGAGAAACATGAATATGATTTCCTTAAGAGATTGGTTGTGTTTTTTTGGAGAAACACATTGTAGTTCCTTTTAGAACAATGTTTCATGAGAAACATGAATATGATCTTCTTAAGAGATTGGTTATATTTTCTTGGAGAAACATAATTTAGTTCCTTTTAGAATGATGTTTCCTTAAAGGCATGAATATGATCTCCATAAGTAATTGGTTGTGTTTTCTTGGGAAAACACAATGTACTTCCTTTTGGAATGATGTTTTGTGATAAACATGAATATGATATCTTTGAGAGATTGATTGTGTTTTATTGGAAAACACAATGTAGGATCCATGTACAGTAGCATGAAAAGGATCATTTACCATGCTATGATGTGTACCTACACTAGCACACTTGTGTTATGATCATGCTAATAAGATTATTAGTTATATAGTCATAGGTGAACTAAACTCCGAATAGTTTTTCTTCACTTATTGCTCTTAGTTAGCAATTTGGTTAATTATATTGGTAATGTTTTGTGGTGATTATATTTAAGTTGCTTATGTGGCCACAATCATTCAACCTAAGAGTCATTTTCAAAATGAATTAAAAAATAAATAAAACTCAATCAATATTGACCAAGTGGGAGAATGTTAGAATTTTCTTTGTTTGGTCTTCTATTGATTAGCGTATTTTGTTTTATTAAAATATGGGTTGGATGTATGATCTTATATATTCTTCTCTATAGGCTCAATTTTATAGACGGGTCCAATTTGGACTTAGAGAATCACCATGTATTTATGTGTTTATTGGGTTAAGCACAATAAAGAAGTTCCTGATTTTATGTTTAAGACCTAATGAGTCTAATATCCATTATGGATGGATATTATATTACTTGTCTATTTAAATAAGGATAGGATCCTTGCTTGACTCCAAGTGCTCTGTGGCGGCTTTGCTCCATCAAAGAGTTGGTCTATTATAAGAGGGAGATTGATACAAACCGGACTAACCAGGAAGAGTAAAAAAGGATATGGAACGAACTACAGGTACAACCTTCAAGGAGCCCTTGACCAGGGACAATTTAAAGAAAACGAAAGGCTGACGCGTAAAAGAACTAAACCTCCTTAAAGGGCAACAAGTGTTCAAAACAAGAAGCACTCTATTATCTCGTTGATGGATCTTGGTGAACACAAGTTGGCTATAATGTCATCATTAAATCTACAGAGCGAAACATACAACTTAATAGACCCAAAATGATAGTATCAATTGAAAACAAATATATGTTTTGAACATGACCATTACATTTAATTTCGATAGCACGATATTGAAAATGTCTATTTTCTATTTGTTCAGGTTGTCGATAAAGAATATCATCCATGACAATGATACATGAAAGTGAAATTGCTTTGTGAATTTTTTTGTAGGTAGTTAGTGTGATCCCTTCATTGATTCGAAAAGATTTAAGATCACGAAATTGAAACAAGATATGTTAAGAAGTTATTGTAAGCTGACCATTATAATAAACAAAAACAAGGATAAAATTCATGTTGAAGATGAAAAATGTTGAAAGATAAAAGTAAAATATATTTTTTTGCAAGTCAAAAATCTCCGCAACACGTCTACTTATACTACCTGAATCACTGTTCATTGATCAATGTTTTGGGGTCAGTGGTTTCTTAGTTATGAGTCACTATCAAATGCTTTATTGTTTATGGATCAGTGTTAATGCTTTTTTCTTTGGGTTACTTTTAATAGTTTAGGGTGTAATGTATATCAAAGTAAATTGTTAGTCATAACATTGACAAATTAGAGTGTAAACAAGTAAACAAATCAAGAGGTAAAACAAGTATTGAAATTACAAAGTGAACAAGTACATAATTAAGGGAAAATATTAGAAAAATGAAGTACAAATGTCATTTTTGAGGGTGTCGACGTTGATCATGCATCTCATCTAGTGTTAAAATTCATCCACATTGTTTGTGTCTAGCACCACGATTAAGGTTCCTTAGTGCACTGTCAATTTTAGTAGAAGATGCTTCAATTGTGAATTCATCATTTAAGTTATGACCCATATCAGTCTACCCATTTTGTGGGATGAACTACTGCTAGGAAACATCATACCACCATAAGTTGGAGAGAACATAACAATATTTTTCCATGCATTAAAGCCATGGAAAGGTGCTAATAGTGTTAACAATGACAAATCATATCTTGATAGTGTGTAACATGAAAGAGGATCAAAAACATATCATAACCCACTTGGACTCGATGTAAACTCAATAGTTTGTGCAGGGACATTTGTCCATTGGGTCACTAGAAACATGGGTAGCTGTGTACCCTGTGAATGATATGTATATTGTTGGAAGGCATTATAAGGTTTCATTGGAGTGACGTACAAAGTTCCTTCTGAGGGTTTTGCCGGGAGTGGTGGAAACTCCAATGGTTGATGTTCAACAACTATATGATGCCTTTGAAGCCTTTTTCCTTCCCTCCTTCCTATCCCAATGTTATTAGTCGTACTAGTAGGAGACATATTTAGGGTTTGAATAAATGTAATAACTGAAGCCGAAATAACAATTGTAATTCGATTAATCTCCTTGAAAATTTGTAAGCAATTAGACAGTTATATCATCATTCCCTCAAATGAGAAAGTGTCCCTATGTTCAATCATCAATTGGTAATACATACGTTCTAATGCATAGTGTTACACAATAGACATGTACTAATAAATTTCATAGAATAAACTAAATAATAATAAATTGTTAACTTTATACAATAAGAATACTTACAACTTAAGCCTTTTTAGCACTCATATGACTAATCCATTTTGGGTGTGTTGTTTGCACCACACCATGTGCTTAGAGTTGAGACTCATTATGGATTGTTTGTAAGGATATTATTACAAATAAAGCCGTGTAGCTAGTTCCATTGATCAACAAATACCACGTGTTGAATACGCCAATCAATATTTTCTTTTTCTTTTGCAGTCAAGTCGTGAATGTCACCAGGTTGATGTGGTGGAAACAAGATATTTTATGTCATTCCAAATTGGCACATAACCTAATCTGGTTGATGCCACTAAATAATATGAAAACAAATGAGTGATACTACTAATTTCTAAACTTCACTTCCTACTAAACAATATTATGGTAGATTATGTAGTTGATCATTGTACGACTCCCATACAATCTACAGGATAAAACACATGTCAACCATAATGTTAAAATAAAAAATAAATTATTATTATCACAATCAACTCACTTGTCTCTTTTGTAGCTTGTTTAGTGTTTCTCTATATGTTGGTAGTTGGTTTTTATTATATGTAAAAGTTGAGTGATCTCCAACGACCCACCTTTACATTCACAAACAAATATAAGTTAAATTTATATAAACACAATCTTCTATTTTTATATGTTTAAAATTTATTACTACATACACATACTCAGTTGCAAAGGGTTTACCAATAAATGATTTAGGATGCTGATTAGGTCCAAGACAAGAAAACCTGTCCCTTGCACACACTTGTATTAACAAACTCGCACCACTTATTTCTTTGTGTTCAATGTTAGTGGCTAAACATAATTCTTGATACAAATTAGCCAAAATAATTGATCCCCAATTGTATTGGCCACATTTTTGTAAGTCTAAAGAAAATATGTATATTTTAAATGTACAAAAAACTCCAAAATGATATGTAAATAACATTCATATTATCATTCTTAAAATATAAGCTCTCTTAAATCGTAGTATTTGCAACATTCTATGTGCATGTTTAGCTATGTCGCCAAAATACTCTTCAAGTCAAGTCATTTTGAGTCTAGAACCTCTCATTTCTTCACCAGGAGGAGATATGTCAAATAATTGAATAAGAAATTCCAACTAATTAGTATTTATAATATCGGTAACTAGTTCCTCATCAACCCTTAATCACAATTGCACAAGCACATCCTGTAAAGTAATCGTACATTCACTTGATAACATGTGAAAAGTGTGGGTCTCTGGTCTTCCATCACTCTATTAATGTTGACATTAGTGCATGATTTAGTAGAAAAAATAAAATTTGCAAATGTCCTAAAAAAATAGCCTATGGTAAAAATTCACCTGTAAATGCAAGCCTTGCACCCATTTGACTTTTAGGGTTCTATCTTTTACCTCTTCAAAATTCTTTCTAAAATGTGCACGTTATGTAATCGTTAAGGTATCATGTGGACCTAGATGCACAATACAACTTTCCATTTTTTATTAATACCTAAAATAAGAAATTATATTTAATAACAACATTTATAAAATATTATATAACAAATTCTACAAAAAAATATAAATAAATAACAATTAAGAAATTCAATTATTAATATTAAATAATAATTTTCTACCTAAAAAAGAGAAATATTGTTAAAAAAAACATTACATGAATATAATGATAATAAAAATAAAAATGATCAACTAAACTAATAAAAACAAAATATTATATTACAATTTCTACCTAAAAATAAAAATAAAAAACAATAAATAAAATCAATTATTAATTTTCTTAAAAACAAAACTTACCAAAAACAACATAAAATTACAATGTTCACAAATATTGTAAAAAGAAAAACATTACACGAATATAACAATAATAAAAATAAAAATGATCAACTAAACTAATAGCAATAAAATATTATATTATAATTTCTACCTAAAAATAAAAATAAACAACAGCAAAGAATATTAATTATTAATTTAAAAAACGAAACTCACTAGAAACAACATAAAATTATAATATTCTACCTAAAAAATCAAATATAGTAAAAATACATTACAAAAACTTAATAATAGTAAAACTAAAATGATCAACAAAACTAATAAAACAAAATATTATATTACAATATCTACCTAAAATTAAAAATAAATAACAAAAAATATCAATTATTAGTTAAAAAAACTTACTAGAAACAATATTAAATTATAATGTTCTACCAAAAAAAGAGACAAATATAGTAAAAATACATTATGAAAATTTAATAATAATAATAATAATAATAATAATAATAATAATAATAATAATAATAATAATAATAATAATAATAATAATAATAATAATAATAATAATAATAATAATAATAATAATAATAATAATCAATTAAACTAATAATAATAAAATATTATATTACAATTTCTACCTAAAAATAAAAATAAATAACATTAAAGAAAATCAATGATTAATTTTTTTAAAAGAAAATTTAATGTTCTATCTAAAAAAGTCAAATTCTAAAAAATACATTACATGAATTTAATAGTAATAATAATAAAATTATTAACTAAACTAATAATAACAAAATATTATATTACAATTTCTACCTAAAAATAAAAATAAATAAAATCAACTATTAAGTTTTTTGAAAAGAAAAAGTTACTATATACAACATAAATTTATAATATTGTACTTAAAAAAGCTAAATATAGTAAAAGAAGCATACAAATTTAGTAATAATCTAAATAAAAATTATAAACTAACGGAAAATAACAAAATATTATAATAAAAAATAAATATACTAACCAAATTTATAAGTATTGAATTACTTTATAACTCAACAATTAAGCTCCTTGGGTACTCTATCACATAAAATCAAATATCATTAGTTACTTTGCAATTTAAAATATCATGTTCTTTATTATCTCTCATACATACTACTCATGAAAACCTTGTTAGTTAATACAACAAACTCTTCAACACACCCTTATTTATAATTACAAATCTCATTAAAAGCTTCTTCAAAACTCTCTAAAGTTCATTATTTCACTATTCCTTGTAAAATAAATTTCCAACACTCAACCACCAATACTCTTTCCTAATATTACATTTCTCATAAATTCTCGCACATTGCTCATGCATTCCCCCTTCCCAACATGGAACGTCACTTTCCAACACAAACATTGCACCATAAAAAAGCATGAAAAAAATATAGGCACACAAAAAAAATACACCTACACGAGCCGGCACCTAGTGTGACACCTCTTACACACCATGGACAACTCACATTAATAAGGTGCCACTCAATGTGGAGCCTTCTACATTCTCTCTCTAAAAAACGAGGCATGAGCCACTCTCGTGCCTCTTATTTCCTGAACACTACTCTAGTCATAATGTGATACATATACAAATTTGCACAATCTGGGGGGACATGAAGGAGGGGGATGTCCCTACACCTTAAGGTTCTATAACAAGGGGTAGACTCAAAAGAATGCTAGAAGAAGTGTACTAAGAATTGACCATGCTCCAAAGCCAAAAGGAAACACTTGAAGAAGGACATATTGTGTATAATTTTTCAACTGCCAATGTGGCATTGTATGAGGCTAGAGTGTCTATATTCCCCTTGTATTTTCATTATAGTTTGAATACATTTTCAATATGATAGCTTAGCCTTGGGTCAAAGCCTCTTGTAGGACCGTTTTTTGTTTCCATCACAAACAACTTGCGCCATCTGTCACCAATCAGTTATTAGTCCTAGGTTGTCCAAAAATCAGTCGCTAACCTTAGGTTGTTCGTCGGTTACTTCCATCACCGATATGCTTTGCCAAATCAAGCATATCTGAAGCTATAGACCTTTGAATTGAACAAAATTAGTGTCTCGAGAAAGCTAAGAGAAAGATTTAGAAGTTTCCTATTAAAAGATCAACCTAATTTGCATTCCTTCAACTCCAAAAGTTCTTTCAAAAGTAACATCACACACAAGCCAAGAAACTCCATTTTTTGGCCATTTAGCTTGTGTTTGGGGTTGTTGGGCCTTGGACTTCGGTAAGTGACTTGATTAGGATTAGAAGCTAATAATTAGAATTAATGATTAACTATCAAAACTCTCATTGTAATTAGGATAATCACTTTTTTTATGAAATTAAAATTGTGCTTAGCACTTTTGAGAGAATTCTCTATTCTCTTATTTTGAACAAAAAATTCAATTCTTATTAAGTCTCAAAAGATGTTTATGGTTAATCTCTACAATATCTTATCTAATTCTTAAGAATGAGTGACGAGCTTTTTTTTTAAAATATGTTTTATCCTTTCTTCTAATTGAATTTTTGGTTCTTGATGTTATTAATTGATTTTTCATTGTACTTGAATTAAATCATGAATATGGATCCTAGGCATGCAACACAATGTCTAAAAGGACACTAGTTTAGTAATTTTTTATTTTAAAAATTAGTTTTTTTTTTTACTTTCATGGTCAAAGAACCGCTAATCATGTTCCTTTATTTTTATAATTATTTATTTTTTAAATGATTTACATGTTTATATGTAATAAAATTACTTTTACTTTAAATAGTATATCACACGTTAAAGTAAAGTAGTGGGATGGTTAAAATTTATTTTTTAATATACATATTTTGTGGCAATTAAGTGAAGCCAACACCAAATAATACGATTATCGGCAGTTTACTAATCGTCACTTTTTTTTTGACGATTTAAATGTTTTAATTCTTGGCCGTGACAATTTAGAAATTTTATTTCATAAAAAATAATTACCAAAATTATTCATTGCACCACATTATTTACTAATATACTAAATTTTTTTCAAAACACTACCCTCAAGGCATATTTCTTTTAACATGGTTGGGAAGTTCAGTCAGAAAGCTTCTCAATATTGATAATTTGGAAATTTTTACGGTAAAAATAAATTGTGGCATTTCTAAACCGCCAAGAAATTGCAAGCAACTATTTTTAAAATTGTCACTAATTTATGACAGCCCCAAGAATTGTCAATATTAAAAAGTCTTTGGGGGCAAATTACTTTCCAACAGTGTTAAAAATAATAGATGAAAAGTGAATCAAATTCGTGGCGTGAGTGATTTTCAGATGTACAAAAAGTTAGTATATTGATAAATAATGTGATGTACAGAGTATTTTGATAATTATTAAAATAGAAAATTCAATGTTTTAGGTAATATTTTTTTATAATGATTTTTTTTAAAAATTTTATAGTCATGCATAAAGTAGTTTTACATTTTCTTTCTATCACAAGTTATCGATAATATAACATAATTTTTAAGATATTTATTATAAAAATAAATAAATTTATAATAGTTGTAATTAACTAACCATATAAAGTTGTTTTATACTATATTGATGTATGAGTTATTTTATTTTTTTTAATGGTTTGAGAGTTAGGATGTACCGCAACAGAACTTTCTTATAATTTTAATTTTAAAAGCTGCTTTTTTCATTTTCATTAGGATGCTTGCAATTGTTTTGGAAGTCATCCCATTTGAGGGAGTTATTTTTCTGTTAACTCAATTCACATTCATTAGCAAGTAGAACGTCAAGAGTTGATGTTTAACCGATAGCAATTAAATATATTATTAAATATTATATTAATATTTTATTAAAAAATTATTATATTATTGAAACATAACAAGGTTAGTCAGCTACGATTGAATTGTAATTGATTACCCAAAATTTGTTATATATATATATATATATCAAATTAATTACAATAAAAATACATGAGTACACTAAATAAATACCTGTGTTTCTGCTAATTATAAATAATGACAATCAATGGAATTCCACCCTATATTGGTCACTGCCATTATTTACGGGAGTCAAATCTATCTAATAGAATGCAATAAGCTTTTCCACTTTATTCAATTTTCTTAAACAAGAACTGATGCATACGACCATCTTCAAAGGACAATATTTTTTTAATTACTAATTTGATATACATATTTGTACCATATTTAAGTTTTGGTTTCCATATTTAGAAGCTACCTCAAACATATTTTTCTGTTTTAGTCTCTACAATAGGTTTTTTTTTTTTATTTTGTTTTGATTTCTTCTGTCAAGTGTATATTAATTTTGTTAAATAAAATCACGAGAAAAATTAGTGATGTAAAATTATGACAATTTTTTTAACAATATAAAATCATCACAATTTTTTTATGTTTTATTTTATTTATATTAAATTGTGGCGATTTAATAATCGTCACTAAATTTGTAGTGATCGTACATTGTCATTTTTTATTTTGTCATTGTTTTAGCTAACCAGATTAAGTTACACTTAACGTTAGAGAAACAAATTGATATAAAATGTTGGAGATATTATAAATATCTCATTAGATTAAGAGGTTATAAATATTTAAATATCTCATTAGGAGATTGTGAATATCATATTTTATCTACAATAATTATCTTTTCTTTTTTTATTAGCTATATTTTCTTTAAGTAGTTTAACTTTATCATATGAAAAGAGATATTAGAAATTGTATTATTTAATTCGATCAATACACAATTTCTTTTACTTTTAATTTGGTATCAGAACTTCAAATCTTGGAACCTCTGTTTCTGCTGCCTCACTTAAGTGAACTGCTACCCTTTGACGAGACTCACACATCGATGGAAGACTAGTAAAAGTTTTTTCTGTCATTCCCAACTATTAGTGATAATGACAGAAGATAAAGTCATTATATTAGGACCTAATCAACTGCCAAATTTTGTGGGTCCCTCTCGACTTGATCGCATTTTTCTACAATAGGCACAATACATTCGTACTACGCTCAAAGGACGTAAGAAGTTGAATCATATTGAAGGAAGTGCCCCAGCTAGAGATGATACAAAGTTTGAAGCGTGAGATGATGATGATTCTCTCATTATGACATGACTATGGAATTCTATGACTTTGGAAATAAGCCAAAATTATATGTTCTATTCCTCCATTTGTGAGATATGGAAAAATCTCATTGAGTCATATTCAATGAAGAAGGACTTTGTTGCTTGCTATGATATTGAAAGCAAGATCTTCAATTCTAGACAAAGAACCTTCTTAATAAAAGAGTACTATGGTACTCTGAATGGGTTATGGATCGAGTTAGACCAGTACTAAGGATTGAAAATATACAAAGCTATTCTATTGCATACACTGAGCTCGTTGAAAGGGGGAGAATCTTTTAAGTTCCTCTATGGCTTGAATTCTGAATACGATCCTATTTGGGTTCAAATTCTATGAAAGGAGAAGCTTCCCTCTTTATCTGAGGTATTTTTTATTGTGCAGAATGAAGAGACCTGACGATCAATCGTGCTTGATAAAGGAAGCTCCAACACAAGATCTGCCATGGTGATAGGAAAAGGTTTCACAAAAAGATCAACATTTGAAGGAAAACTCTTCACAAAAGAGTTGTCGTGGAGAATACTGCACGTATTGCAAACGACAAGGACATACCAAGGATACTTGCTACAAGCTTTATGGAAAGGAGAAAGTTTTTGAACAAATGGGTGCAAATAAAGGCCCATCTCAGATGTGGGTTAATCAAACAACCTACGGTAAGGAGAATGTAGTTGAACATCCTTCTACCTTGCAACTTGACCAGGATATTCAAGTCTTTAGTAAGGAGGAGATAGACCACCTTCGAGCCCTCCTAAACTCAACAAGTAAGTCTCTTGGCTCATGTGGCTTGACCATGAAAGGTAAGAGTTCCTTCAATATTTCTAGTTCAGTTCCACAAAGCATCTAGATCCTTGATTTTGGGGCAATAGATCATATGATCCCGTTTCCTTCATATTTTACATCATACCTTAAAGTATGCAAAAAACAACTCATTACTGTTGCTAATGGAAATCATGTTCCTAATGTTGGATCTGACAATGTCCAACTTCAATCCTCTTTATCTCTACACAATGTTCTTCATGTTCCAAAACTGGTTAACAACCTTTTTTCGATACATAGGCTTATACAAGATTGGAATTGTTTAGTAACATTTTTTTTGTTCTTATTGTGTTATTTAGGAACTTACAATAGGGAGGACGATTGGAGTTGCTAAAGAGAAGGATGAGTTATATTATTTACAACATACAAAGATAGGTAACAACACCAATAAGGAAGATTTGCCTTCCAGTCAATGGGCAACCTTAGAAACTTGGACAACTTCTCAAATTTGGCTTTACCATAAATGTCTTGGACATCCACCGTTTGAGTTACTTAAGACAACGTTTCCACATTTATTTACAAAAGAGTCTGTCAAGTCCTTTAAGTGTGATGTTTGTCAGTTTTCAAAGCACCATTGTGCAATATTTTCTCCTAGCAATAATAAAAGTCTTGAACCTTTTAACCTTATTCATTATGATGTATGGGGGTCGACTAGCTAGTAACTCTATATCGAGGGTTAAGTGGTTTGTATCGTTTATTGATGATTGTACCCATGTAACATGAATATTTCTTATGAAACATAAATATGAGGTTTGTCAAATATTTGTTGTTTTTTTTCCATCTTGTCAAAAACCAATTTGATAAATCTATTAAAAGACTATGGTTAGACAATGGTATCAAATTTGTAAATCTTGAATTCTCCAAGTTTCTTAAAGATAATGGTGTGGTTCATGAACTGACGTGTGTGAATACTTCCCAACAAAATGAGGTTGTAGAAAGGAAAAATTGTCATCTCCTTGAGGTTGCTAGAACCCTCATTTTCCAAATGTTTGTTCCTAATTTTTATTGGGGATAAGCTATCCTAACTGCCACCTATCTCATCAACAGGTTACCTACTCCTATTTTAAACAGTATTAGTCTAATTAAACATATGTTATCCTACTTTCCTTCTCCCCCCTAATGTTAAGCTTACCAAGTCGTATCTTTGGGTGTGTTGCCTTTGTCCATTCTCATAATCCACATATTGGAAAGTTAGACCTAGAGGTGTCAAATGTGTTTTGATTGGTTATCCCTCAAATAAAAAGGATTTTAAGTGTTATCATCCTCTGAGTTGTCGGATCTTTGTCTCAATGGATGTTACTTTTGATGAAACACAATCATTCTTTGTTAGCCCTCCACTTTAGAGGGAGAGTTATTTAGAAATTGAGTCTATCATCGAGTCATTACCTTTTCCTACTCAGGATGTTGAAGTTCAAGAAGTCATGAAACCCACTCTGGTCCCAAAGAAAGTCCAATTATCTGAGCAAGAGGTAAGTATTCTTGAGAACCCCATTGATGATATTACTGATGATATGCCTATTGCTTTGAGGAAAAGGAAATGATCATGTGTCAAGTATCCTATTTCTCAATTTGTGTGTACTGACCATCTCTTTGTACAACATCAGAGTTTTATTGTTGCCATTGATGCAATCAAAACACCTACATTAGTACAGGAAGCTTTAAAAGATGAGAATTGGGTTCAAGCAATGAAAGAAGAGATGAAGGCGTTACAGAAAAACTCAACTTGGGAGATTGTTGATAGACCTAAAGACAAAAAAGCTATAGGTTGTAGATGGATATACATTGTGAAGTGTAAATATGATGGGACCCCTAAGCGATACAAAGCAAGATTGGTTGCTAAAGGGTGTACATACACTTAATGGAATAGATTATGAGGAAACATTTTCCCCTATAGTAAAGATGAACACAGTAAGAGTTATTCTTTCCTTAGCTACCCACTTTGGCTAGAACTTACAACAATTTGATGTTAAAAATGTCTTCTTTCATGAAGACATGGAAAAAGAAGTCTACATGGAAATTCTCCAAGGATTCTATTCTCATAAAGAAAAGAACAAGGTATGCAGACTCAAAAAAGCATTGTATGGACTTAAACAGTCTCCCCAAGCATGGTTTGGAAGATTTGCTTAAGTCATGATATCCCTAAGACACAGACAGAGTCAAGGTGATCATACTCTCTTTATAAAACATTGTCCTGATGGCAATCTCACTCTTCTCCTGGTCTATGTAGATGATATGATTGTTACAGGTGACGATGAGATTGAAAAACTAACTCTAAAAGAAATGTTGTCAACACAATTTGAAATGAAGGAGTTAGGAAAGCTGAAATACTTCCTTGGGATAGAGGTTGCATATTCCAAACAAGGTATCTTTATCTCCCAAAGGAAGTATGTACTCGATCTCCTCAAAGAAACAAGAAAATTGGGATGCAAGACCTTAGAGGTACCTATTGAGCAGAACCATAGGATTGAGTGTGAAGAAAGTCCAACCATAGAAAAGTCCCAATATTAGAGATTGGTGGGGAAATTGATCTACTTATCCCACACTAGGCCAGATATTGCCTATGTTGTTAGTGTGGTCAGCCAATTTATTCATGATCCTAGGGAAATGCACCTTCAGACAGTTGAAAGGATCTTCCAGTATTTGAAGGCAAGTCCAAGAAAATGACTGTTGTTCAGAAAAGAAGGTACATTATCCATGAAAATATATACAAATGTAGACTATGCAGGATCAGTTATGGATAAAAGATCTACTTCCGAATATTGTATGTTTCTAGGAGGAAATCTAGTAACTTGAAGGAGTAAGAAGCAAAATATGGTTGCTTGATCTAGTGCAAAAGAAGAATTTCAAGTCACAACACACGATATATATGAAGGATTGTGGATGAAGATTATTCTTGATGACCTCAAAGTAAAATATGAGGGACCTATAAAGTTGTTATGTGACAACAACTCAACTATTAGTATTGTCCATAATCCAGTCCAACACGACATGATAAAACATATATAGATTGACAAACACTTCATAAAAGAGAAATTGAACAGTGGACTTGTAGTCATAACACATGTTCCTACAGGGCTCAAAGTAGTAGATGTTTTCACCAAAGAGCTCCTTGTAGCTAGATTTCAAGAATGCAATGACAAATTAGAAATGATTGATATTCATTTACCAACTTAAGGGGGACTGTTGGAGATATTGTAAATATCTCATTAGATTAAGATGTTACAAATATCTAAATATTTCATTAGGAGATTGTAAATATCGCATTTTATCTACAATGATTGTCTTTTCTTTTTTGTTAGCTATATTATCTTTAAGTAGTCACCTTTACTTTATAAAAAGAGAAATTAAAAATTGTATTATTTAATTCAATCAATACACAATTCTTTTTACTTTCAATTTTTAAAATTATACATATAAGGACTAAAACAAGTAGTTTCTAAGTTTAATATCCAATATAAAGATGATGAAAGAGAAGGATCAAACTAGTAATTAATTTTTTATTTTTATATATGTTGCTATTAATCTATTATAACACTATTTCTAAAACTAATATAATTGTTAATATGCTTATTGATATGCTCCCCGTAATGGGCCAAGATTTTATATTTTTTATACAAATTTTTAATTTAGTTATTATGTCTTTATAATAAATTTTTATTATTTTGTTCCTAATTTAGGAGATTGCGTGCGTACAAATGAATTTGTGTTGTTATGTCGTAAGAAAATGGATTATTGGTGAGGAGGAGTACAGATTAGGGTGTTATGCCATAAGAAAAAGGATAGTAAGAGAAGAAAAGTAAACTTCTTTTTTTAAACTCACACTAACTATGACAAATGTTCAATTATCATATTTCTTTGGTTAGCAGGTGATATATAAATTTCATTATAAATTCTCGTTGATATGGAAGATTTTTCCTAAAGTTGCAAGGGACACGCCTTTTTCAAAATGCGAATTTTTCTATAGCAAAAATAAAAAAATTACATGTATATTTCACATTTGTAAAAGTCCTTGTGATAGGTTTGTAGAAGTAAAAAACAATCCGTTTCATTATTTTATAAAAAAATAATAATTTAAATACTGAGGTTTTAGTCCTAATTTAGATAAATTTATCAGCAAATACTCGTGAATAATGATATATAAAAACACTCTATACCAAACATCTCATTAAATATTTAGAGAAAATTTTTTGTTGAATATAATAATCATATCCAATTCAACTAAACTTACTTCTTATAAATTATATATGTAATTTCTTAAAAAAAACTTATTAACATCTCATCCAGATTTTTTTTTTTAAATTAGAAAGGATATGCTTCCTATCATTTCTCTTTATCTCTCTTCCTATTACATCATATTGATATTTCTCTCTCATTCTCCCTTTAGGTGTCAATGTGCACTTAGGTGTCTATAGATGTTTTTCAATACTTATAAGAGCAAAGAAAAAGAAATAAAACAAATGAAAATTTTTCCCGTTAGCTAAAATCAATTTATGCTCTAGTCTATTTTATAAGTTGGTTTATCTACTTTCTCCAAAACTAAGCAACATAGTGAACCCAACTCACACTTATTGTAGTTCTAGCTGGACTGTTACTTCGTGGTGGCAAGAGGTGGTCAAACATGATGAATGGTGGTGATACCACTTGAATGCTCAAGTAAGTAGAAGTTTAGTAGATTAACAATACTAAAAACAAAGGGAAGGTACCTGTGAACAAGATAAGTCTTGTATTTATAAGTGAGGTGATACCATCCAAAAACAACTTTCTCATTTCTTTTGATATAATTACTTTTAAAAAATTATCTAAACTGAGTTGTCCACAATATTTATGTTCTAGATATTCAACTTTAGACATGATGCGTATGTTAAATTTTTTAGTTTTTTTTTTTTTTTCATATTCCCTTCCTTTGCATTACCCCTCACTTATCTATTTTATGGTAAAAGGAAGAGAAAATTTCCAATTTAACTTTCTCTCGCGTTTCTACCAAAGAGGAAGGAGGTAAGAATGATGCCGAGAAAAAAATGTTAAATATTTGACCCATAACTTAAAAATTACTGCGAATTTATCCATCATAAACTAATTCGAGGACTTAATTAAAAAATGGTTGAAAATCAAAGACTTAGTTATATATATTTTTAGTTTAAGAACCTAATTACAAGTTTTCAAAAAATTCAAAAAACTACTTATATATCAATCCTAAAAAAAGCACGATAAACTAATTTGGTAGATTTGCACGACTTTGGAAAGAATAAGGAACAATAAGAAGATATTTATAAACAATATCAACTTAAAAGTAAATCAATAAAAAATTTAGGTTAACTGACAAAAAATATTATTATTTTTTATAAAAAAAAAATCCCCATATAAATAGAATTATATAAATTATAAAAAAATTGAATTATTTTATGTTGATAAATACGTGTACTAGAAATTCATTTCGGATATGATTAAAACATCCAACATATATAACTCTTTCATTGATGTAAGTAGAAAAGTTTATCTTAAATTTTGCTTTAGACTTCCACAGTTAAACTTCTTTGTAAAGTTGTCAAAAAGCACAATCTATTCTAAAAAACAGTGATAATGGAGAACAATAATCAAATTATAAAAAAATAATAAAGGATCAAAATAAAAATAATAGATGACTAAACCAAAAAAAAAAATAATTTATTTTTATCTATAAAATAAAAATAAAATTTATATAAAAAATATATAATTTCATTTTATTAATTAGTTTTATATCTAGTTTTATTAAATATTTCTAATTCAATAAATTGCAATTGAAAATTAACCTTTAACTTTAGTTAGCTTTATCAGTTATTTTGTGAAAAAAGGTTCAGAAGAACTATGATTATATTTATTTATTGCCTTTTTCTAATTCATAACTTTCGACTAAAAAAATGTAATATTATATGTTGAATCTAACCATTCATGTATCTTTATTTTAATAGTTATACCGTTAAAATTTAAATGATTTATATGTTCTGTGCACACAAAAATTGATTTATATGTTTATATAATAAAATTTACTTTTATTTTAAATAATATATCATGCCTTAAATTAACTAGTGGGATGGTTAAAAATTTTATATTTTTAAATATCTTTTTATTTATTTTTTATTCCTTACACAATGATTTATGAAGATTAATCATCACCAAACTTTTTTTATAACCATTTTAAATTATTGTAAAATACTTTTTTTTGGTATTAATATGATAAATTCAAAGTATTCTACACAAAAAATAATAACTAATTTTGGTTTGATGAAAGAACACATGTAAAATGCTTTGTAGCATTAGTAATAATGATTAAAACAAAACTTAATTTTCATGTATATACAGAGACTAAATTTCACAGTTTCTTGTGTAGGAATTAAAACTTAAAATAATTATAGATAACAAATGAGCAGTTTAATCTTTATTTTTTTAAGAATTTTAACCCTTACGTGGGAAGGCTAAAATTTCCTTATTTATATATGTTTTGTGGCAGATATGAGAAGCTACCACCAAACAATGCGATCATCGGCAGTTTATTAAACGTCGCTAATTTTTTTTTTGACGATTTAATATTTTTTTTTTATGGTTTGAGAGTTGGGTTGAAACCGTCACTAAAGTTTTATTTTTAAAAAATCATTTTCATTTCTAATAGCTCCCACTCCCTGCCTTTTCAGTTTTCGTTTTCTAGAGAATGCAACCCTAATTCGTGAATGGTGAACGTGCTCCTTCACTGCAATTCGTGCCCTTCTTCGCCTCACTACTTCCATATCGAATAGGTATTTTTCCATTCCTCTCTCTGTTTCGTTCACTTACATCGCGTGTTAGGGTTTTGCTTTTACTCTTTTTTTTTTTTATATATATATATATATCTTTTTTGCCCCAATTCGTGTTTGTTTGAGTAATAAGATGTTAACGTTTCTTCTTATAATTTTCTTTTGTAGATTGAGGTACATTTTTGGTTTTGGTTTTTTAATCTTCTCTTGAAGTAGTTACCCAGGTTGAATTCGTTCCCTCTTTGACTGATCAGAAATGATTCAGTACGAGAGGGTAGAGAAAGATGGAATAGAGCTTTATTCCTTCCTCTTCTTTTATCATTTCAGCTAAAAGATCTTTCTCTTTTTCCCTATTGGATTGAAATGTTATAGGTTATTTGTGGAGTTTTTTTTTTTTTTTAAAGTGTCAAGTCTTGGTATCACGGAAAATTGTAGATAATTGGGATGATGCAGCTATGTTTGTGTCACGAAGTGGTTGTGGTGGCCAATAAAACATTGATAAAACAATGTATACCTGTTTGGTGAAGATTAAAGTAGGAGAAATAAACACTTACTGTTCAAAATCACTCTTAGGAAGTTAACAAAACACGAGCGATTATTTCTTCAAAATAAGCTAAAGCCAAACAAAAATAATAATAACTCACGCGCACCCATCGACTTTTGTGACTTTATTATTACTTTTGATTTGTGAGTTTGTTTTGTAATAATCAAAAAGCTGCTTCGTTTGAAGTTATTTTGGATTTCTTTTAATACTTGGTTAGTGTTTTGGAGCACCAAGTGTTGCGAAATTGATAATTTGATAGCTTTAGGGTATGTTTGGCCCAACTTATTTTTAATTTTATCTTTTCTTTATAAGTAAAAGATGGGCTGAACACTTATTAAATAAAAACACTTGAAAAAGAAAGCTTTTCTACAGAGAAGACAAAATAAGTAGCTTTTTGAAAAGCTAATGTGAGGCTCATATTCTCAACTTATACAAAGCTTATTTTGGAACATCTCCTCTTGAGTACCCCCAACTTTGATAAATACAAAACCCAAATTAAAACAGATAACAAATAAGATAAAAACATAAACATGAAAAAAATTGAATTATTACTGGTGCAAAACTGATCTAGCACCTGCTACAAAGCAACATCTATGGGGTTTCGTAACAGCAATCTTCTTCTGTTTGGACAACCCACATCTCTTGTTGGCCTCAGTTGCCTATCCCCATCACAAATATCGCAAAATTAGGCTCAAATCCAACAACAGGAGAATCACAACACTCTCAACTTCAATTTTTTGACAATGTTTGCCATTAGCCGATTATTAGACTCGGACCAGTCATCATCTTGGTGATGGTACTGAGCCATTGCGTTAATGGTTGAACCAATGAGTTGGTGGTTGAACCGCATTACCTAGTATATCTGTTGATTGCAACATTTTATACTAAAGATATGTACATATATGATATATTTGCAAGGTTTTCAATAAGGAGTTCACTGACTTGTGGTGCTAAGCTTTTTAAGCTATCTAAGGTACGTGAGTTGATTCTTGTCCAAGACAATTTGCAAATTTGATGGAGCCAATTTCATGTAGCAGCTGCCTATTTGAATTTGAAATGATAATCTCTTGCAATTGAAAAGACGTAAGCTAGCCTTGAAAAGTACGCTTGCAATGTTGGAAGCTTGGTTAGCAGTTTTGGAAGTTATGTTAGAAGCTTTTGATAGACTTGGAAACTACAACTTTTGTGGTGGAAAACCACAAACTTGACCAACCGAGTAGCTGAGCCTACTGGTTTAAGATCGATTTAATGATGTTGTTGTTGAGTTAGATGTATATCTCAATAACTAGACCAGTTGTGTATCTTGCCCCTGATCAAACTGGTCTAATTGGCTGGTCTATGATTTTAATAACATTGCCGCCAACTTCAATTGCAACGTCCATTTTCCTCAAAATATATAGCGCATGTAATGTTATTAGTCTCAATGTCCCAAAACTTTGGAATGTGAGAATGCTTTGTAAGGGTATTTTTGGACTTGGGTGGATGATCGAGTGAAGTTGGCTCTTGCATGTTTCCTACAGTGATAAATATAAGTGCAATTAAAATTCTTGGGGAGTTATACATTTGTGTATTGATAAGACCATTCACTATTTTTTGAAGCTCGATGTCTCCCCTGAATAAACCATATAGCCAAGAGAAACCATTAACCGGAGGCAGACTTGTCTTGGACGGAGCCCCTCCTAGACTAACACAAGTTTTTTTGAAAATTATTTCTCATTGATAATTTTAAATCAAGTTTTTCCTTTAAAAAGGCTACAAAGATATCCCTAACAATTAGCTTGGTTTATCCTAATTGATAAAATAAAAATAAAGAGATCCCTAATTAATAGGATAATATCTAAAAATTATCCTAGTTAATAAAATGATGATATGAAATAAGGATTTTAATATCCAAATCTTATTAAGATAAGAAAAGATAAAGAAACGAAATAAGCTAAAATAAATTAAGATTTAAGTAAATAGATATAATAATCCTAATTAGTAGTCCAAATCATCACTTTTGCCTCGACTTTGAGCGTGTGTCCTCAAGCTTAAAGTCAAATTTGAACAAGAGATTATTTGCAGCCATCCTCATCCGAGTCGTGTGTCCTCAATTTGATGTGACCTTGCCTTTCTCTGTATTTTTACTTTTCTTGTAAGCTACCTTTGCTGATGTATTATGCTGGGTGTTGCAAGTAAGATTCCAATATAAATTAAACTTAAAGTGTGTATCAAAAATACACTACTCAGTTCACTACTGGTATGTTTAACTTGATATCATAGTAGAGCTTTGCTCTGCCTATGCCTTGTAACTAAGAGTTGTCATCTGGGGTGTTGCTGCTATCGTCCGCTGTCGTATGTCGTCGGAAGTTTTTTGTCTTAGTGTCCTGTGATTGAGAGAGTCGTTGTCTGGAGTTGTTGTTGTCGCTGTCCATCACTATCTGTTGCTGTTCGCCGTCGTTCGTCGTCGGAATCCTCCAGTTAATACAAGGTTAGCTGTGCCAGCTGCGTCACAAAACCTAGAAAGTTACAAGGTTAGAAGACACTCCACACGCCGCCACATGCCATTCTCGTGGCTCAAGCCTATAGGCGTGTGAACACCACGCATCGCCTTTCAGACCTCCATTCTCCGCTGCGAGCCCACTGTTCTGTTCGTTGGCTCCTTTCCTACCTATTCCAACCCTCAAAAACTTGGTGGAAGTATTGTGACTGGTAAATTTGAGTTACCGGGCTACTGTTTTTTATTGCAGTGTTTAGAACTGTTACCCTTCCTCCTCTATTCATTGTTTGAGGTTAAAAATGGCCACTTCTAGTTCTTTTTCACACGGGTTTGTTATCTCTTTTTAGGGAACCCCAACTATCACATCGGAGAAACTCAACTGGAAAAATTATAGAGCTTGGTCAGCCTTAGTTGTGTTGTGGTTTTTGGGACAAGGGTTTCATGATCATTTGGAGAAATAAGAGGCTGAAATACCAGTATAAAATAGAGCTCCATGGCTGATGCTTAACTATCAATTATGTGCCATTTTGTGACAGTTCATGAGCCTTGAATTATTAGAAATCTTAATGTCATTCAAGACTTGCTATTCTTTTTGGACGAACGCTAAAGATGTTTTCACTAATGATGTTCAACATCTATTTGATTCCACTCAAAAGATTGTTTCCCTGACCAACCATGATATGGTGTCGCACATAGCCAAAGCCAGGGCTACTACTGAAGAATTGAAAGGTTTACTTGTGTGTAACTCTGTTGAGGAAACAACAAATTGAATTGACAAACTACTGATTGTTCTAATCTTGCAAAGTTTGCATCTTGACTATGAGCATGTTCGAGATCATATCTTGTCAAGTGAGCAGATTCCTTCTATGAATAGCCTTTAGGCTTCTTCGGGTTCCTACCATAACGAAAGGTGATGGTATCGCTGTTGAAAATTTTGCTATGGTAGTCTCTCGTGGTAGAGGAAGAAGTGGTCGTGGTACTAGAGGAATGTTACGAAATGGTAAAGGTGGTTGTGATGAGCGTATCTGCTCACATTGTGGAAAAGAAGAACACCTACAAAATAGATGTTATGATTTGATTAGTTGGCTAGACAAAACTGCAAATATATCTTCGAGTAATATCCCTTCAAATGGAAGGATCGCTTCTCAATTAATCTTAGATGAAGAGTATTAGGAGTTCCTAAGGTTCAAATCCAACAACCACACCCAATCATCTGCTTCACCAAGTGTTTCAATTGCATGAATTTCTCATTCCATGGGGAGTAAGGTCCATGGGAAGTCGATTTAGGTGCTTCTGATCACATTTCTGGTAATGATTATGTATTCTCCTCTATCTCCTCACCTAAGTTTCCTTACTTCATTTCATTAGCCAATGGTTCCAAAATGGTATCTCGGGGAGTTGGTCAAGTTTCTCTATCCTCATCAATTAGTTTAAACTTTGAGTTGTACATCCCTAAATGTCCCTACAATTTGGTTTCTTTGAGCCAATTGACTCGTTCTTTGAATTGTTCAGTAACCTTTGATGCCGATTCCTTTGTTATACAGGATCGGAATACGGACCAACTGATTGGTGAAGGACATGAATAAAGAGGACTTTATTACTTATCCAACAATCCTTCTACCTTATGTTTTGCGTCTATATCTCCAAAGCTTTTGCATAATCGTTTAGGGCATCACAGTCTTGCAAAGTTAAAGTTAATGGTTCCTAGTCTCAATAAACTGTCTATCTTAGAGTGAGTCCTATCAATTAGGCAAACATGTCATATCCACCTTCCCTAACCAAGTCAACAAAAAATGTAATTTTCCTTTTCTATTGTCCATTCAAATATTTGAGGACCAAATTGAGTAACATCTTTTGGTTTTAACTACTTTGTCGCATTTATTGATGAATACTCATGATGTACTTGGGTCTATTTAATGAAAGAAAGATATGAATTTTTGTCCATCTTAATGTCCTTATCTAAAGAAGTGGAAAATCAATTTGGAAAAACTATTAAAATATTGAGAAGTGACAATGCAGAAGAATATTTTTCTTTTGAACTAAATTCATTTGTTTTCAAAAGGAATCTTACATCAATCTATGTGTCCTCATATTCCTTAATAGAATGGTATAGTTGAATGAAAAAATAGGCATCTGGTTGAAATTGCCCATACCTTACTTTTAAGTGCAAATGTCCCTACTAATCATTGGGGTGAAGCTATTCTTACTACCTTTTTTTTAATAAATCGAATGCTATATGCTTCTCTTAGAATCAAATTCCTCATTCAATTTTATTTCCTAAAGATAAAATGCATCATGTACTTCCTAAAGTCTTTGGTTGTGTATGTTTTGTTCATGATGTCTCCAAGTCGTGATAAACTTTTTGCAAGAGCTATCAAATGTGTGTTTCTTGGATATTCTCGTCTTAAAAAAGGGTACAAATGTTACTCTTCATCCACAAAAAGACATTATATGTCAGCTGATGTTACATTCTGAGGAAACTATGTTCTTCTCCACCAAAGATGATTTTGACTCTATCCAATAGGCACTACCAATTCCATATGTTAGTCCAATAGAGTCGTCATCCTTTGAAACACATAATCTTGACATACTCCAACCTTTTTCTTCTGCTCATTCTCAAGTTGAATTATCTCCACCTTCAATGTCTACATGTCAAAGTAGGACACAAGAGATGAGTACTCCAGTATGTGAAGATTCACTTGATTCATGTCCTCTATCCTCAGTTGACCCCACACCAAATTCTTCTTCATCCTCTCCTTCCCATGATTCTAACATTGGTTGACCCATTGCTCTTCGGAAAGGTATTCCCTCCACTCGTAATCCTCATCCTATTTACCTTAGTTATCATTGTTTATTTCCTTCGTATTGTTCTTTTGTTTCGTCCATTACTATTCCTAAATCTGTTTGTGAAGCACTTGATCATCCTGGATGGCGACAAGCCATGGTAGTTGAAATGCAGGCACTAGGACAAAGTAGCACTTGATAGTTAGTTTCTCTTCCCTCAGGCAAGAAGGCAGTTGGTTGTAGGTGGGTATTTGCTATAAAAGTTGGACCTAATGGTACAGTTGATCGTCTTAAAGCCCAGTTAGAGGCCAAAGGATATACTCAGGTATATGATCTTGATTATGGAGATACTTTCTCTCCTGTGGCAAAAATCACTACTATTCGCCTCTTACTTGCAATGGCTGCTATTCGTCACTGGCCTCTTCATCAGACGTAAAAAATGCTTTTCTACATGGTGACTTGGATGAAGAAATATACATGGAGCAACCTCTTGGTTTTGTTGCTTAGGGGGAGTATGGTTTAGTATGCAAGCTTCGTAGATCCTTTTATGGACTTAAATTGTCCCAAAGAGTTTGGTTTGGAAAGTTTAGCCAAGTTGTTTAAAATTTCGAGATGACAAGAAGTGAAGCAGATCACTCTGTATTTTATTGTCATTCTACTTTCAGTAAATGTGTGTATCTGGTTGTGTATGTGGATGATATTGTCATCACAGGAAATGATGATATCAAAATTTTCCATTTAAAGCAGTTCTTATTCATTCACTTCCAGACCAAAGATCTTGACCACCTGAAGTACTTTCTTGACATAGAGGTGGCTCAATCCAAGGAAGGCATTGTTATCTCTCAGAGAAAATATGCTCTTGATATCTTACAAGATACTAGTATGAGTAATTGCAGGCCAGTTGACAGTCCCATGGATTCAAATATGAAGCTAATGGTAAAACATGGTGAACCTTATTCTGATCCAGGGAGGTATAGAAGGTATAGAAGACTAGTTGAACTCATTTACCTCACTATGACTAGACCTAGACCTGATATCTCCTTTGCAGTGGGAGTTGTAATTCAGTTTATGCAGGAGGCACCTTGCGTTGATCATTGGGCAATAGTCCTCCGTATCCTTAGATATATCAAGAAGACACTTGGACACAGGGTTTACTATATGAGGATAAGGGAGATACCCTTATATCAGGTTATTGTGATGCTAATTGGGTAGGATCTCCCATTGATAGACGATCTACTATAGGTTTTTGCATACTTATTGGGGGAAATGTGGTCTCTTGGAAAAGTAAGAAGCAAAATACTGTTGCTCGTTCTAGTGCTGATGGAAAATATTGGGTTATGACTTCGGCCACTTGTGAATTGATATGGGTAAAACAACTTATTTAAGAATTGAAATTTGCTGATGTCCAACCAATTAAACTGTATTGTGTTAATCAAGCGACTCTTCACATTGCTTCTAATCCTGTATTTCATGAAAGAACCAAACATATTGAGATTGACTATCACTTCGTACAGGAGAAGTTGTTGGCCAAAGAAATAAGTATAGAATTTGTCAACTCGAGTAATCAACTTGCTGACATTTTCACTAAATCTTTAAGGGGACCATCGATACAAGTTATATGTTCCAAGCTTGGAGCATATAATCTATATGCTCTAGCTTGAGGGGGAGTGTTAGATATATGTTTGTTTCCCTGTATCTTTCCTGATGTGACCTTGCCTTTCTTTGTATCTTTACTTTTCTTGTAAGCTACCTTTGCCAATGTATTATGCTGAATGTTGTAAGTAAGGTTCCAATATAAATAAAACTTAAAGTGTGTATCAAAAATACACTACTCAGTTCACTATTGGTTTGTTTAATCCTCCATATATTTGGTCGAACCATAACTACACCTCTTCTATTAGATGAAATGTGGCTAATCCCAGCTTGTCTGCATCAACTATCCTTTGATTTATAAAAAATCTCTCAAACGTTTTAGCCATCTCAATGGATCCCTAGTGCCATCATAAGCGGGAAATTCCATTTTGGAATAACAGGAACCATTGATCCTCCCAAATTGGGAGTCACTTTTGTCTCCCGAACCTTTATTGTCTCCTTTTTTACCATTGCTTGTTTCCCATGACTTCTCCCCAGTTGAGCCTTTTTGTCACTCCTTGAATTGCAATGGAAATGCTAGCTATTTTCTCTTCTAGTGCATTTTGCTTGGTAGCCATCTACTCCATGAAGGCATTCAGTTTTGCTGCTAAATTCGTGTCATCCATGCTTTTGGATACCAACTTGTTATGAACCTTTGAGTAGAATCGAATCATGGGCCTAGAAACAAAATAATTCTTCTTACAACCTATGGTAAAAGTAAGAAGCAGACATATCCTTGACAGAGCCCTTCCTAGTCTAACACAAGTTTTTTTGAAAATTATTTTTCATTGATAATTAACAGAGTTTATGAACATTTAGAGAAAAACAAAGAAATTGAAATAATCTTTTGTATTAAGGAGAAGTGAATTTTAGCTACATTACACGTGAGGTACAACAGCTAACATATAGCTGAGCTAAGAGTGCAACTAACTTCTAACTAATTTAGTCGTTCAACTATTTCTCAGAGAAAATATGCATGTAACGCATAGGAAGTAAATCCACCAGTGGAAGCAAGTGGAATAGGTCCCCATAGGTCACTATAAATCAACTCAAGCAGTTTTCTATAAAATAGTAGTAGATAAAGTAGAGGGGAACCTAAGGGTTTTCCCAAGATAGTAGGAAGAATAGAAATCAATAGCACTTTTATTTAGTGGAGGAAGATTATAGTGTTTGAATATAATGTGTTGGGCATTAACACTAGGATGCCCTAACCTAGAGTGCCATGTTGTTACAAAGGAAAGTGAAGAGATAGCAACTATGTGTACCAAAGGAGATCAGGTGTAGTGGTTCTATGAGGTTGTGGCGTTGGATGATGAGTGTGAATGGTAAACAACGAGTCTAGTGAGTGAGTTCTCTGGTTTGGTGGTTGTTATGGTGGGTGTGTTGTGGTAGAAGGCACAATGACTCTTGCTAGAGGAGAAGGCTTCATGGTGACTGTGGGGTCATGCTCATAGTGGCGAGGTGTGGGTTTTGGTTTTGTAATATCAGTTTTCTATTACTCATGTAGTTCCTTGCACTGTCACATCTTCCTTTATTTTTATTCTTCAAAAAATAGTTTTTTGAAAATTGTTCTATAAAATAGTTTTTAAAAACTAAAAAGAAAAAAATCAAACACACTCTTATTCTTGCACTCTAAGCCTCAACTTTATAGCTCTTTCGAGTTGAATTCCTTGAAACTAAACTCTTGACAAAGTGGATATACCTCGTGGTTCCCTTTTCTTGTTGGTTAGGTTTTACTCAAAGTTATGTAGTTGATTTTAATTCTATTATGATAATAAATTAGCAATTGTATGGAAAGTAATAGCAGCATTATTTCATCATATCTTACTAAAGAATGACCGACATTGATGAAAATTATTGTCATTTTCCTATGTAAAACAATGAGAATAATGGTAAAAAAGTATTCCAGTGCTAGCAAATGCATAACATCTATCATGTCTCAGTAACTGAGTGGTCATGGTCATGATAATGCCAAGAAACAAAATTGAATATGTATATGGGTTAATAATTGTATAGCTTAATTATACATTATATTACATCGTATTTACATGGAACTAATTTTACTTTTCTTCCCTTCTAGGTAATTTCGTTGTATCATATTATTTTATATAATTATATTATATCTGCATACTACTAATTTTAGTTTTTTTTATAACTTGTAGCAATGCCTCGTAAAGCCAAACGTTCAAAAAAGAGACTATCTCGTGTCATATCAAATTTGACGCCACATGGTTCTTCTCAAAGACATTCCACATCTGTGGAGCCACTACTACAACCTTCAAAGTTGCCACAACCTTGTGCTCCTACTATCACACTTAATCCATCATTAATTCCTATTGCTCAAAATTTGGTTTCACTACATGATCCACAGTTGCATAGTATGTAACAAATCTCTGTTCGTGTAGGCTAGAATTGATTTTGAATATGTGATTTGGTTTAAATTAGTTTTAGTCTCAATTATGAATAAATCATGGATTGATATGCCACATAACAAAACTGAATAGTTGCATGGGTTAATATTTTTATTGCTTAATTATACATTATACAATCTTATATTTGCATGGGACTAATTTTACATTGTTTTTTGGTACTTGTAGCAATGCCTCATAAAGCCAAACGTTCAAGTAAGAGAGTACGTCAAGGCACATCCAATTTGATGTCTCATGCTTCATTTGAAGGACATTCTGCACCTGTGGAGCCATCACTACAACCTTCAATAGCGGTGCAGCCAAGTCCTCCTACTATCACCATTATGCCACCATCAATTCCTACAGTAGCTCAAAATATGGTCTCACCACCGGATCCACCATCACATAGTACATCACCAACCTTTTGTTCCTCTAGGCTAGAATCAGTTTTGAATTTCTTTAGCATTATAGCACATATTGATAGATACAATTTTTATTTTTGTTTTGGTAACATGTAGCATTGCCTCATAAAACAAAATTTTCAAAAAAGAGTAATTTTTGACTTACCAAAGATGCCTCATCATGCTTGATCTCAAGAACATTCAATACCAATGAAACCATCATTACAACTTTTGGAGTTAGCACAACCTTGTGCTCCTACTAGCACACTTATTCCACCATCAATTCGGTTGAAAGAAAAGAAAACTGTATATTAATTGTGTATTTTGTACAATTAGTAATATCCTTTTTGTAAGATAAAAATTATGCCTAATAAAAGAAAGAGGGAAATAGGAAAATAATAATAATAAGAAAACAAATATCCAATGATATCTCCTAAAATATCTCTGATATTTGCAACAAAATTATCTCCTAGAATATCTCTGATATTTATAACACCCCTTTCAAGTTGGTAAATGAATATCAATTATTCTCAACTTGCCAAAGATCGTGAAATCTAGCAATAAGAAGCTCCTTAGTAAAAACATCCACTACTTGGAGCCCATATGTGCTGGAACAATATGGCTGCCATCCAACTTCTCTTTGATGAAGTGTCTGTTGATCTCTCTGTGTTTTATTTTGTCGTCTTGGACTGGGTTATTAGCAATGTGGATAGCTGAATTGTTATCACAACAATTTCATGAGACCCTTATATTTAACTTTGAGGTCATTGCAATAATCTTCATCCATAATCCTTCACATATGCCTGTGTCATGACTTGAAACTCAGCTTCTACATTGGGTCAAGCAACAACATTTTGCTTCTTCTCTATGTCACTAGATTCCTTCCAAGAAAAAAACAATAACTAGATGTGGATCTTCTATCTGCAATTGACCTTGCATAGTCAATATTAGTATATATCTCCAAGGATGATGAACCTTCTCTCCTAACTAATAGTCCCTTACCCGGGCTTGTCTTTAAATAATGGAGGATCTTCTTAATTGTCTGAAGGTGTTTCTTGTAGGGACCATGCATAAATTGACTAACCACACTAACAATATAGGTAATATTTGGTTTAGTGTGAGATAGATATATTAATTTCCCTGCCAATCTCTGGTATTGACACTTTTTGATAGGTGGACTTTCTTCACTTCCATTCGTGTGGTTTTGTTCAATGGGCACCCTGTGGTCTTGCATTTCAGTGATTTTGTCTCCTTAAACAAATCAAGCACATATTTTCTTTGGAGATAAAGATGCCCTTTCTGCAATAGGCAAGGAAATACTTCAACTTTTCCAACTCCTTCATCTCAAAATGTGTTGCTAGCCTTTCTTTCTAGGTCAATTGCACTATCTCATCGTCACCTACAATGATCATATCGTTAACATACATACTAAGAGAAGAGTGAGTTTGCCATCAATGAAATATTGTATAAATAGAGTATGATCACCATGACTGTACTTATATCCCATGGAGATCATGACTTGAGCAAATCTTCCACATCATGCCTGGAGAGATTGTTTAAGGCCATACAAAACCTTCTTCAAGTTGCACACTCTATTCTTGCTATCGCAAGATTCAAATCTTAGGAGAATCTCCATATAGATTTCCTCTTCTAGGTCTCCATGCAGAAAAACATTTCTAACATCAAACTGTAGTAGGTCCTAGCCAAAGTAGGTGGCTAGGGACAAAATGATTCTTACTCATTTTTGCCACAGGGGCAAATGTCTTGACATAGTCAATGCCATAGGTTTGTGTGTATCCCTTTTCATCCATTCTCACTTTATATCGATTAAAAGTACCATTAGATTTAAACTTTACAGTGTATATCCACTTGCAACCTATAACTCTCGTCTTTGGGTTTATCAACAATCCAAGTTGAGTTCCTTTCTAATGGCTTCATCTCTTCTCTTATGGTATGAACCCAATTGCTATCTTTCATAGCTTCCTAGACTGATGCAGGTATATTGATTGCATCAATAGCTACAATAAAGCTTCTATGTTGGAGAGAGATGGTCAATATAAACAAATTGAGATATGAGATACATGGGATACCTGGCACATGATCTCTTGTCTTTCTTCAAGGAAAAAGACATATTGTTAGTAACTTCGTTAGAATCATTATCATCCTCAAGGAAATTTAACTCTGGTAAACGACTTAATTTTCTGTAGGGATAGAGTGAGTTTCTCTTTCCTTTGATATTTTATTCCAAAGAATCTATCCTCCTTTTTTGCTTCATTATGATCTTCCCCTTCTGCTTCATTATGTTATTTTTGTTTGTTCTCATGATTGGTTTCGTAGACATCCTGCAAAGATAGAAGAGGTATTGACCCTAAGACAGAATCAACTTCTGGAATACTCTTCCCTTGAAGTTGAAGGCTGACAAAGAAAGATTGTGTTTTGTGAAAGGTGACATCTATTGACAGAAAGAACTTACGACTTTAAGGGGTGAAAACACTTTTATCTCTTTTTATTTGAAGGGTAACTAATAAAGATACACTTGATAGCTCTTGAGTCCAACTTATCGCGATTGGCACTATGAGAATGAACAAAAGCAATACACCCAAACACGACATGGGAGACTCTAGTGGGGGAGAAGAAGGAAAAAATGACAAGATGTGTTCAACTGGACTAATACCTTGTAAGACATGAGTGGGTAGCTTGTTTATGATGTAGGTAGTAGTTAGGATAGCTTCTCTTCAGTAGACATTTGGAACAAACATTCGAGAGAGTAGAGCTCTGACAATCTCAAAAAATATGATCTTTCACTCTACAACCCCATTTTGTTGATGGGTATCGACAAAGGTGAGCTCATGAATAATACATTGATCTTTAATAAACTTAGAAAATTCAAGGTTAACATATTTAGTATCATTGTTTGATTGGATTCTTTTAATATACTTACCAAAACATTTTTGACAAGATGGAAAAAATTAACAAATACTTTAAATACTTTAGATTTGTGTTGCATAAGGTAAGTCCATGTCGCATAGGTAGAGTCATCCATAAAAGTTATGAACCATCTAGCCTTAGAAATAGATTCAGTAACCAGTTCCTATACATTAGAATGAATAAGATCAAAAGAAACAATATTTTTATTAATTACTAGGAAGAAAGAAGCATGATGGTGCTTAGAAACTTAACAAACATCACACTTAAAAACTTAACAAACTCTTTTGTGAACAAATGTAGAAATAGAGATTTAAGTAAACCAAATGGAGAATGTCCAAGACACTTTTGGTGAAGCCAAATTTAAGACGCTATCGAAGTTTCTAAGGTTGCTTGGTGACTGGAAGACATCTCATTTTTTTTGGTTCTATCATCAATTGTCTTGTGTTGTAAAAAGTATATTCCACCTTGTTCTTTAGTAATCAAAATCGTCTTCCTAAAGGTAAAGTCCTGAAAGTCACAATGAGAATGATAATAAGTTACTACACAATTCAAATCTTGTGCAAGCCTGTGTATAGAGATAAAATTGTTAGCCAAATTAGGAACATGGAGAACATTGTGAGGATAAAGATGGTTGGAGTTAGACGCTGTCAGATCCAACAATAGGGACATGATCTCCATTAGCAATTGTAATGAGTTGTTTTCTAATGCTATAGAGTATGATGTTAAGTATGAGGAAAATGGGGTAATGTGATCAGTTGCCTCAAAATCAAGGATTCAAATACTTTAGGAAACAAAACCAGAAATATTGAAAAAACTCTTACCCTTCATAGTCAAAGAGTAAGTGTTGTTAGGAAGCTTACTAAGATCATTGAGATCCAAATAGGTGGGTGACCTTTACTTTAGCCATTAGAAAAAGCTCTAAAACAAGTAGAGGTGTTATTGACGATTTTTTTATGGTGGTTACGTCAAGTGGGTCACACCAGAAGGTGGCACACGACTTATGAACAACATTGTATGAACAGTACACGTGAACAATGCGCAACAGTGTTTTTTTTTTTGGTCCGACCACCAGTCCTGTGGGCAGCGATGGCGGTAGCAAGGGTGGTGAACAATAATGCCCACACTAAGCAGTGGAAACAAAGCTCCCAAGATCAAGAGCTCAGATATCAAGTTGAAAGAAAAGAAAACTATATATTAATTGTATATTTTGTACCATCACTAATATCCCTTTTATATGGTAAAAATTATGCATAAAAAAGAAAAGAGGAAAATAGAGAAATAATAGTAATAGGAAAATAATAGTAATAGGGAAATAAATATCCTATAATATCTACTAAAATATCTCCTAGAATATCTATGATATTTACAACAAATTCCTATAGCTCAAGATCCAATTTCATCATCGGATCCACCATCGCGAACTATTGCAAGTCTTTGTCTTCCTGGTCTTGATTTTATCTTTTTAATTTGTTTTAGTTAACTTAGTTTAATGGTCACATCTATGGATAAATCATTGATTGATATTCCATGAAACACAACTGAATTATACATGGGTTAATATTTGTATAGCTTAATTATACATTATATTATATTATCCTTGCATGGGACTAATTTTTGTTCTGGTAACTTGCAGCAATGCCTCATAAAGCCAAATATTCAAATAAGAGAGTATGTCGTGGCATATCGAATTTGGTGCCTCATGCTTCATCTCAAGGACATTCCACACCAGTGGAGCCACCTCTAAAACCTTCAAAGGCAGCACAGCCTTGTGTTCCTGCTACCACCTTTATTCCTCCAACAATTCCTACAGCTCAAAATCTTGTTTCACCATCATGTAATACATCACTGACCTTTGTTCCTACAGGCTAGAATCAGTATAGAAATTTTTAGCATTATATCACATTATATTTGCAAGGTACTAATTTTTGAGGTAACTTGTAGCGATGCCTCGTAAAGCCAAACTTTCAAGAGAGAGAGCATCTCTTGGCATATCAAATTTTATGCCCCATACATCGTCTCAAGGACATTTCACACATGTGGAGCCACCCCAATCTTGTGCTCCTGCTTATTCCACTGCTATTCCACCCTCAATTCCTACCGCTCAAAATCTGGTTTCAGGATCGGATCCTCCATTGCGTAGTATATCACATATCTTTGTTCTTCCAAGCTTTAATCAATCTTGAATGTTTTATTTTTGTGCAACTCAATTACATGGTCACAATTGTGGATCAATCGTGGATTGACATGTTGCGAAACACAACTGAATATGTGCATAGTTAATATTTGTATGGCTTATTTACATTATCATTATATTTGCGTGGTACTAATTTTCTTTCTTTTTTTTATAATTGGTAACTTGTAGCAAAGCCTCGCAAAGCCAAGCTTTCACGAGAGAGAGCATCTCTTGGCATATCAAATTTGATGCCATATGCTTCATCCCATGGACATTCCACGCATGTGGAACCACCACTGCAGCCTTCACAGGCAGCACAATCTCGTGCAGCTACTACTACCCTTGTTCCACCGTCAATTCCTCCAGCTCAAAATCTGGTTTCACCGTCGGATCCACCATTGCATAGTACATCACTGATCTTTGTTCTTTCAGAATAGAATCAATTTTGATTTTTTTTTTGTTTAACATAGTTGCATGGTCACATTTATGGATAAATTGTGGATTTATATGCTGTGAAACACAGCTGGATATCTTCATGGTTTAATATTTACCAGTATGATATTGGTCTAGTTTAATTATACATTATATCATTATAATATTGTATTTGTACCTTACTAATTTACTTCAATTTTTTTGGTAACTTGTAGCAATGCCTCGTAAATCCAAACATTCAAGAAAGAGGGCATATCATGGCATATCAAATTTGATGCCTCATACTTCATCTCAAGGACATTTCACACATGTGGAGCCACCACTACCCTCTTCACTGGCACCCCAATCTTGTGCTCCTGCTTATTCCACTGCTATTCCACCAACAATTCCTAAGGCTCAAAATCTGATTTCAGCATCGGATCCACCGTTGCATAGTATGTCACCGATCTTTGTTCTTCCAAGATTGAATCAATTTTGAATGTTTTGTTTTGGTTCAACTCAATTGCATGGCCACAATTATGGATCTATCATGGATTGATATGCTGTGAACACAACTAAATATATGCATAGATTAATATTTGTATGGCTTATTTATACATTATTATATCATTATATTTGCATGGTAATAATTTTTTCTTTTAATTGGTAACTTGTAGCAAAGCCTCGCAAAGCCAAGCTTTCACGGGAGAGAGCATCTCTTGGCATATCAAATTTGATGCCCTATGCTTCATCCCATGGACATTCAACACAAGTGGAACAACCACTACATCCTTCACAGGCAGAACAATCTGGTGCTCCTACTATTACCCTTGTTCCACCATCAATTCTGACAGCTCAAAATCTGGTTTCACCATCAAATCCACCATTACATAGTGCATCACTGACCATCATCCGTCCATGCTAGAATCAATTTTGATTTTTTTATTTAAATTATTTGCATGGTCATAATTATGGGTAAACCATGAATTGATACGCCATGAAACAACTAAATATATACATGGATTAATATTTGTATAACATTATATCACATTATATTTTGCATGGTATAAAATTTTCTTTCTTTTTGTTTTTTAGTTGAAGTGTAGCACTGTATCACATTATATTTGCATGGTACTAATTTTTTTCTTTATTTTTTTGGTAAATTGTAGCAGTGCTTTCTAAGAATGTATTTTCTGGCATATTAAATTTGCTACATCATGCTTCATATCAAGGAGATTCCATACCTGTGGAATCACCACAGCATCCTTCAAAATTGGCACAACCTTGTGCTCCTACTATCATTGATATTCCACCATCAATTCCTACTGCCCAAGATCTGGTTTCACCATCGAATATACCATCGCGCTGTATGTCACATACCTTTTGTTTGTTCAGGCTAGATTCAATTTTAATTTTTTAGTTTATCTTAGTTGCATGGTCAAACGTGGATTGTATGCTGCAAAATACAACTGAATATCTACATGGATTATTTGCATTTGTCCTTATTTTATTTTATTTTTGGTAACTTGTAGCAGTTCCCCGTAGATCCAAACATTCAAAAAAGAGAGTATCTCATGGAAAATCAATTTTGATGCCTCATGCTTCTTCTCAAGGGCATTCCATTCCTACGGAGCTGCCACTACAGCCTTCAGAGTTAGCACGACTCTATGATCCTCCTGTTGTCCTTGTTCCATCATCAATTCATGTAACTCAAGATCCAGTTTCACCGTCTGATTCATCATCAATTCCTTTAACTCAAGATCCAGTTTCACCATCTGATCCATCATCAATTCCTGTAACTGAAGATCCAGTTTCATCATCTGATCAATCAAGTCCTCTAACTCAAGATCTGGTTTCACCATTTGATCCATCATTGCATAGTACATTAAACCCTGTTGTCCCTCCATCTACTCTTACTCAACAACCCGTTGCCCCAAATTATCCTCGTTTTAGAGGTCGAGAATGGGCTGTACAAGCTATAGGTAATAATAATATTTCTCTACTTGAGTGGTGATCATTATATTTTTATTCAGGCTAATTATGTTGTCTTTTGATAGATGAACATGGAAATACAAAAGAGATTCAGGTGACAAAACCAGGTGTTTTTATGATGCCTCCTGGTCAACGCATAGTAGTGCCATTTGATGAACAGTTACGAGCTTATGGTGAAGCAGCGACACTGCTTTCAGGAGCTTGTGGACAAATTGTCACCGATTCAAAAAACATTCCCATTAACTTTGATAGTTGGCCAAAAGTGCCAAAATCATACAAGGATGATTGCTTTAACATTTTGAAGGTATATCCATAAGCTTAATGTCAGTTTTTATTGCCTTGTTCTTTTTATTTACAATGTACTGACATGCATTTTTTTAGACTCTATTTCATTTTCAGGCCTCTGAATCAATTGCTAGGCGATATTGTTTACTTACCATGTCGAGAAAGTATAGAAATGGGAAGCTGAAGTTGTGGATTCGTGCTTTTGACCCTTCATTATCAAGAGAACAACTAATTGCTAATGTCCCTTATGGTATTCCAAAAGACCAGTGGTTGTCATTTATTGACAATCATTTGAAGCCAGAGTACCAGGTAGTTTTAACAAATACTCGTTACCATTAATTTTATTTTTGAGCATGTATTTCAACTATAACTTGCTCACATCATAGGAGTTATGTCGGAAGAATGCTGAAGTCAGACAAAGGCAAACAGTTCCACACACTAGTGGGGCCAAACTTTTGTCTAGGAAACAACATGAGATGGTAAGTAACTTGGTTCTATTGTAGTAGTATTTATTCTTAATGAGTAATTATTTTTATTTTTCATTTGGACTTATATGGGTCATATACATTAGGAAGTAGAGCTTGGACGTCCCATTAGTCGAGTTGAATTGTACATGGCAACTCACAAAAAAAAAGATGGATCCTATGTTAACGAGGAGGCAAGGACTATTGGGGTAAGTTAAACATGAAATTCTGCTACTTCAACAGAAACAAAAATGTGCTTTAATAGTCTGCATTTTTTGTATTTTTATATTGATTGTTATTGTTGAAATCAATTTAGTATGTGAAGTGCACATTGGCTGGGGGGCTTAAATTAAAATTTTGGATGGTTGTAGACCTTTTGCGCTGTTCAATGTTGTGAAAATATTAGCAACCAGTCATGTTACGACTTGTTGTTTGGTGTAATGCATTTGTAGGAAAAACACAGATTATTAATGAAAGTTGCATTATTAAAATCTGTTTTGATGCTACTAACCTTTGGTTGATACAGCTTAATTGCAAGGAGACAGATCATTGTTTTAATTTCCTGTTTTAAATTGCTAAATCTACATTGCCAATCTATAACAAACCTCACCATACATCACATAACATCTTGCAGCTCATTCATGCCGACATCAAATTTACATGTGCCAGAGAAGTGAGAATCATAATTTTTTATTTCAATATTTAGTGAAGCACATTTTTGCATTATATATATTGCCTATGTAATATTTTCTCATTACCACAACAATGGGTTGATCTTGTTATGTTTTGAGTTACTATTGAATGATTTTAATAGCTGGCAAAAATGGGCCAATCCTTCTTGATGGGCCAAAGGCAAAAAACAGACTGGCCTGGCCCAGCCCGAAATGTGTATGGGACACTTTTCATGGCCCAGTGACTCATTGGGCCAGGTCACTCTAGCATTTATTTTTGCTTAAAAATACATAAAATTTAAAAAAAGAGCCAAATAGGCTTGGTGTCATTTTTGGGCTGCATTTTTACGGGCTCAATTGGCCTGTCGGGTTGGACCATTTTTGCTACCTCCTGTGGAAGTTATTATAATTTCAATCTTTTGTTTCAAATTTTTCTTTTTAGAAAAGTATCATGTTACTTAACGGGGGCATGTTTGAGGCTTTGAGCATTGTTTTTCTACAGGTATATAACTGTTGTAATTGAGGTTGATGTGTTTCTTCCTTTAGCCAGTTTCACTGATTAAGTGAACTATCTGTGGAATAGATAATCATTATTTGCAATACCGCATAATTTCTCCTTCACTTGTACCATTTTGGCACTTATTTTTCTTAGTTCTCTTTGCAATTCAAATGCTTTATTATTGCAAATTGGTTCGAGTGTACTTTTGCACTTGTACTTCACTGCTCTAATCCCTTTAAATCTATAACCTTATCATCTCTCCCTTTGAATGTACATAATAATAATAATTATTATGTCACATTACAAATATTACAAACATATGCACAACAATCATAAATTTCAAAGGCTTTAACTAAGTATTTGGTTATGTCATTATTTTAATTTCATAAATATTTTTATATGCACAGGAGAAGTTGACACAAGAAATTAAGAAGTGTGCCAATTCTAAAGAAATTTCAACTAATGATGATGCCCTTGCCAAAGTGTTAGGACGAGATCACTCTGGCCGTGTACGTTGCTTAGGCTTAGGAGGCCTTCATAGTGTTGCATTTCAATCCACTGCAAAATTTAGTGGCATAGGTTGCAATTTATCAAAGTCTGATTCAGTTGAAAGTTCTCAACTGAAAGAGGAGGTTATTAGTTTGAAATCTAAATTAGCAGCTTCTGAGGAAAATGTCAAGACATTACAAAATATAATGCTTGCATACATACAAATGAAAGAAGGACACATCCCTGCAGAGTTGGGTGCTTTGGTTGATACTACTAATCAAGCGGTAATCATTTTGTACTTGTATTGAAAGGTTACTAACACTAGTGAATGTTTAATATCTTATATATACTCTTAACCATGCTAACATGATGCAACTATTGTCTTTCGTAGGATGAACAAGATATGTCAACATCGGAAAGTGGATCTTCATTAGGTAGTAATCGTCATTAGAAATGATGCTCTTAGTTAAACTCTATTGTACTTAAGTTTGACACTTTGTAGTTTAACATGCTGTTTGTAACTTTTCTTTGTATGGAATTTCGAAGTTGTTAATGGAGATCTATTTTGTGAACTTTCTAAATCTTGTTATATTTATGATGCATAATTTATTACACAATATTTGAACATATTTTGAACTCAAATGAAAATTTAGATGGAAAGTATAAAAAAGTATAACATTGTCCTGCAAGAAAGACAATTATTGGCAGTTTTTAACTGATAGTTTTAGTATGATTAGATTGGCAATAGATTATTTCAAATAGATTACAGATATAATTAATTATGTGAAATAATATTTTGATATTTTAGGTGAAATGTAGTTTTAATATAATCTGGGCTTAAATATGTTTTTATTTTCTATTAAATAAGCGAATTTTGATTTTAGTTTATGTAATTTTTTTTTATCAATTTTCATTCTTAAAAAATTTGTAAACATTGATTTTGGTTCCTATAAAATGAGAAAAATTTATATCTGGTCTTTGTAAAATATTTTTATTTTATTTCATTATTTTAAAATTTAAAATATTTATTTTTAGTTCATAATTTTTATTTTAAGATAGATAAATAATATTTATTTTAGGAATTAATTTTTTTTTTTAAATATATCATATAATAACATGATATATACTAGTGTATATAATAACTTGACTTTCTTTTGAAGATATATGTAATCATTATATAATAATAAGAATCAAAAACAAAAATTCAAATTTTAGAGGAATGAAAATTGATAAATTTTTTTTATAAAATTAAAATAAAAAATTTCTTAGTTTACCAAACTAAAAACATATTTTAGTCTATAATATATTTTATTTGAATTGTCTAAACAAATTGATTTTTTTAGAGTAAAGTTATAGAAAGATATGAAATTATTTATTGTAGTTAGTTTTTTTTTATTTAAATTAATCAATTGAACAAAAGTTAATTGAAAATTAATTTGTTAGGATTTAATCATAATGTCTAAAATTGTTTAACACAAAAATATTTCTTTGTTGAGACTAATATTTTGATGGACTAAATATCTAAATACACTTAAATAGTAATAACAGGATGTTTTATTAATTAGATTAAAATCTTTAATATAAACATATTATTACTACACACATTCATGCTATCTTGGGGATTAAAATTTGCTCTTTATGTTGGCGGTTAAAAGTCATCAGTAAACAACTAACATGAACCATATTCAAACATATTACTACATAAAGAACAAGTATATAGAAAATTCATACTGAACGTATTCAACGAAATTTTGAAGACCAGCTAACCCAGGGTCACAACTAACATATATCAGGACCGATGTATAACTGCCTACCTTCAAAGGTTGGTTAACCAACATTGTCTCGTCGCTCTTCCCACATAGCCTGTGAATTGCTGATGTAACCGTAACAACTTTTCCAGCTTAAACGACATGTATAAAATGTGTAGATTTCCTATTTATGCTCCGCCACCAATCGTTTGCTACACAGTGCACTCTTTACTTCCACTACATTCACCACAGCTTACCGCTACCATGTACAACTTGCACGATGATGAGGTAATTCCCTTAAACCTCTCTTTTTTGAGCCAATTCTGAAGTTTCAGGTACTCAAGAAGTTTCAGCAACTCCCCTCGATGGAGCTCTGTTATGGACCGACAACGCTAATGAGTACCTCATCGCTTTCGAGTTTTCCTTTGCCTTCAAGTAGGTATGGGGGAAATTTCCTCCACAAGGTCATTTTTGTTTTATTTGAATATATTTAATAACTTTTTTTCTCATAAAAGAATAGGTGTTTCTTTTCAAACCAACGTAGAAAGTAATAAAAGATAAAAGAAAGAATAAATTGATATTAATTTTACCACCTTATCCTTTTAGATTTAATGCTTCAGCTTCTCTAATACTAAACACACAATAACACAAACACACACTTGATTGATACATCCCAAATCGAGAGAAAACTAGAAAACATATTTTGTATCCAAAAATATATTTATTCTTGAAATTAGCTTTGATTTTGCCCGTGGCAATTGCAACGGTTGAGAGATGTTTCTCTGCAATGAATTTTATGAAGAATGGAATGTACTGGGAAAGGAATGTTGCGTGATTGTTTGGTGGTTGTATATATAAAGAGATATTTTTATATTATTGACGATAAAAGAATCACACAACATTCTCATAACATGAAAATTTTGTAGAGGACGATTGTAATTTGTAGACACTTAGGTATTTTGGATTTTTTTTCCATAACATTGTGGATTTTATAAAAACTTGTAATGATTTTTTTTGGAATAGTATTTTACACTATTTCCTTTCCCCAACTAAAGAAAATTTCAAGATACATCATTGCCAACAAGGCAGCCAACAAACCTTTTTTGTGCAAGATATTCTTGCTGTCCTAAGAAAATGACCCTAAAGTGGTTCTAGTCTTTGCCTCTTTGCTCTATTGATTCCTAGGAGAAATTTTTCATTGCTTTCAACACAAGCCTTGCTCGACCTAAGACCGAGTCAACTGGATGTAGATTTGTCAGATGCGGGATGAATCCCTTTTGGATTATATAGTCTAACTTAACTAGGAGACCATGCTAGTTGAAGGTCTTTTGCTCAATGTCATGCCAATGTTGGCTAAGGATGGAGTTCTAGAACACCCTTTCTTCCACATTTCAATATCTAAGAAGAGTTCGACATCTATGGATGAATTCTTGTAGAGGGTTAAGAAATACAATTATGAGTTGATGTTATTCAAGTAAGCAAGATTAAGGTCTTTAATGATGCTCTTTAGAAGCAGGGTAAATCTATGTCTGACAATTCCCCTTGTGGGGAGGGACCTCAGGCAAAGTATGAAGAATATACCCCCTTAACACTTCCTGAATTCAGATTCTCAATAAGGTGCTGAATGTTGAATTTTAGGATAGGGGTAAAGATGCCAAGACAAGGAAAAATAGGTGAGATGTTGTTTGGTTTAAGAATTATAGACTCTTGCATCCAATTGAAGGCTTAGATTCCTGAGGAAGGAGTGCGGTTCGTTTGATAAATTCCTATTTCTTTATCTATTTCTGAGATGCTTGGATTTTTCAAAACTCCATGGACATGTAGAAGATAAATGCTATTCCCACTCGGACTAAGACATAATTTTACTTGTTCAAATAACAATTAAGTTGAAGCAGAGTCAGGAACAACGAATCCCTTTATGATAAACAGATTCATTTTGCAAGTTTGTTATTATGGGTAGTTCCTACAAAGGATCAGACTAATGACGTATACAATACTTGAATTCTCAATGTAGATGCTACATAATTGATTCTCATCCTTAAGAGACTATGAGTATAATAGAAGCATCTATCGACAAAAGGATCACCGTAAGATGATCATCTCGTGACTATTGAGAATGAATCAAATCAAACGGTTCTATTTCTTATTCTTAATGTTTTCGATCTTGGTTCCATAGGAACAAGTCATAAAGATCTTAATTCGACATGGTTGTCTCTTGACTGCTTTGTCAAGAGGTTAGATGATGGTCGTCAAGTAGGGGTGCAAAACAACTAATTATAACAATGATGCACCCCTTTTTGCTTGCTATAGCTCTATTAGGCTTGTACAAGTCCAATATAGATTTATTTAATTAAATATATTTATTTAATTAATTTCTCTATGTGTGACCCTATAGGTGATAAAGTACCTTTTGATAGATTTCTGAAATTGGATTAAAGACAATAGACTTCTTCGTAGAAGATTAGAGTTATCCAGAAGTTATTTGTAAGTAAAGGGAAAAAGAAATTCAAAATATGGAAAAGAAAGGGGTGAAAAGGTACCTTCAAGTTAGTAGTCTTAAGCTAAGATGGAACAAACGAACTCAAAATGAAATTTAAATAATATCTTCATACTTTTAAGAGTTAAAGAAACAAGCCCATATAGTGTATAGGAATGAGCTTGGGCTTGAGTTATCTAAGTTCTTGAGAGATTCCACTTTCTGACGCACTTCTTGTTGTAGTTTTCTTAGCTTTCCTTTGGTCAAAGGTCCTTTGTATGCTTGGCTATCGGCTGCCTCCTAAGTATCTTCTTTAAGGCTACCTAGATCCTTATTAGGCTCTCCTCCTTCAAAAAAATTTGTCTTCAAATTCGAGTCAAGAGTATATGAAAAAGAAGACAAGTTCAAAACATTAAATGTATGAGTCCCTTCATAGGTCTTAGGCATGTCAAGGATGTAAGTATTATTACTTATTTTCTTTATGATTTTGAAAGATCTATCTCTTTGAGGGAGTAGTTTCGATTTTCTTAAGTTAGGAAACTATCCTTTCTTAAGTTAGAAAACTATCCTTTCTTAAGTGTACCCAAACCAAATTTCCTTCATTAAAAACTTTTCGTATTTTTCTTTTATTAACCCTTTTTGCAAATTGCTCTACTCTCTTTTCAACATGAGATTTTACTTTAGCATGCAATTCTTTAAGAAATTTAGCTTTAGCAATCCCATCACAGTTAAGCATAGAGCTAACATTAGGCATAGGCAATAAGTTAAGATGAATTAAGGGATTAAAACCATAAACTAACTCAAAAGGAGTGTGGGTGGTGGTAGAGTTAACCACTTAGTTGTACACAAACTTGATATGGGACAATGATAGTGTTGTCGAAACACTACCAAGATTACTAGATTTCCCTTACATTTGTAGTGTAGGGGCTAACTAATGCATATATGGAAGAAGCAAGCCTTGCACTTGAAGGACCTATCGTTAGGGGAAGGATTAAGAAGTTCCAAGAGGAAGTACAACACAATTTTGCCACTCTTAAAGGACCAAGGAAACGACCAAGAAGGGCCACAATTGCTGGCTCTAAATAACCAGCTTGGTAATAAGTTCAATTCTTCCATAACATTATGGGGCGGGTGATAGCGCATATTTGAGGCACCTAATAAGGACTTAGGTTGGACATATTTGATATTATTTTATGGCTAATAATCATATATTGGTTGAGTATTGGGTCATTAGGCTTAATTGATGATAATTGTTAATCTTTGCCTATTTTCGAACTTAAATTCTCACCAAGAGGCTGCTATCTTGTGCAGGCCATTTTTGGAGCTACAAAGCTCCAAATTGGATTGTACCAGTTCACTTTTAGAGTCCATCTTGGACAGTTGAGTCCCTCTCACCCAGTCGAGACCGATTCCTTCTCGCCCAGCCGAGACCGAGTCCTTCTCGCCTAGCCGAGACCACACCCGGACAGCAGAGTCCACACTCCGCCAGTTGAGTCCACTCCGCCAGCCGAGTCCGTCCTGACCAGTTGAGTTCGTTCCAGCCAATTGAGTTCGTTCTGGCATAATTGTCTCTCTGCACAAGACATTGGGTTGCTCAAGCTTCAGTCCAAGCTCATCCTCTATGGAAAATAAGTCCACGTGATCAGTTAGGAAGGAGTTAGGAAGTTGAAGAGTTAGTTAGTCAGTTTTGTTAGCTAGTCAATTTTGTTAGTTAGAAAGAGGTTAGAGACTTTTGGTTAAAGGAGTTGGAAGTTGTTGCTTAGAGGGAGGTTTTTCGTTCGTTCCACATCGATTTTTCTCTGTTGCGTTTTCTTTGGTGTGAGTTTCTTTTTGCATCTTCCCTGTTTTCCTTCTTTTCTTTGAACACTGCAAAGTCTCCCATGACGATGAACATGGAAGGCTAACTTCGTTTTCAATTCAGGATTCATGATTGTAACTAGTTTGAGCTCCTAATTCCTCACTTTCCCTATGCAATTTCTGGTACGTGTTTTCCAATTCTCATTACGTTTTCATGATTATGATCTCGCTGCGTTTTGGATTATTAGTAGGTAATCGATTGATAACCTAAATTTAGTCAATACAATCTTGAATCTATGTTAATTAGGGGCGGCGATTGTGATCTCAATATGCATAAAAACATGTTAGGTGATTATGTAAAGAACTTAGATTGGCTGATATGAAATTGCATAATTCTTTAGAAGAGTCATGGTAACGAGTTGCATGACTGAATTCCTGAGTTAATGCTCCTGAATACGTTTAAACTCCATTTTGTTTTGTCAATTTATCCTCCAATTCCTATGCTAAACAAACCCCCCCTTTTCCTTGTTCTGGTTTCTGCATTTCTTCATAATTCTCTACATAAAATTTGGTTTTGGCTATACACGATTAGGCATGATAAGAGTGTGTCCTTGTGAGAATCGACCTAGGTTGGCCCATACACTACAAAACCTAAGGGATACCTAGTAATTTAATATTGTGGCAAAACTACTATTGATGGAGGATCCTTAGACTACTACACTACCTACAACACTATACTAGAACAAAAATAATAACAACTACACACAAATGATGTATCAAATTGGTTAGGATCAATAAGATTAGGATACAATGGTTTGTGTCCCTGACAATGATGCTAGTTTTGATAATGCTGTAACAACATTGTGAAAAATTACTAGAGTTCCTTTAATTTTGTAGAGTATGGACTAACCTACTTCTTGAGGACACAAATATATAGTATTTAATCTTATGATAACAATAAGTGAGGGGAGTTTGTATGTAGAGAAACAAAATTGCAATTTTTACATAAATAAAACAAGATTGAAAACAATCAGAGAGTTAAGAATTCAAAATTCAAAAATGTAAAACACCAATCGAAGGATCCAAATCGTGCAATAGAATTATCAAATTCCAATAAGATGTGAATTCATATAAACTTGAATTCTATTAATTAATCATCTAACATTCATGCTTAAAAACTAAAATTACAACCACAATCCCTAATTAACGCGAATTCAAGTATAAACAAACGTTTAATTTAGGTGATTGATAAATTACCTAACATTGATTAGATTGGATTAATCAATCCTAACCTTACACAATCCAACATCTCAAAACAAAATCAATATCATGAATATAGAAATCAAATTTGGAAAGAATACAAGAAACTTGTAGAATTCACGAAAGAGAAATAGGAACTTAAAATTCTAACGACAATTGTTGGAACCTTGAATTGATTGAGAAGTTTAGCCTTCCATGGAAATCACCATTGAAGCTTCAAAGCAAGAAGAAAAATGCAGAGCCATGAATAGGAATAGAGAAGAGACAAAAGAGAGAAAACTTGCAATACAAGAAATCTCCAAAAGAAAGTGGAATTCCCTATACTAACTAATTAATACTATTATCAGAACACTAACTAAGGTAATTTGAATAAGAGAATTTAATGGGCCTAAAGGCCCATCCAATAAGGTTCCTAAATTGGACCTAAATTAGAAAGGAAAGTTCAAAAGAATGGGGTGTAGAGGCAGCGATTTCAATCAGCTTTTTGACCTTAAAAGAGCACAAATTGGCATAAATCTATGACAAATTGTAGAGCTTTGCATCACCTTTTCAGAGCCACGAAGATTGCCCAAATTGGAGTTCTTTAGCTTTATTTAAGGGCCTATACAAGACAACAACATTATAATGAGAAATAAATCTAAAAATAAACAAAAATTAGCAACTAAGCCCAATTATGCCTAATAATCCAAAAATCAACAAATGTGTTAATATTAGGTACAAAAATATGTCAAATATGTCTAACATGAGACACAATTGAGTGTCTCAAAAATGTTCTATCAACATCCCACCAAAATATAACAAAAATGTAGTTGGAAGCTTCTTCGCTCAAAAAATTAACATTTATTGAATCAGAATACGTTCCAACATTACATTAGTACGAGTGGAGTTGGACTCAGATTTTTAAGTAAGGTCTCTAATTTAAGTATTGTGAATGAAAAAAATGTGATTAGGTAAGGAAGAGAGTCAGTCAGATTTTCTGGCTGCAACCATGCAAATGATGCTCCATAACTCTTCTACAAGGATTGAACATGAACCTAATTTCATAGTAAATGCAAACACAAAAAGCACCACGATCATCTCTGAGCATTCCTCCACATTGAAACATCTATGCACCATCATAGTTCAGGATCACCTCCCAGGCCTCGGTGGAATCCACCTAATAACCTGGTCATTTCCCCACCCTTACCAGACAATTGGAAAGCATTGACACTACTGTGAAGAGAAATTTTGATCGCATCCACCAAATTAAAGGCCTTCAATGTTAAAAATAATAATTAGAAAATAAAGGGTTGTAAGATGAAGAGTTATCAGTTGCTCTGCATTAAGGGACAATTACTCTACATTAAGGAGTAGTTATTGACAATTACTCTACATTAAGGAATAATTATTATGCATTAAGAGACATTATTGTTTTGTAACCACTATTTGAGTATTTAGTGTGCTAATTAAAAGATGTTGCAATGTTATGAATTGCTCTATTATTAATAGAATATCAACCTATGTAACTGGTATGCCAAAAAATAAAATTTATTTTTCTATTTTCTAAAGTCTCCTCTAGTTTGTCTAACAAAGTGGTATCAAAGCCCATTCTAGATCCATATGCAGCAGATCCAAAACGAGAATTAGCCCTATATGTGTTTCCATATTGATTGTACATCCTATTGTTTGGATACATCCCATTCATGAATCCAGAAAAGATTTCAAATCCAAATGGATGTCTGGAACCATTCAACTTCACAAATTATGGAAGTGACTGAGGAAGTCTTTGATTCCTATGAGCTGTAAAATCCTTAATAGGCACTACTGATGAAGATAATCCAACCTTGGTTCCATGTTTAGACTGTCTATCAGATACTAAGGACACATCTGAAGTGATTGGCAACTGTGTACCAAGAGTACTACTCATTCTTGAACCCTAATATCCTGAAAAGGGAGCATAAGCTGGCAAGCTAGTCCCTTGATAAGAATCATTTGTATTCAAAGATGTGTGTTGGGAACTACTTAAAAATGGCTTTAACCCATTTTTATTTGTAAAATCACAGTTGGCCATGTTAACAATGTTTCCTTGATTCATAACATTCGATGAAGTAACACGATCAACATCAAGTGCACTTAATATTTCTCCTTGTGGAACGCCAAATACATCAGCAGAAGCTGGAGATTTATAATAAGAACAAGGATATTGGTACTGTTGCAGCCCATAATGTTGACCATCTTGTTGAATGATTGAAGAGGAATTGGGTGGTATATATGTTCCATATGGTGTATAACCATAACCTTGATGGTAAATATAAGAGAAGTTATCCCCATAAACACCTTGAGCCATCCCTCCATCAAGATTCATATATCTGGAATAAACAATCCAATCAGTTTGCCCGTCATAACCTCCATAATAGTATGCCGAAGGGTATCCATTTGGAACATAACATGAGTTTGGACTGAACGGCTTGCCCATCCCTTTGACTGCATCATTGGAAAAAATAGGTCCATTCTTCTTCGCATGCTCAGCAACTCCAATAGTTTTAGACTTAGAATCCAGACTCAAATTCTGCATTAAATCATCAGAAGAAGGAGCAATAGTTGCCATGATCGAAATCAGAGAGAGAAAGGGTCGCCGCCAACTCCATGTTCTTTGGGTTTGAGAGACACAAAGAAAGGGAGAAGAGGGAAGATCCTACTATGTTCAAAAGTCTTGTATGAAGCTTAAGGTATTTAACAAGTACAAGGTCAGATATTATGCATGCGGTTGGTGTAGTTTGTCGCTTTATGGGGGCTTCTACCTTTACTCATATGAAGGCACCAAAGAGAATTCTTCATTACCTTAAAGGTACACTTGATTTTGGCTTATTTTACTCTTCTTCTAATGAGTTCAAACTTGTGGGATTTTTTGATAGTGATTTTGCGAGAGATGTTGATGATAGAAAAAGTACTACTGGTTTTGTGTTTTTCATGGGTGGTTGTACTTTTACTTGGAACTCTAAAAAGCAAGTCATTGTTACACTTTCTACTTATGAAGCTGAGTATGTGACTGCAACTTCTTCACCTTGTCAACACCTTCAAGAGAAGTTTTCAAAATCTCCCAAGCTTCTTTAGGAAAACTTCTTCTTGCATGCTTGCCAAGGAGACACTCAGCTTCACAAGTAGAAAGTGTAATAATGACTTGCTTTTTATTGATAATTTTACTAGAAAGACTTGGGTGTATTTCTTGAAGCATAAATTTGAGGCATTTGTAATTTTTAAAAATTTTAAAGCTCTTGTAGAAAAAGAGAGTGGTTATGTATCTAAGGCTTTAAGATTTGATAGAGGTGGTGAATTCACATAAAAAGAATTCAATGAATTTTATGAAAAGAATGAGATTTGTCGCCCTCTAACAGTTCCTAGAATCCCACAACAAAATGGGGGTAGTGGAGAGAAAAATAGAACTATTCTTAACATGGCTAGATGTATGTTGACAGCCAAATCTATGCCCAAGGAATTTTGGGCTGAAGCTGTTTCATGTGCAGTTTATTTGTCTAATTGCTCTCCAACAAGGAATGTCCAAGGTCAAACACCTCAAGAAGAATGGACTAGAGTGAAGCCAAAAGTTGACCATTTTAAAGTCTTTGGGAGCATTGCATATGCTCACGTGCCCAACCAAGGAAGATCCAAACTTGATGATAGGAGTGTGAAGCATGTGTTCATTGGTTATGATGCAAATTCAAAAGGCTACAAGTTGTATAATCCAAACAATGGGAAGATGATTGTAAGTAGAGACGTAGAATTTGATGAAGAAAAGGCATGGAATTGGGAAAAAAGAAGAAACCACTTATGTTTTCCTTCCATATTTTGAAGAAGGTGATCAAGAAGTTGTAATACCAAATGAGTTTTCTACTCCACCTCCATCACCAACTCCTTCAATACATGAAGCCCCATCTTCCGAAGGGAGTCCAAGTGAAATGACATAAAAAATGAGAAGCATTCAAGAAATATATGATGAAACTAAAATTATAAATGATTTATTTTGTCTTTTTGTTGACAGTGAGCCTCTAACTTTTGATGAAGCTATAGAGGACAAAAGTTAGAGACAACCCATGAAAGGTTCGTTGAAATTGTCAAAGTTTGATAGTGGAGAGAAGGAAGATCCTACTTTGTTCAAAAGTCTTGTAGGAAGCTTAATGTATTTAACAAGTACAAGGCCAGATATTATGTATGCGATTGGTGTAGTTTGCTGCTTTATGAGGACTTCTACCTCTACTCATATGAAGGCAACAAAGAGAATTCTTCGTTACCTTAAAGGTACATTTGATTTTGGCTTATTTTACTCTTCTTCTAATGAGTTCAAACTTGTGAGATTTTGTGATAGTGATTTTGCGGGAGATGTTGATGATACAAAAAGTACTACTGGTTTTGTGTTTTTCATGGGTGGTTGTGCTTTTACTTGGAACTCTAAAAAGCAAGTCATTGTTACACTTTCTACTTGTGAAGCTGAGTATGTGGCTATAACTTCTTGCACGTGTCAAGCTATTTGGCTAAGAAGATTGTTAAAGGAGTTTAACATGAACCAAGAGGAGAATACAAAAATTCATATTGATAATAAATTTGCACAAACTCTTGTTAAGAATCCGGTGTTTCATGAACGAAGCAAACACATAGATACAAGGTATCATTTCATTAGAGAATGCATTGTCAAGAAAGACTCAAGATTAAGTTGCAGATATTTTTATTAAGCCCTTTAAGTTTGAAGATTTTAGAAGATTGAGAGCAAGACTTGATGTACAGAATTTTCTAAAGGTTGTAAGATGAAGAATTATCAGTTACTCTGCATTAAGTGACAATTACTCTATATTAAGGAGTAGTTATTCACAATTAGTCTACGTTAAGGAGTAGTGATTGACAATTATTCTGCCTTAAGAGGTATTATTGTTTTGTAACCACTATTTGAGTATTTAGTGTGTTAGTTAGAATACGTTGTAATGTTATGAATTGCTCTATTATTAATAACTCTATTATTAATATAGTATCACCCAATGTAACTGGTATATCAAGAAATAAAATTTATTTTTCTATTTTCTAAAGTCTATTCTAGTTTGTCTCACATTCAAAACCAAATTTGTATTAAAGATAGCTTCGTTGAGCGGCACCGCCAGATAACGTACATTCTCCATTCCACGCCCTTCGCTAATTTCGCTAATTTAGGTTAGAGAGACGCATTCTTGTCACAACTTTAAAGCCAACAAATCACAATTTTTATCGAGATAGATTAGCACTAATATTCTTGTATCTAATATAAAGAAAATTCATGGTAAAAAAATGTAATTTGTTACAAGGATGTTAAAATTTTGAGGCTTAATCACTATAACTTTTATCTTTTCTGGGTGCTTTTTTATTGAATTAATACCTTATCTCTTAATATGATATTTTCTGTTACTTCACTTTTGAATATAATCTGTGTAACTAACTAGACCGGTCTGGGAAAGGGGACAGGATTGATGGCCGACCCTCGCATAACTAACTGGCTAGGCACCGACGGTCAACAATAAGTAATTGTCCAGCCTGCAAGACCACATAAACCTGACAGAGACAAACTGGCCAGGTATTTAGGGTATCCGTATTCCCCTCATTTATTACCTTAGAGAGTGTGGCCTAAGGATAGATATCATTTTGCCCTTGAAACTGACACAGGCCATCCTAGGGGCTAGGTAGGAGGAGACACAGAGGCAGAAAATAGAAAAAGAACCTTCCATAATCAGACTGAGGAGCTCAAGAAAAAGGGAGGCTTCCTTATATGCGCTATATAAGTCATAAGGAAGGAAGAACGGGCACGACATTATATGTGCACTCTACTATTGGAACTACCCTCCAATACGTACATGAACACTAACCAAAGAAATGAATGGCCAAAAATTGCAATTTATTACACCATCATCATGTATGAGAAAATCCCAATTAATTCCAATAGTTGGATAGCTACAAAGGTAAAAGTCATAAGCAACATATGGCTGCACTTTTACATCTAAATTTTGAATCATCAATACATTACCGTAACAAATTGATAACAATACTTGTGTCTAAGGATACTGTAGAATGCATACCATAATAATATTGTCCTTTTTTATTTCTGAACGAAGAGAAATAGATGCCAAAACAATTCTCAATGTTGTTTTGACTCTCCAACAAGCTAGTGCTTATTTTCCAACAATATTATCCGCAAGTATTTCAAAAAGAAAACCTGCTGAACATATACAACGTTATTGCAACATACTAGGCATAATTTCTAGGATCAAGAGTATTTTCAACTGATAATTTCTATATTTGAAGGACTGATTTCATTTATGAAAAAATTAAAAAGGAGCCTACAATCAAGGAGTGGGTAAAGTTTCATAGCAATGAAGTGATATCATTATGGTGAAGTCCTCCTTTTTTATGTGAGAAGATGTTTCCACTTGTTAGATCAAATGAACCTTGGAGAGGGGTTGAATCATTTCTTAAAATTTTTGTAAATCTTTTCTTTAATAGCATTTGTCGAGATCAAATATAAGAACTTTGTATATAAAAACTTTGTAAAAAGATAAGGTAGGAGATAGTCACCTATTAAAAGAGTACATATGCGAGGATTGGTAGTTGGGGGTCTATAGAAAGTCCATTTTATAAAATCTCTGAGAGATCAAAAAGAATACGCATGCTTTATTTATCACCAAGTAGAGATGAATATTATATGGTAGCAACTGGAAATTTTTTGGCACTTAATCGAGATATTCAGGAGGAATGGATTGTTCCAGCTCGATACCGTCAAGAATTTCTTACGATTGCATGGGAACATGTTCATCTTCGAAGTATTTTTCCCTTCCAATATTTTTCTATTGGAGCTTCTCTCATTCCTTTTATCGAACATAATGATGCGAATCGAGCTTTAATGAGTTCTAATATGCAACGTCAAGCAGTTCCGCTCTCTCGGTCCGAAAAATGCATTGTTGGAACTGGATTGGAATGCCAAGTAGCTTTAGATTCAGGGGTTTCCGTTATGAGTCCTTGATACTATACTAAGATTTTTCACTATAAGCAAAACACGTTCACTTACAAACTTATGACAACCAAGCAAAACGTTAGACTTGAACCCAAGTAGTCTTTCAATTGTCTCTTCAATCATTCAACTAAGTATTCTTTCTAGACAAGCTTCTTCAAGCTTTAACCACAAACGAGTGAGTGTTTAAAGGAAAGTGATTGTTATTGTCTAAGAAACTTATATTAAAATTTAGAACGAGTATAGGACTTTCTAAGAGAGGATAAGAATACAAGAGAAATTATTGAAAATGTACATAGTAAATTGCTTTCTTGCTAAGACTCTTTAAGCTTAAGGTATATATAGAACTTCAAGAGAAAATAACCGTTGTTGAGCTTTAAAGTTCTTTCCTTGTAATATTTCAAATGCCTTGTTCGGTAAAGACATTCGATCACTTAATACTTGCATTTAATGCATTTCACCAATCAATCTTCTTGATATGATAATACATTGTGCTTATCTCTACTTTTGATAAAGGTAATCATGCCATTATGACAAGTTTTTCTTATAAAAGACAGGTTGATCAAAGTTTGTTCAAAGTTGTTGACAAATAAGTCATTTAATGTGATATGTTCTTATCCCTTGGTAATATTTTAGAAGGCATGACTTTTCTCATCTTGAGAACTTATACCATAAAATTACATAAAATAAAATTTAGTATAAGTTAAGAAACATAAGTATTTTAAGTTAAGTGCTGCATTTAAATATATATATATATATATATATATATATATATATATATATATATATATATATATATATATATATATATATATATATATATATATAATTTAATATGAATAGTTTACCTTTCTTATGATAGGAACAAATGATACAACAAAAAGATGTGTCCTTTTCATATGATAGATCAAACAAAGCTATTCAAGCTTATGTTATTTTTAAGATACTATTTTTCTTTACAAATAAAATATGATTAATCGATTAAGGCTTCAAAACCATTGAAGGTCTAACACCAATCATCTTCATTTTCACTATTAGAGCATCCAATTGTAATGGCTCTAGGTTATGACTCATTATCAGATATTTGAGTAAAGGATTCCCATTCCAAAAGTTCCTTGCTATTACCAGAGACTAGCTTCAACCCAGATTCAGTGGCATATACTGGGAAGACCCCACACCCTTTTATCCACTCTTCATGAAATAATTCAATTTCAAATTTAAATGTTGTGTTGCTAAAATGATCATAAACTTCACTTATTCGGTCAATTTTGTTGATATCGTGATACCAAAATGACACGTGATCTGAAGTTAAATTTGCATTGAATATATTCTTCAATTTCTTGCCAACCTCTATGCCATCTTGATAAATAGAACAGTGACACTGTAAAAGTGGACACGATGATAATTCCCCAGCAAGAATGATGCAATAAATGAAACCGCACAAGTGAGATATTGGAAGGTAAGGAATAGTTATTGAATTCTCTGTTGTACGAAACCCACACTTGTCCGTGATATGGTTTCCCGGGAACATGATATATCCACTTGGTAATGACGCATCATAATCAGCATGGAAATGTGTGTGTAAGTAGGGTATGTGACTTTGTAACAAGTGTTGTAACACTAGTCGTTGAGTGATCTTTGTCTCCATAGAATTGCAGTTCAAGGCCCTCACCACTTTCATCGTTGGTGGAAGCTTTGGCAGAGACACGAGTTTCTTGCAATCATCTAACCAAAGCATTCTCAGGGATGGTGGAAGCTCTTGCAGAGACACGAGATTCCTGCATTTAATTAAGAAAAGCTTTTTCAACATTGAAAGGTTTTCTATATTTGCAGGCAAGCTCTCAACATTAGTTTCACTTAGGTCTAACTCTCCTAAAGACAATAAGTGACCAATTGATGATGGCAATGCACATATAGCTGTGCCAGATAGGTTCAACCACCTCATTTCCTCTGATGTCACTGAGATTTCCTTGAGAGATGAACAACGATTGAGATCAAGTTCACGGAGATATTTTGACTCAACATTGAGGCTTTCAATCTCTCTACAGTCACTTAAATACAAATATGTAAGGTTTGGGAGAGATAACATTGATGAAGATAGTGCACTTATAGCAGTGTCGGATAAGTTCAATTCTGTCATTTCCTCTGATGCCACTGAAATTTTCTTTAGAGTTGAACAACCTCGAAGACAAAGTGCGTTGAGATATTTTGAATCAACGTTAAGGCTTTCAATCATTGTACAGCCAAATAAGTTCAATTTTGTCATTTCCTCTGATGTCACTGAGATATCCTTGAGAGATGAACAACCATCGAGATCAAGTTCACGAAGATATTTTGCATCAATATTAAGGCTTCCAATCTCTTTGCATCCATTTAAATACAAATCTATAAGCTTGGGAAGAGTTAACATGAATGGATGGAGCTGAAGCAAGCTTTTACAACCAGAAAGAGAAATACTTTCAAGTTTTTTTGCCTTAGATGAGTCTGGGAACTCAATAAGGTCTCGGGAGTCCTTAAGGTCAATTATCTTTAAATTCACAAGATTCTGTAACAAGAAAAATGCATCAAATTGCTAAAGAATGGCTAAATCCGTAATCAAAACGTTAGCTAAAAGAGAAATCTAAGCAAAATGTAGGGAAAATCTACGTTCACATGGTTAGACATAATAATTAGAAAATAAAATATTACATGACGTAGAGTTGTGAGTTATTAGGTATTAAGGAGGATTTTTCTTATCTAATCACTAATTATTTAATGAGTTATTTTTATTATATTTATTTAGTATATTAATTAAAAAACATATAATGTTTATGAATTACTCTATTATAAATAGAATACCAACTTAAGTAATTGATGTATTTAAAATTAATAATATCTTTCTATTTTCTAAAGTCTCTTCTAGTTTTTTTAACACATACCTGAACCCCATCCCAAAGCTTCTTTAGCTTGCTGCGAGGCATTCGAAGCTCTACAAGTTGTTCAGCACAGAAGTTAGACGGCAACAACTCAAGACAAAATGCATCCCACTCAAGGTACCTTAATTTATAAGACAATGAATCAAGGCCATTTTGAAGGTACAGATTAAATCTGCTACTCCACTGGTACCCTCTATGAATTTTAAGAAATCTCAGGTTAGTCATCTTTGCAAGAGAATCAGAGCTCAAATATAGATCCCCACTTAATTTGGATAAATCTATAATCAAGCCTTCAACAACATCAGTTCCCTAACAAACAAAAATTAGAATAATAATCAGGGAAGGCTATCATACTAGTTACAATGTAAAACATATAGTTGTATTATCAAACAGAGCAATTGTATCTTCCAAATATTTACCCTGTTATATTTCAGTACATCATGCACTTCCTCAGGCCTCCATAATCGACTTCGTCTTCCAGGGTCTTTGACACATTCTTGATGAACAATTTCCCAACCCATTTCTTGTATCAAGTCATGCATTTCTATCTCATTGTCATCTGAAATTGCTACGAGAGTTTTATCTAAAAGGACTTCTATCCCAGATGCTGGAAAGAAATCGTCAAAAGTAGCCAATAGTCTTGTTACCCAACCTCTTTCTCCTCCTTTGAAGAAGCATGCAATGTCTAGAAAGATGTCTTGTTGAGTACGATCTAAGTCATCATAACTTAATTTTAATACCTTGTAAATTTCCATATTTGGAATCTTTTGGAGTTTTCTCAATTCACATTTCCAAACTTCTTTACTTCTTGAATGAAGACTTGCACCTAGAGCTTTTAAAGCCAAAGGAATACCTTTGCAATAGGAAACCACTCTTCTTGATAGATCTTCATATCCATCTTTAGGTTGTTTTTCTCCAAAAGCAGTCATACTGAAAAGCTGAAGAGAGTGATGAGAGCTCAAATCCTGGACCTGATATATTTCATCAACTAGGCTAAGTATTCTTTTATTTCTAGTTGTAACAATGACTCTACTTCCTGGTCCCAATAAATCATGTTCTACAGATAGTTTTTCTAATTGCTCTGAGGTAGCTACATCATCTAACACAATGAAAACCTTTTTACGTTGAAGCCTGCTCATGTCAAAATTATCAAAACCATGATTTTTATTCTTTAACAACTTAGAAAACAGTTCATCACGTAAAGCTTCGAGCTTATCTGATTTTTCCCTTACATTTTCAATGAAGCAACGACCTTCAAAATCATCAGACAATTTGTCATATAAAGCAGTAGCAAGGGTGGTCTTACCTATGCCACCCATTCCCCATATTCCAAGGGTTTTAACTTTACTTGACCCAATTTTTAGTAACGTTTCAATTTGTTCAAAACTTTCCTCAATTCCAATGAGTCCTTTAAGTTGGTTTGGGTATCTAGGAGCCAACTTTTGCAAAACATCTTCAACAATGTCCTTAAGGATTTCAGGATCAGTCCTAGCATATGAAAATGGCAACAAAGAAATAAATGATATGTTATTAGTCAAACTAACTCCAAGGAAAAAAAATAAAAAATATACAAATGATTATACATAATCTATGTCAATATAATATGGTAGCAAGAAACAAAAATATATAACTAGGGAATGAAAATCCAATGACTTAGAGAAGATAATCAATGCCTCTATTTTTTCTATGCATCGAACTTCTTAAGCAAACTATCATGAAAGGTGTTGTACTACCAAAGTATGCTTAATTTAGAATCAAATTTGACAACTAAATTTAAAATAATACTTTGTCTCTCTCATTTTTACTTTTAGAAAATGTACTCACTCAATTTATTTTATTTACCTATAAGTTTGGGAGTCCCACCCAACTAAATTGGCTACTTCAGTGAGAGCATCTTTCCATTCATTGCACCTGGATTCCCCCTCATGTTTTGCAAAGGCTTGCTCATAGCTCCCAGTTTGCTTCCTCACATGGGATGGATTTATGTTATAGAACACTGGTATCACAATCTGTCCTTTTTCTTTCTTGCATTCCAAGATCTTGCTTAGTTCACCCAAGCACCACTTTGAGGAAGCATAGTTCTCTGAGAAGATGACAACAGATACATGGGAATTTTCTATGGCTTTGGTGAGTGCTGCTGAGATTTCATCTCCCTTTTCAAGTTGATCGTCTACATAGGTTTCAACTTTCTCTTCTTTTAAATATTTATATAGATGGCTTGCGAAGCTCCTACGCGTGTCTTCACCTCGAAAACTTAGAAAAACGTCATATTTTTTAGTCTGCTGCTCATCCATTATGAATTCCGAGTGCTACACCTGCCACAATCAGAATGCTATATTGGAAGAAACGGAAAAAACTTATGTTTCAATGAATTCTTGACATTTATCTTTACTATTATTTATTGAAATTTATAATATCAGATCATACCATTCAAACTCATACTCACGATCACCTATTGAAGAATAAATAAAACTTTACAAATTGCCAGTGTTATTTTGAGGTGTTTTGTCCTTGGAATTTATTTTATCTGTTTGTATAGTGGCTTGCTTTTATTAAAAATATTAGTTAGAAAATGAACCGTAGAAAGATAAAGAGTTATTTATTATTATATATTAACTGGATATTATTTTTTTTATAACCAATGAGTATTTAAAGAGTTATTTTCATTATGTGTGTTTAGTGTGATAATTAAAAGACATGTAATAGTTATGAATTGCTCTATTATAAATAAGATCAACTTAGATATCCGATGAGTCAAAAATTAATAATACTCTTTTGTAAAGTTTTTTCTACGAATTTTTTACTTAAAAATCTGATACTCCATTTCAACACAATAAAACTGGTATTGATTGTCTACGAATTAAAACATGAAGTGTTTGTTTAGTTTCTATCAAAGCAAACAAGGTTGAAGTACAAAATGCATGGCTCAACTCGTAAGTAAAATAGTGGGTGCTGCTAGAACCTTAAATTATGTTTAAAGAACCTTCACTTTTTGGAAAAGAATTTAAATCTGTAAAGCATAAGTCTTAGCTTTAAAATGAGATAAACCATGCTTTATTTCAAGTGTTGTAAGTCAGGGTCATGTTCAAAGCAACATAGACAGATGACAACAAGCATAAACTCAAAACTATTATTGCATAGTTTTTCTACTTCTTAGCCACGTAACACACTTGCTTAACACATTATTAGATTAATTAAAAAGTTAAACCAACATATCAGTCACAACTCTAATCAGATAAGTGAAAATACGACTAGCTTAGATTAGAAGAGGAGAATTAGATCACAAATTTGAACAGCACCTATAAGCTCATGACTTTTTTACTACCCATTTGGAACTATTGTCAACTTTGGTAAAGAATGACAACATATCCATATTGAGCTTTGACCATATAGGTACATAATTTGTTTTCCCAGACAATAATCATAGGTAAACGGAGTAAATTCTATTACACAAAATGATGGAAAACAAGATACAATCAAATTAGGCATATCAGTTTCATTTTTTATGCTGGAAAAGGACCATATCAATCAAACACCTTGCATCAGAGATGATTATGCAGATTCTTTGGTTCTACATCAGAGTTTGTTTTGGCTTCAATAAACAATAAATATGAAGTTAACGAAAATAAAAAAGAATGGAAAACACTGCAAAACCAAAAAGGGAAAGAGCCAAAAAGAGAAATAAAAAAATATAGGAGACCGATGAAATACTGATGTACCAAAAAATAAGGAAAATCAGTCACAATCACTAATGTTGATGACAAACCAAAAAAGGAGATGAGAGGAAGATGATATATACCAAACTCAATTAGCTAGTTATTTGAATTATAAATATCCACGTCACATAATATTTTTGAAAACTACATTACATATAAAAATAAATTATATCAAAGTGCTCAAACTATTCCTCATCTATGGGGTCAATAACTAGGCAACATTTGTAATGTATATGTTCAACTGCTGTGTTTATGCTGTCTCTTCTTTTTTACTATGCAAGAGTGTTGAGGGGTAGGCTTTAATTTTCTTTTGCTTTTTTTTCTTCACCCACTATCTCACATCATACAACATTATCTATAATTTATTTAATTTTAATAAAATTATCAATACATTTAATTATGAAAATACGTATATTTTTTTCTCAGAAAATAAAAATTACTCAGTATATAACTTCATTTAGTATTAAATAATAAATTTTATTTATATATAAAATTTTATGATAGAATTCTATATATACCAAATACATGACACTATTTGAAACGTCCATTTATATTATAAATAAATATATATTTCGAAATTGTAACATAATAATTTTTTTTAGAATTCATAAGTCGCTAATGTTGGTCAGTAAAACACCACTAGAACAACATTAAAACCAAACAAGGTCTTCAGATGGAGTTTCTCTTTGTTTATTGGAAATAAATGCACTTCCAAGTCATCTACTTCCGTACATACAAACGTCACAATTCACAGTCACATACATATAAATACACATGTAAGGATAAACTTACGAAAAGAAATATAAATATAAAATAGAATTTTCAGACTTTTCAAGGTAAAAAGAATATATGAGTAAAGTTTTCTACAAACAAACAAAGATTTACACACATCAATTCACACCACAACTACCTTTAACAATTTCACACTCATATCAATTCATACAACAATTTCCACCAATAAGGCACATGTATCCATTCGACCTAATAATGGCTAGGATAAGTTAGACTTTTGGTCCCTATAATATTCAATCCGCAAATTTGGTCTTCCTATATTTTTTTTATGTGATTTTAGTCATCCAACTTTTAAAACTACGCAATTCTTGTCCAACTGTTAGTTAACTTTCCATTGATCTTGACGTGACATGTTGACTTTGACACATGTTGACATGGCATTGATATGGATAGATGGCATGAAGCTAATTTGGCAAGAAGACTTATATTATTTAATAGTTTTTAAAATTATTTAAATACTTATATGTATTAAATTACCTTAGTCTACAATGAGAGATTTGCTTGTTTATTTATCTTCAAGGTCCATCAACAACCCCACCAACTTTTTCCAGCATTAGGTTGATGGCTCCACTAGGCAATCCTGACTTACATGCTTGATTGCAATGCAACATGAGGTTCATCATCATGTGCCTCAACTATGGAGTCATGTATAAATACATACATCTATCGTCATACATAACTAATCTCTAAGTTCAACAAGTGTCACCACTTAGATCTCTATCCTACCAATTAGACATAACAACTCTATGCTCACCATCACATCATAGCCTTCCACAAGGCACTAAGAAAAAATACTACCTTGACATATGAGGCACTCTCGAAAAATCTTAAAAAGATTTTTCGTAAATTGACTTTTTTTGTTGTTCAACATTTTCTTCTATCGACAGGATAATAGTATGTTATAAAATTTTAAGTAATTGTTTAATTAATTTCACTTATTTATTTTAATTATTTTAATGCAACTAATACCTCACCATTAAATGTTGGATTTTCTGGTAAAGTTAAAAAAGTTTGTTAATGAGGCAAAACACTCTTAGCCTATCATATAATTATTAAAATTTAAAATATTGCAATTAATTCAAATCAAATTAACCAATTTCAAAAACTTTATTTTAATTCAATAATATTATTTTGGACATTTATAAATTTATTTAGAATCTTTCAAGTTAATTGTCGAAGTAAAATTACTATATTGCTATCATGCTTAATAATTGATTCAAGACTATTGAAGATTCATGATTAATTTCCATTAAAATTTATTTGTTCTTTACTTTAAAAAAATTTCCTTGCCCCATAACTTTTTAAGAAAGCATTTAGTCATTAATTAAAAAATGTTGCAAAAAATGCCCTTACTTTCTCAAAAAAAAAAACTTTAAATTCTAAACTCCATAATAAAATTTAATATAACAATAAATTCTAAAAATTTAAATTTAAGCTTTAAAATCGGTTTTAAATACTTATAAATTTTTCTAGAATTTTTAGAAATCATTTTGAGATAAAATCACTAAATATGGCTTGAAATTATTTAAAAAGAGAAAGAACATCAAACTGAAACGTTTCTCTATTTTAACTCCTGATTCAAACATAGAATTGGATCCTTTTAATATTTTTTAAAAAACAAACCATATATCATGTGTAAGGCCTAAGTGTCTATTTTCTAAAACAACAAACCACGTCTAAAACAAAAATCTACATAAACCATGATTAATATTATAATGGACAATGGTCAAATTTGGATCTTTGCAGTACAGTCAACTTCAATTACACTTTTCTCTTCCAAATCAATAACAAAAATTATAAAAATTATACCTATTAACAGCTCCAGAAGTTTATTTTCCAAAACATTATGCCACATATTCAAATAAGATCACGGTAAAGAGATACGAGTGTTTTACTAAACTATATTCAAAACGTCAATCAGATAGGAACTCTACACATGCTCTAAATTCAAACCAATATTTATCATATCCATTGAACAAATTAAAAGGTGTATGACCCACCATTTTAAATACTATTGAGTCTAGTTTTTAACTATATATCCATTTTTCTCAAACGATTTCATATTGTCAAAAACAACTAAAACAAGTCTCGAAGTTTAGTAAGAATTTCAGTGCATCAAATCCAATTTTAGAAGTCATATCTTAACAATTTTAAGTGATTTTTGTAACAACATATCTAGTTTCCAAAACTCAAACAAAGATCAAATCCATCAACCACACAGAATTATGGAGAAAAGGTTAAGACATATTCAGTCAAAAATCAAATTGACAGAAAACTCAAAATAACATAACTTTGCAAACATGCAAACAATCACACATTCTAACCAATAATGACCAAAAATTCATCTTGAATTAAAATTACAACACAAAAATGGAAGTATATCAAACAAGTTTTCCTTACCCAAAAGAGAATGTCAAGAACAAAGGAGTTTTTGAGAAGTGTAAAGGGAAAACTTTGTCTCTAGAGCCAAAATCTTGAATCAAACAATCATGACCCATCAACCAATCATTTTTCCGTAACAAAAACAGAAAAATCTCATGGTGAGAAGAAGATAAGCATTCAGCTAAAGAAAAAAAAAAAGGAAGAAAAAATGAAACCAAACTTACCAAAAGAAACTGGAGACCAAGGCAAGGAAGGAAAGAACAAGGTCTTGCTTTGATTCTTGAACTCTTGAACTTTTGAACTTAGAGCTTGAAAACTTTGGGACTTTGGATTTTGGATGAGCTTTGGGAGAAGGAGAGAAAAGAAAAGTGAGATGGAGTAGTGGATGTGTATCTACAATAATGAGATGAAGAGGAAAACTTAGATAAATTTGATAACTTTTGAAATCCAATTTGATATTTGAATTTTTGGTAATAAAGTGGCAAATAAATCTCACTATGGATAAGCATGAAGAGAGAGAAATTTGACACTAATTGGTACTAGTCAAAAGGGATTAAGTGGGATAGGAGCGAGAGAAAACAAAATTTTAGTAAATTTAAATTAAATTGGATTAATTAATGATAGTTACTTTATTAATAAACAAATGACTCACTAATATATTTATAATTTTTCAAAATAATTTAGAAGCTTACCGTGTATTTTTTTAACTCTCGAAAAGCCCTCAAAGATTAAAGTATTACCATTTTAATCAATAGTGACAAAATAAAATATAAATTATACATAGATCTAATTATAATTAATAGAAACTAATTATAATTAAATCTTTAAATTTTTTTAGTTGATTGTCTAGTTTTACGGTGCATTTTCACACTATCGATGTACATCGTAGTTCTAGTAAAATATTCTATTAAAACTTATACTAAAAATTCACATGTTTATTACTTAAAATTTTTCATGATATTAAATTTAATTATTTCATATAATATCTTTAATTAATTTATTAATCATAAGAAAAAAAATAATCAGTATTATAATCAACTTTACATAGGCATAATAAGAGCAATAAAAGAGAGTAACTTATCATCATAAACTCATTTTGTAACCAATAAAAGAAACGAAGCACCTTCTTCCTTACCTCACGAAAGAAAACGTGGAGATCAGAGAAATATAGAAATTAAGTTGCTCCAAGCAAGCTCCCAAAGTCTCCTATGGTGATGGAAAGACAAAAATCTTCACCAAAGCTTTGAGATTAATGGAAGATTGTGAGGAATTTAGAGGAAAGAAAAAAAATATGAAAATAGGTCATGGGGAGAGAGAGACTTGGTTTTAGGAGAAGAAGAAAGGAGTTGAGTTTGGCTATGTTTTTTTTACAAAATTTAAATTAAAAATAATTCTATACGCATTTTTTTTAAAACTTTCAGCCAATTTTGGAGAATATTATACCGACACTAGAATATAAAGTAATAAAAATATGTACCACATGGACTAATCAAGAGAAGCGTAAGTGCATGGTGAGCAACGAAGGTACGGACCTTGTGCAAGCCACCTGGGTGCATCAATCACGCTCACGCTTAGTGGGCCCCTTACCGCATATTTCCACTACTTGCCGCTACTCGGTACCTTAATGGTCAACTGCTTATTATTGACCAATCCAATTAATAATATTTCATTGGCTGTTAAATAAGTACATGTTTATATCTTTTAAAATAAAAGAAACTGTTATATATTATAAAAAAATAAAAAAAAAGGGATACAACTCAAAAAGACTCCTTATAATTGGTTGCATATAGAAATAATAAAAGCATTGAAGAGCATAGGTGTGGATGAGAAAGCTCCACCATCATTTTTGGTTCTTGAGGACCCAATCCTGAAGCAACAGGATAAGGACCATAGTGAGAAGGGTCACGATGGTGGTTTCCTACCAGCTTTGCTTTGGTTATATTGGTTGGGCGACTCCACATCATAAGGATGCGCAAAAACATATCCATATAAGTGTAGAATGTGACTGTGAACCTCATGACGTTGATTAGTACATACTCTATGCTTACCTTTCCTTTATATTACACATGTTGGAGGTCATGGTTGATCTCCATGCCACATCTAGGCCCACCTGGCGAAATGGATGCAAAAAGGCCTCATGTAAACTCAAACTTATGAGATGTTGATGAACCCTTATCCTCTTAGCAACGTTAGCATTTGCTCCCACAAACATGTTATTCGAGGTTATCGTAATTATACACATACAACACAGCTACTGTAAAAATATCTTTGTATCTTAACAAAAAGCAATAAACACAACCACCAATATACATATTACACAATATTAATCATCACACAATATTAATCATCACACAAATATAACAATCTTCGACAGTAAGTCTCAACTCTTCATAGGTATAGTCAACATCCTTAATAGTATATTCAACAACAATATATACATACATATACATATACACATGCAACTACTTCATGGCGATTTATAAGCTGAGCAATCACTCCTATCACTTCTTTAACATACCCTCAACTTGGTATTGGGAAAAGAGGACATGATCTTGCAGATAAGAAAGTGTTCGAGTTAAGATAGGTTATACGTGGGTAACAGATTTCCACGACCAATAGCTCTTGCAAAGACTACACCTTTTTATGGGGGATTTTCCGTCCACCTATCCCCAAGGCTATACAGCCCTGCCTGTCCCAATCCAGCATTGGTCGTGAACCCGACAACTCATGGTGGTTCAACAACTTATGTGCCTACTCATCAATAGTGTCCATGAATGGACTCAACAACGACAACAATTGTTATTTCAATATCACTTTCAGCTTCCTTGAACACATGAATACTAACAACCTATATTTGTCATCTCAACCTAGCAACTTTTAAGGCAAGCTGAAATCAAAATAATAAGGAGTGGCTCATCAACCAGTCCTCAAGAGTAAGGCTAACAATTACTCTTTAATGTCAACAATAAGTGTTATATCCTTCATAGGTAGCAACCTTTCAGATCTTATGAATTTCCACTTATTAATATTCCACTTTAAGTTTTGCATACCGTCCTACCCAAATTCAATTCGTTTACAACACAACCATGTCATTTAAAAGGATATAATTATTCAGGAGATTCAACTTTCCAAATTAACAAGCTTTCTCACTACCACTAGATTCCCCAGCAAATGGGATCTCTCGCCCAACAAATCCTACTCATAAAAAGGGTATTCTCAGGTGTGTTTACTTGCCCAACGAGCCCTTGGCCTTACTCAATGAGTAAGGTCATAAAGAGCTCCTACTATGTTTAATCACCCAGTGAATGCACCATTTGCCCAACAAGTCAAGGCATAGTGCCTTAACTCTTAAAACCTCACACATTTTGCCCAGCAAGGGTCCATCCTCACCTAGCCGGAGGAGTCGTAAAGAGCATCATGCAAAACTCCTCACTCATTCACTCAACGAGTGAGATGTGTTGCTCAGCGAAAAAAGTCACAAAGACTTCACACTTTCAACTTTTCCTAACTCGTTCTCTAAAGGCATTCCTTCGCACGAGAGGAGCCACAAAAAGCCCCTCAACTCTACCTCTGTAAAATGTTAGACTCACTTAGCAAATCTATATATTTTGGGGTTCTTAAGATCCTTGCTCAATGTTAGTATAAGAGAATACAAGAATGGAAAAGGTTGAATTGTGTTCTTTAAAAATTTTCACAAAGATTTTCAAAGCATTGCATGTGTCGTGATCAGATGATACAAATCACATGTAATAAAGCTTGTTTGGAAGACTTTTCCTTAAAGTGAGGGAACAAACGATATAAAGTAAAAGAGATAGGGAAGAAATAACCACTCAAATATTTTATATTGGTTCATCTGTTAAAGGACTACGTTTAGTCCTTGGTTACACCATCAAATTTCCACTAGCAATCTCTCAAGTATTCTTTACAACAAGCTTCTTCATACTCAACATTTTTTTACAAGAAAGTGTTTAAGAATGTTTTACTCTTATCATCTATTAGGACATATGAACACAAAGAGCAAGTCAAGATCTTTCCAAAGAACCAAAACAATGATTTTACAATGAAAGCTTTTCTAAGAAAGTGTTCATGAAATTATTTACCTTTCCTATCTTGTTTTTTATTCTTCTATCAACAAGGTATTTATAGAATTTATTCAAGGATGTATCTATTGAGCGTCTTTAGATTTCTTCCTTGTGAATTTGAAACCTTCTTTTAAGGTCTATAAAGACGTTTGATAATTTAATGTGAGAATTAAATGCCTTTCACCAACTAATCACTTTTGATATCATAAAACATTGTGTTTATCTCTCTTTTAGGTAACTTAGGTATGTTGTTCTGACTCTATTATATCTTAAAAGGTACATTGATCAAAGTTGTTGAGAAAAGTGACTTGATGTAACATCTTTCATTTTGCTTCAAAAAAATATGTCCTAAAAATGCTTATAAGAACATTAATATTTTTGAAAGAAATGTTTCATTAAATGCTTATAAAAGAAATATTTTAGTATAAGATATCATTTGTTGATTAAAAGAAAGCATTTTCGTTGATAGATGATGCGTCTAAAAGGAAAACTATATAAGAGGCAAGTATAGTGTGATGGATCAAACAATGCGTAAAGCACGTATTTGCATCTTCTTTTACAAAGACCTTTACATGAAAAATCATGACATTTTATATTAGTTCATTTATGTTTGTTTTTCAGCTTCAAAACTACTTTAAATGTCTTTGAGGGTCTAACACTCAACAAATAAGGCGCTTGCCCAACAAACACTCAATGAACCTAGGTTTTCTCATTATGTTTGCATAGCTTCACCTAGTGAGCGTTCATCTAATTCATGTATTCTTGAGTTTTTGCCCGGCGAGAACTCATGTTTTCTAGAAAACTACTTAGAAAATGCAAGGTTACTCAACAAGAATTTCCCTTCACCTAGCAAACCTTCAACAAAAATAAAAAAAAAATAAGAATTCGTCTAGTGAGCTAAGGGCTCGCCTAACGAATGTCCTAGAACAAAAACATACAAACATCATAAATCATAAAAACTTCAACCAAATCGCCATACAACTTAATCAACACATCCACATCAACATATAAATAATATCCTGACGTCAAGATAACAACAAAAACAACATGCAAGGGCAAAATCACCATCAATTCAACATTTTACACATAAGCTCAAAACTTACAAAATGGCTACCAAACTATAATAGATTTTCATACATGCAATTCTAAGAAATTATCCATACATACAACAATAAATCAACAACATGCAACCACAAAGATACCAAGGACTAGCTTCCTTTACTTGGTTGAAGGCTAGGATAGAAAACTTTAAGGAAGGAATTTGAATCTTTGCTCAACAACTTAGCTCTCAAGATTGGTGAAGTGGATACAATGACAACCAAAGAGGAAGGGTGAGTTTGCTCTGGTTCATTAGCCTCAAAAAATCCATGGAATGACCTATATATACTGCATGGAGTAGGTTATTGTCCTTTTAGTATTTGGGGTTTTATGGACTGTCATAACCTAATTTGTAACGTAGATTCATGGTGGGCCGACATCGCCCCGGCCCTTTGGTGACCGAGATTGAGTTGGCCACACGGAGACACCACCGGTGTATTGGTTTAGGGAACGCTAGGAAACCTTATGGATAGGCTGGTCTGGAGGCTGCTTCCACCCATTTGGTGAAATAATCAATGGCAACTAAGATGAATATGTGTCCATTAGACGCCTTGGACTTGATGGGTCCGATTACGTCAATGCCCCACATGGAGAATAGCCGTGGTGAATTCAAATTGTGCAATGCAAATGGGGTGACGTTGATGTAGTTGGCATAGGTCTAGTTATGCCCTTTCCCCTCGGCCGACACCTCATCGTCGGAGAAGGCTGATAAGCGGGTTTTTAGTCGTCTTACGCGCATCAAATAAAACTAAAGCTAACTATAGTATAGCTAACCTAGGTCGATTCTCTCAAGGACACAATGTGTTCAGATTGTGCTAAGTGTAAAAATCAGAGTTAATGCAGAAAACACTAATTATTATGAAATGTTGACTTACTGCCAATTGGCTTAGACAGACGCAACAGAGTCGGACTGACTCGGTCTCAAACTCTAGAAAAGCAGTAAATAGGGGGGTTTGAGGTTTAAGTGCAGAAAATGAACTAATTGCAAAAAGTAAACTAAACTATATTAAACTAATGTATGCTAACTACTGTATTAATTCAGGAATCAAAGCACAACATTTTACTATTCTTACTTAGAATTATATTCCGAATCAACCTTAGATTCTTACGACAATCGCCGAACGTTTGTCCATTGCCATACCGAGGATTTACACAATCGCTACCTCATCAGTTGGCAGGGAGTATGCACTTGGTTGATTTTAGGTTCTCTACCTAATCAGATTATTAAACCAGTTCCGATCGGCCCTAGTCTAACGTGGTCTACCCTAACAATGTGTCACGGCAAAGTTAAGAGTAGATTAAAGCGCAGGAAATATAATTAAGAAACAGAATTGCAAACCATTTATGTGATTGAAAACCAAATCGAATACAAGGTGAAAAATTCAGAGTTTCTTAGATAATCCGCCTTCCACGACGATCGCCAATGATGGGAGGGACGGTGGTGCACAGTGATGGCCGGGACGTTGAGGTTTCCGGTCCAACAGAAAGTGCGTCGGCTATACCGAGCGATCACCTCCAAAAAGCTTCCAGCTTCCCAAATCCTGGTCATGTACCTCCCGATCGAGAGAGAGACAGATCTGAAGTTTCGTGTACCACCGCACTAGCTTTGAGTGTCTAAAGTTCTGCTGATGGTGCTAGCTCTAGATTCTGCTGAAAATTCCACACTTGAAGACGTGGCCTGATGTGCTTATTTATACAAAAGCTGGATAAATCTAAATCTAATCCTAATAACAGAAATTCAAATCCTAAAGATTCTAATTTGAATTACAGATTACAATCTCCTAAATCTTAGGAGTTTCCCAATTTCCTAATTTCTAGCAGAATCATATCTGCATTCCTAGTTACCCGAATTATAGATTGACAAATCATATCTGTATTACAGATTTCTTTATCTTAGCAAATCATATCTGCATCTTAGCAAATCAAATTTGCATCTTAGCAAATCATATCTGTATCTTGGCAAATCATATCTATATCTTGACAAATCATATATGTATTTTAGCAAATCATATCTGCATTATTGCTGGAGTGATTTTAGGAAAGATTTCCGCCATTGATATCGACTTGACCGAGAGCGCTAGACTGGGCTGAAATGACTTGGCCAAGATGGCTTGTTGGGCCTGCAAAACAAGTCTTAGCTTTTTTGTTAGTTAAAAACCTCATTTTAGCACGTATTTATATTTCTCCTATTTTTAGGCCCATAATCCAAATCTTGATTAAGACAACACTTTTAATCATTAAACATTCTTAACAACACCCATCTTAAGCCCTTGTAAGGTGTATAAAATACGACTCATCAAAGGTTAGGTGGCCCTTGCTAGTAATATTGTTGACCAGACTGCCGAATCTTTCCACGATTATATCTTGAGCTACATGAGCCTCATTTAATGTTTTTAGGAGAAGATTCTGATGACTCTTGGAGTTAAAGAGTAGGGACAAGAGCGAAATTCACGCTGGGGTTTTATTCATTTGATCGAGGAGTTGGTATTCGCTATGTCAGATGATTTTCAGGAATTCCTCTGCTTCCCTTCCTGGCCCTAGAGCCTGGGTGTTCCCAATCGGCGTATCCTCTGTTCTAGGGGCGTGAGTCTCCCTCCTTCGTAGGATCTCCGGGGTATAACTGCGACCACTCCTAGTGACACCTCGACTTCGACGATGTTGGTGATCTCCTTAACGAGACTCTTCTCCCTAGGCATCTTTGATGCTGCCACTGTTACTGGGTCATATCGCCATGGCACCGCGTGGTTGTTGCGATACGTTGGTTGAGTGGGGATACTGATGGTGAGGGGCGTCTGTAGTAGGTCATAGTATATAGTGAGCAGTTTCAGAAATGAGGTCTTAGTTTGCTCAATCACTGCTATCTGTGGCATCCTTTGCTCTAGGGTCTCTTGTCTTATGGGCTCGTGGCTCAAGGTGTTGACAGATGGCCCCCCATGAGGGGGGAGGGGGTTCATGTTCACACTTGGCCCAGTTTCCTTGAAATTGAGCCATCCTCCCTCTATGAGGTCTTGCACCTTGTGTTTCAAGGCCCAACATCTTTCCCTGGGGTGTCCAACGACCCCTGCGTGGTAGTCACATTTAGTGTTGGGATAATAACTTCAGAAGTATGGGGGCTCCATAGGCTTCATTGGGACTACTGTGATCATGTGCTTTTGTAATAACTGGGGGAAGAGGGCTGTATAAGTCATCGATATGGGAGTAAAGACCCTCCTTGGTCGGGTTTGTCTAGCGTTCTGAGCGTTGGATGAGCCTGTCGCCTTCGTCCTACTTGGATTTGGCGAGTTCGTCGAGACTACCATCCCGGCGGAACTAAGCGTAATCTATGGAGGGGTCGATGATGATCGCGTTGGTCTCCCCTTTCCTCCTTTCTTGTACTGGCTTTCTCCCTGGGCTAGTGAGGTTGTTGGTGATCTTCCCCGCTTTAGGCTGGACTTGATTCTTTCTCCCATAGTTACCAGGTCCGCGAAGTTTGATGTCACACTTCCTACCGCTTTGTCATAGAAGAGGATGGAAGTGTCTTTATGAACATGGAGACCATTTCCTTTTCAATTAGTGGCGGCTTGACCTGGGCTGCCAATTCGCACTAGCGTTGGGCATAGTCCTTGAATCCCTCGGATTCTATTTTTGACAAATTCTAGAGTTGGGAACGGTCAGGCGCCATGTGTTCGTTATATTTGTACTGGCAAACGAATGTCTCAGCTAGATCCCTCCAGGTCTTTACCTGTCCCTTCTCTAGATTGACGTACCAGTTTAGGGCAGCTCCAATAAGACTATCTTGGAAGCAGTGTACCAGGATTTTATCCTAGTGAATGTAAGCGGCCATTTTTTAGCAGTACATGGCTAGATGTACCCGAGGGTAAGAACATCCTTTGTACTTCTCGAATTTGGGGGTCTTGAAGTCTATTTGGAGTGTCACGTCGGACAATAGACAGAGATCAGTGGCGTCCAAGCCATGACCCCATGTACCTTCGATGACCCGTACTTGCTCCTCTAGGGAGCTGATCTTCTCATCCCGCACGGGAATGGCATCCTGAGCTCTGAGGGTGGCCCCCATCTGTCTAGTGTGGCCCATTTGTGCACCTATGGGATAGGTGTATTGAGGTAGGTTCACCATTATTTGCGTGGGTTTGGGCGCCTGAATGACTTGCCCCCCTTGTTCTTGTCCTTCGATGACTTGTCCATCAGTGGTCACATTCCAACCCAATGACATTCCATACTACGGGGTGAATCCTGAGGATATGTTGGGTCGCAGCATTAGAGATTTCCCCTGGAGTGGCAATGGCGATGGGACGGGAGGTATTTTGTATGAGAAGCTCGGACATTTTACTGATCTTCTCCCTCATTTGTCCCATCTCAGCCCTCATCTCCATGTTTTGCTGCTCTAGGTCGTCTATCGCTTGCTCCATGTGTTTGGCTCTGGATCGAGTATGGTATTAGTGGCTAGGTGTGGTCGTTCTCCTTTGCCTGGAGTTCCGTCAAACGTTATTCTCCCTTTTTGACTTAAACGTAATCCGAAGTGTAAAAGAAAGAGAAAGAAAAGAAAAGGAATATGCATGAGGTACGTTTAGTGTATGATGCATGTTTGACTACCGTGATCACGAAAATGTTCAGAAAAGAAACGTATAATTAACTACTCAAACAGTCTTAGAAAAATAGTGCATGGTCTCCTCCCTTTTTTAAGGCGGGGTGGCCATGGCCTTTATCTGATCATATAATTCCCTACAAAGTCCTAAGAAGCTCGATATTTCTTTAGGCGTCTTTACAAAGTCTACCATGTCTTCTACTGCGTGGAGGCTTTTGAGGATATCCCTTAGAGCTTGATTGGCGAGCCATGCTAGCTTGAGGAATCTATCCTTCTAAAATGAGATCTCGGCAGTGGCTACCTTTGCCTGTTCCTTGGCATTGTCAGCCATGTCCTGACATTTGCGCTTCCATCCCTCTATTGTTCTTTCCAGTTCCTAGATGGTCTCCCGGTATTGGGCTTCATTTTCTTCCACTTTTGTTTGGGCCTTGACTAATTCGAGTACGCTCTTACGCCTCTGGTCTATTAGGCATTCTTTAGAGAGGTTGGCCCTTGCGAGCTCTTCTTCTAAGGGATGCATCCTTTCCTGTAGTTGGTAGAACTGCTCCCTTGCTCTGCTTCCCTTATTTTGATGTTGAGCAGAGTCTTTTCCATTTTCCAGTTGCTCTTTCTCGATGGCCACCTGGTTACGTTCGACTCTCCTTGCACACATTTCCTTGTCTGCAGCTCTTAGGCAACTACCAACCTTCAGGTGGGTTTCTTTTTCCACTCAAGCCCTTTTGGCGTTTCATCGTTCGCTGCCTTTCGCCAGTGAACCACCTCTATGGTCGTTTCGAGCCTCCTCTTTAAGTCCTTCCGCTCAACTTCCACCTGTTCCAGGGTAACTTTTAGTTTTCCTACCTCGAGGGTTTCCTATATTTCGTAACTTTGTGCTTCTGGCTCCTGAGGTAGAATCCTGGCCCATGGCAATCCTACTAATTTGACCCTATTTTCCAACCAGATTTGGTAGCTTTGGGATGTTCCACAAATTCAAGTTCTCCAAGCAGCCCTTTTTCTCACGACGTTGCTTCACGCGTGCTAGATTTTCCTATAGTGGGATCCCTTATGCACCTCTTGTTCATACAACATAAAGGATGTCATGACTTCTTCTAGGGGAGGCCTAACCATAGGATACCCCGCCTGTCACACTACCAGCTCTGGATTGTTGTTGATGGCACCTTAGGTACCTAATAAAGGAACATTTGGGTACCCTCCACACTTAACGATCACGTGTTCCCTTTCATTCCATGGTGGATACCAGTGGACTGTCGTTTCGGAGGTCTCATCTAGTTTTCGAACCTAGGCCTCTTTGGTCATGGGCCGGATCCAACTCCATTTGAAATCCTCTATGGGACAGGTAGTTTTGTTCTTGTAGTGGAAAAAGTGAAAAGTCATCCGTAGATACAGCAAAGGGGTGCAACATCTAAGAATCCCCCCTTTCTGCTCATCGCAATGACTGAGGGTGTAATTAGTATTGGCCAAAACAACCATAGTGGGATTTTCTCCTCTGTCTTTTTTGGCCAACAATACCTCCATGGTTGTAAGGTCAATATAGTCCTCCATCTCAATTTCTAGGATACGTAAGAGGTTGTCATGCATTCTTTGGAAGGCCCTATGCCACTGTCCTTTCAGGCAACAGCAAAGTGATTGAACATCTGGTACCTTTGCCTGGATAGAATACCCCTGTTTGATTCCAGACTGTCATTCTGTCCCCATCTTCTGAAATTTCTGTGATCAATTTGACATATTACGATGCATTCCTTTTCCCTCTCTTTTTTTTATGTAATGCTTATGCAGATGAACGATGAGAGCAGGTTCAAGATTATGTAATGCTTTATGCAAATGAATGATTAGAACAGGTTCAAGATTTTGGCTCGGGATAAGTCTTAGGCCCCGAGCCGGCTCAAGCTAGACTCGATTTTATATTCACTGGCTGACTCGGTCTGTGTAGACTAGCCGACTTTGTCTCAAATTCCATCGACCGACCTAATCTCGGGTTGGCTCAAGCTAGGGTTTACTTGGTAGACTCGAGTTAAGGGTCTCTTGGTAAACTCGGGTTAGGGTTTGCTTGGTAGACTCGGGTTAAGGTTTTCTTGGTGAACTTGGACTAAGGTTTACTGGGTGAACTCGGATTAGCTAGCCGACTCATTTTTGGGTAAGTCTCAATCGGCTCGGCCAGACAGGTTCCCCAATTCCCCAGGTTCTCACCATTGGATTACTAATTCCTCACCATGGCTCCTGGGTCTATGGACTCCCCTAAGGAACACTACCACAGACAGGATCAAATTCCCAGAATGTGGTGGTTCCTCGAGGATGTCAGCCCCAGGTGGAACTATCGTGGTCACCAGTATAGAGAACACCTCCAGTATGGGTACCATTACACATTCCGCACTCCCTAACACACAGGCTCAGGAATAGGACCCCTCTCGTTGGTGCAGTCATAGATTAAACCACTTTTTCCAACTAATGCCCAATCCCCATAGTATTATTCTTTTAATTTTGATTTCACACGTAACATATAAAAGAAAATACCAGAAAGTAAAGAACATTGGTGTAAAGGCAAAGGACCCAAGATTTCTACCCCTACATTAGATTCACCTGTCTAGCTAGCCTTACAGGGCTCAACTCTCAAAGGTCCCTAGTGGAGTCGCCATCTATCACAACCTAATTTATGACGTGGATTCATGGTGGGCCGACATCGCCCCGGCCCTTTGGTGACCAAGACTGAGTCGGCCACACGGAGTCGTCATCGGCGTTTTGGTTTAGGGAACGGCAGGAAACCTGATAAATAGGCTGGTCTAGAATCAGATATGCGGGTTTGGGAGTTGGTTACATGCTAAGGGCGTAGGGTGCCCGAGCATGCCTATCACTTGATAGTTACCCTTAGCTAACTAGACGGGAATATGGACGGGGCTTGTGCTTGGGTCGTGTTTTCGGCATAAGTCTTGGGAGAGGTTCTGGTAGAGTGTTCTAGGGTTTTGGGGTTTATGACTTGAGAGGAGTGTGCCTCTTGTGCCTATGTACCTTGGTTTTAGAGGAGTCAAATTCAACGTAGTTCTGACTCAATTATTGGTGGTGAGGACAGAGCTGGCTCATGCCAGTTGGGTCCTATTGTAATCGGAAGGGATTCCACTCTAAGGTAGTTAGACTTAGACTAACGAGTCTACCATGCACCGAGGCCGAGTTGGTCACATCACGACCAACTTGGATTCGGTCATAGGGGGTGATTAGAGAGGTGAGGTGTCTGGTCCTAGTACCGCTTGAGGCGGAGAGGCTTCCAAGATCATGTAAGGCTAACCTAATGCTTAAGAATACACAATGCCAGCCTAGTATTCAGAAAAAGTGGCATGCTAACCTAGAGTTAAAAGACTAACCTGGAGTTCAGAATTGGATAGTTTGTGCTTCTACACAGCCCGTATTTTTGCTTGTTCCACGACCTAAACTTGGAGCTCCCGCCTTGTTTTCTCTAAGCAATCGTCAACTTCTTTTGCTCTTGTTGCCTTTTTCTTTCTTTCTTTCGCCTTGATTCTCCTTGATTTTTTTCCTCCTTGAGCCCCTCATTTTTTGGGTTTTATATAGGGCTCCAGGGTTGGTAGGGAGCAACCATCCCTAGTCCCTGCTAGTTGTGGCCGTTAGGCTGGAGACCGAGTCCCCTTCCCTTCAATCCCGACTTCAGCGCAAGTGTTGGGATTCGCCTTGATACTCGGGCAACTCGATCTCTGCTAGTCGTAACAGTTTGGATGGACTCGGTCATGAGACTACCTCGTGGTCTCGGTCCAGTCCGGGGTTTCACTCGGTCTTGAGACTTCTTTAGTGGTCTTGGTCCAGACTTGAGGTTTGGGTTGACTCGGTCTTGAGACTACTCTTTTAGTGGTTTCGGCGCAATCTTGAGGTTTTAGGCCTAGGAGGGATTTGGACCGGTATAGGTCTGACCCTGGACAGTTTTGGGGTGCAACATAGACCAAAGATCCATGAGGTTTGACTGTTCCTTGGATCTTTGGAGTTCTATTGTCTAATGGACAATAGAAATTTTTCCAAACGACGATTGTGGGGTTTTGGGGTTTTCTCAAAACATTAGTTGGTTAGTGTTTTGCCTAAAAAAATGTGCTACTACACTAAAAAACGTGTCGATGGCACTAGTTCAACCAACTACATATGGAAAGTGTATAAGATCATAATCCATCAACTCAAGGAGTTCACTCGACTATAGTAACCATTGCTAGGTAAAACTTACCTCAATATGCCTGTTCTCGATCATTTTGACATGTTTTGATATTTTCTCAAAAACTATGCAACATAACATTGTATTAATCTTTTTCTACTAAAATTAAATTTAATTATTCTTTCAATTACTCAATCACTTTAATTAATCACAACTAACAACCTTCAATGTTACAAACATTCCCCAATAATAAGAATTTTCGTCCCTGAAAATTTGCTTACTTGCGAAGAGTTGCAAAAACTACTATCTCATCTTGCTTTCTAACTCCCATGTTGAGTTTTTTGTCTCTTCGTTCCACACCACACTAACCAAATTGATGTCTGTACCCTTGAGTTGTTTCAGCCTCTAATCTACAATCTTAGCTGGTTGAGCCTCATAGGTCATGTCTTCTCAATTAGGAGTTTCTTGGATTTTATCACACGACCTACCCCAATCACGCAAAATCTAGTTCTATAATATGTTTGGGGTCACGATTATACTTTCTCAATTGAGAAACATAAATGACATTATGAATATTTGAAAGAATAGGGAGTAAAGTTATTTGGTAGGCAACAAAACCAACTCAACTAAAAATCTAACATGGTTCAATGAATTTTGGAATGAGTGTCCTAGATTTTGTCACATGACCTACCCTAGTCACTAGCGTCACTCTCAAGAACACATGATTACTTGCCTTGAACTCAAGAGCTTTTTTCTGCTTATTGAAATATGATTTTTGTCGGATTTGAGCAATCCTCATGTTATCTTGAATTTTCTTGACACTTTTCTTTGTTTTTGGTACTAGTTTTTGCCCCACCAACAACCTTTCGCTTCCTTGATACCAACACAATAATGTCCTACATCACCTGTTGTACAAAGCCTCAAACAGTGCCATGTCGATACTAGTATGGAAACTATTGTTACAGGTGAACTCGACCAACGACAAAGCTTCATCCCAACATCCAACATGATCCAACACACACGCTCGCAACATATCCTCCCCCAATTGAATCCTTCTCTCATATTGCTCATTTGTCTCAGTTGATATGTTGAACTCAACTTCAACTTTGTTCCCAAAACCCTATGTAGACTTTGCCAAAAATGTAATGTAAACCTTGGATTCCTATCAAATACAATGCTCGATGGCACTTCATACAACCTAACCACTTCCTTTATATATATCTATGTAATCTTCTCCAAAGAGTACTTAATGTTAATAGGCAAGAAGTGAGCACACTTTGTCAACCTATCAACAATGACCCATATAGCATCTACACCCCTTGTTGTCCTAAGCAACCTTACAACACAATCAATAGAGATGTTATCATGTTTCTACTCTAGGACCTCCAATGGTTGCAACAATCTTCCTAGCCTTTAGTGTACTACTTTGGCCTTCTAACAAGTTAGGCATACGGCTACTTACTCAACTACTTCCCTCTTCATGCTTAACTACCAAAACATCCTCTTAAGATCTTGATACATCTTGGTTGTTCCGAGGTATATACTTAGCCTACTCTTGCACCCTTCATTCAACATAAGCCTTTTCAGATCTTGGTCTTATGGAATACATACCTTGCCCTTATATCTAAACATTATATCAAGTCCCATACTAAAATCTTTGTCCTTCTCCTATCCAACAACTCTTTTGTTCTACACAAAACTAAGTCCACTAATTGTTTTTCCTTCACAGCTTCCAAAAACCCATTTGTCTATGGTCATCCATAACTGATATGGTCATCAGCATATTCCACAAATAGATTAAAATCCCTACACTTATCTACAATCTCTAACTCCTTGACCATCAATACTGAAACATACTGTCTTCTTGCTCAAGGCATCAACTATCACATTTTCCTTTCTAGGAGGATACATCAACCAAAAGTTATAATCATTAAGAAACTTCACTCTATAGAGGTAGTGCCTCTAGATCTTCAAGGCAAACACTACCACTACTAACTCCAAGTCGAGTGTTAGATAATTCTTTCGATAAAGCTTTAACTATCGAGATGCATAGGATACAACCTTCCTTTCTTGCATCAACACACATTCCAAGCCTTGATGTGAACCATCATAGTAAACCTTGAAAGATTTACTAAGATAAGGAAGAATCAACATCGGTGAGGTTGTTAACCTTTTAAATGGCTCTTAAAAACTTCTCTCGCAAGCTTCTATCCAAGCAAACGATTGATCTTTCCTCATTAGTTGAGTCAATGGGGCCACTATATTCGAAAAACCTTTTATAGTACCCTACTAACCCAACAAAACTCATAATCTTTCTCAAACATTCCCACTCCAACACATCATCAACCTTTTTTCGATCCACAACTATACCTTCCATTGAGATTACTTGCCTCAAGAATTTTACTTTCTCTGGCCATAACTCACACTTGAAGAGTTTGGCATACAATTGCTTCTCCCTTAGCATTTCCAACTACTTCTCCCTCAACACTTGCAACACTACTCTTAGATGTTCTAAAAAATTAGTTTTTTGATATGCTATTATGCGAGAGTTTTTACAAATTACCTTATATATAAGTTAATTTTAACTTATAGAAAAACTTATTTCATTTTTCTTTCCTATATTTCCCTCCTATAAGTGCTTATGGGAAAATTTACTTAAACAAGCCCATACTTTTTATCCTCACTTTCTATTTTTTTAATCTAATGTTAAAAAATGAGTTACATGTTAGAATCATTAGATTAGAAGAAAATGAATGATGAAAATGGGTGTAACTCTTAGAGTTACTCTTATGGGATGTTTGATAGAAGAAATATTTTTTTCATAATTAGAAATTAAGATTCGTGAGAATCATGATTACCAGAAATTGTGATTCTTAGGAATGACTAAAATCTATTTGGTTAGCTATAGGTATTTGTAGGAATGTTTACGTATGTTTCCTAGGAATTAAAGTTTCTCATCTTTGGTTTTAATAGAAATTTTTTGAGTATATAAGTGATTTTTTTTCAAAAATATTCTTTTAATGAAATAACTTCATCAAATAAATTTATGTAAATTTTTATTATTTAAAGTGTTTTAATATTTTTATTTATCATATGAGAATTTTATTATTTAAAATAAATTTATTATTTTTAAATAAGAAAATTTAAAAATAAATTTTAACTTGATGAAAGTAGTATTTTAAAACTCGGATCAACTCAGTGAGGATACTAAATTACTGAGTTAATGGTCAAATCGAAAGATCATTAATTAAATTACATAAATCGATATATATATATATATATATATATATATATATATATATATATATATATATATATATATATATATATATATATATATATATATATATATATATATATATATATATATATATATAATCTTGATGTACATTGTAACGATAAATAACAAGGTGTGGGTTTGATCCCAGCCAAGACAATTTCCAATGAGAATGGGGCAACATTCTATAGGTTGAATGAAATAACGTGCAAAAACTAGTTCATTCGACACAATTTATATTGGTTGAATTATTTGACACAATTTATACCAATTGAATTTAGTTTCATACCAGTTTAATGACATGAGACCTGTCACTCTTTTAAAATACTCAATGAAGGTGATACATTGCTTGTACTAATCTTCAATTGTAAAAATATAAATCAAAATTATATCATTTCTTAAAACTTTTTGGTTTGATTAGTTTTAATAAAATTTATCTTTAAAAAATACAAAATAAAGTCATCCATTTATTTTTGAAAAAAAAAATATTATCAAGTTGTCATGATACAAATGTTTCAACACAAAATTCTCACAATAATCAAATAAAAGATGAAATTAAAATAATTATTACCATAATTTTTTTATAAACTAAAAAAAAAAGTTAAAGACTGTCAAATTATCCTCACTTAAAAATCTAAACAAATATGAATTTTTCATGATAACTAAATAAGAAGTAAATTAAATATGGTTATCGTTAACAACTTATTTTTGAAAAAAAATTATGAGATAATAATAAATTGTTTATGAGAAATAAATTTGTGTCTTATAATCATTTTTTATTTTTTATATAAATTATTTTGTATTTCTTTATGTAAACGATTTAGTATTATTGAAATTTATAAGGATGATACGTAAAAAAGTTATATGCACAATAACAATTATAAATAATATATTATAACATTTTATTACAGATATCACGGATTTTTTAATACTATTTTCTAATATTATATGTAAATAATTATGTCACATTACAATGAGATAAATAACTAGTAAGCGAATTAATACCAATAAAAAAATGAGCAAATTAACTATCTCACATTTTTTAAAGATATTATTATTTTTATTAAAACCTAAATATAAGTAATATATTTATATTTATACAAAAACATGAAATAAAATAAATATTTATGTCATAGTTTAAAGAATAAATATAAAATTATTATTACTAATAAAAACACATAACGAGGTTGCGGAAGATGATGAGTTTGATTCTCATGGCAACAACGGAATAATAAAAAAATAAAAATAAAAATACACCATATTTTTTTTTGAATAAATTTTTATTTATTTATTGGATAATTTTTTTAATCAAATAAATAGTGAAACTTTAATTTAATTCGTAAATCATAAGTATTATTTACTTTAGTAACTTTATCATCTAACTTTGTAAAAAATAATAAAATTTTAAAATTTCATTGATTTTAAGTAAAAATACAATAAAAATAATTATACTAAATAAAATTTGTAACTGAAATAATTTTTTTTTATAAAATTAAAAATAAAATGAACTACACTTGCCATTTTAGTGCAAAATGGATATTTACTCTTTTAAATAAAAGATTGGAGGGTCCGTTCCATAGACAATTTTATTTGGCGGCAAGGTTTCGGAGTCAGTGAGTGCGAGAAATGGGTCGGTGCCGGACTGCGTCGCGCTCCGCTGACGATGACCCCAACCACAGGTTTGTTTCCGATTACCAAAAGCGCTTTTGTTTCAATTTTTGAGTTTGGACTTCGCTACTGTGAAATTTAGCTTGGGGACTAGGGAAATTAAATTAATTAAGGGTTTAGAATGTTCGAATTTTTCACTGACTTGACTTCATTGGACTTAGGAGGTGTCATATGTTATGGAACGTGCTTTTCTGCCTCTCTCTCGTTAATGCTATACTTGTACCATTTTATTTTCCCATTTTATCATTGGAGTATGGTTTATTTTATACAGAAGAGTAATGGGATGTTCTTGCTTTGAGATTCTTAGGGTTTATTTGGATGGTGGATTTGGAGATGGAAGTAGAGGGGTGGGTGGGTTTTCGTTTCTGAATTGAGAGAATTATAAGATGTTTATTAAAGTGAATAAGGAATGATTGGGAGGTTATGACATAGTCTCTATGAGATGCCGTGATTCTCCTAAAATTTAGGAGTTGATTTCCGACACTTTCCTTCAAGCTGGTGAATAGATATTAGTCTTTCCCACCTTGCCAACATTAGACTCAAAATTAGATTTCAACAAGGCATTTATGAGCACATCTGTTTCCTGTAAGATGGAATGTAGTAAGGGTAAATGTCCCTTTTCAAACTAACTTATGAAATTTGAAGTTTCTGTCAATCCTTACATGCGTGGGAGAATAACCAAGAAATATGCGTTTATGGTACCTAGGATCAAGTTTTCCCTATGTACGACTAGAGTTTGAGTAAAGACAGTACAACCAAATATTTTTGGTGGAAGAGACTTGAGATTTTTGACTAATTGAAAGGCCTTCTCAAAACAATTGAGAGGAGTCAAGAATTGAAGAGGTTTGTAGGGAAGACAATTTATGAGTGTTGGAAAGCCATCGAAATTGCAGCCACCCCTAGCCTACCTTAGTTGTGGCCTCTTTGGGGGCTACCTTAGTTGCAGCCTCAAGGGTGGTGGTTTAGTCCCACATTGACTAGAGATATGGCCAAATTAGAGTATATAAGACGGGAGTGATCCTCACCTTACAATCTAACTTTGTAAGGTTGAGTTAGGTCCAAATCCATATTCATGATGGGGTGTATTGAGAAAAACCCAAGTTCCACAATGACTAGAGATAATGCCTATATAAAGTATATAAGTGGGAATTAAGTTCAAATACACATTCTAAGAATGGGATAGGTAGCCATTAGAACAGCTTCCCCACCAAAATGGTTTGGAACATTTGAGGTGAACATGATGGACTGAATAAGCTCAAGAATGTGCCAATTTTTTTTATTCTCAGTAATTCCATTTTGTTGAGGTGTATGATTGCATGAACTTTGGTGAAAGATGCCATGGTTTAGATAAGTAATCATTGAAGTCATGTCATGTGAGAAATATTCCCTTCCATTGTCAACACAAAAAATATGAATAAATGATTGAAAATTATTGGTGACAAGTTTATGAAATTGCTTACAAATAGTGCTAGTTTTAGATTTTTCTTTTAAAAGACCCAACAAACATGAGTATGGTCATCTAAAAAGTAATGAACTATTGAGTTCCACTAGTGTTGGAACTCAAGAGGGTCCCTACTTGCTAAATGTTAGTTTGGATGAGAAGGGAAGGTTTTGATGCATGAAGGATGTGGTGGATATTTTTTTTTGATTGTTTTAGCAAGGATATATTGTTCACAACTAAATGAGGAAATATCTTCATTAATGAATAAATTTGGATACAAGTATTTTAGATAACCAAGACTTAAGATGACCAAAACACTTATGCCATAGAAGCACATTGGAATTTGAAATTGTAGATATGGAGACATTTTGAGGACCAAGCCCTAAGGGGAAATTAGAAACATAGTAGAGACCAATGCATTTCTTAGCATTGCAATCATCATCCTTGAAGTCAAATCTTGAAATTTGTAGTGGTGAATAATGATTGCACAATTAAGATCTTTTGTTAATTTATTGGAAATTATGAGATTATACTTCAAGTCAGGTACAAGAAGGACAAAATTCAAGTTTAAACCTGGCAAATTCAAGTTACCTGATAGAACCTGGGTTCAAGAGAAATCAAAACTGTATTATTGATAGAAAAAGGTAAATATTATAGGAGAGACCCCCTATAGCAAAGCTCTTTACTCTTTGCCCAACCCATAAGGTTTCAAACAGAAGAGATACTGAATGATCATCATGCTTATTCTCCCTCTCCCTAAACCACTTGCATATTCTAACTAATTGCCACATTAGCAATGCTTTTCTAACTCCCCTATTTAGTTTAGTTGTTGGGCTTAACCACTTAGGCCCAAACCTAGTGTCCTAACATTACCACTACCAGCTACCAATATGATTTTATTGACAGTTGCAACAATGTTATGTCTTTCCTGTTTTGTGGGTATGTTGAGAAATCAACATATGTCCTGGTCAGATACTCTAGTCTTACACGGAAAAAAGCTTTTCCACAATAAACATTGTTAAAGGTAATGAACAATTTCCTTTCTCGTCTAAGCATAAAAGTATTGGAGAGTGGATCCTTGATTTTGAGGCCTCAAACCATATATGTTAGGGGACAAGATGAGAGAGTATACTTTTTTAATACTAAATAGAGAGAAAGTGCTGAATAAAAGCTTAATTGTCTACCATGTTGCAGCTGAAGACTAGTGGGCACATACTTTCACTAAAGCTTTGTCATCACTACACCATGAAGCTCTTAGATATAAACTCATGGTGTTTGACAAAAACACCCTCAATTGTCCACCCTGGGTTTAGGGGTGGGGGAATATTAGAGATATACTGTTGTACTAGAATATCAGAGATATATTGTTGTACCAAGCTAAAGATATACTATTGTACCTCTTGTTTTTTGTTAATGTCTATGTTATAAAAACTGGACTGGACTGGACTGGCCGGTTCAACCAGTGAACCGGTCCTATGTTCAGTCCAATTAAACCATAAATTGGTGTGTAAAAGAACTGGTAAGCAAACTAGTAAATTGGTGAAAAATCGGTCAAAAACTGGGTCACTAAAATACACTATAAAATTATATCATTTTTTTTTTAATTTTTGGCTTAAAAAAGAAAGAGAGGCAGAGCATGTCGAGCTACACAAGGTTATACTCTAAGTGTTAAGAGTCTATATGGTGGTGTTCTATTTTCAGTTTTTATTAGTGTAGAATTATGATATTATGTTTCTTTAATATTATTTGTAAGTATTATTTAATTTTTATTATTTTATTAATACCAATTCGACTATAGTTTAACCACATTTCAAGCATTGAACCTTGAACCAGTGTCTTGATCGGTTCAATGACCGTTCTGGTTTTAAAAAATAGGTTCATGTAAAGTTGGTTTAGCTTGGTTGTACTTGGGCCTTTGTAGCCCAAGCCCACTTGCTTAGATTGCTCAGTCAATTGTTAGCTAGTTAGTTTAGTTCAGTCAATTAGTTTCTTATTAGTTCAATTGAATTGCAATTTCTATTGTTTTCTAACAATATAAATACTGTATCTCATTTCTGTAACAATTTCTTTTTAATATAGAATGTTGGAAATAAGAGCATTTAATAATCATTACTCTTTCAAGAAGCTTAGTTATTATGTTTATCTACTATGTTCAAATGTATCTTAGGAGGTTGTGATATTTTAATTGTTTTCTTGAAAATATTATAGTTAGTTATTATTTTTGTAATCATTTTTATTATAAATAGAACAATCTGCTGAGTGGAAAATACACCCAAGCATATTTAGAAAATTCAATCTTTTTTTTTTTCTCTTCTCACATGGTATTATAGCTCCCAATCTAAGGGGCCTCTGCTTCGATAAAAAAAGGTTCTTCAGAAAGTTTGACTGGGCTCTTGAAGCTGTCAGACTTTTCTGGCCACCATCAGACTTCTGGTGACTTTTCTAGTATGGAAGGGGAGGGTGTGCATCCATCCCAGAATAATCAGTGTGGTGATTTGCAGAGCATTCAACCTGCGTATAGGTTGAATGGAAAAAGTTATTTGAAGTGGTCACAACTTGTTCACACAATATTGAAAGGAAAGGGAAAACTCAGCCACTTGATTAGTGTTGGACCAAAGGAGGGAGACCCAAATTTTATAGCATAAGATGAGGAAGATTCATTGATCATTGCTTGGTTGTGGAATTCTATGAATATACAGATAGTGATACCATTATGTTTCTTAGATTTGGGATGCAATAGAGCAGACTCATTCCAAGGCTAAAGATGCTGCTTGTAAAGGTGAAAACAATAGCTACAAAACTGGGAATCAAATCTGTTACTGAATATGCTAACCAATTAAAGTCCCCTTTGGATGGAATTAGATTAATACAGAGTAATTAAGACTAGTGTGTTGAAGATGATGCTGTTTTGAAGAAATTTATTGAGAAATGTGTTAGGGACTTGCTGGTTTGTGACTTTTATTGATGATTGTACCTGAGTCACTTGGGTTTTCCTACTTAAACACAAATTTGAAATAAGCAATGTCTTCCAAAATTTCTTCTCAATGTTTAAAAATCAATTTGGTGTGTCCATAAAGAAACTTAGGTCAAACAATGGGAAGGAGTATTTTAATCAAGTCATTAATCTTTTTTTGCCAAAAATAAGAAATAATTCATGAGTCTTCTTGTGTCCAAACACCACAACAAAATGAAATTGTAAAAAGAAAAAACAAACACCTCTTCCACCAAACTTGAGCATTTTTGTTTCAAAAAAATGTTCCAAAAAGTTTTTTTTGGGGGAGGGTGTTCTCACAACAACATATCTTATTAATAGACTACCTTCTAGAATCTTGGTATTTAAGAGTCCCATGAATGTATTTCCACCAAAGGTCTTTGAATGTCTCATTTGTCCATGTCTATGGTCAAGACCATGGAAAACTTGATTATAGAGCTCTAAAGTGTCTTTGTTGGATACTCCTATACTTAGAAAGGGTATAAGTGTTGCCATCCTCCATCCAAGAAATTTTGTGTCATGGGATGCCACTTTTCGTGAGGAACAAAATTATTTTACTCAATCTTATCTTCAGGAGGAGAGTCTTAGGGAGGATAAGGAGATTCTTTTTGAAAACCTAGTTTTTCCCACTCTCAAGTTAAATTCTCGTGATCTTACATAGGAACTTGAGCAAGCATTGGCTCAAAATGAATTTGACAAGGATGCACCAACCTGACCTAAAAATAACACAAGTTTTGGAAAAAATCTGGATTACACAAGAAGATCAAAGTTCATTCTTGAATTAAAACATGTCCAAGAGGCTAATCCAACAACTTTAGATCAGGTAACGAACTTTGATTGTTCAATTTTACATGATAATCTTCTAGCTTCCCCAATTGAAATAGAAATTCCAAAACTTGATAATGACCTTTATCTTCCAATTGTCTTTAGAAAATGAACCAATAAATGCACCCCAACACAACTCTATCCTTTCTCAAATTATCTCTCATTTCACAAATTTTCTCCAACTTGTAAAACCTTTCTTGCAAACCTAAACTCTATCTCAATTCCCACTAATGTTTTTTTGAGGCATTATCTGATATAAATTGAAAGTAAACCATGGGTACAAAAATAAAGGCATTGGAGAAGAACAAAACATGGGAGTTAGTTTCTTTGCCAAAAGGGAAGAAGCCAGTTGGTTGTAAATGGGCATATATGATAAAGTATAAGGCAAATGGGTCGATTGAGAGGATAAGGCAAAATTGGTTGGCTAAGGGTTTTACTTAAACCTATGGGATAGATTACTCGAAAACCTTCACTTCAGTTGCAAAGATGAATACGGTTCAAGTAATTTTATCTCTTGCTACAAATTATGGTTGGGAATTATAGCAATTTGATGTGAAAAATGCATTCTAACGTGGGGAGCTTGAGGAGTAAATCTATATGGAGGTCCCTTCGAGGTATGAAGTTGTTGCCAATTCTGTTTGTGGGTTAAAAAAGGCTTTATATGGGTTGAAACAACCCCTTAAGCATGGTTTGGGATATTTACTAAGGTCATGACAGCCTTAGGACACAAACAAAGCCAAGGAGACCACACTTTATTCATCAAAGACTCGACCTCAGGAGGAGTGACTGTATTGTTAGTGTATGTGGAGGATATTGTTATTGGCAATGATTGGAAAGAACAACAACTCTAGTCAACATCTAGTGAAGGAGTTTGAGATAAAAACTGTTGGGAGGCTGAAATATTTTCTAGGAATGAAGTGTCCCAATCCAAGAAAGGTATTTTCATATCTCGACCAAAATATGTCACATATTTGCTCAAGGAGATAGGTATGACTACTTGTAAATCTATAAGTACTCCCATGAATTCAAACATTAAATTGGGTAGTGTAGATGATAATGCAGATGATAAGTACTCCCATGACTTGGGCCTCTACTTCACTATAATATGAAAGACTTTAAATTTTGGGCCTACATTTAGGTATTTAGTTGTGAAGAAAATTCCATCAATGTGTTTAAACTTTAAAGGTTCTTCTATAATTGCAGGTTGTTAAATATTTATGCAAGAAAACATCTTTTGAGAAAATATTGGCAAACATATATTTGAGATATCTAGGCTTATCTATGATTGTTGTTGAAAATGTTGAGGAAATATGGATTTTTAGTATGTTTTCTGTGCATCAGCTGTGAGGCATACATGGGCACTGGGTCAACATTTTGGATGCAAGAGAATCTTAAAATGCTTTTGTCAAAATGGTAATTGAAGTTTGAAGATTAAAATAAGGAAAAAAACTCAGAAGTTCTACACATTATCTGTTATTTTCTCTTATAAAAGAAAATTTATGCTTTTTTTTTGTCCTAGAATGATTTTGTTCTGTTATAGATTTTGTGTGGGCACACCCTTGGATGCATTGAAATTCTTCGTGAATGCTTTCTGCTAGCTGCTACATATTTTTGTTTAATTACTCTTATGTTGTAATGTTGTTTCTTTCATTGCTTTCTGTTTTTAGATCAAAGAGAAAAAGGGCTGCTCTGAATGTAGAAAATTCAGAAACTTTACCTACAGGTGATTTTTTATCAACACATAGCTGCTTCCCTCCAAAAGGTTCATTAACATTTTCTGTAACAACATTTTCTAAATGTGGTAGGCCAAGGAATAACTAATAGCAAGGTATCTCTTTATCACTGTAATTATTGTAACAAAGATATTTCGGGGAAGATTCGCATAAAGTGTGTTGTGTGTCAAGATTTTGACCTCTGCATAGAGTGCTTCTCTGTTGGTGCTGAGGTGAAACCTCACAAATGCAATCATCCATATCGGATTATGGTAAACCTTCTATTCATTTTTCCTTTTTGTATTTAATGTATTATTTTCACTGATTTGCATCTTCATTTTCTTCTCTAAGATACAGTTGATGTATTTTATGTTTCAATATATTGTGAATGATTGACAGAAGCTTCTTCCTTCCTTCTTGTGCTTCTCTTGTTTTCTTCTAGTAAAATTTTCTTTCCTCAAAAGAATGAAGAGCAGGCAAGCATTAAATGCTAGAGACTGTACTAAGAAAGTTCGTTGGTATTAATTCTTTTAAAGGCAATACTTTGTTGCTTGACAAACCAGATTGTTAATAATTTGTTGAATAATTAGTGCTTGCTTTAATTCTCTGTAAATTTTGTGCATTATTGCATAATAATGATAACAATTTTTTTTTTTCATTTGAAACATATTTTTGAATGGGTTGGATTTAGCTGCTGCTGACTTCTTGTCTGGGCACTATTCAGCTATTCTAATATATCGCTTCTCCCATGAAGGATGCTTTTCTTAACTTTGTTCTAAGAATGCACATGTTCTTCCTTTCCTTTTTCTTCACTTTATGGTCTTCACAAGAAAATAAAAACTGAATGAGAGTTATCAACTTGCTTGATATGCATGCTATCATCATACATGTAACATTATTAGATGAAAGTAATAAAATTTCGTTATGAATGAAGTTTCCAGCATGTGCATCCATGTTCATGGTTAATATATTAATGTATTCATTTATGTTTTAAAGCATTTTTTATGGTACAGGATAATCTATCTTTTCCACTTATATGTCCAGATTGGAATACAGATGAAGAGATGTTACTTCTAGAGGTATGTGATTTGAGTATGGGGAACACTTCTGTTTTCTTTTTTCTTTCACATTATATGTTAAATAAAATTATGGTGACTTTTCTGCCTTATTTCTTATTATCAAAATTTGTGTTTCTGAACAAATTTTTGTTTTAGGGCATTGAAATGTATGGATTTGGGAATTGGAATGAAGTTGCAGAATACGTTGGAACAAAAAGCAAGTCTCAATGTATTGACCACTATAATGCTGTGTATATGAATTCGCCATGTTTTCCTCTCCCTGTAAGACTATTTGAGAACTATGTCATTAATAGTATACATGCAACCATCATTTGAATGCACAGTGTAATTGTTCATATGCACACCCAGGATTTGTCTCATGTCATGGGGAAGAGCAGAGAGGAACTCTTTGCCATGGCGAAGGGACATGAAGTCAAGAAAGGTTTGTTTCTCAATGAACTAAATCATAACTTTTGGAGATTTTGCATGCAAGACTTGATTAGTTTGTTTTATTCCATGAATTTACATACATAGTATGTATCGAACTGGTTGAATTGATAAGATTCAGAAAGTTATAGAGATAATTACAATTACAAAGTAGGTATACAATTAGTTAGGTGATTTTAGTTGGAAAGGAAGGGGGACTTAGCTTAAATATTAGTAGGAGGAGAAACCTTTTGTGGGGGAAACCTTCAGAGGAGAATTCTCTCCTTTTCTTTGTTGTCATGCCAACTTCATTGCCTATTACCTGTGTCTGGCCATTTTTAAACCTAAAGTTCTTCTACATTTTTAAACCCATTACATGTTATTCTTGCAGAATTTTCTCCAACTGCAGAGCTTACTCTGAAAGAAGAACCTCCCTTCTCTGATGGAATAAAGTACGGTTCACCCGTTAGCTGTGATTATTTGAATTGATAATTTATGACTCTGCTAATTCTTTTCCGTAACATCTCAGCTATGAAGAATCGAAGAAGGCAGAAATCAATAATCAAACAATGTCTAGGTTAACCTCGGGTACAATCATATAGCTTGAGAAAAGTCTGTTTTTATCATTTTGTACTGAAATTTGTTATTGGTGTAATTTATATGCATGATATAGGTTCAGCATGTGGCAAAGCTTACTCAAGTACAATTAAGAAGGCTTCCAATGTGAGCCAAAATAATGATGGAGTTAAGGTGGAAGGTATGTTTTCTGAAGAATGTTGTGAAAGATACTGCCACTTCATTTTGTTTTTCGAGTTAGCATTTCTTTTGATATTTTTATTGCTCTTGACAGAATGTAAACATTGGCTAATTTAGAAAATTTGAATGACTAAACCCCTATTATGGACTTCGTGTTCTGAAAATATTTTCAGAACATCAATTTTCTTAGAAGTTTATTATTACATAATTTTTCCATTGGGTGATAATTTTTTTAAGATCAAAGTAATTAGGAGTTTTTGTTTCTAGGATAAATTGGACATTATTTGACGACTGGAAATTATCATTCCAAAACCAATTTGATGTTATTGATCTTACAACAATTAGGAAAATATTTCACATCCCTAATTTGGGGTTTGACATAATTTCTCATAAAATTCAAATAGTAAACTCTGAGAATACATGTCGTTAATCAAATAGGAGTATAAGAAAGATTATAAATAGACAACCTATATTAATGGGCTTATGGGGCTAATACTAGAAATGTATTCTAACACTCTCCTTCAAGCTGTATTTTGCTTACACAAATACATCAGCATATACACAAAAAAAATTATGCTTATAAGTAAAGCAGAGATACAAAGACAAGTAAGGTTACAGCAGCAAGCAACAGTAGAACAGTTATATACAATAATATATGCAACACTCCCCCTCAAGAGCATATAAATTATATGCTCTAAGCTTGGAACATATAACTTTTATCTGTGGTTCCCTTAAATATTTAGTTAAAATGTCAGCAAGTTGATTACTCAAGTTGATAAATTCAGTACTGATTTCTTTGGCCAACAACTTCTCTCGTACGAAGTGACAGTCAATCTCAATATGTTTGGTTCTCTCATGAAATACAGAATTAGAAGCAATGTGAAGAGCCACTTGATTATCACAATACAATTTCATTGGTTGGACATCAGTAAATTTCAATTCTTGAATAAGTTGTTTTACCCGTATCAATTGACAAGTGGCTGAAGCTATAGCTCGATATTATGCTTCTTACTTTTCCAAGGGACAACATTTCCCTCAATAAATATGCAATAACCTGTAGTAGATCGTCTATCAATGGAAGATCCTGCCCCATGAGCATCACAATAACCTGATATATGTGTGTCTCCCTTATCCTCATATAGTAAACCTTGTCTAGGTGTCTTCTTGATATATCTAAGGATAGGAGAACTGTTGCCTAGTGATCAACGCACGGTGCTTGCATAAACTGATTTACAACTCCCACTGCAAAGGAGATATCACGTCTAGTGATTGTTAGGTAAATGAGTTTTCTAACTAGTCTTCTATACCTCTTTGGATTAGAATAAGGTTCACCATGTTTTGCCATTTGCTTCAGATTTGGATTCATGGGACTGTTAACTGGCTGCAATTACTCATACTAGTTTCTTGTAAGATATCATGAGCATATTTTCTCTTAGAGATAACAATGCCTTCCTTGGATTGAGCCACTTCTATGTCAAGAAAGTACTTTAGGTGGCCATGATCTTTGGTCTGGAAGTGGCTGAATAAGTACTGTTTTAATTGGGAAATTTTGATATTATCATTTCTTGTGATGACAACATCATCCATATACACAACTAGATATACACATTTACCAAAAGAGGAATGACAATAAAACACATAATGATCTGCTTCATATCTTGTCATCCTGAAGTTTTGAACGACTTGGCTAAACTTTCCAAACCAAGCTCTTGGGGATTGTTTAAGTCCATACAAAGATCTACGAAGCTTGCATACTAAATCTGACTCCCCTTGAGCAACAAAACCTGGAGTTGCTCCATGTATATTTCCTCATCCAAGTCACCATGTAGAAAAACATTTTTGATGTCTAATCGATGAAGAGGCCAATGACGAATAGCAGCCATAGCAAGTAAGGCAGATAGTGGTGATTTTTGCCATAGGAGAGAAAGTATCTCCATAATCAAGACCATATACCTGAGTGTATCCTTTGACCACCAATCAGGCTTTGAGACGATCAACTGTGCCGTTAGGTCCAACTTTAAGAGCAAATACTCACTTACAACCAATTGCCTTCTTGCTTGAGGGAAAAGAAACTAACTCCTAAGTACCACTTTGTTCAAGTGCCTGCATTTCAACTATCATGGCTTGTCGCCATTCAGGATGATCAAGTGCTTCACAAACAAATTTAGGAATAGTAATGGACGAGACAGGAAACAAAAAAAAAAATACAAAGGGATAAACGATGATAACTATGATAAATTAGATGAGGATTGCAAGTGGAGCGAATACCTTTTTGGAGAGCAATGGACCAACCAATGCTAGAATCATGGGAAGGTGACGATAAAGGAGGATCCGGTGTGGGCTTAGTTGGGGATAGAGGACATGAATCAAGTGAATCTTCATATATTGGAGTACCCATCACTTGTGTCCTGCTTTGACATGTGGACATTGAAGGTGGAGACATTTCAACTTGAGAATGGATAGAAGAAAAATGTTGGAGTATGTCTTGATTATCTGTCACAAAGGATGACGGTTGTATTGAACTAAGATATGAAATTGGTAGAGCCTGTTAGATAGAGTCAAAATCATCTTTGGTGGAGAAGAACATAGTTTCCTCAAAGAATGTAATATCAGCTGACATATAGTGTCTTTTTGTGGATGAAGAGTAACATTTGTACCGTTTTTGAAGACGAGAATATCCAAGAAACACACATTTGGTTGCTCTTGCAAAAAATTTATCACGACTTGGAGAAACATCATGAAAAAAACATACACAACCAAAGACTTAAGGAGACACATAATATTTTATCTTTAGGAAATAAAATTGAATGAGGAATTTGATTCTCAAGAGAGGCAGATGACATTCAATTTATTAAAAAACAAGCATTAAGAACGACTTCATACCAATGATTGGTAGGAACATTTGTACTTAAAAGTAAGGTGCGAGTAATTTTAACCTGATGTTTATTTTTTCTTTCAGCTATACCATTCTGTTGAGGAGTATGAGGGCACGTGAATTGATGTAAGATTCCTTTTGAAGACAGATATGAGTTTAGTTCGGAAGAAAAATATTCTTTTGCATTGTCACTTGTCAATATTTTAATGGTTTTTCCAAATTGATTTTCCACTTCTTTAGAGAAGGTCATTAAGATGGACAAAAGTTCAGATCTTTCTTTCATCAAATAGACTCAAGTACATCGTGAGTATTCATCAATAAATGTGACAAAGTAGTTAAAATCAAAAGATGTTATTTGGCTTGGTCCCCAAATATCTGAATTAACAATAGATAAAGGAAAATTACATCTGGTTAGAGAAGGTGGATCTGACATGTTTTCCTAATTAACAAGACTCACAATCTAAGGTAGACAGTTTATTGAGACTAGGAACCATTAACTTCAGTCTTGCAAAACTGGGACGACCTAAACGATTATGCAAAAGTTTTGGAGGTACAAACGCATAACACGACATAGAGGGATTGTTTTTTAAGTAATAAAGTCCTCTTAATTCATGTCCTTCACCAATTAGCTGGTCTGTATTCTGTCCATGTATAACATAGGAATCAACATAAAAGGTTACTGAACAATTCAAAGAATGAGTCAATTGACTCAAAGAAATCAGATTGTAAGGACATTTAAGAATGTACAACACAAAGTTTAAACTAATTGATGAGGAGAGAGAAACTTGACCAACTCCCTGAGATACCATTTTGGAACCATTGGCTAATGAAATGAGGTGAGGAAACTTATGTGAGGAGATAGAAGAGAATACAGAATCATTACCAAATATGTGATCAGAAGTACCTGAGTTGACAATCCATGGACCTTGACTCCCCATGAAATGAAAAATGCATGTAGTTGAAACACTTGGTGATGTAGAAGATTGGGCATGGTTGTTGGACATTAGCCTTAAGAACTCCTAATACTCTTCATTTGAGATTAATTGAGATCCAATCCTTCCATTTGAAGAGATATTACTTGAAGATATATTTGCAGTTTTGTCTGGCCAACCAACCAAATCATAACATCTATGTTGTAGGTGTCCTTTTCCACAGTGTGAGCAGATAAGCTTACCACGACCACCTCTACCATTTCGTAACATTCCTATAGTACCATGACCGCTTCTTCCTCTACCACTAGAGGCTACCATGGTGGAATTTCCAACCGCGATACCATCAGCTTTCGTTATGGTAGGAACTCGAAGAAGTCTAGTAACTAGGTTGTTCATAGAAGGAATCTGCTCGCTTGATAAGATTTGATCACGAACATGCTCATAGTCAGGATGCAGACTTCGCAAGATTAGAACCATCAATAGTTTGTCAATTCTCTTTGTTGTTTCCTCAACAGAGCTACACACGAGTAAACCTTTCAATTCTTCAGCAGCAGCTTTGGCTTTGGCTATGAGACACCATGTCATGGTTAGTTTGTTAAAGAGAAACAACTTTTTGAGTTGAATCAAACAGACGTTAAACATCATTAGCGAAAACATCTCTAGCGTTCATCCAGAAAGAATAGTAGGTCTTGAATGACCTTAAGATTTTTAATAATTAAGGGCAAACAAACTGCCACAAAATGACACATAGTTGATAGTCAAGCTTTTGGAGCTCTGTTTTCTTCTAGTATTTATTTTAGCCTCGTTTTTCCAAATGGTCATGAAACCCTTGTTTCAAAAACCACAACTCAACTGCGTCTGACCAGTTTCTATAATTTTTTCAGTTGAGTTTCTCTGTTGTGATAGTTGGGGTTCCCAAAAAGGAGATAATAGAACCTTGAGAAAAAGAATTGGCAGTGGCCATTTTCAACCTCAAACAGTGAACAAAGGACGTAAGGGAACAATTTTAAACACTACAATTTCAAAGAGACAAAAACACGTGAACTCAGATCTACAAGCCACAATATTTCCAACCAAGCTTTTGAGGGTTGGAATAGGTAGGAAAGGTGCCTATGAACAGAACGGTAGGCTCGTGGCGGAGAATGGGGGTTTGGAAGGCAGTGCATAGGGTTCATGTGTCGGTAGTCTTGAGTCACGGCGACGGCGCGTGGAGGGTATTTTGACCCTGAAACTTTTGGGTTTTGTGGTGCAGCTTACGACGCACCTAACCCTGTATCAACTAAAGGATTCCAACGGCGAACGACGGTGGCGACAACCTCAGACGATGACTCTCAGTCACAGGACACAGGGCAGGGCAAAATCATTCTTTGATACCATATTAAACACACAAATATTGTGAACTCAATAGTGTGTCTTGATACACACAGATATTATGTTGCTTACACAACACATCATAATATATCAGCATATACACAGACCTGACCAAACTATGAGATAACAAGATCTTATGCATAGATAGTAATGTTGAAAGTTTAAGTTGTAAGCTGAAGAAACATGAACTATATTTAAATCTTCAATTCACACAATAACCCTTTGGCTAGAAGCTTAGTGATGCAGCTTAGTAATTGGTTTAAAATTATGGTTGCATGAAAAGGGAAATATGGGGATTGATTAGGTAGGTGTTTGAGATAAGGGTTTGTCTAGGAAGAGTTCACCTTGTTGAACACAAATCTGATGCTAGAATAGAAAAAGGATGAATGCTACAGTAGATTACACGCACTAGGATGTTTAAGAGTCCCATGGCTCAGCTAACACCTCTAATTAACCATTTGGTCTAACTATATAGTTTAGACTTAGAGGGATAGATGGAATAGCTTGAGAAAATTTACACAGAGCCACACGCACTCACAACCACATTGAATGATACAATTTACATGGCTAGTAAATTGGGAACTATTATGAAATGCTTCTAACATATCACTAATTGGAGATGTTACTTTATTAACCATTTGAGGCAGGTATTATATTAACGAAATTGGGTCCTAGGTCCGGATCTACTTTCACCCATATTATTTTGGCCTAGGTCTTTTTAGTATGGAGCCAACTAATAGTAATCCATTTACATCTTAACATGCATAATTCAGGTGCTCACATCATATGATATTTAAATGCTTTACAATTTCAAATAAATAGTGTGTTGTCATTTGCCTACTTTGTTGAGAAATTAAAGAATATTAATTTTAATGTATTAATATGTTGAGATTTGCATTTTATTTAGTAGAGACTCAAGCAGGTCGGAGCATTGGAGAGAAGAAACCTAAATTATCAGGGGAAGATAGGCCTTCTATGACAGAGTTGAGTGGATACAGTTTTAAGCGAGAGGAATTTGACATTGAATATGACAACGATGCAGAGCAAGTGTTGGCAGATATGGAATTTAAGGACACCGATACTGAAGCTGAGCAGGAAATGAAACTGCATGTGCTCCATATCTACTCAAAAAGGTATGAGCACCTTATGTTTTTGTCAAAGAGAGAAAGCTTCTCATTCTTCATTATAAAAGAAAACCAAATTAATTGTTGAAAGAGAAAAGTAGATGCAAGAGATGCTGAAGTGTCTAAACTATAAAAAAAACATTTTATATAGACTTAATGCAATAAACTCAAATAAATATAGGAGAGAATATTCCTATTTACATGATACAATATGTCTATAATTACACAGTTCCTACTTAAATAAGGACACAAATCATAAAATATAAATGAATAATAAATCTTAAGAGACCATATAGGATATTCTAAAATATTATAGGATATAAAAATGATATCATCCTATATTTTTCATATGTTCTAATACTCCCCCTCAAGCCGAAACTTATTATGCTTTCAACTTGTTACATAGAAACAATTAATTTCCCAACAAATAAATAGAAAACATAAAAGTTGAGCTCCATGACAAAACAATAGTTTGAAAGAAAACTTAGGGATGTTAGAGAAGCCAAAGAGAATTGTTGGAAAAAGATAGCTTAGTCAGATAGTTGGAATAACCATCAACTTAAGAGAAATTTCTTGGCATGCAAAGCAAGGTCTAATTGCTCAAAACTGCATTTTGAAGCTTCAAACTAATAAAATTGGAGACCTAAATTATTTTAACTTAAAAGACAACATCTAGGATAGGGAGCTGGGCTAGTGAGTTATAACTGATGTAAGTTACCATTAGAATGATCATCGGCAAGAAAAAGTCATCACTAAAATGATTCATTTGTGAGAAAAGAGTCACCACTAGAATGATCATTGGTGGGAAATAAGTCACCACTAATATGAAGAGGGAGAATGGGAAGATCAAAACACAGCACGAGACCAAGCAAATGGAGAAATCTGATGGCAATGGTTCTAAGTGTGATAATGACATGTCACTATCTTTGGAGTTGGAAAATGGAAGTAAGATGAAGGTTCAGTGGTCAAGAACCAGAATCATTCTGGGGAACAATTGATAACGATGAAGCAAAACCAATGAGAGAAGCAAACATTGAAATAGCTATGATGGAGGAAGAAGCTGATTGAAAGGGAGAAATGGAGGGAACATAGTAGAAAATATGGGTTGCAAAGACTATCTTTGGGTTAACAAATTGAAGGTGAATATTGTTAAATATATTACTATTTTCCTGTATCATTTCTGATATGACTTTTATTTTTTCTGTAATTTCTTAATATAGTTTCCTTATTTCCTTTTTTAGGCTTAGATGTTTACCCTATAAAAGGGAGATTAGAAATTGTATTATAAACACTATTCACTTCAATATAGTGGTCTGTTTAATTTGATATGCGCCCGTCGCTAATCGCCTCCGCCTGTCACCGGCCACCATCATTGTCTGCCGCCGACTGCTGTTGTTCTCCGCCGCAAGCCCACTGTTCTGTTCGTTGGCTCATCTCCTACCTATTCCAACTCCCAAAAATTTGGTGGGAAGTACTGTAGTTGGTAAATCTAAGTTACCGTGTTGCTGTGTTTTTTATTGCAAGTGTTAAGAACTGTTACTTCTCCTCCTTTGTTCACTGTTTGAAGTTAAAAATGGTCACTGCCAGTTCCTTTTCACAAGGATCTATTATCACTTTTTCAGGAACCCCAACTATTACAAAAGAGAAACTCAGCTGGAAAAATTATAGAGCTTGGTCAGAATCAATTGAGTTGTGGTTTTTGAGACAAGGGTTTCATGACCCTTTGGAGAAACAAGAGGCTGAAATACTAGAAGAAAACAGAGTTCCATGGCTGAAGCTTGACTATCAATTAAGTGCCATTTTGTGGTAGTCTGTTAGTCCCGAATTATTAGAAATCTTAAGGTCATTCAAGACCTACTATTCCTTCTGGACGAACGATAGAGATGTCTTCGCTAATGATGTTCAATGTCTGTTTGATTCAGCTTAAAAGATTTTTTCCCTTCAACAGACCAATCATGATATGGTGTCACACATAGCCAAAGCCAGGGCTGCTACTGAAGAATTGAAAGGTTTACTTGTGTGTAACTTTGTTGAGAAACAACAAAGCGAATTGACAAACTATTGATGGTTCTAATCTTGCAAAGTCTGCATCCTAACTATGAGCATGTTCGTGATCAAATCTTATCAAGCGAGCAGATTCCCTCTATGAATAGCTTGGTTACTAGACTTCTTCGAGTTCCTACCATAACGAAAGCTGATGGTATCGTGGTTGAAAATTCCGCTATGGTAGCCTCTCGTGGTAGAGGAAGAAGCGGTCGGGGTACTAGAGGAATATTACGAAATGGTAAAGGTGGTCATGGTAGGCTTACTACTCACATTGTGGAAAAGGACACCTACAAAATAAATGTTATGATTTGATTGGTTGGCCAGACAAAACTGCAAATATATCTTCGAGTGATACCCCTTCAAATGGAATGACTGGTTCTCAACTAATTTTAGATGAAGAGTATCAGGAGTTCCTAAGGCTCAAGTCCAACAATCACACCCAATCATCAGCATCACCAAGTGTTTCAACTGCATGCATTTCCTAGTCCATGGGGAGTCAAGGTACATGAATAATCGATTCAGGTGCCTCAGATCACATTTTTGGTAATGAGTCTATATTTTCCTCTATATCCTCACCTAAGTTTCCTCACTTCATTTCAGTAGCCAATGGTTCCAAAATGGTATGTTAGGGAGTTGGTCAAGTTTCTCTATCCTCATCAATTAGTTTAATTTCTGTGTTGTATATTCCCAAATGTCCTTACAATTTGATTTCTTTGAGTCAATTGACTCCTTTTTTGAATTGTTCAGTAACCTTTTATGCTGATTCCTTTGTTATACAGGATCAGAATACGGGCCAGCTGATTGGCAAAGGACATGAATCAAGAGGACTTTATTACTTATCCAACAATCCCTCTACGTTGTGTTTTGCGTCTGTATCTCCAAAGCTTTTGCATAATTGTTTAGGACACCGTAGTCTTGCAAAGCTAAAGTTAATGTTCTTAGTCTTAATAAATTGTCTACCTTAGAGTGTAAGTCCTGTCAATTAGGCAAACATGTCAGATCCACCTTCCCTAACCAAGTCAACAAAAGATGTAATTTGCCTTTTTCTATTGTTCATTTAGATATTTGGGGACCAAATCGAGTAACATCTTTTGGTTTTAACTACTTCGTCACATTCATTGATGAATACTCACAATGTACTTGGGTCTATTTGATGAAAGAAAGATCTGAACTTTTGTCCATGTTAATGTCCTTCACTAAAGAAGTGAAAAATCAATTTGGAAAAACCATTAAAATATTGAAAAGTGATAATGTAAAAGAATATTTTTCTTCTGAACTAAACTCATATCTATCCTCAAAAGGAATCTTACATCAATCCACGTGCCCTCATACTCCTCAACAGAATGGTATAGTTGAAAGGAAAAATAGGCATTTGGTTGAAACTGCTCGCACCTTATTTTTAAGTGCAAATGTCCTTACTAATCATTTGAGTGAAACCGTTCTTAATCCTTGTTTTTTAATAAATTGAATGTCATCTGCTTCACTTGAGAATCAAATCCCTCATTCAATTTTATTTCTTAAAGATAAAATGTGTCATGTGCCTCCTAAAGTCTTTGGTTGTGTATGTTTTGTTCATGATTACTCCCCAAGTCGTGATAAACTTTCTGCAAGAGCAATCAAATGTGTGTTTTTTGGATATTCTCGTCTTCCATCCTCACCTTCCCATGATTCTAACATTGATTGGCCCATTGCTCTTTGGAAAAGTATTCGCTCCACTCGTAATCCTTATCCTATTTACCTTAGTTATCATCGTTTATCTCCTTTGTATTTTTCTTTTATTTCTTCTGTCTCGTCCATTACTATTCCTAAATCTGTCTCTGAAGCACTTGATCATCCTGGATGGCGACATGCCATGATAGTTGAAATGTAGGCGTTGGAACAAACTAGTACTTGGGAGTTAGTTTCTCTTCCCTCAGGCAAGAAGGCAGTTGGTTGTAGGTGGGTATTTGTTATTAAAGTTGCACCTAATGGCACAATTGATAGCCTCAAAGCCTGGTTGGTGGCCAAAGGATATACTCAACTATATGGTCTTGATTATGGAGATACTTTCTCTCGTGTGGCTAAAATCACTACTATTTGCCTCTTACTTGCAATGACTGCTATTCGTCATTGTCCTCTTTATCAATTAGACATCAAAAATGCTTTTCTACATGATGATTTGGATGAAGAAATATACATGGAGCAACCTCCTGGTTTTGTTGCTCAGGGGGAGTCTGGTTTAGTATGCAAGCTTCGTAGATCCTTGTATGGACTTAAACAGTCGCCAAGAGCTTGGTTTGAAAAGTTTAGTCAAGTTGTTCAAACCTTCGGAATGACAAGAAGTGAAGCACATCAATTTTATTGCCATTCTTCTTCCCGTAAATGTGTGTATTTGGTTGTGTATGTGGATGATATTTTCATCACAGGAAATGATGATATCAAAATTTTTCAATGAAAACAGTACTTATTTAACCACTTCCAGACCAAAGATCTTGGCCACCTAAAGTACTTTCTTGGCATAAAGGTCGCTCAATTCAAGGAAGGCATTGTTATCTCTCAGAGAAAATATGCTCTTGATATCTTGCAAGAGACTAGTATGAGTAATTGCATGCCCATTGCAGTCCCATGGATTCAAATATGAAGCTAATGGTAAAACATGACAAACCTTACTCTGATCCAGAGAGGTATAGAAGACTAGTTGGAAAACTCATTTACCTCACTATCACTAGACCTGATATCTCCTTTGCCGTGGGAGTTGTAAGTCAGTTTATGTAAGCACCTTGTGTTGATCACTGGGCAACAGTCCTTTGTATCCTTAGATATATCAAGAAGACACCTGGATAGGGTTTACTATATCAGGATAAGGGAGACACCTATATATCAGGTTATTGTAATGCTGATTGGACAGGATCTCCCATTGATAGACGATTTACTATAAATTTTTGCATATCTATTGGGGAAAATGTGGTCTTTTGGAAAAGTAAGAAGCAAAATACTGTTGCTTGTTCTAGTGCTCAAGCAGAATATTGGGCGGCTTCAGCCACTTGTGAATTGATGAGTAAAACAACTTATTCAAGAATTGAAATTTGCTGATGTCCAACTAATGAAATTGTATTGTGATAATCAAGCGGCTCTTTACATTGCTTCTAATCCTGTATTTCATGAGAGAACCAAACGCATTGAGATTGACTGTCACTTTGTACGGGAGAAGTTGTTGGCCAAAGAATTAAGTACAGAATTTGTTAACTCGAGTAATCAACTTGCAACTTGCTGACATTTTTACTAAATCTTTAAGGAGACCACAGATACAAGTTATATGTTCCAAACTTGGAGCTTGAGGGGGAGTGTTAAATATATTACTATTTTCCTGTATCTTTTCTGATATGACTTTTATTTTCTCTGTATCTTCTTGATATAGTTTCGTTATTTCCTTTTTTAGGCTTAGATGTTTATCCTATAAAAGGGAGATTAGAAATTGTATTACAAACACTACTTAGTTCAATATAATGGTCTGCTTAATTAGTACATAGAGGTAAATTATCCCTATGGATGACAGCATTGAAGTAGGGAGGGGAATATCCACCATTTGGTGAGGTCATTGTTCTTGGCGGAGATTAGTCACTGCTTTCAATAGTGGATACTTTGTACCTATTCCATGGGTACTAAAAAATGTGAAGTAGAGAGGGAGGGAGTAGGTGACTGCCATGGAGGTTTGGGTTTTGTGTAATTTTGTCAAGCCACAAGTCTAGGACCACCAACGTTGGAGCCATTGAACTTGGATTCACCCTGGTGGTGCTTCTCATCAACTGTGAAAATGCTCCGATTCTTGGACTTGAGATGTACAGTAGCTGATGGGTGATTGCAAATGAGGTGAGGGCAGTGATGGTTGTTGCAGCTAGATATAGAATGAATGAGAAGAGGGATAAAATTTGAATTACACCAATTGAGCTTATCTTTTGACCTGGTAAAGTGGAAAACATTTGGGGAAAATTGTACCCAACTTGGGTGCAAGTCTTTGTATTTATATTCTGTGAATTAGGCTAGTGGTACTATAGTACAATATGGTTCAAAGGACATAAATGCCCTTCACTTACACTTGATTCTCAACACTTCCCCCTCTAGTTGGATCATACACATGAATCATGCCCTACTTGTTAAAGGCACTCAATCTTAGTCCCATGAAGTGCCTTTGTAAAGATGTTTGCTTGTTCTCTTTTTTAAACTTGTAGTAGATATACAAGTCCTTAGTCTCATGAAGTGCCTTTGTAAAGATGTTTGCTTGTTCTCTTTTTTAAACTTGTAGTAGATATACAAGTCCTTGTAGAATCCTTTCTTGCTACTCAAGCAAATTCTTAGTCTTTTCCTCTAAATTTAAGTCTAACTGAATCAAGATTTCTCTCCTATTCTTGACTTGCATTCAACCGTCAATCTATGTAGTCAATAATGTCGCGATTGTGGTGAATCACGGTGTGCGACGCCAAAGGCTCTTGGGTCGCAGGTTTGTTGTTGTGGGAAAAGTAGTTGCAATTTGTCAAGAAAACATAGAAGTTGCATGTGTTTGGGGCTGTGATTTGTGAAGCAGCATGAAAACCGAAAGTTGGAAAGGTTTTGTGAGTGTGTCGTTGCCAGACAGCGACTGTTCCATTTCCGAACAGATCTGCTACCTTCCTCTTGCCACCGCCAACCTTCCATTTTTGATCTTTGTTGGTTTCAGTTTTAGACAAAGGCAACAAACTTACCTAGCAGGAAGGTGACTAGTCTTAATGAATTAGGGTTTCAATGGAATTGGGCCCTGGGGGCCAGTGTTTCTTTTCAATTTTTTGTTTTTGGTTTGTTCAGCTTCGGTTGAGTCCAGTTTAATTTCTCTAGTTTTTGTTCTTTTATTTAAATTATAACATATAATATGTTAAATTAAAAAATAATAGCAATAAATAAATCCAGAATAGTGGTCATCCTGCATTAGCGATTTTGGGGTCAGGCCCTATGAGCTACTTAGATGTCAATAAAGATCTTTACTTTCTTTCTATCTTTCATACATTTTCCCTATTCTTATTTGCAGATTCATAACTAAATGAATCGTGAGAATTTTAGTTGGTAGTTGTTGGCACGTGTATATGTATTATCTTATTGGAAAGGAGACATTTTTTTGGATGCTTAAATTTTAAATTATATTTTTGAAGATATTATTAGGATTACAACTTTCAATGGTAAAGGGAAACTATCTGTTTGCTTTTGGGGTTGAAAATGGATTTCACCCGTGCCCCCATTTTCAGTCCCACATCTATGCATTGAATATGGGTGAAAATGAATAATAAAACTGAAATCCAAATATATGCCAGAAGATATGCTACACAGGATTTTTGAAATGCTGGGGATGGGCAGGAGAGGCCATTTCGTCCCCATCCCACCATGTTGACATATCTTCTGCTGTAGCATGTCTTTGATTTTGTAAAAAACTCTTATCCTCGGAAATAGGGGTGTGCATAGTTTGGATTTTATGAAAATCCAAACCAAAACCAAAAAAAACCAGAGTTTAAAAAACCAAACTACATTTTTATTTTGCAAAACTGGTTATTTTTGGTGAATCAGTTAAGAACTGGTTTTAACACTGGTTTGGATTTTAAAGCTGCTTGGTTCCAAAACCAGTTTTGAACTGGTTTTAAGATCAGTTTTTGAGTCCAATTTCAATCTGGTTTTAAACCCACTTTTGAACCTTTAAGCTGTTTTAAAGCCAAAACTGGTTTTAAACTCATTTAAAAGAAAGAAACTGATTTACTATGTTAAAAATTAAGATAGTAACTAAAATTTGACTGCAATGCAAATGAATAATTACAAGTTTCACATTTAAATGTAAGATCACCATGTTTTCCTGTCTTAGGTACAAAGAATCATGTCCACTCTAAAAAAAAGTTTCTTCTCCTCTTACCCACATATGGCATTATAACTTGATGCTATTTTACATAAGTTAAAAATGAGGCCTACATGTTCACCAAAAAGAAAGTTTTTCTTCTCCCTTTACTGCGCTTGCACAACTTTCAAATTGCAGATGCCAAAGTCTTGCCACACTTTGAAAACAACATCCATAAACATACCAAACCACCATAGTGGTTAATAGCGGCCGGAGTGGCCGTTATAGCTGCGGAAGGTAGCAGCATGCGACAGAATGTGCGTAGCGGCACCATTCAACGTAGCGGCACATTACTGTCCACATGAAGGGGAAAAGTAAAAAATGCCCTCCTGTCTAAAACGTTAGTGAGGGCATTTTTCACTTTTCGCGTTGTAGGGTTTCAGTTTAAATAATTTTCCAACCAGTTTTCCCTCTTCCTATCTGTTTTTTTCTCTTGCGTTTTCACTGTTCTTTTTTTACCTTCGTTCTTTTTCTCCGGCAACTTGCTTTCTTCGGCGAGGACGAAGAAGATTATTAATTTAAGATGTTATTGTATTTGACATTTTGACTATTTGTTTTTACTATTTGAATTTTAAGGCTTTTATGAATATTTATTATTAATGATACTTGTTAGTTTATGAATTTTTAGTAATATTTATGTTTTGAGCTTATATATAATATATATATATATATATATATATATATATAATATTAGAATAGCGGTTATCCCGCTATCCTCTATCCCGCTATCCCAGTTTGGGAGTTGGCCGCTCCGCTCCGCTATTTGGGATTAACTACTTGCAAACCACAAAATAAAGAGGTTTTTCTTTGCATCCTTCCAGTTGTTTCAATTTTTACCTTTACAAATTTCTCTCTACAACCCACCCATATTCTTCTCCTAATGTCCCAATCCATGCTCTTCCGACAGCAGCTCCAAGTAACATTGTATGAATTCCAAGCACAGCCACTTGTTCTAGAGTGATTTGTTTGATTTGGAGGTTTGTGATGTGAAAGTGGAAACATGTGTCGGGATGGTGGTGGAAGGAGGGAAAAGAGCCAACATTGATGGTGGCACCAAGTTCTTGGCTTGGCACAGGATAGTCATTAGCTCAAAACTAGGTTTTTCTTCATCCAAACCTTTTAAAATGGAGCAGTCCACCAAAATATAGTTTGAATTTTGAAAAATGAAACAATTGGGGTTCAAAAACCAGTTTGAATAATTTTTCTTTTTTAATATGGTTTAGAATGGTTATCGGTTTGATTTGACTAAACTAGTCTTTCTACACACCCCTGGGCAGGTTAGATGAACGGAAGCGCAGAAAGAATTTTATACTTGAAAGAGATTTACTTTATCCTGATCTTTTTGAGAAATCTCTCATGGCTGAAGAGCTTCGAATATGTCAGCATTACAAGGTCTTCATGCGGTTTCATTCAAAAGAAGTGCATCAAGATTTGCTAAAGGATATTATTGAAGAACACAGGCTTGTCAGGAGAATACAGGATTTACAGGTATTACATTGTTCTACACACTTTGATGATATCAACATGCTTTATCTAGAAATATTGTAGTTATTTTCTGTAGATTATAAAGGGTAGTAGTGGTATTGATAGGCCAAATTCTGACAGGTCTCTAAAGGTCTATGTTAGAAAAAATAAAAGGCAGTTATAATTTTTGTATAAGACAATTATGTTTTTATATATGATAGTAGGCACTTATTTTATACATGTATCAATTATTTAGTATCAATAGAGTGTAGTTATTGATTGACATTATTAGGTAGTTATTTTATTAGAGTTATGAGTGTTTTAGGGGAATATGTATGGCTGGCAGTTATGGAGGAAGGGGTTTACGGATTTGCATGTTTGTTTGAGATAGAACTCTTTGTTAGGGCCTAGGCTTGTGTTTGTGAGGATTGTGCTCTAATTCTAGTTCTGCCCAGAATTGTTATCAATTAGACTATCTTATTTGTGTGTGCAATTTCTTGAGTCTAACAAATTGGTCTGACTCATTGGATGCCTTTGACGAGGATGGACTCAAGACTAGAAGGATTGGAGAAGCATGTGGAGGAGATGAATGCTCAGATGCAGAGATCCAATTTTCACCATGAGGAACAAATGCGAAAAATGGGAAGTTCCATACAATATATTCATAGAGATTTTGGAGAAATGAGAGAACAACTTGGCAGTTTGGATACCATTCTACCATTATTGAAGGATTTGGCTAAGCAAAAAGAGACAGTCAATGAAGGTTACTTTGTAGAAAATTCTATACATGGGCATGGGCATTTCAATGCTCATTCTTCCAACTTTGAAGATGGGGTTTTAGCAGAGTTTAAAAAGGCTCTTCAAAATGTTGAATTGCCCGACTTTGATGGAAGTGATCCTATTGGGTGAATTGCTAAGGTTGAGAAGTTTTCTGAGATCTAGAGTACTAAACCAGAGATGAAGGTTTCTTTGGCCTTCATCTATATGGAAGGAGTTGCTATTCATTGGTTTAGGTATTTGAAGAAGTGATAATTATCATGACTTGGGAAGGTTTTAAGTATGAATTATTAAAGAGATTTTCTATTAGTGGAACTAAAAATCCTTATGAACAACTTGCAGGATCAAGGCAAATAGGTTGAGTGGAGGAATTTGTGTAACAATTTGAAATGTTATTGGCACAAATAGATAAAGTACCAAAGGAGTTTGCTTTGGGAATTTTTATGAATGATTTAAATGGTGTGATTACAAGGTGAGGACTTATGACCTTCAAATTGTAACCAGGGCAATCAATTCATTTGGCTAGGAGAGTTGAGAATGAAATTTATGGAGAAAGCATGGGGTTTGTTTTAAAGAATAATTCAAAGGTGCCTATTTCTAGAATGGTTAGATGTGCAGACGGAGGAACATTTCTAGAACAGTTTAAAATGCCAAGTTTTGGGCATGAGAGTACGGGGTTTGGATGATCAACAGTTTTTGGAAATACCCCAATCAATTTGGGTGTTAATTGAAGCCAAGATCCACGACCCAACCGTCTTCAAAATGGAAACAATTCGTCTATTCCTAATATAAGCTTTGCGACTAGCAATGCAACAAATTCACAATTTAGGAATAAGGGGACACAACACCTACGTTACAAAGAGTATGTCAGGAGGAGATAAGAAGGGTGTTGTTTTCAATATGGCCAACAATTTGGGCTGCTCCACAAGTGTCTTGAAAGGAAAACTGAGGGTGTTAATCTTGGGAGAAGATGACAATGAAGGAGATGAAGTAGAATTTGATGAGGTTGAATTGGTGGAATAAAGTCCAAATAATGACCACCAAGGGTTTGCTACTGAGTGTAATATGTTGAACTTGTCTTTTTTTTTCCTTGAATGGATTCTCTAGACCTAAGACAATGAAGATCAAAGGAACTGTGGGTGATAATTTAGTGATAGAAATGGTAGATAGTGGAGCAAGTCACAACTTTATTTCTCAGTGTATGGTTCATAGATTGGGGTTACCCATTATAGACACAAAAGTTTCTGTGGTCAAATTGGGTGATGAACACCAAGTTGTGTTCGGGCATGTGTAAGCAATTGGAATTAATGACAAATCATGTTTTTATTGTGGCTGACTTCCATTTATTAGATTTGGGTAGAGCGGATGTAATTTTTGGAGTTTCTTGGCTGGAGACTTTGGGAGAGGTTAAGGTGAATTGGAGAACTTTATGCATGTCATTTGAGCAAAATGGGAAGAAAATGAAGTTGCAAGGAAACTCCTCTTTGTGCAAATCATAAGTTTCATTAAAATCCTTGTTTAAAGAGAATGAGGTGGAATTTATGGGGATGGTGTTTGTTGAAAATAAAGGAGACTCAATTGAACAAAAAGATAGCAACCAATGTTTTTTGGACCAAAAATGAGGGTGTTAACTGAACTGAAATGATGTGAACAGTAGGAGAAGCAGATGGCAGATTTGTTACAATCATTTAATGATGTTTTTTAGGTTTCACATAGGTTACCTCCTAGTCATGAAAGAGATCATACAATTCCATTGTTACCAGAGTTGCTAGATGAGTTGCATGGAGCCTATTATTTCTCTAAAATCGATTTGAGGTTAGGATACCATCAAATTAGGATGAGAGTGGAAGACATTCCTAAGACTACATTTAGAACTCATCATGGGCACAATGAGTTTCTATTCATGCCTTTTGGCTTGACTAATGCCCTTGCAACTTTCCAAGCCATCATGAATGCCATCTTCAAGCCATATTTGAGAAGATTTGTGTTAGTTTTCTTTGATGATATTTTTATTTATAGTTGATGTTGGCAAGATCATTTATTACATGTTAAGGTGATATTGGATATTCTAAGACAACAACTACTGTTTGCTAACAAGAAGAAATCCAATTATGGAAAAATATTAGTGGGATACTTAGGTCACATTATTTCTTTTTAAGGGGTTGCAATGGATCAAGAGAAGATCAAGAGTATGATTCAATGGCCTGTTCCTAAATCAATAAAGGAGGTTAAGGATACTATCCAGGGATAATTGACATAATTTAACCCTAAGGACATCGTTGCTTGTATATTAGGAGCCATTAATAGGCTAAATTCTAATAGGACTTTAAAGGTCTATGCTAGAAAACATAAAAGACAATTATAACTTATGTATGAGGTAGTTATGTTTTTATGTGGCAGTAAGCAATTATTTTATACATGTATAGATTATTTAGTGTTAATAGAGTGCAATTATTGTTTGGTATTATTAGACAATTATTTTATTAGACAGTTATGAATGTTTTAGGAGAATATGTATGATTGGAGTTATGGGGGCAAGGGGTGTATGTTGCATGTTTGTTTAAGAGAGAAGAACTCTCTATTAGGCTTAGACCTGTGTGTTGTGAGGATTGTACTCTAATTGTGGTTCTGTCCAGAATTGTTATCAATAAAACTTTTTATTTGTGTGCAATTTCTTGAGTCTAACAAGTATACTCCTAAATGAATTTGAATGTGTTGAAAACTATTCATATTCCTGGGAATTAATATTTAGGATTGTGTATAGTTGGAAATATGTATAGTGGCTATTAGTATTATAGGAGTTACATTTCTTTTTTATTACTCATTAATGTAATTCAATCTAAGGTGATTATAAATAAAAGGTAATGATGAGTTCTTCAACACAAGCAATTCATAAAATATTCTAAATCCTCAAATCTTCAACTAAATGAAAGCAAGTTATGCATAAATATCTTTTTACTTTAATATGAAGTTTTTTCCCTCAGCTTTATGATAATTCCAACCATACTACCTTGATGTTCAAAATGATGAGATTAGATATTTCTTCTACAATTAGAAAGAACTGAAAATGTGCAAATAGATTAATAAAATTGTGAAAATTTTTTAATGATGGATTGTCTTAGAATTTGGACTGAGTTTAATTTAATTGCATAAAATTGACTTGTAAAGTGAAAATTGTCCAAGCTTTATAGACTGCATTGGCCACATCTCTAGTCGATCCGGGATCTCAACATCCCCCTGATGCTTAAGATGAGTCATATGAAGTGTGGACAAATGCAGGTGGCTCAATAACAACACCTCCTCATGACCAGACTAAAGAATGCACAAATATGGGTGACCCAATAATAAATCTAGGATAGACTCTGATATTATATAATGTTAGGAGAAAAAATGATATTTCTTATTATTGATTGATCATAATTACATGAAAGTTATAGACAGAGCTGGCTAGGAGAGACCCTAACCACCTTGATTACAAAATAAATATAAGGATAAGATAGGGAGAATCAAATCAGATCAAATTTGAATGATATGATCTTGATCTTAACTACCTAAATCTTCTAGAATCCTTATTTGAAATTTAAGATAAAAGCCTATATAGCAGTTAACACTCCCCTTAAGTTTGTGCATAGGTATCTATCATGCCCAACATGCTTATAAAGAATTCAAAAGTAGGTTTAAATAGTCCTTTTGTAAGAATGTTTGCCACTTGTGTAGTAGGAACAAATGCCATGCAAATTAGGCTTGCATTCGCCATTTTTAAGCAATGTCTCTCAATTTCTACATGCTTGGTCTCGTCATGTTGAACTAGGTTCTAGGAAATACTAATTAAAGCCTTGTTAGGGGAGAGTCATAGGAAGTTGTAACTTTTCTACAATTTTTTTAAGCCATAGATTTTCACAAACTCTTGATCCAAAAAAATATTTTAAGGATCCAAGGTCTTTAATCTAAAACTTAGTTGTGAGGGAAGCTTTCAACTTGTTCATTTCATTTAAATAATCTCTATTAGTAATCACAATATTGTCCACATAAACAATTACAGCAGTCATTTATCCTTTAGAGGAATGTTTTATATTTCATGGTCTCTTTGACATTGAACATATCCTAGTGGCCTTGTCTCTTAACAAATTGGGCAAATATCTTAAACCAAGCTATAAGTGATCTATCAATACATAAAGAGACTAATACATTTTTTTATTATTAAAATGTGATTCAAAACCTGGGGGTGATTCCATGTAAACTTCTACCTCCAAATCCCCATTTAAAAACACATTCTTCACATCTAATTGTTGTAGTGGTCGGTCTAAATTTTGCAAGTAATGACAAAAGAACTCTAATAGTGTTAACTTGGCAACATAGAAGGTTTCTACTATCAATACCATATGTTAGATATGTGTTTTTATTACATATAAGTATGAAAACATTTTGTCACTAGAAATTAGGGATTTAATTGATTCTTTATATCCATGATTTATTCCCTTATGTGATTATAAATAAAAAATTATGTGTGGGTATTACATGCATTCAGTAAATCTCTTATATTACATGGTATAAGTAGTTTGGGTTATTTTTTTGAGATCCTCTCTTCCATAATGAGTATTTTTCTCTGATGTGCTTGTCATCATGACTCTTTTTCTCCGGTGTGCCTACATGACCGAATTTGGCATCCTTTGGTGACCATCGCCCCGGAAGCACTGCCTTTAATTGCCACTTTCCTCTGACGTGTGTGCCTCAAGTGCTTACACCAGATTGGCACTTGAGCCCGTTTTTGGCATGACCGATAGTCCTATAACCCATTTGTCTTGTTCCTTAGTCTTTGGCAACCCCTTTGAGCCCCTTTTTGCTTGATTCCTCATAGCCTTTGGTGGTTCTTCTTTGGATTTTGGTTCTGGCGTGCCGTGACTTTTACCAATGTCTCGCAAATTCTTTGTGAAAAATTGACATGGGCAGCCAACTATGGCACATAGGCTGCTATTCCAATTGTGGTTCCAAGGCCAAGGCTGTGCCGCTCACTTCATCATACAAGCCAAGGATATTCTTGCTAGGAATCATGCTCGTTGGAAGCAAATCGGTGCCTCCTCATCTAGTGTTCTTCGATTTTCCATTGAATCCCAACTTTAGCCGCAATACTAGGCCTTTATAATCATATGGACAAAAGGCAATAATGTTTATTCCATTGATGTTCATCACCTTTATAGTGTGATTTTCAACATGATTTAGGTCAAGATGGAAAACATGGACGTATAGACCTATCTTGGTAAGCTTGATCATTTAATTGTTGATTATGAAATCCTCACGCCTTTTGCAGGTGATGCAAAAGTATGCAAACTGGAGAGACATAGTGGTTGCTCCCTAACCATTTCATAGGTAGAAATGGTAAGACCGAATAGTATTTGATTGCATACGACATCAAGATTATGTGATAGACAAGCTAGGGTAAGGACCTTGGAAAGTTGGCTACAATGTTTGTGATAAGTTTAGTAAAGGGCATGAGGTTAGCAAAATCAGCAAACAAATAATCAAGATTACCAAGATATGTTTGCATATCCATGTTCTCTATTTTGGTGGACATCTTTGTCACCATACTGTAAAGATGATGGACATTGTTGGAATAGACTTTCTTAGCCTTGGTCTAGTCCTCATAATAGGTGGCAAATACCTAGTATTGTGGCTGAAGGTTATATCCTAGGCTTGGGTGGTCAAGTGGTCAACACATCCTTGGCCTTAGAACCACAAGTAGACAACAACAGTGGCCTAAGTGTTGTAGTTGGCTGTCCCGATTAATTTTTCGTATGGGGTCAACGGGACATTAGTGAAAGTCATGGAAAATCTGGAATCAAAAGATGAATCATGAGAGGCCATGAGAAATAAGTCAAATAGGGATGAAAACTTATATGGACATGGTCGCTGAAGGAAGGGGAACACAAAAGGGGTTTATCGAAGGGTGGGTCTTACGAAAAAAGACCAATGCACCGGAGAGTGGTGGTGCCTGCAAGCATGTCAAAGTTTTTACTGAATGCTTGTATAACCCACATGTGTGTACAATTAATACTATAATTAAGGAAACAAATAGAAATGCAATCTCTAATTTCTAGCAATGTAATTTGTCCATATTTTTTTATTTACGTATATTAAATGTGTATATTTAACAACTTCCATTATTAGAGGGTAGAACATTATTAATGTGTATATCAAGGAAACATGTAGAAAATTAATTTTCAGGATAGGTAACAAAAGTTTGAAAATTTTGAAATAATTCACTTTTCGATTGCAAAACATACACCCATGTAAGTCATTTATAATCATCAATAAACGTCACAAAGTACATATGATTACTATGTGAAACAATAGGTGAAAGGCCTCCCAAATATCACTGAATTAATGTCAAAACATTTAGCAGCACGATTACCATGTGAGGGAAAATGTAGAATTTTGCTCTTGCCAAATTTGCATGAAGTACAATCAATATATAAATCAGAATAATTGATCTAACATTTATTCCTAAGAAAACCATGTGTATACAAATAACATAAGATTTGGGAATTAGGATATCCTAATGTCTTAAGCTAGACCTCAATTTTATTAATAATAATATGGGCTAATAAAATAAAGTGCTTGGAATAGAAAAATGCAAGGGAAACAATCGTCCCACCTTAGGGCCTACCACAATCACCTTCCTTGACACTTGATCTTGCACAAGATTCCCACCACGAGAGAGAGAGACATTATAGTTATTATCCACTAGCTGTCCAATTGAAATCAAGTTAGTAGATAATCCTGGAGCCACAAATACATTATGAATGGAGGGTTCAATATCCCTAATAGTATTAATAGGTAAAATGACTGCCGTTAGCAATTTGAATATATTAAGAACCATTATAACTCTGGACATTTTGTAACAATCTGGTTTTACCAGTTATATGATTAGAAGTGCCAGAATCAAGAAACCTGCTCACCATTTCCTTGAATACCAAAAGCAGAAAGTGTTGTAATTATCATCTTCTGAACCCATTCAAGGGTTTGAACAAGTTGGCTAGTGCTAGTGGAAGAATGTGTCATAGGTACAATTTGAACAGGAGCTTGAAGGGCTTGTACCTTCCTATTTTGAGGACAAATTTGACACTCTTTAATGATATGTCCTAGTTTCTTACAATGATTACAATATGGCTTTGGACAACTGGTTGCAATGTGCCCAAAATCTTGGCAATTGTTTCTTTCCTTCTTCCTTGTGATGCATAAGCAACATTCAATTTCTCTAAATTCATCTCTAACTATTTTAGCTTGAGTTGCTAACCTATGTTCTTCTTGCAGCAGCACCCCAACACAAACATCCAAAGATGGGATTGGATTTTGGTTTAGTAAATCCGCCCATGCAATCTAGAAAAATGATAGTGTGAAGTAGTGAGTCAGTTACTAAATTAGGGTGGAAAAATATTTGAGATCAATAGGTGCGATTAGAGACGAAAATCTGATTGGCGAAAGTGAGTATGAAGGGGCTAGTAGTGCACCGGTTGAAATTTTGGTGTAAAAATCAAGGGGCTTAAACATAAGAAAGCTCAAGGGAGGCTTTGCTGATGCAATTTGACAGTTTGCAAGTGGAAAATTCTTTCGGAAGTCTCTCTAAATTGGAGCAAGGAGGGCTAGTAGGTGATTATATTGAGTAGTTCGAATTTTTTGTTGCCCAAGTTCCTATGCATGGACTTTATGGAAATACTCCTTGAAAGATACGAACATGATAGACCATATTCAAATGATGCAAATTACCTGTGTAGTCGAAATCGATTTGATGACTGTTGTTGGGAGAAATTCTTGTTTTCAAACTCCTGCAAAAAAATAAGTGAAAGAAGGGAGTTTTAAAGTGGGGAGAGAATAATACAACGAAAGGGAAGCCCACATATCAATAGAAATCATGATTCTTTGTTTAGTTTATTGGGTTTGAATCAAACTGAAGTAGAGGGAGTGTTATGGTCAACTCAAGTGTTCTTTAATGATGAAAAATAAGGGGGGAAGCCTCTCAGAACAGCAACAGGAGGATCTCAAAAAGGTGTCAGAAGAATTTACAACATTGTTTCAAAACCCACAAGGTTTACCACATAGGTGAACAAAGGATCATGCTATCATGTTGAAAAAGGGAGAGGGGCCCATCAATGTCAAACCATATTGATATGCTCACCATAAAAAGTGTGATAAAGAAACAAGTAATGAAATTGTTGCACCCAGGGATGAATCAACCTAGTTCAAGTGCTTATTTGAGCCTTGTCATTCTAGTAAAGAAGGATGATACTGAGAGGATGTGTGGAATATTCAGCTCTCAATAAAGCTACAATACCTGATAAGTACCTCTTACAATTTGGATTTGAGTCAAACTTAATCTCATAAAAGTGACTTGTAAAGTAAGGATTGTCCCTAATTTATATATTCTAATTTAGTCATTTCATTAGTTAATGAAAGATCTCCAATAGTACCATATCCCTATTTTTCAAAGTTGGACTTGAAATTTGGTTATCATCAAATAAGAGTTAAGGCAAGTGACATTCACAAAACTTCCTTTAGAACACATAATGGCCATTACAAATATTTGGTCATATCATTCAGCCTTACTAGTGCACCCACTTTCAAGGAATCATGAATGATGTTTTTTCTGGTCTGTTATGAAAAAGTATGTTTTAGTAGTCTTTGAAGATATGCTAGTTTATATCAAGGATTAGAAAACACATAAGACACCTAAGAGAAGTACTAAATGTTTTTAAGCAACATAAATTAGTTGTAAATTATAAGAAATGCCAATTTGGGAGGAAAGTGATAGAATATCTCGAGCATGTCATCTCAGGAGAGTAGGTGGCAATGGATCTAGCCAAGGTGAAGAATGTAATGGCCAATTCCAAGGAATGTAAAGGGATTTCAGGGTTTCTTAGGCTTAACGGGCTACTATTGGAAATTTATACAGGGATATGGAAAAATAGCCAAACCCTTAACTCCCCTAACAAAAAAAGATGGATTTCAATGGGGACAAGAAGTAGAGAAGGCATTTGTACAGTTCAAACAAAAGATGACAACAACATTGATATTGAGGCTTCTGGACTTCTCAAAGGAATTTGTGATTGAATGTGATGATTTAGGAAGGAGATTAGGTGTTGTGTTAATGTAAGAAGGATGACCCTTAGCATATTTCAACAAAGCTCTTAATGACAAGAATCTCTCTAAGTCAGCATTTGAGAATTTAGCTTTGGCAATTCAACATTGGTGGCCACATCTCTTAGAGAGACATTTTATGGTTTATTCTGATCAAAGAAGCCTGAAGCAATTGTTACAAGAACGTATAACATCCCCAGATTAGCCATGTTGGTTGGGTAACATGATGGGATATTAATTTGAGGTAAGGTATAAGCCAGGCATTCAAAACACAACAACAAATGGATCTTTCTTCAAGGTGCATGAGCTACAAGTATTAATGTCCACAGCCATTTGGTTAGATGCAAGCAGTTTGATCCAAGAAACTTTAAATGATCCTAGTTTGCAAAACATTATTATTGATTTGCAAAGAGATCCTAACAGTAGATCAGGCTATTCATGGTAGCAAAGGATCCTACTATATCAAGGTAGGTTGGTGTTATCCTCTACTTTTGATTTGATTCGCAAACTTCTCCAAGAATTCCATAGTTCTCTAACAGGTGGTCATTCTGGATTCTATACTGGATTCTATAGACCTATAGGAGGTTGGTAGTAAATTTATATTGGGTAGAACTAAAGAAGCACTCAAGATTTTGTAAATCTTGTGATATATGCCAAATACAAAAATATTTGGCATGATCACTTGCATGATTATTGCAACCTTTGAACATTCGGAACAAATTTAGGAGGATATGGCTATGGATTTTATCATGAGTCTTCCTAAGTCAAAGGGGTATGATACTATCATGGTTGTAGTGGATCAACTTTCAAAATAAGCCTATTTCATCATGCTCAAGCATCCTTACATAGCAAAAAGGGTGGATGAAGCTTTCACTAAGGAGTTGGTTTGCTTAAAGGGAATACCAAGATTCATTGTCAGTGATTGAGATCCAATTTTCCTTAGTAATTTCTGGAAATCCCTTTAAATTTCAAGGAACTAATCTTAGGATGAGTTCTTATCATCCAGAAACTATTGGCCAATGTGAGGTAGTTGATCGTTGTTTGAAACATATTTAAGGTGCTTTATTTTTGAACAAGCCAAAAATTAGATATCGTGGATTCATTGGGCTGAATGGTGGTATAATACCACTTATCATGTACCTATAGGCACAAGCCCCTTTGAGATTGTTTATTGTAGAAAGCCACCAACCATTATCCAATACTTGCAAGGAGAAAGAAGGGTGGAATTAGTGGTAAGGGATTTGATTGAAAAAGATGAGGCTTTGAAACTACTTAAGTTTCATCTACAACAAGCCCATTAAGGATACAGTCAATGGAAAATTCCTAATTTCTAGTTATCTATTCTTTTTCTATTACCCTATTTACATAGAATAAATTCATCTTTAACACTCCTTTGGAACATATATGTCAAGCTTGTTATTAATATAGTCAAGACGAGAACCCTTGAAGGACTTAGTGAATATATTTGCCAATTGGTCATTGGAGCTAACAAAAACAATGGTGATTTCTCTCAGAGCACCTTCTTTCTCACAAAGTGACAGTCTCTCTATGTGCATGGTTTGTTCATGAAAGATTGAATTTGATGTAATGTTGAACAACTTGATTGTCACATATAAGTCTAGTATCTTGAGTGTCTTCAAATTTTAGCTATTGGAAAAGTTTCCTAAGCCACATAATCTTGCATGTAGCAACTGCCATAGTGCGACATTTATCTTCAGCACTAGATCTAGCAACTATATTCCACTTCTTGCTTCTTCAAGAGATCACATTACCTCCAATAAACACAATATCCACAAGTAGACCTCCTATCTGATGGTTATCCTACCCAATCAGCATACGAGTAATAAATGATTTTTGGCATTGCCTTTGTTTTCATATAGTATTTCGCGACCTAGTGCATTCTTGATATAGCAATGAATGCTTATAACATCCCAATGGCTATCAAGGGGCATTCAAGAATTGGCTCACCACACTAATTACAAATGTGATGTTTTGCCTAGTGATAGTGAGGTAATTAAGTCTATCTATGAGATGTCGATATCTTCTTGCGTTTTTTTAGTGGCTCCCCGGACTCGGAAGAAGCTTGGCATTGGTATCAATGGGGTGACAATCAAGCATACCAACCTTGGTCAGAATGTCTAGAGCATACTTTCATTGGGAAATAGCAATGCCAAAAGAGCATTGAGCAACCTCTATTCCAAAGAAGTATTTGAGCAAACCCAAGTTTTTGGACTGAAACTCACTATGAAGATTTGAGTCAGTGAATATTGTTCAAGTCATTGCTAGTGATGGCGATATCATCAACATAGTCAACAAGGTAGATACAAAGGCCAGATGGAGAGTGGAGGGAAAACACTGAGTGATCAACCTCCCAATGAGTCATGCTGAACTTCAACAAGGTTGAACTAAAGCGGTCAAACCAAGCCCAGAGAGATTGTTTTAAACCATGGAGGGAATGATGTAGTTGACAAACAAGGTGTGAGTCACCCGAAACTATAAAACCTAGTGGTTGATCCATATAGACCTCTTCTTGCAACTCACCATGCAAGAAGGCATTCTTAATATCTAGTTGGTGAAGTGGCCAATGGTGGATAGTAGCCATAGCAAGAAAAAGATGAACAAAAGTAATCTTGGCCACAAGGGAAAAAATGTCCCCATGGTTGAGACCAAAATCTAAGTATAATCCCTTAGCCACCAAGCAACATTTAAAGTGATCAATGTTGTCATCGGGGCCAATCTTTACCATATAAACCCAACAACAACCAATAGTAGATTTGTAGGGAGGTAGGGGGACAAGCTCCCAAGTGTCGTTGGCATGTAAAGTGATCAATGTTGTCATCGGGGCCAATCTTCACCATATAAACCCAACAGCAACCAACAATAGTTTTGTAGGGAGGTAGGGGACAAGCTCCCAAGTGTTGTTGCCATGTAAAGTTAGCCATAGCGTCACTTGTAGACTTAAGAATAGACATAGAATCCAATGTGGAGATAAATGAGCATTGTTAAGAGTGCAATCATACAAGGGATTAGTGTTACGTGATGAGTGAATACCTTTATGAAGGGCAATAGGGAGCTCAAGTTTAGGAGATGTTGGAAGGGTGTTTGGAACAAGAAATGATGCTGAAGGATCAGTGGATGGTGTTACCGGTTGTGTTCATGTTCGTCTGTGGTAAGTGATTAGCGGAGGTGGAGATGAGGCAACAATCGGGGCTGAAAAAACAAGCGTAACCTCCAAAGGACCAACGTCAACGGTGGAGTAAGAGAAGAACAATGTATTCTCAAAGAAGGTGATATTAGTAGAGACTAGATATTGTTGAAGTTAAGGACAAAAGCAATGATAACCTCTTTGAAGGAAGGAGTAGCCAAGAAAAAGACATTTAATAGACTTGGCAGAAAGCATTTTTTGACTAGGAGTGAGGTAATGAATGAAATATGTGCAACCAAAGACATGGATAGGGACAATGTATGGAGCCTGTTTAGGGTACAAGATAGAGTAAGGAATTTGCTTGTCAAGAATAAATGAAGGCACGCAGTTGATCAGATAACATGATGTAACATCACCCGAAAACCAAGGAGGAACATCATAGTAAAGGAGAGTATGACTGTTTCATCCAAGTGACGATTTTTCCATTCGGAGACACTATTTTATTGTGGTGTTATTACTTAGTGGAAGTTATTTTGTTTACTATTTGAGTTTTAATATCTACTTGTTTAGTTAGTACTTGGTACTTTTTGGTTTATACTTTATAGGGTTTAAGGCTTTTGTGAATATTTATTATTAATGATAGTTGTTAGTCGAATTTTGAGTAATATTTATCTTTTTGAGCTTATATATAAATAATTTTTTAGTATATATAAAAAATATTAGAATAGCGGTCATCTCGCTATCCCAGTTTGGGGGTTGGTCGCTTCGCCCCACTATCTGAGATTAACTACTATGGAAAAGACATAATTGTTGAGAGACTACGAACCAAAAGGCATAATTTCTCCAAAGTATGGTGTTTAGGGTGCTGATGAGAAAGATCAAGGGAGGCAACTAAGACATGCAACCGGTAGTGAAAGTTGATATAATCCTCAAGACTTATCTCTTGCTCCAATCATCTGTCTGCTACGTCAATCTTGAATAATACCTGAGTTATTAACAAAAAGAACAAAGTAATCAAGAGCAAGGTGAGTTTGCTAATTGAAATTAAGATTAAAAGCACAACCAAGGATAAATAAGACAGAACTTAGGGAAAGGTTGGGAAATGGTTAGTTTGTCTGATGCCCTGGACTTGTATTTGAAAACCATTTACAAGAGTGATAGGAGGAAGGGCATCAAAAAATGACAAACGAGAGAAAAAGGGATTTGTTATTAGTCATATGAATGGAGGCACCAGTCTCCAAGAGAGAAGGACTGAGAAAAAAAGGCTACAAGATCACTAGACTGAGCCACGACAGTAGTAGGTGAGGCAAGTGGTTGGGCTTGATAGAGTTAAATAAGATCATTATACTCAGTAGCAAAAATAGTAACATCTACAGGTGAGGTAGGTGAGGTGACTTGGGTCACACTAACCAGCTTTGACTGTTCTTGAGCTTTGGTGTGACATTCTACTTCAATATGACCATAGCAATTGTAGTAATTGCAACGTCAACATCCAACACTACGATTGCCACCCCATCCACCATGATGAGAAGAATGGGAGACAACACTACGATTGCAACTTACTGGTACCATGTAGGATTCACTGAATGTGGGCTTTATTGACACGTATGATGCTTTATTTATAATAAAAAGAGCTACAATTAAAGATACAATCAATGAAAAATTCCTTATTTTTAGTTGTCTACTCTTTCCTTATTACCCTTATTTACATAGAATAAAATCATATCTTTAATAATTATCATCCTCAGGGATATTTACCTTTAGTTCAAACAACTTAATTTGTTGTGGGACCAAAGTGGGTTTCTCCCGCCTTTGATATTTTATTCCAAAGAATTGATCTTTTTATTTTGCTTTATTGTGATCTTCCTATGTGTTTTCATGATTAGTGTATTGGACATCCTGCAAAGGAGTAGTGATGACCCTAAGATAGACTTAACTTCTAGAAGATTCTCCTCCTAATGTTGAGGGCTAATAGAGGATTATTTTTCATGGAAGGTGACATCCATTGACACAAAGAACCGACAACTTTGAGGATGGTGAAACTTATACCCTTTTTATTTAAAAGGCAACCAATAAAGATACATTTGACAGCTTATAGGTCTAACTTACCATGATTGGAACTATAAGAATGGACAAAAGCAACACACCCAAACACATGACATATGAGATTCAACAATAGGGAAGAAGAAGGAAGGAATGGTGTGTTTAATTGGACTAATACTTTATAACACATGAGTGGCAGCATGTGTTTAAATGGACTAATACCTTATCTTGTTTATAAGGTAGGTGGCAATCAACCCAGGAGACATTTAGAACAGACATTTGTTAGTGTAGAGCTTTAGCAACCTCAACTAGGTGGCGATTCTTTCGCATTGCAACCCCATTTTGTTAAGGGTATTGAAGTAGGTGAGCTCATGAACAATACCCGGATTTGTAACAAATTTAGAAAATTCAAGGTTAACACATTTAGTGTCATTGTATGACTGAATTCTTTTTTTAATGGACTTACAAAACTAATTTTTGAACAAATATTTGACACACCTCATATTTGTGCTTCATCAGGTAAGTCCATGTCACAGGTACAATTATCAATAAAAGTTACAAACCATCTAGTCCCAAAAACATATTTAGTAATAGGTCCCTATACATCGGAATGAACAAGATCAAAAGAAGCAACACTTTTACTATTACTAGGATAAAAGGAAGCATGATGATGCTTAGAAACATCACAAACTTCACACTTAGAGGAATCAACAAACTCTTATTGTAAATAAATGTGAAAATAAAAATTTAAGTAAACCGAATGGAGGCTGTCCAAGACACTTGTAGTGAAGCCAAATTTGGGAAACTGCCCAAGTTTTTGAGGTTGCTTGGTGACTCAAAGACATCTTTGTATTGTGTTGCAAGAAGTATAACTTGTCCTGCTTTTTAGCAATTAAAATCATCCTTCCTAAGGCAAGGTGTTAAAAGAAACAAGGAGGGAAAGATTATGCCCAAAGATGGAAAGAGGAAAATAGAAAATATATAGTAATAGAAAAATAAATATCCCATGATATCTCCTAAAATATCTATCATACTAACAACAAGAATCAATCCTAAGCTTGTTGCTCAATTTTATGGACCTTATCAAGTGGTAGACAGAATTGATCCAACACACAGCAGAAAAAAACAGAATGTCACCGGAATGTCACCGGAGTATGTCACCGGAAAACTGAGCAGAAAAAAAAATAGTAAAATACAGCAGAAACACAAAATTTCAGAAAAAAAACAGAACAAAAAAAAAACAGCAAAAAAACAGCAGAAAAAACAACAGAAAAAAAAAAGCAGAAAAAAATAGAAAACAAGCAAAAGAACAGAATGTCACCAGAAAACTGAGCAGGAGGGAAAACGCAGAATGCAGAACGCAAAACGCAGGAGGGAAAACGTCGCCGGTGACTGAAGAAAAAACGCAGAACGCAGGAGGGAAAACGCAGAAGATAAGAGGAATATTTTAAACTTTAAAAACCCTAAAACGCGAAAAGTCCAAAATGCCCTCACTAACGTTTTAAACAAGAGGGGCATTTTGGACTTTTCATCTTGCGAAAACAGAACAGCAGCGTAGCGGCCGCTCCGCCGCGATTTGGTGCTGTCGCGGCCGCTCCGCTCCGCCGCGATGGCCGCGACTCCGATCTGTTACGCTACGTCGCCTCCGTTGCGGCCCGTCGCCGCTCCGCCCCGCTCCAGCGAGCTTCTTCATATCTCTCAACTTAAGAAGGTTGTGGGAAATTATGAAGATATAAGGGATTTATGCTGGGGGATGGAAGTGAAGGTCATGGAGGTGGTGTACCTACCCATGGAAGGTACTAAATGAGAATGCGAAGTAGTGAGTTAGTTACTAAATTAGGGGGAAAGACATGTGGAATAAGTAATATGAGAGTGGGGCAAGTGGGAGCTATCAGTTAGCAAAGTTATTGTTAGTGGGCACCAGAGATTGTGTTTTTGTGTGAGGTCAAGGAGCTTATCTCTGGGATTACAAGGGTTTGCCTCCATATAGTTTTTTTTTTTATTTTCATTAATGATACTGTTTTCTTGCATTGGATTCGTCTCAAATTTCCTATCTCCAATTCTAACTGAATGTGACATGCATTATTGTCTTGATTATAAATCAATTTAAGATACTCTCACATTTCCTTTTATGTAGAAAAGGACCTCTAGTTGTTCACCATATGTGGTTCAATTGAACCGAATATCCAAGATATGATACGGGCATCCTGAGCCTCCCTGTCTGAAAAACTTTGGCATCTACAGGGGTTGGTCTGGTTGCATCAATATGCCTCCACAATTTCTTCCCTTTCACAAACATCTTGAACTGAAATTCCCAATTGAACTAATTCTTCCCACTGAATTGAACAGCCGAATTTTCTCCCAACATGATTGAAAAAGAATTGAGTAACCAAAAGAAATTGCTGAACACTCACAAATCAAGCCCCCAAGAATTAAGACAATAAAAAAAAATCTAAGAGCTCTTAAACCATAAGGGATATCCCTTATTGGCCTAAGGAGCTGATATGAAACTCAAGAACTAAGAAGAATGCAAACGATCAAGTTTTAGACCAAGAGCTCTAATACCATAACAGATTTTTGACCGAATGCTCCTCCTAGAGGAGTAAAGTCTCATTTAAATTTAAATAATGCACATTTAATTTACAGCAATCCTTAATTTACAGCTATACAAAACTGTACAATTAATGAAATAGATTCAGGGAATAAATTAGGAAATATTGAGGACTAATTATAGGAGCTGATAATCAGGACAAGCAATAATCAAGCTGATTCTGTTGACAAAGGTGAACAATATGTAGTAGAAGAAAAATAAAGTTCCACCAGGTCCCATAGCACGAAACATAATGAGGTAATGCTCAATTCACCAAAATCCTCTTCTACAGCATTAATAGTAGCAACGTCAGCAGGTGCTAAAGGCCAGGATGGCTTGCATGATGGAACTAACTTCATAAGTTACAAGCTATTCACTTGATTGAAGCATGATGACTAAACCAATTCCACCTTGAAGTCCAAGAATAGCTTCCAATCCTCCCAAGTCAAACACAAACATGTGAATGCACTCGTTTTCTTCTAGTGCTCTATTTTCTGCAATATTTTTGGCTGTGAAACAAAGTTTTAATGTCTCTCCTACTGGATTGTGATCCAATGGCTCTTAAGAATTGTACTCTGGCAAGTGGTAACTGATGATTGCTATCATAGTTCTTCACTCCCTTCTGTTGGGCCTGACCCATGAAATCCCCATTCCATTTTGCTTTCTTCTTTAATCTCTAAAATCCATTTCTTTGGTTGATCTTCCTCCCTCCCCTCCACAAGTAAAATTCTCTGATTTTTCACATGGCTGCCATGCAAAGGTCCATGCTCTTGGACGACTTCATCTCTCTATTCTGGACCATATGAATTTGCTCCTCCTTGTCAGCCACCATAAAAGATATCAGTCCAGTGGTTCTTGTGATTCCAGTGGTGGCTCAATCTTTGGCTTCGCCCCCCCCCCCTGCCCAATGTCAACTCAATCGCTTTTCCTCTTTGCAACCCCAAAAGACCCATTTGTGTTTCATCTATGCCACTGTGATTCTTGATCTCAAAAACTTTGTTGTTGCTTCTATTTTCTAATTCTTTGTCCAGAATGTTGTTGGGTTGCTTTTGCTAAGTCACTCCCAAATTTTGTAGTTTTCTTGTATTCATTTCTTACCCTTGAGTCACAGGTTCTGCTCTCTCCCATTCTTAATCCTTTTTTTATGTTTACTTGCTGCCTTTTGTCATTAGCTTCTGCCCTCTACTTCATTGGTTCTTGGTTGTCCTCTTGAACTTCTTCCTTGCATTTATTTTCTTGCTCCCCAATTTCTGAATCTTGAATTTTGGTTGGAATTTCTGTGCACTGCCTTTAGAAAAATCCATTAGGTTGCATTTTGGTTGTTTTCTTGCTAAGAAACCCATCAGTTTCATCTCTTCAGGTACTCTATTGTCCCGAAAATACTGCTCTACATTGATCAAACACCAATAGGCCTCCCTTCCATCAAATCTTGGAATCATTTTCATGAACAGTTCCCCCATATCCCCAAGATCAAAGCTTTGATACCAATTGTAGGAATTGGTTCAGATTAAGAACACAGAATTAATTGTTATTGATGAACAAAAAGAATGACAAATTTCTAGGATATTTGAGAGATTCAGGGCTCTCTTTAACCACAATACTAACACTCCAATTGATTAACTATTCTCAATCCTTCTTCCTATTTATAGGCAACATGCCTTATTTCTTTAACCAACTAACCTAATTAACAAACTAATGTAACTAACTAACTAAGGCCCTCAACTAACAAACCTATCACTTATAGTCACTCACTCAACAACTCTTTTTGGTGATTAGTGTGGTTAGTTTCTAAGTTACATTGTGCGGGACAATGAGATACATTAATTTATGTCCTAAATTACATTACCGTACAGAATCTCCTAGAAAAGTTCTCCCCTATGAAGACACAGGCCATTCAAGTTGTTATATATCCACTTTTGGGTGTTGTGTATTGTTGAATAACCAGAAAGAGAGAGGAAAATGGAAGAGAGAAAAGTCTAATAAGTTGTATTATTGATCACAATATTACACGAGTAACAATATATATGTCGTTAGGTCACAGTAGTAGCAAGAAGCTAGGAAGTTAACTAATTATGATAGTTGCCTATCTGACTGATAGTTCTCAGTGCAACAAGTCTAAGTGTTGTTGACCTAGGCCCTACAATAGAAGACTGATCTCTAATATGTATTCATTGGGGATAACCTAATCTCCTAGAAAAGTAAAAGAAGTAAAATGTCATTGCAAGGTGAAGTGCTGAAGCAAAATTGTGAGTCTTGACATTAGTTATTTGTGAACTCATTTGGCTCAAGCAGTTACATCAAGAACTCAGATTTGGGCAGTTTACTTAGATGACCCCTTTTGTGATAATCAACTTGCATTTCATATTATGTCTAATTGGATGTTTAATCAGAAAACAAAACAAAGTGAGATAGATTGTCATTTTCATTAGAAAGAAAATCTTATTTGGAGGTATCACCACTTACTTCATGTAGATGTTTCAATGAAGTCCTTAAATGGTCCTTGAATGTTGTAGAGCTCCATTATTTAGAAATTGTACATGAGCAAGTGTTATTTATGACTACAAAGTATAAGATAACAGTTAACAAGTAGATATTCATTCACATTGATCAAAGGTTATAATTCAAGAAACTTATATGGGTCGTATGTAGTAAAACCCTACCACTTTGAAACTCACTAACACAACTCCCTACTCATATCAATGGGGTTTTCTGCACATACATGAGGGGGTTAATATGCACTAGGATGCAAGTATTGATTAGTTTAGGGAGTTGTGTTGGTGAGTTTCAAAGAATGGGCAGTTTTCTACACATGACTTATAGTTATAGGCATGGTTGTCAAAATCGAGTTTTAACTCATCCTAGGTGCCTCACCTGAGCCAAAACACTTCCAGATTTGTTTTTTCACAGGCTCATGCAAACTCGCTCAAATTCAAGCAATATTGTGAGTTTATAGTCCAGTACATGATTTTATTGGTTCCCCCTAGTTTGTCTTTCTTTTCTTGTCTTCTCTTTGTGTTGGTTGTGTTCTCATTGGCTGTGTTGGCTGATCCAAGTTCGTGTCTGTTATTTTTGGGATTTAATATGATATTATTGATGTGTGTTGACATTGTTGTGGGTTGTCTGATATATCAGCTTTGAAACATAATATCAATTTCAGTGGTTTGCTTCTTTTTTAAAATTATATTGTTGAAATATTGAATTTATTATTATTACAAGTATTATGTTTCATGCATATATGTCATCTAGAGATTTTTTAATATTATTTATATAAGTAAACTTACAAGTTTACAACTCAAGTTTGCGGAGGTTCCACGAATTTACATAATATCTCGAGTTTGAAAACTTTGGTGGGAAGTGTTTCTTGATTTTTTAGCCTTGGATCAAATTATACTAATTTTGGCGACATCTTTAGACTTTAAGTGTTCTAATATGATGCCATTTCCATTTGAAATATCTTGTAGGAAGCTCGAATTGCTGGCTGTGTAACTGCTGCTGATGCTTATCGATTTATTGAACAAAAGAGGACAAAGGAAGCTGAACCAAGTGCCTGTAAAGAAAGTGGTCAGATTGGAACAAGTGCTAAGACATTACATAGGCCAAATTATCTCAAAGGAGAACTTGATAGTAGCCCACGGGGTCTTCAAAAGGGGACTACAGCTTTATTTGCTGCTGCCAAGGATTCACCTACTGCCATACAAGCCATCACAAGGTCGCTAGAAGAGTGGGACATTAGTGGATTTGCTGGGGCTGAATTGCTATCTGAATCTGTGAGAATTCTCTCCTTGTTTGATAGCACTTTATTTCTCTTTTTAAGTTTCTGTTCTCTTTCTTTCAGCTTTCATTGGCTTTCTATTTTTTATTTTTCATTCTTTTGGATAAGGCTATGTACATCTGCCCCTTCGTAGACCCCAAAATGGTGGTAGTTTTATGTATTGGACTGCCTTTATTTATTTTGATGGAGGGATTGGGAGCAAGGTTATCAATGGCGGAAGGCAGAAGCCAAAATTCTGCCATATAAACACGCCATAGTGGGGCTCCCTTCACAAATTTCCTATGGCGAAGAGGTCAAAAAAAAAATGTCACGTTATAGCATTATGGCAGCGCTATAACAATTATTAAGAACATTTGTCGGGAGGAGTATTCTAACTTATATCTGATTGATTGGTTAATTGAAAATGATTAACGTGCAGGAGAAAAAGCTTTGTAATGAGCTCAGATTACTACCATCACACTATCTCAACATGCTGCAGACCATGTCATTGGAAATTTCAAAGGGCAGTGTGACCAAGAAATCTGACGCACATAGCCTGTTTAAGGTAGAGCCAAGCAAGGTTGATAGAGTCTACGATATGCTTGTGAAAAAAGGAGTTGTGCAAACATAATGAAATGCTATGTAATGATTACACGGCAATTTCTGTACATTTTTCTTCTTTTTTCCTTTTTTCCATTAATAAATAATTAGATAAAGACCCGTGAGATGTGTGGAAAAATAAATTAATATATTATATTATTAAAAGTTATGTATTTGTCTTGTCAGTAGATAGTACATCTAATTTAGTCATTTGTTCATTAGCAATCATTTGCCCTGTTATGCATCCTGTAGTTAAATGTAAAAAATGATATTATTATACTTAAAAATACTAAATTTGCCCTGCCCTGTTTTGGAAGTTAGCTATTTTTTACTAGAACAGTGTTGACCTTTTCTTGCTAAAATATTTAAAAAGAAATTTGTATATCTTTTTTGAAGATGAGGCTTGATGTTTTAGAAACTAGACACGTGTAGTTTTAAAACGAACTATGCTTTATTTAAACAAAAATATTTTGATTAGAAAAATTGAATTTACAATCAGCTCTCAAAATAGAAAGTATTCTGTTTCTGTAAAATAAAGGTCTTTTCAAAGAAATTTTTGTATATTTAAATAATTAATAATAAATTGAATACAATATTCTAAATAAACAATAAAATGTTCAAAATTGTATTTTAAAGCAAAAATAATATTTTTTTATTTAGAAAGTATTTTTTAGAATTTAAAAGAAAAATGTTATTTGATTTAGAAAGTAACTCTATGGTTAGAAACTTAGAATTATATAATGTGATGATTAATGAAATATATAAAAAAATATTATTTAATGATGAGGTTCTTGATGTCTATTGATTACATTTGAGTAGGTGTGTTTGGAAAGTACCAATTTATATAAGAAATTATGTTGAAATTTCTAGAGAAATATGAGGAATTGTCAAATTTTAAGTTTGATGTCCTAAGTGTTGAATTGTGATTATGCATCATTTGCATATGTTGAGAAAAATTTTGGGAAAGTTACAATTTGGTATATTAAGGGATGTGCATGAACCCTAAGGGTGCGGTATCTAGTTATGAAGTCCTAATGGTCAAGCTATAAATTATGAATTAGTTTCTTTGTAGGATCAGACTTGATAACCCTAACAACTGCTGTCATCACCAAGATTAGTGGAGAATATTTTCAAATATAAAGTCATGAGGTGGCTATGTTTCTAGAGAATAGAAAAGTACTATGAGTGGGGGAATACAATCTTCTTATCACTTTTCCACGACTTTGGTTCCTTGATATAAGGTATCAAGGAAAGTATTGGCCATATGTGTTGCATTATAATTTATGTCAAGACATACAAAGCCTCACACATTACATATTAGCTTATGATTGATAAATGCATATTATGTATTGTGAATGTTATTTATTTAATATTATGATGTGTGTTATAATCTTCTGAATTAATTAGCTTGAATAATATTATATATTATATGAAATATGTTATAGGAAGTCTCTTGATCTATTTTGGTTACTCGGGACTCTGGATGTTTAGTTCTCAGCATATTTAATTCCCCACTTTCATCATCCGCGAATGTCGAAATGGATATAGGGGCAAAGCGTTGATCAAGCACGTACAAAAAGGAATGAACTATTTGACAATACATGTATTGGACCCTTCCTCTGTTATACATATCCTATCAGAAGTGGTTATTCACTATACAATGATGATGAGATAAAAAAGAATTTTGATGATAAGGTTACAATTACTAAAGAGGAGCCCGAGGAAGACTCACCTAAGTGATTGTGGCTGGTGTTTAGTCTTTAGAAATATAGTTGTAATTAGGTGAGATTTGGTAAGTAATAATAGATATCATTTCTCTAACTTAAGGAAACTTTTTCCTTCTAATTATATATATAGATAAATGTATGACTTATTTTGATATATGATTATCCATTTGCTAATTTGTATATATTAAGTAAAAAATTACTTAATATTTTAATCTTATTAAATTGAAGAGTAAGTTTATCATAATGTTAAGGGTGTCACAAGAATAGCCTAAGAAAACACATTCTTGTAACTGAAATTAGAGTTTGTGTTTGTTATAAGGACAAAGAAGAGAAAACAAGGAAAAACAATTTTGTAAATGGTATTTCAAATTTTATTAAGTTTGTAGGATAATACTTGTAAGAAACACCAACAGTTGCTTTAGCTAAAACACTAGTGATCTCCAAAGAAGAAAACCCTTTAGTAGCACTAGCTTGTTCTTAAGAAGAAATTAAAGAAATACTTGAAGTTGTGTCATATGAAGTGACTGAACTGTTTGATGTTATAGAAGCTAGTTCTTTTCAACTTCCAGCTAAGTGGCAAGCTAAAGTTGAAGCACATAATGAGCTAATTGCACTTGTGACTACTGTGTTTGATGCATCTAATGATTATGGTGAGTTTTTTTATCATAGAACATTTAAATTTGTTCATCAATATGGGTATCCCCTTTCTTAAGACATCATCCTTTGTTTTAAGACAAGATGACCCCTCTACACCAGCCTTAGCCTATGAACCTCACTTCCCTATATACCTTAACATACACCCTAATCCACCAAGATTACCTAGCTCTACATTTCTTTACCACCCTTCCAACAAACGGTTTCCTCAAGAGTTTGATGTTTGGATCTACCAACCACCCAAAAATAAGTACAACCATTCTCACCTGCCATTCACCCAAACCTATAACCAACTTGAATACATTGTAAGATGTATTAAAAAGAAAGTTGACCCTAAAGTTTGGGGACCAAACTCATGCTAGTAGACACACAAAGAACTTGACTTTCATCCCAAGTAGAGTCCAAACTTTAACATATGGAAGAAAATTGACTTTGATGCTAAAGTGGAAAAAGTGATGGAGATGTATAAAGTAGAAAGACACTGTTTGAAAATCTCCTTGAGTGTCATGGAAATTAAATGTGAAAAAACTAATCATTGTTTTCCCTATATGATTGTTGGCAAATTCACAAGGGTTATGCATCCATGGAAAAAGTTGAAGGTCACTCGAGAATGTAAGGATAAATGTCACACATAATATGTATGCAAAAGCAAAGAGAAAAAAGAGTATCAGTCAAAGATAAAACATTTATGCATCAAAAGAAGAGTATTCTCCATAGAACAACTTAGAAGACTGTGTGTGATCAACAAAAACACTTCGCCTTTGATGGTCTTATTCTAAAATGGCATTTTGATGCCTTTCAGCATACATCTAGCCTGACATCTGAAGAAAATGCCATTGGCACCATGCATCAAGGACATGCTCCTAGATATCATTTACTCATTGACACCACCACTGGTTGACTGTCTCCCACAGGTCTTTAAGTTTGCCTAGGGGCCACTCGTCGACCACTTCTCACAGGTCTTTAAAATTGTATAGGTCTTTAAGTTTTCTTGGGGGTTCACTAGTCGATCACCTTTTATAGGTCTTTAATTTTACCTAGGAAGTCACTAGTTGACCACCTCTAATAGGTCTTTAAGTTACTTGGGGGTCAGTAGTTGATTGCCTCTCATAGGTCTTTTAAGTTTGCCTAAGGGATCATTGGTCTATCGCCTCTCATAGGTCAACTGCCTATCACGAGCCTTTAATTTTGCTTAGGGGGTCACTAGTCTACTGTCTTTCACAAGTCTACTGTCTTTCACAAGTCTTTAAGTTTGCCTAGGGTGCCACTTGTTGACTGCCTGTCACAGGTCTTTAAATTTGTATAGGGGGTCACTAGTCGACTGCCTCTCATAGGTCTTTAAGTTTGCCTGAGGGGCCTAGAGGGTCACTTGGTCGACTGCTCTCACAAGTCTTTAAGTTTGCTTGCAGGGCTATTGGTCGATCGCCTCTCACATTCTTTAAGTTTGCCTAGGGGCTCACAGGTCTTTAAGTTTGCCTAGGGGACACTGGTCGATTGCCTCTCATAGGTGTTTAAGTTTGCTTAGGGGGGCATTGGTCGATTGCCTCTCATAAGTGTTTAAGTTTGCTTAAGGGGTCACTGGTCCACAACCTCTCACAGGTCTTTAAGTTTTCCTACATGGGCCACTACGCCTCTCACAAATCTTTAAGTTTTCTTAGGGGAGGTCACTGGTCGACCGCCTCTCACAAGTCTTTAAGTTTTTGGCATTAGAACGAGGGTTGTAATTCTTTTTGATACTTTAACACTGCATAAAATGTGAACTATGGTCCTGTGTATTTTAAGATATGAAGCTTAGTTATAACATGTACCTAAGCTTGGAGATTCTCTATGGTGTTACGGATATGCCGGAGGAGAATGGATGAGCTCTTCATCGCGATGGCGTGTGCCACTGCTCTTGACTCAAGTAGTTCATGATAGATGCAACACCCAACTATAGTTTAGCCTTTCATTGCTTTCTTCATCCTTGACCATGCTAAGTAAAGTTATTAAAGCTTTGCTTTTCCAATGCGATCCAATAGTTGACATTGTAGCTCACGCTGCCCCTATAATTCCATAGCCTAACCAGGTTCACAAAAGTATAAAACCAGAAATTTATAACAGTAGCAGCAGCCAAAGACTTCAAGGGTCCCCCAGGAGTCTTTCATACCAAGAAATTTCAAAGCAAGGGAATTTTAACCAAGAGTTTCCAACAAAATATCACGACAAAATACAGATTTTCAACTTGACATCAATCGCTACATGAAATAGAATGTCAAAGCTCGAGGGGCAGTATCTCAAATTGAACATAACCTCTCAATTCAAAGAATCAAATGATAGAAATAAAAAAGCATATTTGCACCTTGCACTCTGAGCAACCCATCCAACAAGTATAGCAAGCCATGCCAAATCCGTGGAATGGCTTAAAATTCAAGATCAGGACTACCCTAGCATGACTTAGAAAGATTCATCTTTGTACACCAAGGTGTTGTCACCCTCACTAATGATGCTGGTGTTAGCCAACTACTGAAGGTGGATTCATATGCTTATTTTCCTCCAAATTTTGAACGTTCAATTGAAAGTGATGCATCTGCTACTATTGTGGTATTTGAACGAAGATATGCTCTACTGCCAAATCATGTCCCAGAGCCATTGGTTAATTCAACTAATAAGCAGCCAAGAAGATAGTTTTACTAAAGATGAAATAATTTCAACATACACTAGAAGTTGAGTTCAACAAATCACTGGTGTCACAAACAATATGCAACAGTGGGCAGGGAATGTATTACCACCTCCAGTGGATGACAGTATGAATAATTCTTCTGTAAGCCTATTGTGAAAAATGCTTCAAGTAACTCTGTTAGCACAGAAAGAGGTTCACCTTCGAATGGAATTTATAGGAGGCATATTACCCTCCAGCTAGTACCGCATGGGGTACTCAGGCCACAAATTGTCAACCCCCTGCTGGAGGTCTATCATATTCAAATGGGTCGTCCAATCCCAAACCTGATACCGGCAGCAGCACGCTAGCCTTTTTTGTAGCTATTACAGGCTCAATTTAGGCTTCAAATGTTACAAAGAGGCCACCATCAAGTGATGGGACACCTAGAGTGAAAAAAGTGAATTGTCTCGTAACCTATTAAACAATACAACAATAATGTTGACAGTCTGGTTAGTGCAGGAAAAAATTTCAGCTTCTGATGGCTCTCTTGTGCTTGTGAATTTGAACAGTCAATTGTCTTCTCTATTATTGTCCTAGGATAGTGATGACAATTATACTATAGCAAACACAATAAATTCTACTAACAGGCTTGTAACTCTGGTCCTGAGGAAGCAATGACTGCTACCAATGAAGAAATTTAGAATTTGTCCAGTGAGTTGTCCTCAACTAGCATTATAGAAATGTTGAACATTGCGGTATAACCAAACCTAATAATCTGCCTATTGATTATGTCTTGATTAAATCTTTTCAAATTCAAGGATCACAATATAATATTGACAGATTTATAGATGTAACAACTACAAAAGTGGCTGGTAAAGCTACATCGGATAATATGGTTTGTAATTCTAGGGGATAGTGTGATTGGATTTTCAATCTATAGTAGTATCAGATACTGCTGAAATTGTTGATGACTTAACATCTTTTGATAATCAAAGACTCAAAGATCTAGAAGTTGTTTGTCATTCTTATTTGCTAAAGTCAACTAGTTTCCTTCATGTATCAAACCATTCTAGCTTTTCTTTTCTACAGCATGGTGAACCTTGTACTGCTGCAAATGTAGGTTCTCTATCTGCTGATGATAGAGTTCGGGATGAATATGTATTACGTGCATCTAACATATTGTGTAATGGCCACCCTGAGAAGAAATTGATAAGCAGCCACTTCTTGAAACTCCAGGCGAGATTTTTGGACTGCGGAAGCTACTTCCAACATCTTTCGCATGACTTCCAATATTCATATAATGGATTTTCAACTTGGAAAATATCTTAATGTAAATGAGATCTATTATAACCAGCACTGTTTGCTGCTATTGGAAGGGAAAGACATATATCGTTTGGGTGATAGTTGATTGTTTAGGTACAAAGATTTCGTGTATGATCGGGTATGGATGCATGACACAAATTGTAATCATAATGATTGGTATGACACAAATTACAATCACGTTGATATTGATCTTGGCACCAATAGTGATGCTTATAAATTGCCAGCAGAAGTATTGAGTAGTGCAGTCAATCATGGAATGTTTCGTATTCCTTAGTCTCAATTTGATGAGCCCCTCGAGAGGGCTTATCTCTCCACCTTGCACTTTGAGCAACCCATCCGACAAGCAGGCCATGTCGAGCCTCAAATCTTTACATAAGTGCTAGTTGCAGGTGCTATGTGTAAATTTTTTGGCCTAACAAAAGCAATTATTATTGCAACACAAAACAACCTTGTGAACAAAAGCATAGCAAAACCACAAGGTAACCTAACAAGCAAGATATATATGGCAACCATATTGAAAGTAGCAATTGATAGAAACATGAACACAGCTCATGTAATCACAAACAACTATAGCAGGACCTAAAGTATCCAACTCAATTGAACTTCTCTAACTAATAACTACAGTATATCAATGCGACTCATATGCGATCCACATATCTAAAGTTTGATTGCTGATCAATTTGGTATGAATCTGTCCAAATTTTCGTTAGAACTCTTTCTTCAAATAGATTGTTCCCAAAGAGGGTAGTGTATTCGTGTTTTGATGGTTGGAGAAGAACTCAAAGATCCTGCATCTATTGTTAGGGAAGGAATACAAACCAAACACTAAGGAAAGAAAATAAAACAATGCGAATGAAAAGAAAGAACAAATGACAAAACAAAACCTTACAAACAAAGGAGTAAAAATTGCGATTGGAATCGTAAAATTGTACAATTTTTTATTTTACTACATATTTGATCGCTTTATGGTAAAATCATGAACACTACATGCTTTTTTGCAAGGCACTTTGTGTAAGAAAGTTTTTGGGTTAAAAACCTTCTTTTGTTATTTGACAAATCGAAACCCTTCTCTAGTTTGTCTTTCTTGCAACTTTGGTAAGGCAAAAAGTTTGTTTACTTTTGTTTGATTCATTTGTTTTTTTTTATGTGCACAAATTTATGCGCAGTGGATCTGCGGGTGATGGAGGCATATCTATGCACAATAGGGGCAAATCTGGCCCTAGTGGCTTTGCACGAGTGAGGGCTAGCAGCTCTACATGAGTGGTTGGATCTACATGCGATAGGGGTGGATCTGCACGAGACAGAGGTAGATCTGCACGTAACAAAGCTTTGTTGGCTTCGGTTACCGCTACCTTTCTACCTTTAAATGTGGTGGTTGTCAGGAAAAATTTTTCAATGGTACCACAGTGGACACTAACGTTCATGTTAGTAAAACGAGGTTACAGGGTGTACATAATATTTGGTCTGAGTTTTCTAGAAAAAACCTCCCCCTTTTTGTCCTTCTGATGGTATTTATAGTCATCTCTGTGGATTGTCTTTCCTTAGCTTCGGTGATGCAAAAAGTTTGTTTGCTTCTATTTTGATTTGTTTGTTTTTCTTACATGGAGAGATCTATGCATGGTGGATCTGTCGGTGATGGAGGTGGATCTATGCATGATAGGGGCGGGTTTGGGACCAGCGACTTTGCACGAGCAGGTGGATCTACACACGACGGGGGCGAATGTGCACGATGGAGGCAGATCTGTGCATAATGGAGATTTGTTGTCTTTGATAACCACTACCTCCTTGCCTTTAAGTGTAGTGCTTGTTGGGAATAATTTTCTCGACAGCTTCGTGGTGGGTGCCAATTTTCATGTTAGTAAAACAAGGTTACAGGGTGTACATAATATCTGGTCTAAGTCTGTAGAAAAAAACTCCTCCTTTCTGTCCTTCTGATGGCCTTTATAGCCATCTTTGTGGATTGCCTTTCCTTAGGTCATGTTGTGTGATTCCTCTGACCGTTGCCAGGTTCAGGGGGCCCCGCTTACTTTGGAGTCACGCTATCTGACTTTTGTCCCTTTGTAAAATGGTGCCTCATGTTAGTGTTAAATGTAATTAGTACGGTTGCGACTGGGAATCGGTCGGGCATTGTCGTGGCTTAGGTGAGCAATAGACTGACTAGTCCACAACCTTACAAGCACTAAATAAAACAAAAGTACTTAAAATTGTCAAGTCATTGTTAGTGACCATCCTAGTGTTTTGGTATTCGGTCGGTCACTAACGATGACCAACAATTTGAAGCACTTTCATCTCACTTGGTGCTTGTGGGATTGTGCACTAGTCGGCCAATCGGTTTCCTGGGCCATGACAGTGTCCGGCTGGTTCCTAGTTGTGATCGTACAAACCGCATTTAACATTGACAGAGGGACAAAAGTAGCACAGCTTCAGAGTAAGCGACGCTGCTTTAACTTGGCAGTGGTCAAAGGACTTACGTGACATGACCCAAGGTAAGGTAATTCATAGAGATGGTTATAACGGTCATCAAGAGGATGGAAATGGGGGAGGTTTTTCTAGAGACTCAGACCAGTGTACACCCTATAACCCCGTTTGTAAAACGTGTACACTTTCCAATTTGAACTATGCTATACCTCCCCTACTTTTTTTTCTTTTCTTTATAAAACTACCTTGCTCAACTTTCAAGTTTGAATTACCTCCACTACTAGTTTCTACAGAAGAACTTAGAGTTGTTCTTTGAGATAGACAATGAATATTGAAGTGGATCTTGAACAAAACTTGTGTAAGAAGACTCAAAAGGATTTCATGAAGCTTTTCAAGAAGGTCACGAAGAAGATTATATTATGCTGAGCTCAAGTTTTGACTCTGATGGTCAAGTTTTGACTCTGATGGTTAAGCTTTTGTTGATGCTAAAAGGGAGAGAAGAAGGAGGAAGACAAAAAGAAAAAGAAAAACTCATTTTCATCTTAGGAAAAGTATTATAAAACTTATGTTAACAGTTTCTTAAGTTTATAATATCTTACCATGAGTTTCTTTTACAAAGCTATATAATGCTTAATAATTTGTTTTAAATTCCCCAATAACATAACTTGATTAATATGATACTTTCGCTCGGAATGATATATATACTTTGATTTGATGAGTTTTTATTCAACCTTCTTTTACATTTAAAACTTATGTTTTTCAAAAAATGCCTTTTTTCTAGAGATTTTTTGTTAGGAGAGATTGTTAGATCCTCAAAAAGGTTTTGAAGAGGACCTCCCAATGCAAGGATTGTCATATCTTTTAAGTCTTCTTTAGCTCTTTGGCCTTGACCTTCTATAGGAAAGACCTTATCCCTTCTTGGTTTTCCTCTTGGCCCTTGACTATAGTCAATTTGTGGCTTCTTTCCTTGAAACTTCTTGAGTTTACTCTTTGTTATTGGACCATTTAGTGCAGGGTAACTTCCTTAAACTTGTCTTCTTGGTCGTGGCTTTTCATATGTGCATCATCCTCCCCTTCTTGAAGAGAATTTGACATCAAATTTAGTATGAATATCTACAAGAATCAAAGACAAGGATGAGTCACATAAAAGATTAATGGACAGATAATGGAATCCAAGGAAGATTAATTTTCAACTCCTCCTGGGCAAATATCAGAACTCCAAATCCTCCTTGGATATCAAAACAATTCATATCACCCCTTTGCAAATCATAAGGATGTACAATACTATTTTTAATATCAAGAGATGGCATGTCAAGTCTATCATGCTCAAACAAATGTAAGCAATGTTTAGGGGTTGCATATGAACAAGATATACTTTTCCTACATAATTCAAAGGAATTCTCAATAACAATATCTTTATACAATTTGTAATTCTCAAACATCCCCAAGAATTCAAGCACCTTCGATAAATGTCCAAAATGAATGTCTTCACTCAAAGATTCATGCATACAATTCTTAGGCATTTTGTAATAGGATCCATCCATAATCACATGGAGTTCATTTTGGTCATAGGCTCTCAACCGAATGTAACTTTCAAAATTAATGCTCCTACTCAAGGATCCATATATACAAGTCTTAGGCATTTCACAATAGGACCCATCCATAATCACATGGAATTCATTTCGGTCATAGGCTCCTAACCCCAACCAAATGCATGGTAAAACATTTTCTTGAACATACATCATATTACTTTCGTAGCTAAACCAATCATGCACACAAGTAATGGATGGTTCATTCAAGGTAAAGGAAACATTAAGAATTAATTTATAATGTCCTTGGTCATGCATCAAAACATTATAAAGTTTCAAAGAACCTAAAAGTAACATGTAAGTAAATAATAAAATTTATAGGCAACAAGCTATTAGCACAAGGCAATGGGTTCCTTGGCATAAGTGCAGAAGCATCTTTGGGACACATGAGGATTCTTGAAATGTGCAAGCCAAAAGTTTGCTTGTCATGAATTTCATGTCCAAACCTCTCCATAGCTTGTTTCACACCTACAAAAGGAGAAGATTCACAAGACTTTTTCATGAACATAATTATCTTAATTTCTCTCATCCCTAATCTTAGAGTTTTCTTCTTTTTTTTAATCTCTCTCTTGCTTTTCTCTCAATCTTTTCTCTTTTCTTTTAGCTCTTTATTTTCTCTATCATTCTTGTTTTTCTCTTCCACTTTTTCTTTCCCTCTTACTTTTCTCTTCTCGACATCACTCTTGCTCTCTTTTTTTCATTTTACTCTCGATTTTTCTCTCACTCTCCCTTTACATTCATTTTCTTTTGATCCTCATGCACCTCTCTTTGAGACAAAGGTTTAAGCACAACCCTTTGTCCCAAATGTATGAAAGTGAATTGGTTGGTGACCCCATCATGGATCACCTTCTTATCAAATTGCTAAGGTCTTCCTAGTAACAAATGTGTGGCTTCCAAGGGAACCACATCACAAACCACCCTATTTTCATATCTTCCTAGGGTAAACATGACCTTAACTTGCCTATTCACAAGCGATCCTCCCTTCTCGCTAAACCATTAGAGCCTATACGACATTGGGTGAACAATGGTAGGTAAAGCTAGCTTCTTCACAAGTCTCTCACTAGCTACATTCATACAACTCCCCCCCATTTATAATCATAGAACATAAGTTACTCAAAATGAGACACCTAGAATGGAAAATGTTTTCTCTATGTCTTGGCCTCCTCTCCTATTTGGCTATTCATCAACCTCCCCCCATTTATAATCATAGAACATAAGTTACTCAAAATGAGACACCTAGAATGGAAAATGTTTTCTCTATGTCTTGGCCTCCTCTCCTATTTGGCTATTCATCAACCTCCTCACTGCAAGCAAATCTCTCTCATAGTGGGAATCATCACTTAGGCCCCCAGCCTCACTAAAAGTGCTCACCTCTCCAATGGAACTTCCACTTTTTACCTCCCCATCATCCTTTACTATCATCACTCTCTTATTGGGACATTGAGACATTGAAAAGCTATCTTAGGACTTTTCTCCTTTCTAGGCCTATCTTCATCTCTCTCTTTACCCTTCCATTCACTACTTCCTCCATACATCTTTTTAGATACATTCCTCCTTCTAAGTTGTATCTCTACCTTGATGGCTTGATGGACTAGCTCACTTAGGTTCCCTTAATGTTATAGCTCCACAACATCTTGTATTTCTCTCTTAAGGTTGTGTAAAAATTGTGCCGTTGTGGCATCCTCACTCTCCTTTATTTGAGCCCCCAACAAGTCTATTTCCATCTCCTTATGGTATTCTTCCACACTCATAGGCCCTTGGTAAAGCCTTTGAATCTTAATATGCAAGTCCCTAATATAGGATGGCAGGACAAATCTATCTCTCATCAAACGCTTCAAATCTCTCTAACCCTTACAAGATTCTTTATTTCCTCTCCTTATATTCTCCAACACTTGAGTCCACCATACTAAGGCATAGTCACAAAACTCAAGAGTGACAAGCCTCACCACCTTTCACCCATGGAGGTTAAAACTACTTAAAATTTGTTTCACTTTGAGTTCCCAATCTACATACACTTCCGACTTGCAATTTTTCAAAAATGGAGGGATTTTGCACTTAGACACGTCAAGCTCCTCCTCCCTAAGCTTTCCTCCTTTTCTACCGTGTCTCTCCCTTCTTTCTTCCCTCTTATTCCTCTCCTCCAACCTTACATCTCTTTCACGCCTTTCTTCCAAGGAAGATCGTGAGTGCCTCCTTCCTCCACTACTTTCACTCAAATTATCTCCTCCATAACTCCCCTCACTCTCATGTATAGAAGTTATTTTAAGCCTCTCCTCCTTCCCCTTGCTCAAGGCCTCAACCTTGGCATTGACACTTTGAGTGTCTTTTTGGACCGAGTTAAGTCCTTTCCCAACATTATCCAACTTCTCTCATAACTCCCTAATATAGCTCATTATAAATTTGGACTTAAGGGATAAGTTTTCCTAATCTATGCTAGGTCCCTCCATGCTTTCTTTTTTGCCTCTCTCTCCTAAAATAGACCTCCCAAACCTTCTTATACAACTGCATTACAAAGAACAAAATAACAGGAGAACAATCACTAGCTCACCACTCTCCTAAGTGTTTCACTCTACAATCGTGTTTTGCTTTTTTGTGGCTTTTTCCCTAGTGTTCTCTCTTGCCTTTTTCTACTCATTGCTTGCATAAGAAAACCTCTTTCTATAATCAAACAAGCCAGCTACAAGTTAAAGCCAAGAAATTCTCAACAATTCTTGAGAGAAAACAAGAAAAGAAAACTCAAGGACAAAACTTAAGAAGCTAAAACCTGACAATCAAGAAAAACTCAACAAAAGGAAGTTAAACTCAAAAGGAATTTAACGAAGACATTAAAGAAAACTAAAAATGACTAAAAAAAATATTAAATGCAGGGAAATTAATTCAAACATAAACATTCACGACATTTAACAATGTTTAATAATGAATGCACCAAAACATGTTTACTAGTTTCCTAGGAATCATGTACAACTAGTGTTGCCATTGGACCTTTAAATACAATATTACTTCACTCTTTTTCTTTTGCTTTTGTATGAATATATTGTTTTTACTTCACTAAAACAGTACATGCACATTCTTTTTCCTTTTTCTCTTTGAACTCTTCTTTCACAAATTTTTGGTCCATAATTTGTTTAACAACTATTATGCTATTTCTAGCACAATTTCTCAAGTAAAATCATTATCACAAAAATACAGAACAACAACTTCATACTTCACAAATGATGTAAATTCTCACAAATTCAAAGCCTCAAGCATAGACATCAAGCATACAAGCTCAAATAATGCATAAATTCAACTAGAATGTATCATATAACTAGTAAAATTAAAAAATCCTCAAATACTATGTGTAAGAACCCTAAAATTCGAAAAAAAATAAGCTATACAAGGAATGAACACAATCTGAACCGTGAATGTGTAGAGAAGTGTTAGGTGAACAAAACCTAACAAGCATGAAGCAAAACAATGAAGATTTGACCAAGAAATGGAAGCTTGAACTTACCTCTTGTAGTTTTCCCAAAGCTTCAAGGAGTTCTTCATTTTGCTACGTTTTTCTGGTTGAATTAAACTACTAGATGATGATTAAAAGCTCTGATTACCAATTGATGCAACCGTAGGATCCACAACCATGACCTAGTTCAAGTAGAATTCGAAAATTATTCATTACAAACATGAACTGAAAACTTGAGAAAAGAAAAAAGATAAAATAGATTGAGAAAGAGATTACTCACCAACAATTCCTAGGAAATAGATAAGAATTGTAGAGATTCGTCACAAGCATCATGGAAGCTTGATAAAAATTGATTTTTTTTATGCAAGACAAGAGTATAAAGAAAATGCTTTCAAAGTGCTAAGGTACAAATTCAATTTCATAAAAAAATCATTACTTTAATTACATTGGAGATTTATATAGTTCCTCCTTAATTCTAATTAGTAGCTCCTTGATCCTAATTAGAAACTCCTAATCCTAATCCTAATCAAGTCACTTAACCGAAGTCTAAGGCCTAACAAGCTCAAACGCTAGCTGAATGGCCCAAAATGTAAACCTTCATGGCCCTTCCCTTGGTCCTTACGTGATGCTACTTTCAGACACGATTTTGGAGCTGAAAGAGTGCACACTTGGTTGAGCACTAAACATGAAAGTTGTAGATCACTTTCTTAGTTTTCTAGAGACACCAAGTTTTTCCAATTCGGAGATCTACAACTCCGAATATGTTTGATTTGGAAAAATATGTCGGGGTAGGAAGTCGTGATAGAAATCCTCGGTTAAAAGACCAATTTGGTGAAGGAAGGTGCTAGCTATGGGAAATAGTCCTAAAATGGGCTTTGGCCCAAGACTAAGCTCTCACACCAAAAATTTATTCATAGTATGAAAATATAGGAAAAACAAGGTCACTCCAACCCTAAACAATGCCATGTTGATAACTAGAAAACTTATACAAGTTAGGTACTCATAATGCTTCATTTTGACCCTTAAGCATGGCCAACTTTTTGGTGCACTTCCTCTTTGGTTCTCTTGAACCTTTCCCCCTAATCATAGGACCTTCAATTGTAGGGGTTGCTATGTCTTTTAAGTCTTCTTTAATTCTTTGATAGTGGCCTTCAAAGGGAAATACCTTATCCTTCTTGATTCTCCTCTTGGCCCTTGACAATGGTCAACTTATGGCTTCTTTCCTTGAAACTTCTTGAGTTTACCCTTTGTTATTCGATCCTCAAGTGTAGGATAGTTTCCTTAACCTTGTCCTCTTAGTTGTGGCTTTTCATATATGCATCAGTAAGAGTGTCCCAAATTTCTTTAGACGACTTGCAACTGTGAATTTTCTCATATTCTTATTCGATTAATGCATACACAAAAAAGTTTCTAGCCTTTCAGCTTAGAAGGTACCTTGTCTTCTATTCTTCGTTCAACAAAGATCTTGGAATCTCTATTGCTTCTTTGTTGGTAGGGATATAATTGTCATTTTCAATTACATCCCACATGGCAATGTGACATACATCAAAGAATGTCATCATTCTTTGTTTCCAATAGTTGTAGTTTTGGCCTTTGGATAGAGGGTGTATGTTCATTACGTGTTCTTCAATTTCCATAGCTTCCAGGATCGTTTCCCATGCACTGTTAAATGCTTAACCCTTAGATGATGAGCTCTAATACCAATTGAAGGAAATGATAACACACAAGAAGGGAGGTTGAACTATGTGTATGTGACTTTTGAAAGCTTTTCACAAAACTAAAGAATTAAAAAACACAGTTTGTATGGTCATCCAAAGGAGTGCAGAAATAAAAGAGTGTAGCGTAAGAGAGAAAAACACACAAACATTATACTAATTCACTTTTTGAATAGAGCTACATGCAGTCCCTTCAACATGAAATAATTTCACTAAGTCTACATGACTTACAAACAAGTATTATTTACCTCTCTAGGTATTCTGATCCTTGTAATCTACTTGATTACAAGAAACTCAAGTATTGTTTGACACTCAACCTCTTTAGGCTATCACACTAACTTAGTAGTGTTTTTACAAAAGAGTAACTCACACAATGAGCATTTAAAATACAAAGCACAGGCTTTACTTTGCTTCGCAAAGAAAGTCTTTCAAAGTTAAGAGAGTATTTTTTCTTTCTTGATAAAATGTTTTGTAGTTCATCTTTTTTTTCTTTTGAGCTTGATAAATCCCTTTATATAGAACATGAAAATTCGAATGTTGATATTTGCATGAGGAGTAGTTTGATCTGCTTTAAATGCTACTTGATTGCTTCTTGTAGTACTTCTACAAAGGCTCCACTTTTCTTGAAGACAGAAAAAGGTTATGTCAGGAAAAAAATATTTTTCTCTAAATTCTACGTGTTGTTTATTGTTAATTATTGAGAAAGCTTTTGTTGGTTCCTTCTAAATGAAGTCATAATTTGGACTTCCTTTAGACTTGACTTGTATTAGAAAATCTTTGTTGTTGTTCTTCGTCAATCTAAAAGATTAACACATGCTCAAACAGTATATTAGGTAGACATTTGAACCTTGGATTTAGATAATCAATTCTTTATACAAATGAAAGAGTTCACGAGACAAGATAAGCAAGATAAACAACACTTTATACTTTTACAAGATATTCTTCTTGATTGGAACAAAATAGTACAGTCGTTTCACTTTCTAGACAATTTCTTTTTTGGACAATAGGAACATCTTAGGACGCTGAGTTCTTCTATAGACTCTTGACAACGTCTTTGGACATTGAGTCCTTCTACAAATGTTGAGAACATCTTTTGGACATAGAGCTTCTCTATGGATGCAAAATATGTCCTTTAGGCAGCGAGTGACTCTATGAACTGAGAATGTCTAAGTACGTCCTTTGGATGGTGAGTCTCACTATTTGGATGAAAAGTTGCTCTATGGACGCTAAGCATGTCTAAATACGTCCTTTGGACACTAAGTGCAGCTACGAATGACAAGCTCTTTATGGACGTAGTAGATAAACTATTTTTAAAGTCAATTTCCCTTAAATGGATGTGTTCCGACCTTTAATCATAATGTATTATTTATTTTCATAATTTTTGTTATCATTAAAACACTTAAGTCATTTTGGATGCATAAACTTATGTTCCAACAATCTAAGGTTCTTTGCATAATTTGCATTAGCATACAATCTCTTAAACCTTGGAGTAATTGGAAGATACCACAATACATTTGTAGGAGGAGCTTTTGTGCCAGCTTCACTACTAGAATAACCATATTTCTTTTTGTAGCATGATTCCCCACACTTAGGGCATTCATGCATCCCTTCAAAAATTTTTATGTATAATATGCAATCATTAGGATATACATATATTTTCTTATAGTGTATACCCATTGGATGAAATATCTTCCTCATCTTATATTTACAATTTGGCAATATATTACCTTTAGAAGCATTTATTTTGACAACTCAAGCAATTCAATAAAGCTTTTACAACTCCACCCATTTCTCGCCTTCGAGTTTATCAAACTTAACACTACTGACAACCTTGTGAAATTAGTGCACCCTCTGTATATAGGCTTTTCAGCATCACTACCAAAACTATCATACACAATTTGGTCACTAAAAAGACTTTGATCCAATGTCACAGATCATGTCTTCTAGTCGATCATCCATATCCACCTCAATTTCCTCTTTTTAGGATGCATTTAGGATGCTTAATAACTTACCATATCATGTCCATGTTGGATAACTATTACAAAACCCATCATAAACAAGATGTTCTAGTATTTTCTCAACTTTTAATCTTATTTCATTCAAATAGTTGACACACGGACAATATAACATCCCACTACTATCAAAAGCATGTGTTTTAGCAAAGTTAGGAAACAATTTCACTCCATTCTTATACTCATCACTTGTGCATCTATGATTTTCACTTCATTCTTATACTCATATTCGTGCATGTCAATTTCACTTCAAATAAGGTATGGTCCTATTCCATTTCAAAAGAACATTTTTCTATACTTGTTACTACAAACATGTTAAGTCTCAAGTTTATAATTTGACAAAATTTTGGTAGTATTTTGCATTGATTTGTAAAATGCACAAAATGAAAATGGTGATATCAAATTCACCACAATCAAGTATACACCCAAAGAATAATACAAAATGAATTAAACCAAAATTTTAAAAATTATAAATTTGAGACTTAATATTTATGTATTAATAAAATATAAAAAAAATCATTCTTCCCAAACTATTCAACTTGAATGTTCAATATTCAATACAACGGTTAATAACTTTAATCATTGTATTGAATCTCAAATAGGAAAATAAGATTCACTCAATATTTAAGTTCAATACAGATAATTAAATATGGGATAAATAACAAGCATATACACAAATTATAAAGCAAGAACCAAGATAAATAATTATAATTCCTCAAAAAAATGTCAAAGTAAATTTCATGTTTTCTTGTTACTCTTGTTTGACACTACTTACATCACCAATTATCGCTTCCCTCCTTCTCTTTCTTGCAAATTTTTTATTTGGTGGTCAAACTACAATGAATCATGATTAGTTAAGTCAAACTTGATTTGACTCAAAACTAAGCACATATTTGATTTGTTGGTCAAATCATGGAGGGTCATGGTCATTTGAGTCAAATTAGTTTGACTCAAAATTAAGCCCATCTTTTATTTAGTGGTAAAATCATGGTGGACCATGGTCATTTGAGTCAAATCAAGTTTAACTCAAAATTAAGCAAATATTTGATTTGGTGGTTAAACCATGGTGAGTCATGACTCAAAATTAAGTGCATCTTTGATGTGGTAGTCAAATCAAGTTGACTCAAAACTAAGCTTATTTGGTTAATAATTTTCTTGTTTTTATAAGAGGTATATCTTCTACTTATTTTAAAATTTAAATATATCTAAAAAAGACTTTTTATTTATAATATAACAATTAGCTCAATTATGCTCTATCTAGCCATTCATGGAAGGTCATACTAATTTATTAAAAGATATCATCAAACAAGATCCAATTATGCTCTATATGGTCATTCATGCAAGGTCATCCAATTCATTAAAAAATATCATCAAACATGGCCTAACTATGCTCTATGTGACCATTTATGCAAGGTCATACAATCACACACTACAATATATAAATTCATATCATTATCAAAAGTTAATTAAAAAATATTTACTTACGTAATTAAGAAGACAAAAATGGGGAGATAGAGGAGAAGCTCCTATAAAATGAAAGAGAAAAAATATAAATAAGAGAGAGACAAAAGTGAAAGGGACAAAAATCTGACAAAAAAATATCAATACGTTACATATGGCAATGAAAGGAAGATAAGGGTGGTAATAGGAAGATCAATGTGGTGATGAAGACAATGGTGGCAAAAGACACATTGTGGTCTCGATGGGGAATGGGGGGAGAGGTTAACGAAAGCAATGGGTGGTGGCTGGGTGGTGTTGTAGATAAACAAAAAAGCAAAGGTTGGTGGCAATTGTGGTAAGGATTAACAAAAGCAAAGGGCAGTGGAGATGATTTTGCAGCATAGGATAGGGTAAAGAATGGAGGTTTGATGAGCGCATGGTTGACAGGTAAAGAATTGGAATTGGATTGGAGAGTGACAACTCTCAGCCCTACATGGTCTTAACTACATGGATAATTGAGTTTGAATTCTGACTTTGGACTGAAGTTGATTCTTAAGTTATCTAGAATGGGTTTAGGCTCTTCACAGGAGATATAAATATGTTTGCATGTATTTGTTAAAGACTTTTAACCATGCTTACCTAGTATTCACCATTGTCCTTCAAATGAACCTTAGCTCTGTATTTCTTCCTCCTTCTGATGCTTTGTTTAGCCTATTCCCCTCTGACTGTTATCCTTTTTTGTTGGTTTCTTTCCTTATGGTGACTAACTTTACTTTCCTTTTTCTCCTCTCTAGAATGTTGAAGGCACTCTTTCTTTTTGAAGAACTCTTTTTTTAGGACCCCTATCCTTTTTTAGCAGGACTTCCTCTATGAAGGAGCTCTCTCTCTCTTTTCTTAGGAATCTTCTTTCTTTCTCATGAGTCTCTTAGTGTAAGGACTTTTCTTAAGTTTGAGTTCTAAGTCTTAAGTGGTGGAAAATTTCTCTCCTCTTCCCTCTCCTTTTCTACAATGGGGGCCTTTTATAAGCTTGCATGTGGTGCCCTATATCTTCCTGAAGATCTTCGCCATAATGTGGTGGCTCTCCCCTAGGCATACTCAATGCCCTGGTGCACTCAGATGAGATTTTCCATTTAATGTGATGGATTCTCCATTAATAAAATGGTGAACATTTTTCCTTTTGTAGCACGCGTGCTTCTCACGTTCTCCACTTGCTTCCGAAATAACAGCCTAGGTGAGAGCACACAGATCCTTATGCTGGTCATTTCTACTCAAGGTGCATGGAAGGGAACATAATGACATGCTTCCTTTCGTCATTCATATCTTATTCCCTGCTCCACTAACTCCCTTTTGGTGAATCCTTAATCCTTCGTCGTTGATTTCCTGTCATTCTCTGTGATTCTGATTTTATTCCTTTTGTCTTTGTTTCTCTTCGCACTTTGGGCTTCAACGGAGCTTCGTGGCAATTGCGTAAGGCGCATAACAACAAGTGGCCCAATTATCTCTTGAATTGGGTTTTGGATTTGGACCAAGTGTCGATCTGCCTAAGCATTATTCTAAGATTGGGCTCTCAAACACCAAAGTCCGAATTATATTACGTCATTATGGACCCCAGATGGTTATCACAATTGGGCTTGTGTCGTTTTGACCCAATTGTAATAACAACATCTTTTGGATGAATTGACCCAATAGTTCCATTTCCTATGACTGGGTCTCCACTGTCAAGACCCCTAATTACAACAATCATCTTCTCTATGTGCTTAATTATATCATCTCTAAGAAGACGAAGAAGACTAACAAATATACATGAAGTTGTTAAGCAATCAATGATATTCATACACAAACTTGTTTTTGTTTTGTTTTAACAAAGTTAAAGCTCTATTTTAAATGTTTTATCCTCACTTAGTAAGTTATCTTGTATAAACTCCTTTATACCTTCGTAAAAGCTTGAAGAGACATAGTGTTAAAGAATACTTCATTTACATGTAATTTGAATTGTAGATTACAAGTAGTTGTAAAGTTTGAAGAGGCTTGAAAATACTTATTGTCGATCAATTGAACTTAGTGAAAATATCTTTCAGTACAAAGAACTTGACATACCTTTAAGTTATAGAATAAATTAGGATAAATATCATGCTTTTGAACACTTAACTTTCAACTTTTGTTTTGAATTTTTATATATCTTATAAAAATAGTTTAAAATATATTTAAAGTTCATGCACATAATTTAACCGTTTGTATGTTTCTTATTTATTTCAAAAATATAGATGCATCAAAATGTAATATAATGACCATGTATATATGGAACAATTTTCACCTCTCGGCCAACGGAACAATGTGCCTACTTAACGTAAAAGCCAGCCCAAATAAAATTAATGTCGATGTGCTAGGTCAACACCATTGTCACTCTTTTCGTCGTATGTTAAATTAATACTTCTATTATCTATTCAATTTTAAAAATTTATAAAAGGTTATAGATTCTATTTTAAAAGTTAACATTATATATATATCAAAATAGTTAATTATATCAGAAAAATATTCATAAATATTATAAAAACACTTTGATAATTACTCAAAATCAATTTTGATTCTAAGTAACCAAATAATATTTTCTTAAAAATCACTTTCTAATATTTGTTATCCCAAAAAAATCGTGTTACTACAAAATTATTTTTTACCATAATTATTCTATAAAATCACGTTGATTTAAATCAATCTATTAATATACATTCAAACACACAATTAAAGTTATTAGCTATATGTATAAGCAAAAATACTAATGAAGGAACACTAGAGAACTCTTGAAGACCCGGAACTACGCTTGTGGCCATTTATAGCAATCATTGATAGACCATATTTTGAGGTATCCATTGATGTTTATACTTGATCTGATTGACTTCTATTTATACTTAATATTTATCTACTTTCTAAGTTTTACATTAGTGGATTTTATATCTAGAGGTACCTCATATCTAGAGCTACAAAAGTATGATTTTGATGATCTAGGTATCTTTAGAAAGCTAAGATATAGTACTAAAATTGCATGTCTAAAAGCTTTGGCCAATTTTGATGGATTCATGGCATAAAAGGTCCATGAAGTTGTTGATGTTGATGCTCGCAAAAATCTAATCCTCTTTCACTAATTTGGACATAACTCTCTCATTTTGAGTCTGATTAAGGCATATGATACCTCTTTGAAAATCTTACTCAATGGGTCTTAATTTGAGTTAGAGATAGTTTAGGCATTAGAAAAAAAATATGTTTAGTTTTCTAAGAAGTAGATTAAATATACGAAATTACATATTAATATTCTTGATTTTATAATATAAGGAGTAGAAAAAAAGTATTCAATGTTGATATATTTTTTTCTAATTTCTTTGTCCATGGACGCCATATTTCATAACACGACCTTCCAAATATATTTTGTTAATGGAGAAATTTCACGCACCAAGCATTACTCCACTCCACGCAAATTTTACTTTAGAACACCAAGAATCACCCATATTTCACTGTGATGAGTAGTTGAATAGCCCTATGCTATATTAAACTATTAAACTATTAAACAAGTGACAAAAATAAACTAATTTTACCAACTAACTTTACATTTAGTCCCACCTACTACTAATATTCACTAAACTCTTAAATCATTACACAAGTGACTAAGATAAACTAATTTTATTAAGTAACTTACATTTAATTCTACCGGGCATCATACATTTTGAAATTTAGTGATCCATGAGGCTGCAACTGTTGCTGTATCAGATTTGGCGTATTTTATGTTTTAAGATACAAAAGAGTATATATAGCATAGAATATGCACTTGGTCATAGCTGAAACAACATTTGTTCTAATAAGTTTATTAATTTCATGAATAAATCTAAGTACCTAGAGAGATTATTCTATTATAGCATAGAATATGATTCCATTAATATGGAATTTAATCTAAACTGGGAGTGATGAAGCAAGATAGATAAGAGTCGAAGAGGAAGAAAACTAAGATAAAAACCGATAAGGAGTGAAAAGAAAAAAGCAATTTATGCGAGTGGAATTTCGGTTAACTGGGTCCAGCTTTGTTCAACTTTAATTCATATGGGTATTAAGAAGTCAAAAAGAAGGGTCATAATAGAATCACTTTAATGAGTATCCAAAGCTTGTGAGAGAACAGAAGCTTCACACTGCTGCACAAGGCTAAAACAAGATTAAGAAGACAAAGTAATTACATCCCAAATCCAACCAGATATAAGAATTAGCTAGGTGGATGAAAAAACTTTGGAAACAGAAATGATGAAACAGAAGAGTTTATGCTTCTATCTCAAACCTTGAATACTTGATAGAACCCATGGCTATGTCAATCTCTATTAAGTTTTCTTCCTCATTCATATCATTAAACTCTGCCAAGAATTCCATCAGACTTTGTTGGTTGAAAAGTGTCTCAGCTGATAGCTCCCTCTTCTTCTGTTGCAAACTGCAGTTGTTGTACTTGGACTCTTCCTTGTGATGACCCACAAAATGTCCACTTGGAAGTGCAATCTCTATGAGGCTGTCCTCATCAGAAATTGTCCCATCTGAGCACTCAGGTGTGTGATCTACTACTTCATAGTCCTCACAAGTGGACAACAACAACACTTGTGATTCTGAATCATTATCATCATCACTTTCCTTTGCTTGTGTCACAGTTTCACTCTTGTGCATTGGGGTTGGTGCAATACTTTCCCTTCCATGTGCTCTCTTCTTCTCCTCAGAAGTAGTAGTTCTCAAACTGAAACCATTTCCTTCACCACCTGGCACCACTGCCTTCAGTTTCCACATGTAGAGAACAGTGGACAAAAGCACTGCTAGAGATGTGAATAGGAGAGAGAAGAACATAAATCCAACCAGCTTGTAACTGGAAAAAAGCAGCAAGAGAGCAAGAGGAGCCATCCATGAGGGTGTGATAATGATATTCCTGAATATGCAAAAACATGAAAGCATTTGGTGTGCTACTTTGCTTTTCCACCACCCCATGAATTTCAAAAAGCCTATATTAGCTATGAGTATGACCAGCACAAAAGTGTTATCAAAGGAGAAAAAGCAGATGAAAAATAAATAAATAATTAGTAAAATAATAAAGAAAACTTTTTACTTAGGAATAGATAAGGAATTAAGGAAGGAACATTAGTGACACCATGTACTAAAACATTGGCGGTTCAGTGATTGAGATCGAACTTGAGATGCATCATGCAGCTTCTTTTCTTTCTATTGAGATTCAACTTTTAAGGCTCCCAACAAACAGAAATTCATTAACCAAGCCTTAAATTTCTTCTGTATATATTGTTGACAACATCCTAAGCAAAAGTAACAAACCAGTTTTCAAAATAGAAGGAAAAGATGAAACTAAAGTGGTTGATTTGCAAGAAGGGAGCAATTGTTTTTGTTTCTTCATACAAGGCCTAGTAGTACTGGCAAGTGGTTTACTTAACATAGATTTACACTTCCCAAGTCCTGTATTGAATTGAAAAAACAAAAAAAAGAGTGAATTTGTTTATTCTAATAATACTTCAGTGGCTTACCCTGTCACTGATTCTCTTGAAAAATTCATCCAGTTAAACCCTTCCTTCCCAGCATTTTAATTATTTAATTACTGTTTAAAAGCTAGAAATAAGAGAAGCCATGTGCAGATATCTGAGCTCACCACATGGCACTTCCTCTCCAACTCCGATGCCATATTTTTTTATTTAAAGTAAAAGGATGTTCCCTATATTAAAAACAGAATTACCCTACGAGACTAGGGGTGGCAAAATAATTCGTTAATCTATGAATCAACCTATTCATTCAATTCATATGTTTATAAAAGGAGAATATATATCAAATTCGATGGGATAAATTATATATTTTCATTGATGATTCATCTATTTTCTTGTTTATTAAATTTTTTTAAAATTTATAAAAATCAATTATTTCCCATTATTAAAGTGTATGTAACATGTAATTTCAAGCATAAGTGATTAGTTTGGTATCAATTAAAAAAAAGTTTAATAACAATATATAAAAAATGTGATCCATATACTTAATTATTTAAAGTTTTTAGTGAAAATAAGTAAGAATAGAGATTTTTGTATCAAAAATCTTCTTCGTTGTAAGATTGGTTTTAACATGACATCGATAGTAAATGATGATAAAAAAAATATAGTAATATGATGACTCGGATAGTCATATTTGAGAAGAGATTATTATAATATTAAATGAATTTTTTCATTTTCCAACTTGATTTTCAGCTTTCTTGTTTTGCTTAATCTTGACTTTAATTTTCTAAGAACACCATGAATAAAATTTGACTTATAGAAAATGGAATGTCAATCAGTTTTGAAACTTATTACATGCTTTGGCGGTTTGTTATAGCAAATTCGTTTTTGGATTTGAATTTTCTCCGATTCTTAACTATGATTCAGAATGGAATTAATGCTGCAAATTTAAATTGGAATCAAAGAAAATCACCACGCATTTTCAGCTGATGGGGACCACAACCAAGTATAACTCAGGTCAAGCTAATTAACTCTTGAATATGTTAGAGAAATTATACAATAAAAAATTTGGACACCAAATTGTACAGAAATGAGAAATTCAAAATAATACTACCTTGTCGTTATATGTATGACTCTTTTTTAAATTTATTTATTTTTATAAGAATATTTTTAAATACTCTCTTGCATTATATTCTTTTTTATTAATATTACGAAGATGGGAGAAAATAACCAATACACATTAGTTAATTAGATTAAAAATATATTAAAATGACAAGTTTTAATAATTTAAAAAATAATATAAATTATGAATAAATTTAATATTATTTAACTAATCAGTTTCGTTAGTTAAAAATATATATATTTAAGAATCAAGATAGTAAATGATAGTGATAAAGTTTTAGATTACAAAATTGAAAAAATAAATCATTTGTAAAACTCCACCAAGGAACCGTTTTAACTCTTTTATGCATAAATAAATAAAAAATTGTTTGCATTTTGTTCTTTCCATATGGTTGATACTATTTTTTTTTCTTTCCATATGGTTGATACAATACTATCTGTGTATCTTTCCTTGTAGTATAATATAGTATAATATCCTCTTTTTCTTCTTCCATATATATATATATATACACAAGTAGGGTCTCCATGTCACCAAACAAAGGTTTCAAACATGTCAAAGGCAAAACGACGCAAGAAAACCGGTATTCTGACATGTCAGACGCGAGACTCCTCTATCCTGGGAAGGTACAACGTACCACATGGTTGTACATGTGTACGAGCTCTCAGTCAATTAGGCCGACCAGTACACAACCCCCCAAGCTTTGTCCACAGGACTTAAGCTTTTGTCCTAACCTGTTAGTGTGTGTGAACCCTTCCATTTTGGCCGCTTTCGCGTGCTGGGACTCTAAGAGAAGTCTACAACGCTTGGTTTTGTGCACTAGGGACTAGGGACGCATGCGCATCCCTTCGCCTTTCACATCTCAAGTGTCATTCAATGCGCGCCGCTTTAGATCTTAGCTGATAGACGCAACGATTGCTATTCCACACTGCTTTAGTTTCTAAAACGAGCTTTCGAAGTGCTACTATTCTGCGCTACTCGTTTTCTTCCATTTTCACTTCAAGTTCCTCAGCATAGGTTGTAATCCCTTACTTTCCCCATTTTCAAACTTCGTCACCTCCTCCTTCTTCGTTATGACAAAACAAGGTAATACCATTATCCTTTGATTTTGTGTATTTTCCGTTGTATTATGTGGCCTCCTGTTTTGGGTATTATCTGTCTGGTTTTCTCACCTAGGAGAAAATCATCCCTTGGCTTGGGTCTTAAACTGACCCTCGCATATTTCGTCGTAGGGAGCCCCTCGAAGGGGATACCTAGTTCCTCTACTCAAGGAAACTAGTCTCCAGGTGGGGCCACTTTTGAGATCGGCTCCTTTGTGCAAGGAAATCAATCTTCCCATGGTTCTGGTTCTGAAGCAAGCAAGGGATTTCCCTTCAAAATTTGGTACTAAAACAACAACAATGACAATTCTTCAGAGGAATCCCTTTCTTGGGTTGACCCTGAGGTCGTGAAGGTCTCCACAGTCTTTACACACTCTAATTCTTTGATGGGTATGGTCAACGCAATATGCCAGCACGGTCCCTGGTCTATTAAAATCTCGCCTTGCAATCAGGGTGAATTAGTCAATAGATGGTTGAACGACTGTGAGGGCCTATTTTTTTATCTTAATGAAACCCTCCCCCTTAAGTTAGGCGTGAAACTCCCTTTCACGAATTTTGAATGGTCGATGTTATGCGTCCTAAACATCACTTCTACTCAACTCCACCCAAACAGTTAGGCTTTCGTGAGAGCTTTCGAACTTTTATGCGAGGACATGGGAAAGGCGCCTTCACTCGGCATTTTCTTTTAGTTCTTTTCGCTTCTTCAAGCAGAGAAGGTCGGGTGGACTTCTCTTAGCAACCGACCGAAGCAAAAATTATTGAAACCCTTCCATGAGAGTTATAAACTTTTTAAGGATTGTTTCTTCTGAGTTACTCCCGGCTATTCTAGGCCTAATCTTTTGATAGATAATTCTGGGAGCCCTTCTTTCCTCAATATTGGACCCAACAGCCCGCTGTCTCGGTCTTGGTTGACCGGGAATACTTAGAAGAGTGGGAAGATGAATTTATAGAGGAGCTAGGTGATATACCTATCCTATCGAGTGCTAATCTCATAAAAGGCACAAGTTAGCAACTTATGTGCCCTTTTTGCTTTCGTTTTTGTGTTTTGCTAATGTGCGTTTTTCTTCCACAAGTTATTCTACCCAGGCTCTCAAGAGCTTGAAGAAAAAGGCCTCGCATCTTTCAACTCCCGACAATGTGTGGGTGGCCGCCTAATGGCTCCCTTGTCCACTACTCATCCTAAGCGTGCTTCCTGATCACCTATTGAGGATGCCTCTCAGTCACCGCCCATGGTCATCCTTGACTCTCCGAAAGGCTCTCCCTTCCAAGATGATATCGACCATGATGTAGGTGAAAAGTGTGTCGCTGAAGGTGACGGTGAGGATCAAGAGCGCCCTAAGAAGTGGGCAATCGTAATGGGAGCTAAAGATCATGCACTAGATGCCAACAGGGAGCAACCTACCACTGAGACCGAGGGCCTTTCTAGGAATGATAATTGGGATGCGATTTTAGCTAGTCGTCCCTCCAGCCCCTCGGTGTGGGCCCCTTCATATCCCATAGGTCGAGTGGTTGACCAGAGTCTCGCAGCCATTTCTGATAACTACAAGGTTAAGCAACTCAGGGTCGCTGGCACTTTTGGGGCCCTCCAAAGGTATGCTGAATACTCCTTAGTGTTGGCCCGCACCGCTGAAGTGGAGTTTGGGAGTTTAGAGGCTCATAACCAATCGTTGGCCGACAAGAACATGAAAGCTCACGAAGCTAATCTCAAACTGTCGGTCACGTATCTGGAAGCAGAGGGTAAAATCAATAGTTATCGGGATGCTACTGCTAACCTCCAAGAGGATTTGCAACGAGCTATAATTCAGACTAAAGATTTGACGTTGGCCAAAGGAGAGTTAGAAACATACCTTCATGCTGAGGTGGGAGTCTTGAGGCGAGATAAAAAAGGAGTTGAGTCGGCCAAGTCAACCATTGAAGAGAAATTATCATCCGTGGAGTTAACCTTTGACGTAGTTAGAGAGGAAAGCTTGGCGAAAGATCAAATTATTAAAACTAAAGATGACGCCTTAGCTATAGGGCCTTACGATCGTGGATCAGTTTGAGGAGGGTTTTACTCGTGCCTTGGGGCAAGTCAAATTTATGCACCCAAATATAGATATCTCCTAAGCTGGTCCCTTTAAAGAAATCGTCGACAGCCAGTTAATCTTGGCTCCTTCTTCTCCAAACTCTCCCACCTCTTATTCATTTTATTTACTTATATGGACTTTATGTTTGTATCTGACAATTTGTTGCTTCTATTTTACTATCGTAATTTTCCTTACGTTGTACTTTTGTTTTATTTTTTACTTCAATTGTGTTTGTGCAATTTCTTTAATGAATGTCTTTTGATTGAGTGGGTTATGCATGTATTTCATCGTATTGGACTGTTCGACAATAGTGTGATCAATGGCTCGATGAAGTCTTTTTGAATGGATCTCGGTCGAATCTCGCGCTTTGAATATTATTTACAGGTGGGCGTACCTACCTTTTGCTTTCTTTTGGCGAATTTCTGTATCTCTAAATTTTACCTTCTATACTAAAGTCAGTCTCCCAATCCCCTTAGGTGTTTCAAGGGAGCTCCGTTCGTTGGACTTGCCTTATATGGGTGGCCTCCTACAGGCCTTTAATTTTTTACACCTTGGATCAGCCTCATATGGCGGGTCTCCTATGGGTCTTCAATTTTTCACGGATTTTTGCATATTTAAATTTTACTTTCTATACTGAAATTGGTCTCCCGATCCCCTTAGGTGTTTCAAGGGAGTTTCGTTCGTTGGACTTGCCTTATATGGGTGGCCTCATCCGGGCCTTTAATTTTTCACGCCCTCGATCAGCCTTGTACGATTGGCCTTCTACGGGTCTTCGATTTCTAGTGCCTTGGATCGGCCTTGTATGGCCAGCCTCCTACGGGTCTTCGATTTCTGGTGCCTTAGACCAGCCTTATATGGCTAGCCTCCTACGGGTCTTTGATTTTTCGTGCCTTGGACCAACCTTACATCGCCAGCCTCCTATGGGTCTAATTTTTTGGTGCCTTGGACCAGCCTTGTATGGCTGGCCTCCTATAGGTCTTCGATTTCTAGTGCCCCAGACCAGCCTTATATGGTCGGCTTCCTTTGGGACTTTGATTTTTCACGCCCTGGACCAACCTTACATGGCCAACCTCCTATGGGTCTTTGGTTCCTGGGGCCTTGGACTAAGTCTTTTATGGTTGGCCTTCTACAGGTCTTTGATTTTTGGCACCCTGGACAAGCCTTATATGGTCGGCCTCCTACGGGTCTCTAGTTCCTGGTGTCCTAGACCAGCCTTATATGGCAGCCTCTTACGTGATTTTTGGCGCCCTGGACCAGCCTTATATGGTCGGCCACCTATGGGTCTCTAATTTTTCGAAAATTGGCAGTGAACTGCTTTGCATTAACTTGCAATTCTATTACATGTGATTCTTGTTGTGAATTTTAGTTGTAATACATTCATAAATTCGCTGCATTCCAAGTCCGTGGGATCCTTTTGCCATCCAGTTACTCCAAGTGGTACGCTCCTCTTCCTACATCTTCTTACACCTTGAAGGGGCCCTCCCAACTTGGGGCTAACTTGTTACTGTCCATCTTTCATGTAATTTTTCGTAGCACCAGGTCCTGACATTTGAACTTTCGAGATACGAGCTTTCTGTCCTAGCATCTGACCACCCTAGCCTTCACTGCGTATTCCCTTACATGGGCTATTTCCCATGCTTCTTGTAGCAGGTCTAGGTTCGCCCTCAGTTCTTCTTCGTTCTCATTCAAATGGAATAGGGTAGTCTGTGGGGATGATTGTCCAATCTCCACTAGAATGACTGCTTTTGTGCCAAATGTCAAGCGGAAAGGTGTCTCGTTGGTGGTGGAGTGAGGTATGGTATGGTATGACCATAGTACCTGTAGGAGCTCCTCTACCCATCTACCATTTGCCTCCTTCAAACGCTTCTATAAGCCCCTTAGGATGACTTTGTTGGCTGCTTCGACCTGTCCATTGGATTGGGGTTGTTCTACTAACGTGAAGAGTTGTCTAATTTTTAATTGTTTGTAGAACTCGACTGTAGACGGGGACACAAACTATGTCTCGTTGTCCAATACAATTTCGACTGGTAGGTTGAAACGACAAATGATCTTCTTTCAGTAGAATCGTTTAATCCTTTCTGCTAAGATCGTGGCGGCCGGCTCTGCTTCCACCCATTTGATGAATTAATCTACTGCTACAATTAGGAATTTTATCTGCCCTAGTGCTGTCGGGAAAGGGCATAAGATATCCACTCGCGGGCTAGTCTCATACCGTCCAATAGAGCTTCGTACTATGCCTGATTGTTGCTAGCCTTGAACTTGAAGTGTAAGGACTGCTTAATAAGGACTCCATCCGAGCCTTCTAGTATTATTCTTGCCCCGCTCCCGATTTGGTTAGACGATCCGTCCATACAGAGGAACCACTCCCCGTCCTCACCGGTCGGTACGCCAACGGGAGTTAGCTCTATAATGAAATCAACCAACGCTTGTGCTTTTACGTGCCCTCTTTTCTCAAAGGAAATTTCGAACTCAGACAATTGGACACTCCAAGCCACCATCCTCCCAACCAGTTCGGGTTTCCGCAACACTTGACAGATTGGGAGATCCGTCCGGACGACTATGTTATAGCCCTGGAAGTAGGGGCGTAACCTTCGTTAGGTGACCACTAAAGCGAGAGTTGCCTTCTCTATTCTTTGGTATCTCCTCTCTACGCCTTGCAGGACATTGCTCATGAAGTAGACTGGGTATTGCTTTCCCTCCTTCTCCTAGACCATTACAACGCTAACTGTGTCATCAGATATAGATATGTACAAGAAAAGAGGAATACATAGGGTGGGACGAGTGAGGACTAGGGGAGCTGCCAACATGGCCTTCAACCGTAGGAAAGCTTCTTCGCTTTCAAGCGTCTAAACAAAACTCCCCCCTTTTTTAGGGTACCAAAGATAGGCATGGTCGTCTCAGCCACCCGAGATATGAAACGGGACAAAGTGGTAATCCTCCCCATTAGCTGTTGAACTTCGCTCACGCTCTAGGGGATCCTCATGTTAATTATCGCTTGGCATTTCTCTGGGTTGGCCTCTATTCCCCTCTCAATCAACATGAAGCCCAGGAATTTTCCTTCTTGAATGCCAAACGAGCATTTTTCTGGGTTCAGTTTGAGTTGGTGCCTTCTCAAAATAGTAATTACCCTTTCAAGAGCAATACAATGCTCACTCGCCACTGTGGATTTCACAACCATGTCATTAACATATACTTTGACGTCAGTGTCGATTACGTCCTTGAAGATTTTGTCCATCAAGCGTTGGTAAGTTGCCCTAGCATTCTTAAGGTCGAAAGGCATAACCTTGTAGCAAAATGCGCCAGTATCAATTATGAATGTAGTTTTCTCCTCATCCTGAGGGTGCATCCGGATTTAGTTATAGCCTGAATATGCATCCATAAAGCTCATAAGGGCAAAACTTGAGACCACATCTACTAGCTGATTGATGCTGGGTAGCGAATACGGGTCTTTGGGGCAAGCCTTGTTTAGGTCGGTGTAATTTGTACACATCCTCCATTTGTCACTGGCTTTCTTAACCATAACAACGTTGGCCAGCCAGGTTGGGTATAACACCTCTCTTATGAATCTAGTGGTTAGCAGTTTATTTGTTTCCTCTCGAGCGGCCCTCTGCTTTTCTTCTCCCTGCTTACGCTTTTCTTGGATGACCAGTTTAGCTCCCAATGATACTAACAGGCAGTGACACATGAAATCCGAGTTTATACTAGGCACATCATCACTAGTCCAAGCGAACACATAGTTGTTGTGTCTAAGGAAACATGTGAGATGACCTTCCTTCTCCTAACTTAATGACGTGCCTATTTTTGTCCTATGGACAACGGACGACCCCACTAGGATTTCTTTCAGATCCTCGGCCGAGTGGGGTCTTTCATGTTTGTAGCAGCACTGGGGTCCAAATCCAAGTCCAGGATGTTGACGGTTGGGTTCACAGACCGGGGAGGTTGGGACCCCACCTTTAAGCTATCCTCGTAACAACGCTTGGCCAAGTGGGAATCGGCCTAAACACTCCCTACTCCCCGTCCTATTGGGAACTTCATGCATAGATGTAAAGTGGATACAACTACTCCTAACATGTTCAAGGTCGACCGCCCCATGATGATATTGTATGATGTGTCAACATCCACCACCGTGTACAACACCGTGTCAAATAGTTCTTTAGGCTCTCTCCCTTAGCTTGCTTAATATCGAACAAATCAACTACCTTGAGTCGTTTCACTCTATTAGCCACAAACTGTGATACGAAAGAGCCGGCTAAATTGCCAAACAAACGAATGGACCTGGGCGGTAGGGTGGCTATCCAGTGCATGGTCATTCCCTGCTAGGTGTTGGGAAAGAGTTTACAGCTGAGCTGATCGCTCCCTCCTTTGATGTACATTTAAGTTTGGAAAGCTAGCAAGTAGGCGTGAGGATCTTGGGTCCCATCGAACGACTCCACTATTATCTCTCTAAAGTTTGGAGGGATAGAGGTCCCATCAATCTCCTCGTTGAAAGGTTGGTCCCGAAAGGATTAAATGGGGGTCACCTCTCTCGTAATTCCTCCTTGCCTGTCATTGTCACCTTTCATCATGGCTATTTGTCGATGGAGCTCGTTCTCCCTCTGCTCGGCCATCCTTATGGCCTCGATGTGGCACTCCTCTGCCTAGCGGTGTCTCTCTTCTAGCTTCTCTTTGCTCTGCCTCTGCACTAAGTCGAGATTGTTCATCATTGCGTTCCTAAAGTGAAGCTATCGCCTGGAGCAGCCTTTACTCATTAGTGGAGCTTGTTTGATTCCTAGTCATCAACATCGTCTATGCTCACTACTCTTCTCGTTGCACTTGGTCTCTCTCTTTTTTATGGGCGTTGGGATTAGTTTTATCGAGGCTCCACAGTGAGCGTCAATGTTCTTTTTATATGGTTGATACAATACTCTTTGTATCTCTCTTTGTAGTATCTTGCCCTCCTTTCCTTCTTCCATATATATATATATATATATATATATATATATAGGAACTCCACGTCACTGCAGACAAAGGTACTAGACATGTCAGACGTAAAACGACGTTAGAAAATCGATATTCTGACCTATCAGATGTGGGACTTCTCTGCCTTGAAAAGGTACAACGTACCACGTGATTGTAAATATATATGAGCTCCCGGTTGGTTAGGCCAACTGGTACACATTTAAAATCTTGCAATCATTTTATATTATAGACCTTTATGTTCCTCTTTTTATTTTATAAATTATTTTATTAAACATCCATTGGAAGGCGCGGAAATTGAAACGAAATAGACCAAAAAGGAAAATTGTGAGCATATTATAGTAAGGTGTAAAGGAAAATTGATCGTGGCTGAGTGAGAGAAAATAAGATAATTCCATGAATGAAGGTGGATAAAGTTTACTAAATTCCAAATCTTATCCTTTCGTTGTTATTCTATAACTACATTTGTAACCACCATTTTTTTTACACTCTATACTGTCTTCTGTTATATTGTCTTCTATTATAGTTTTAAAATCCTAGGGATCGATTCGATTGGTTTAATCGAAAATCGGTCCAATGACAATGAAAACCTACTAAATTGGTTGTGAAAATAGGTTTGAAAAGTTTTTTATAATTATTTTTTATATTTTAAAATAAATATATTAAATAAGAATTAAAAATAAAAATAAATTATTTTTTTTATAAATTATATAATTTAGTCATTTATATTAGTTTACTATGTTTATATCTCGATTTTTTTATAATTTTATATTATATTACTTTTTTATATTTTTTTCTTTTTATTGTACACATAAATTTGTTATTATTAATAGACATTCTTGTATTTTATTAAAATGTAGACCTAATTATTGTGGTATATTTATGTGTACTTTGAATGCTAAAAAATTTATAAAATAATGGTGCCCCTCAAAATCCTTACTTTAACACCCAAATTTTTGTTGATATTATATTAGTATTATTCGTAATTATTTATTAAAATTAGAGAAAAAAAGTATTTGGGCTTTGTTTAGGTCAAAAACTGTGCCTAGACCGTTAGGCACAACTGTGCTTAAATGAACAAGCCTATGTTGAACAGGTGGCTGGTAAGCACATCCTTATTGCTCGTAGGTCGTCAGAATAAGTAGTAAGGCCTATTCTGAGGCTATAAAAAATGGGCAAGTTCTTTAAACTCTTGCATTGTCTCTATAAAGATCATGCAGGATACTAGAGCAATAAGAGGGAGAACCTTGAGGAGCAAAGATTGATTGGAGTTTTGACATTCCAAGTAACGGGGGAATAAGTATCTCACTTAAAGGTATGAGTATAATTGTAGGTAGAGAAGTTAACCCTATAATCCCTAAAATTTTGTATGTCTTAGTTCTTTGAAGAGCAGATTAAACTCCTTGGATTAGTATTTATCTAAACATGGATATTATTGATGAAATTTGCATGATTTGGATGTTATTGGTGAAATTGACCATATTATAGTTTTTATTTTGGTTGAATTCATGAACAATGAAGAAAAATCCTTAAGTTCCCCTATGACAGAAAATTCTAGGTCGAAATATGGAAATTTGTGAACTACATATCGACAAGCATTGTCATGCTAGAGATGAGCACATTTGTGCCTAGGCCTTTGCGTTGAGTACGCTTATGCAAGGCCTCTACTAGTCATACATAGTTGTACTTCCATGAGCACAATTGTGTCAACCTGGACATACCTATGTATGAGAGCTTATGACTTGTTACATCATAAATTTATGTGTAATGTGCTAAGTTTTGCCATGTTGTGTTGTAATATAAGCTATTGTTGGGTTTATGCTATGAGTACATGTTGTTGAGTTTATGCAATGAATGCATTACATTATTTTGTGAACTATGAACATGAATTGAGATTTGAGCAATGAGGATGAGTGTTGTTGTGATGAGTAACCTAGCCTACAAGATGGTGAGGATGGACTTGAGTGACATTCATCAAGTGGGTGACGTAGCCTATGAGAAGCAAGGATGGTACTCGGGAATTTGTAAATGGTTCTGAGATGAGTTATCTGTCTTATGAGAGGTAAGCATGACTCTCAAGCCTAATTTCAAACAAGTAATAAAAGATATATGCATCATGTGTCATATAATGAAACTAAGGTGTAAGGAAGTAGATACAAACCCAAGTGGTAAGGTTACAAGACCTTTTAAAGGCTATTCGATACAAAAATCTCAATGGTCTTTACTAATCCATGGGCCAAGACAGACAATGCAAGCCAAGTAGTACTTGATGTGCTACTAAAGGGCACGATTCTAGTGTGATATGACTAACTAGAAAGGGTTAACTAGTGTTTTCCCTAGACTTCTTCGATTAGAATTGATACTATATTGCATATGGAGTAATAATTATATTGCATTATTATCATTTCATGTGCATCTATGAGATGTTTATGTGATTGTTGTAAAGTGATATTTGATTGTAAGGTCTACCTAGCCTTATGCACATACCATGACCTTGTAGTGAGACATATTCTCACTCCTTTTGTTTAAGTTTTATTGTGTTTAGGCTAATTACCATTGTAGGTGATGTAGAGCAGGTGCCCAAAGAGTGTGAGTTAGGGCTCCTTTACTGCTTTTGTTTTTATTTTATTTTTTAAAATTTTTATGCTATGACAAGATGTGGCATTAGGGAGAATTTGGAATAATAATTTATAGATACTATGTTTAATGGACTTGTTATTTCATTTATTTTAGTTGGTCTTTGGAGTGTCATTTAGATGTTTACTTTCAATATAATTTTGAACGAATGTGAATATTTCACCTTGATGCTGAATAGTTTAAATTTCTAATCTTTATCAAATTTTATTATTTATTAGTTAAATAGATTATGGGGCTAAAGGGTGTCACACTTACCATGTTTATTGGTATTGACAAGACAACCATGTCTCACTTGTTATCCTTGGATTGTGTGGTCTAAAAACATAAATTTTTATGTCCTTGGCTACATCATATGTTGATGTGAGCCAAAGTAAAGAAAGTTTAGGCAAATTGCTCCCATGCTCGAGTTATGTCACTCAAAGAGAGACTTGCCTTTGTCTCTAAGGGTTCATCTAACACCCTAACTATCTTTGCAACATTCAATCTATTGGTGATGAATGTGCTCTCATTAGTCATCCTATTAATGATCTTGATCTAGTAATTGCTTCCCTTAATGTTTTATGCCCAAATGTTTACAAACTCAGCACCTCTATTTGCAACATAAATACACCATTGCATTTTGATGAACTATTTGACAAGTTTGTTGATTTTGAAAATTATCTTCAAAGAGATGAATAACACAATGTGTCTCTTCTCATCACTAAAAATATGGCTCATTGTGGCAATTTTCAATTTAACTATAACAACCAACATCATTCCTAGTAGTCTCAGTCATGCACAGTTTCTTCTAACATTGTCCATTCCTCTATAGTTTGTCAATTCTATGACAAATGTGGTCATACTACTAAAACATCTAATAAGCTTAATGGTTACCCTTCTTAGCCTCTTAGAAAAACTTATGCAAACAAAATAGAAAACAAAATCAAAGGGATTCCCTATGGCTTTTGGACTCTAGTGTCTCCTACCATGTTACACATGAACTTGCAATCTTTCTCCAAGAAAACCTATGGACCTAATCATCTTTTTGTTGTTGATGGAAAACTAGTCTCCATTTTAAACTGTAATGACTTGTTGCTACATCACAACATATCAACAATGTACATAAAGATTCAATTTTAATTAAACTCTATTAATTTATTAATGAAAATACAAACAAAATTTTTGCATTTTGAAATCTAGTCGCCAATAAAAAAGATGTGCCACTTAAAACATCATAAGTAGAGAAAGACATGTCGAGTAACATGCATAGATAATATAAAGAGCTTCAATAGAGTATTGCGCTCTATGGTACTACAACCCATATGTAGAGTAAAAAGTGAAGAGGTGTGTGCACCTATGTACCCATCGGTAAGTACAATGACAAAAGGGGGAGAGGGTATACATATAAATATGCACTCCTTAACTCGCCACATCTACACACTATCTACTCAATCAGTGACTAAAATTTCATAACGACATCTAGGATGATGGAGAAGATTGGGATCCTAGCAAGTATATGACTAATGATCAGAGGTTCTTGGTAACATACTCGCTATGTAATCTTGTATACCTGTCACACTTTGCCATCATTTATGGTTGTCTCCTAGAACTCAATCTTAAAAGCCTGAGTTGTTGATAAGGGATTGACATCTGCTCTCGTGGTAACGTCACGATCATCCTAGTTATAAAAGATATAGCGTAAGGGTAAGCTTACAAAACTTGAGATAATAGATAAATAGGAGAACAATAATATTAATTAAAAATTAATCAACATGTAATTAACTCAAACAAAGACCATAACTAGTCACTAGGTATATGTGCAAACAAAATACACATGAACGACAATCATGCAATGCATGCAAACTCAACTCCATGGAGATTTTCAACATTCAAGCAATGAGCACTAACATGTCCTTTAACATAGTACAACAACAAATAGGGACCTTGTTGATCCAAAGGGTAGTAGATGCTAAAAACGATTAAAGGACACTACCAAATGACCTATGAAAATGATGTAGTGGTTTGTCATGATAGACACATGTGGGTAGTGGCTTAGCATCATACAAGGTTTGTAATAGCCTTGGTCTACAATGCGAAATTTTCTCATTTGTCTATCCTTAAGGTCCATTAACAGTTATCCCACCAATCTTTCCAACACTAGGTTGAGGTCCTACCAAGCAACCTTGTGCTCACATGCAACATGACATGAGGTCCACAATAATCTACCTTAGTCATATACTCATTCATCAATGCATGTACATTCCGTTAATAACAACAATTGTTATTAAATACGTATGTATTCTTTTGCTAAGTCGACAACATACTGAAAAAATCTAACCAAACACCTTTTTCAAAAAAATGGTAGAGATTCCAACAATAACCTTTAACAATTAGGGATCTCACTAGATAATTCTTACTAAAAAACAATATTCATTCTCAATGTTTAACATTTTCTTTTAACAATGGATAATATCTATTATAAAGATTTATGAAGTATTTAACTAATTCTACTTGAATATTTTAAGTATTTTAATATATCTTAATACATCTTAAATAATTATCTCTCATCTACTAAACTTTTATTGAAATTTAGATTAAGTATAAGATTTATTAAAGTTCTTCTTATTCCTTCATAAAATCATTGGACTTTATAATTTAGAAATAAATTCAAATAATCTTGATAAATTAAAAAAAATAAATAGAAGTTTCTGAAATCAATTTTAATAGTTAGAAAATTTTCTAGAATTTTTTAATTTTTTTAAATGAATTTACTAATTTACCCTCATACTTATTTAAATTAACTAGAATTGTCATATAAGCTAAAAAATTGTAAAATATCTTGAAAGTGTGTTTTTATGAAAAATTCCAGTAAATTATATTATTTTTAATATATTAAAATTTCCTTTATAGTTAAAAGTTTATCTTACCATTCTTCCTATTCCCTTCATTGGAATAATTGATACAACTAGTTTCCTTGTCAAAATTTATTAAAAATATCATATAATACCTAAAAATTCCAATTTCTTCATTTTTACACCAAAATTCATTTATCACTATTTATAAAATTAAATTTTCAAACATCATGATTTTATCAATTAATTTGCAATGTTAGACCAAAGCTATGCTAAACTTTAGTCTTTTTTAACCATTCTTTTTTCAAAAAAAATTCATAAATTCTCTAGATAAATTTAGGGTGATTAAACATTGTTGTTAAGTTTTAAAATAAGTTCAGTCATTATGTTACATTTACTTTGACATTTTCTTAAATTTTGAGCCTAAAACAATACTTAGACTCAACAAACTTTCATTAAGGATTTGAGCCATAACATAAACTTTTTTCTAGCACTCCAACAACCTCATAGCTCACGAAAATTGGATCCTCAAAACTGATTCATGCATCAAAATTTCAGCTATACAAAGATCACAACTATTCATAATAGTTTGAATTATTTTGGTGAAATCATTATTACTCCAAAAACATACCTCATCAAAAGAGAAAATAAACATACATTATAACATATTTCAAAGCAAGTTACAGTAGCTGGAAATATATCAAAATAGTTTACAATTCCAAGCAAAACACAACCTTTTAAGATCCTTCAAAATACATCACAATCCCAATAACATACAACAAAATCCCAACAACATAACACCGCTTAAGCTATTTAAAAAAATCATTAAAGAACTTATGTATGCAATCATAGGACATTTTCAAACACAACCAAAATATATTTTTACATGTTTATATTGGAGGTTTTTAAGGTAAGTTTCCCTTACCCTAAAGTGGTGCTAAAACGAGACCTTGTAGGAGGAGAAAATGGAAGAACTTTAGTCTTTTGAACAAGTCTTTTGAACAAGACTCTTGAACCAACACCAAGAATAGGAAATAAGAAAGAGAATGGTAAGAAAATGAAAGAAAGATTTGGTCTTCTTAAGGAAAAGAAAAGAAAATGGTATAGTCAAACTTACCAATAAAGTGGTAGAAATCAAGTCACTATAGGAAATATAAAGCACTTCCCTTGAAATTACTTTGTACGTGGCTTTAGATGTTAGAAAATGTTTTTTGAAGATAGTCTTACTAAAAGAAGTAACATAAAGCCTTGGAGTTGAAATTTTGGGAAGTTAGGATTTTAGAGGAGCTTATGAGGAGAAAAAAAAAGTGAAAGAGAATGAGAGGAGTGTCTAGGGTGCTAATGAAAGGGGGAGTAGTAAGCAAATAAAATCCTCTTAATCATTTACCTTCACATTAAGTGAATTTGAATAGTTTTGGAAACTAAATTGTTTTTTAAATAAATTGGTCAATCAATCTAACATGGGAGTTTTCTCTAACGTGAAAAGAGAGAAGGGAAATGACTTTAGCATTTGACACCAATTGCTACTATTTGGAAGAAATTAAGTAGGACACAAAAGAGAAAATAAGGTTTTAGTGAAAATTTTAATTTATTTTAATTTAATTTGAATAAGTGTTAATCACTTTATTAATGAACAAATGGTTATATATTTATACTCTCGAAAAGCACTTTAATTCACATCCTTTGAAACTATATTAAAATATCATTATTTTTAATCAACGGTAACAAAATAAAATAAAATAAATTATAAGGACTTAATTATAATTAGTAGATAATTATAATTAAATTTTTAAATTTTCTTGACCATTTGTCCACTTTCACATTGCATTCTTACATTGTCAATGTGCAATATAGTTTTAATTTCAATAAAATTTTCTATTAAAAATTACACACACAAAATCACACATATTTACTAATTAATAATTTTCATGAAATTAAATTTAATTAACTCTTATGATTACTTTTAATCAATTTATTAATTGTAAAAGAGAAAAAAAAGTACTACATAAACAATGGTAATGCTACTATCCTTACATTAATCACTTGCATTTCGTGATATTTTATTTGTTTTAAATATCACTCAAAATCTTATTTTAGTTTTGCAATTTCATAATGTTTTATTTGTTCCAAATATCACTCAAAATCTTATTTTAGTTTTGCAATTATGTCAAACTAGTGACGTTTCCATTAAATTTTTCCATGGTATTTTGAGATCAAGGATTTGAGGACCACGAAGATGTTGTTGCAAGGAAAAAATGAAGACAATCTCTACAAAATCCCCACCCACTAGATCCCTAGCTAAATACACAATGTTGTCAAATGTCCATCTATTGATTTATGGCACCATCATCTTGGTTATATTAATCTTCATGTTCTTTGTTGTGCTTACAAACATTTTAGTCTTTCTTTTGTTCCTTCCAATAACAAATGTTTTGATTATTAAGCAAATAAAAATCACAAGTTGTCCTTTCAGATGTGTAGTTTGTCTAACAATAATCCTTTGGAGTGTGTCTTCTCCTATGTATGGGCCCCAACTCTTATTCAATCAATAAATGGATCATTACTATGTAATGTTTAATCATTAATTTTCAAAAAAATTATGGTTATATCCTTTGAAACACAAATATAATGTTTCAATAATTTTTCCAACTTTTAGATCATCGGTTGAAAATCAACTTAAATAATCAATTAAAAAAAATTATTCTAACAATGGTATGATTGATGATACATTAAGCTTTGTTCATTCCCTTAACTACATGGCATTACCCACCTTATAAGCCTTCCATATACTCTAAACACAATGGCCTTTTTGAATGTAAGTATAGCCATTTAATTGAAATTGTACAATGCTTATTTCACCATGTTCAACTTTCATCACAATCCTGGTGTTCTCACTCCAAACAATTGCCCACCTCACCAATCGCCTTCCTTTCCCAAACCTCAACATGTCAAATCCCATAAAAAATCTTTTCCACACCCCTCCTAGCTATGCCAAAATCGTAACCTGTGGATGCCTCTATTATCCCTAACTAGCACCTTACATAAATAAATAAATTTGTCCCAAAATTACATCCCTATGTTTTTCTCGGTTATAACCTATCTTAGAGTATGTTCCTCTACTTCAACTCCATCACACAAACACTATATACTTTACACCATGTTCAATTAGTGGAGAATATCTTTACCTACCCTTGTCTAACCAATCAAAATCTTTTTCAAATTCAAATTCAAATTCAAATCAATCATATCTCATCACTCCAAATAAACCTCCAACTAACTTTGACTTGTTCGAAACAAACTCCAAATCTACCACAAATATATCCTTCTCTTATCCTCCTTCAAATTCAAATTCTATATCTCTAACCTTTGTTGATGCAATCTTGTCATTCTCTTCCTCCAATTCAAATGCCACTCACTTAACCCCACACCAATCCTTATCTTTTCCAACAACTTAACCTAGACACAACACTTCAACTACACAATCATCCTTATCCCTCTCATCTCCCACAAACCTCTCACCCCAACAACAACTCCTAGTAGCATTCATCCCAAGCAACAATTTACTTTATCATCCAATGATCACTTGCTCTAAGGATGGCGTTACAAACCCAAAAATATTAATGTTGTCAGCATATTTCCTTTTCCTATATCTATAGATCCATTATGTCCTTCTCAATGCATCAAAATATCATAATAAAAAATTGTTATAAGTGATGAATTTAATGCTCTTTTAGCTAATGGAATGTGGTCCCTCATTCCCTCATAATCACATCTAAACATCATTGGATGTAAATGAGTTTTTTGCATTAAAAGAAATCTAGATGGTTCAATTTATTGTTATAAAGCTCGATTAGTTGCCTAAGGCTTCCACTAACAATCTGGTATTGATTACTTTAATACTTTCAATCTCGTTAAACCCCAAACCATTAAATGGGTCTTATGCATTACTATTTCCTCATAGCTAGTCTTTGTCACATATGGATGTAAATAATTCCTTCGTAAAGGGCATTATCATAAAGGACATCAACATGACTCAACCATATGGTTTTGTACACCTTTAGCATACTTAATATGTTTACAAGTTGCATAAAGCTCTATACAACCTCAAATAGGCCCCATGGGCTTGGTTTCAAACTCTTTAAGCTTTTTCTACTAAATTATGGCTTCTCCAAGCCAAGTCACATACATCATTATTCACCTACACAAGGGACAACATTGTTATATATTTTTTGGTTTACATTGATGATATCCTTCTTACTGGTAATGATAATTAATTTCTTAATAGTTTTCAACAGGAATTATTTGAAAAATTCTCGATCAAAAGTTTTTTGTTCTCCAAGTCATTTTTTGGTCACTGATTTCTTGCCCATAAAGCATAGTCTATTTTTCACACAACATCACTATATCAAAGATCTTATTGTCTCAACCAATATTCATGATGCAAAGCCAATCTCCACTCCTATATCAACCACTTGCTTTCTACATTTTCATCTTTGCACTCCATTTTGTGGTGTTTTTGCCTATAGGAAAATGATTGAGTCTTTGCAATATTTACCTCTACCTAGGCCTAATATCTCTTTTTCAATTGATAGGCTATCTCAACATTTGAATGTCCAATCCTATTTGCATATGCAAAAAGAAAAATGGGTGGTAAGGTACTTGTAGGATGTAATGATCCTCTAATGTTACAATAGGAAAGCACAACTCAAATGTAAAGTGTGAAAGTTAAATTATTTATAAAATTCTTTATTAATTTATTTATGAAAATACATATGAATTTTTCACAATCATAAAGTCGATAATACATCAAATTAGGTATATGAATACTCAATCAAATACTCAATAAAACATTCATATAATGCAATAAAGATAACATTCAAGTGGCCAACATAATCGTTCATGCCTTATGGAACTTACATCTCCTTTACTCAAAAGATGAATACGTGAAGGTAGGGGTACCAATACAAGGACCCAAAAAAAAAATAATGAAGTTACAACAAAAAAGGGAAATGGGATACAAGGACTTAAAAAAAACATAATAGAGTTACAACAATAAAAGGAAAATGAGGTACATTACACACCCACCCATCCATAGCTGGTTACTATTACTAGTACTACTTCGCACCAAACCCTTTAGAGTTACGAGGCTCCTACTACTACTATTGAGTTTTGACTATTGTACCAAACCCTCTAGAGTTCTAAGGACCATACTACTACTACTGTTGCTTCTATTACTACTAGTCCTACTATCCCTACTTCTGCTACTACTAATCTTAATCCTACTAATTATACTATTGCTACTATTACTGAGTAGAAGCAGTAGTAGTAACTACTAGAGATCTAACTACTACTAGTTTGTACCAAACCCTCTAGAGGGTTCTAAGTTGATCCTTAAAGCATTGTTGTTATCCACTACTAGTTCGTGGTAGCCTTGGCATTTGCTCTTCATGATGCAAGGGTAAACTTACAAAAATATTGTTGCATACGTCTAGGGAGTTTAAAAGCATTATGAAGAAAATATTCATATGTAATGAATTGTCAACACACTCAACTATAGATATAGAGAGAGGTTCTAATTTCCAAACAAGCAACCAAATTAACAAGCTCTTCAATCATTACGGACCTTACAAGTCCTACTTCATGGAAATTTCTAACATTTCGAATGATTAGCTTAAACACTTTCCCTTAACATAATATACCTAACTTTTAAGTCATAACAACATGGAACATGCCAAAAAAAAAATCATTGGGAAAATGTCAAAATTTGGTCTACGAATGAGTTTAGTGGTTCATTAAGATAAATATGTAGGTAATGACTCACTATTACTCAAAGTTTTTAATGACCTTGACCCGCTATGGAATCATCACTTACATGCTTACTCGCAATGCAATTTACAACTGTCAACTTATCAATCACAACAACAACTATCACCACTACAACTCCACCCACATGCCTACTCGCAATGCAGTTTACAATTGCCAACTTATCAATCACAACTACTATTACTATCCCTCTAGTATTTGTACTTAATAAAGGAAATATTCAAGAAAATAAAACTCATATATTCATGCATTCATGCATAAAAGATTTACATCATAAATCTCAAATGTGTGAAATATTATCAAAAGAAAACAAAACATAACACAATGGCACTCCAAAGGTCATATCCTCAAAAAAACCAACACAAAGGTAAACAATATAAAAACCTATAGTCTAGCTGCAATGTCACAACCTATTAGAACATCATCCCCTAACAAACTATTGAACTGCAATGTCACAACCTATTAGAACATCATCCCCTAACAAACTATTGAAGGAAAAAGATAAATCAATAAAGCAACGAAACTTAGTCTTCATGCTCTTACTCAATTTTGTACTTGCAAATGACATTCAACCAAAATACAAACAAGTACAAATAAACAGAGGAGTGAGAATCTCACTACTTTGTAGAGTACCTTGATAAGGCTAGGTTGCTTACATCCATAAGTCAATAACTTATAAACACATCATAGATAGCATAAACATGTATTCATGAATTGATGCATATGCCATGATAGAGATTGCACTCTATCTTCTAACTTCATAAGCATGTGGTACCATCATAATCAAAATAGTAGTGTAGGGGTAATTCGACTAAACCCTTATTGATTAGACATACCACACTAGCTTGATGTCCTCTAGTAGTATGTCAAGAGCTTGCAATATACACCTTGGCTCGTGGAATCAAGCATGACCATTGGAATTTCCATGCTGAGTAGCCCCCTAGAGGTCTAGTGACCTTACTGCTTGGACTTGTATCTACTTTCCTTTGCAACATTGCATTATATAATGCATGTCACATAGATTTTCTTTCATAATTTCATTTGTCTCAGATTGGCACCAATAAGGGTCACCCTCACCCCTCTAGGGTTAGGATACTCATCTACACCCAGACAATTAGTAAGCAACATCAATGTCATTCGTAGGCTTTGGTAGCTCACTTGAGAAGTCACTCATCATGGTGCACACAACTCCTTAACTTAGCTTTCACATTTCTCATATCGTGTTTTCATCTTTCCATGCAATAACATCATGGATATATATATGTTCTCATACACATAGCTCAATTGTAACATGACATTAAGTTCATGTCTTGCCTAAGGAAAACCTGGGTTCTAAGTTCATTCTAAACACAATATATGACTGCAAGGGAATTTTCCCTAGGACGTTGACCATTCGCTCAATGAATGAGAGTTGCAAAAGGTATATTCACTTTCCCTCAACAAGTAATCATTCTTGCTTAGCGAAAGGAATCTTAGAAAGCCTAGTACTTTTATTTTCTCAACAAGACTCGAGCTCGCACAACAAGGCTCAGGCTTGCCTAGTGAAACTATCACCCACCAAGTGGAACATCAGACATTTCACACTTCCAAGCTTGTCTAGTGAATTCTTGATTCCTTCAACGAGTAGGGTACAAAGAGTTCCAATTCTCTTGCTCTCACAAAGAGTAGGGATAATAATAATAATGTATTGCTTGACTAAAAAGAAAGTTAGTTTTTAAATTATATATATATAATGTAAAATCAAAGAAAGCGAAGAGTCTGCAAATTGAAATTTTCACATACTTCATTTTTTATAATAGAAAAACTCTCTTAAAAAATGATTAATCACAATAAATTTTTTACAGTGACTTACACAAACTTAGAAAGGAACAACACATTAGCTTTCAAATTGCAATTTCATCATTAATTAAAAAGAAAAGAAATTTATATTAAAAAAAGAAACAAAACTCATACCAAAGTGACGACTTGTGTAAAAAAAATGAAAGATAAGAGAAGATAATCACTACCTTGTTATTATAGACAATTGAAAGAGTTGTCAAATTGTTATCTTGTCATTTGAAACTTGAAAAGAGATGCAAATAATCTATTATTGCGAAATTAGAGATTATAAAATTTGAAAAGAAATAAGGGAAGAGAATAAAGAATACAAAAGATAGGGGAGATAAGATAAGAAAAAAAAAACATAAATTTTTGAAGAGTAGATAGTCTTCAAACTAGTAGGAATCAAAGAAAAGAGAGATAAAAATTATGGAAGATAGAGATAAGATGTCATTTTTTTTATCAAAAGAGTCTTAAAATTGCTATCTATTATTTGAAACTTGAAAGAGATGAAAATAATTTATCCCCAAGAAATTGCAAATTATAAAATTTGAAAAGATACAAAGGAAGAGAATAAAGATAAAATATCACTTTTGTATGAAATTTTATTATATTAGATTTTTAATTAATTTTAGTTAATATAATGAGATTTTGAAAGAGAGGAGGAAAAAAAACACAAAAGGTTAGAGAAAAGTGTAGTACACAATGAGGTATTTAAATAAAAATGAATGTGATAAAGAGTGAGGAGAGTAAACCTTTCCAAAGTTAAATAAATATTTTATTTTGAATGAAACTCTCTAAAAATAAAAATTAGTTTTAGAAAAGTTGAATAATAATTAAATATATTATATAAACTTTCTTAGGAATCCAATTTCTACTAGTTTCATTTTTTAAAAATATTATATAAACTTTCTTAGAAATCCAATTTCTTCTAGTTTCTTAAGAAAAATATTAGTTGTACAAATTAATATAAAAAAATATTTTTTCTTTAACTAAAAATATTGTTATTGATCAAAAGAGTTAAAGTGTAATTATAAATTAGTAAATTAATTAAGCATTCATGTGAGTATCTAATAAGTAATATTTTTTATAAATACAATAAATATTTTTCTTAAAGTAAAAAATTTAAAACAAACTAACAAAATAAATAACTTGTAATGAAAGAAATACTTAAAAAATAAAAAATGATATTCATTTTTTAATGTTAAAGAAGCAAATATAGAAAATTTTTATTGATAAAGAAGTTATCGATAATTTTTTTTAAAAAATAAAATAGTTTAAAATTAATATGTTGAAAAAGGTAAATTCTATGATGAGGAACATAAAAAAAAATTATATCTAACCGTTATGATTTTATTTGAATTATTGTGATAGTTGTTGTTAGCTACATATTGTATCAAATGTTAAATACATAATATAATATTTTGAAATGGATAGGATTGAATTTTGTTTAAATAAAATCGGTTTAAGCTAAAATCTAATTTTAAGAATGGTTTTGGACCCAGAAACGGTTTTAAGATAAGTTTTAAATGATAAACTAATTTTAAATCCGATTTATAGTTTAACACTAATTTCAAAATGAAATTGGTTTTAACTTCTAAAATTATATGAATATGAATTTTAAATCAATCCATCCACACTTACCCTTACCTAAACGTGAGGGAATCCACTCCCAAGATGGAAAAGGGTAAAAGGGTGTGAAATCAAAAGCTCATTGGTTTTCCATCCACTTCAACAATTGTTTTTCAGGTATGGCACTTTTCTTTCTCAAACAATCAATTAAGTAACAGAGAAATTGGAAAAAGTTAGAGTTTCAATAAAATTGGATATTCATGTCTTTTCTAAATCCTAGATTGTGCCATTTATCTGATTAATTAATTGATTGTTTCAGGAGGAGAAAGTGATGATGAGGGAAATCCAAGTCTAAGACCTAAAGATCCAATTGCTGAAGGTGCAGAACAAGAAGATGAAGTTCTTACTTCTCTACCCTCTTTGTTGTTGATCTATTGAATGATAGATCAATCACAAACAGGACAGAGGAGCAAGAGCATATTTGAACATTATTGCAGTCTTCATGTCAATGGATTTGTTGGGTCACGCCATTTGAATCAGGTTTTGTTTGTTTATTTTTATAAAAAAAAGAGATCTGATTTTGGATTTTATTTGCTTTCTTGTTTGAATGTCTCTTCGTTTGGTGAATGTGCATTAGTTGAAAACTTGTCTTGGGTTGATGTGGTGATCTTGTGCCAACATTTGCACCATAACAAAAATATTAAGATATGATAACGAAAATACAAAGCATGTCGTAGAGGACCTCCATGGAGGTCCTAACATGCATCATGCAATGGCAAACACAGTTTATAATGAAACCATGAGGTACATGGTTTAGATATGCTGCATGGCTGTTATGTTTTTTTCGACTTTAGTTGCTAGATTTTATGCTGAAACAGTAGTTCTCTTTTTTGATTTAGACTGTTTGGATCATAAACATTTGGAGAAGAAAATAAGAAAGAAATATGAAATAAGTTGTTTCCATAAAATTAGTTCATGCATATGTTAAAAATTAGTTTTTGAAGAAGTGAATATTAAAAATACTCTATAAATTACCTTATGTAAAAACTAATTTTATTTTAGTTTATAAAAGAAATTTATTTCATTTTTTTTTATTTTCTTCTTCTATACGTGTTTATGAAGAGGTTTATTCAAACAAGATATTAGATTACTGCATAACTTCTGCTTGGTTTGTCCTGAAACTACTTAACACAAATCGTAATCTAGCTCCTTCAATTCTTCTTTCTGGGCATGAAATAGGCTTTTACTATCAGCTTAACTTTCAATTTTTATTTTCTTTTAGATTATATTCTACTTATTGAAATATTATCAATCTAAGATAGTTCTATTTATAGTTGAGCTTTTCCATTTTAACTAACTTTATGTAACTCTCATTGTAACACACTGAGCATTGGTAGTGTTAAACACAAGTCCAGATAATAGTATACAGTTTTGTCTTTCCCCGAACTACTTAAATTAAATGATGGAAAACCCTTGGTTGAAAACTTGAAATGTTAACTTGATGTATAGGTTTGAGGAAATACCAAATACTTTCATGTTTTTGCATATTCAGGAAGATCATTATCACATCCTCATGGATGGCTCCTCTTGCTCACTTACTGCTTTTCTCCAATTACAAACTGGTGGGATATAAGTTCTTCTCTCTCCTCTTCACATCTCTAGCAGTGCTTTTGTCCACTGTTCTCTACTTGTCGAAACACAAGGTAGTGCCAGGTGATAAGTTGGGCAAAGGAAATGGTTTGAGTTTGAGTAGTACTTCTGAGAAGAGACGGCATGGAAGGGAAAGTATTGCACCAACCCCAATGCACAAGAGTGAAACTGTGACACAAGCAAAGGAAAATGATGATGATGACTCAGAAGTGTTGTTGTCCACTTTTGAGGACTATGAAATAGATCACACACTTGAGTGCTTAGATGGTACAATTTCTGACGAGGACAGCCTCATAGAGATTTCACTTCCAAGTGGATGCCTTCTGGGTCGTCAGAAAGAAGAGTCCAAATACAACAACTGTAGTTTGCAACAGAAGAAGAGGGAGTTATCAGCTGAGACCCTTTTCAACAAACAAAGTCTGATGGAATTCTTGGCCGTGCTTAATGAAATGAATGAGGAAGAAAACTTCATAGAGATTGACATAGCCTTGGGTTCTATCAAGTACCCAAGGTTTAAAATAGAAGCATAAACTGTTTGTTTTTTTTCATGATATATGTTACCAAAGTTTTTTCATCCACCTAGCTAATTCTTATATCTGGTTGGATTTGGGATGTAATTACTTTGTGTTCTTAATGTTGTGTTACAAAGGCTAGGCTTGTGCAGCAGTGTGAAGCTTCTGTTCCTCACAAGCTTTGGATGCTCAGAAAAGTGATTGTATTATGACCCTTCTTTTTTACTTCTTAATGCTGAAATTCCACTGGCTAGCTAGCAATAGCTTTTTTCTTTTTACTCCTGATCGGATTTCATGTTAGTTTTCTTCCTCTTGGACTCTTATCTTTCTTGATCAAAAGACAAACTCAGAGTTTAGATTAAATTCAATATTAATTGAATGATATTCTATGCAAAAATGTAAGATACAAGGTAGAATTAGAGCTTGTTGGGTAAATTTTTCTTTAAGCGAGGGAAGAATAAGAAGAAAAAATGAAATACACTTCTCCGGAAGTTAAAATTAGTTAATACATGTTAAAAATTTGTTTTTGAAAAAGCTATTATGAGAGGATACAAATTAGTTTATACATAAGTTAATTTTAGTTTATGGAGAAGTTTATTTCATTTTTCCTTCCTATTTTTTCTTCCTATAAGTATTTACGGAGAAGGTTATCCAAACAAATCCTTAATGTAAGAAGGGTGGATCTAACTTCTGGAAAGGAGTGTGTAACACTTGGAAGCTCACCAACAACAATGTGATTTGGAGACTAGGTGATGGGAAGAGAACTCCTTTTTGGAATGAATGTTGGTTCCGAATGTAGGGAGATTTATTGATCATATTCCATCTAATCCTATTGGTATTTATTTACTCAAATTCCGTGGTATTTGATTGATTATATAGATGGTAATGGTGAATGGAGCTGGCAGAAAATTCCCAACCATATTGTGAATAAGATCAGAGCTATGGTTGCTCCTCAGCCTTTAAATGGGACTGATATTCCAGCTTGGGCTCTCTCAAGTGATGGGACTTTTTCTACAGAAGCTGCCTACCAATCCATATGCATTTAAATTTTAAATTTTAATTTCCTTTATCTTTATTATTTGTGTGCATTTGTACATAGAATATTTCTAGTGAGAGAAATATTTTTATCCGAGTGTAAAATTAACAAATCTTATGCATATGATACATGGAAAATGAATATTAAAGATTATCTAAAATCACGTGACTTTATAAAATAATTATATAATTTTTGTATGAGAAAATAGGCTATACATTGACCATATAAAATAATTTTGCACAATCATCAAATCACAAATCACCATATACAATAAGTTTGTTGATTTTTATAATAAACTATCTTTAAGTCATACCAACAATGATTTGTTATTGAATAACAATGTAAAATTATTTTACACTGTTAGTACATTATCATTAAACTCTTTTTGTATTTTAATCTTAATATTTGTTGATTTTGATCTTACATAAAAATAATTATTTTATTTGGTATGTGCCAAGGTAGAAGTAATTTGGAAGTTACCCCCACCTAATTTTTTTAAGGCAGTAAGGAGGCTTTTAGGCCATGCTGAATTTTATAAGAGGTTTATCAAAGAACTTTCTAAATTTCCAAACCCATTATAGATCTCTTAACTAAAAAAGAAATCAATTTTGACTTTTTTAATGAGTGCCTTAAGACATTTGAACTATTAAAGGAAAAGCTTGATAGTGTGCTGGTTGCCCCTGACTATACTCTACCTTGAGTTCATATATGATGTTAGTGACATTGTTGTGGCAGCGGTTTTAGGAGAAAGAATATGGTGTTTCACACAATTTACTATGCTAGTCACACCTTGAATGAAGCCAAGAAGAATTACACCACCACTAAGAAAGAACTATGTATTTTCTTTTGACAAGTTTAGGCATTATTTAGTATTGTCTAAAACTGGTCATTTGTTATTAAGTTGTTGCTATGGAAATAGGATGCTAAGCCAAGGTTAGTCAGATAGATCTTGCTACTCCAAGAGTTTGACCTGGAAATCAAAGACAAGAAAGGGTTAGAGAACCTTGTGGTGGACCACTTGTCTCGCATAGACTCTAGCATCATCCAGCCTCCTAATGATAGAAAGATCAAATAGGCATTCCCTGATGAACGTCTTGTAGTGATCTCCTCCATTTTCTTGGTACTGTGATTCACCAACACAGCTAACTATTTGACCTACAAGGTTTTCCTATCCAATTACACATATCAGGAGAAGATTAAGCACATTTCTTATGTGAAGCACTATATGTGGGATGACCCCTACCTTTTTAAGGTTTATGGGGATAATATGGTGAGGCAATGTGTCCCGTCTGATGAGGCATAGTCAATTCTTGAGCATTGCCACTCCAACGAAGATGGAGGTCACTATAGACCCACAAAAACTGCTTACAAGGTTTTACAAAAGGAGTTTTACTCACTTACAATTTTTAAAGATGCAAATTTCTTTGTAAAATCTTGTGACAATTGCCAACAAAGTGGCAACATTTCTAGGTGTTGGGAGTTGCCCCAAAATAATGTGCTTGTGTGTCATTTGTTTGAAGTGGGGGGAATTGACTTCATGAGTCTGTTCCTCAAATCATTCTTTAATGAGTACATTATAGTTGTTATGGATTATATGTCAAAGCAAGTGGAAATAGTGGTTTTACCCACTAATGATGCTCAAAGTGTCGTCAAGTTCTTAAAGAAAAGTATGTTTCCTCGTTTCATCACACCTCGAGCAATCATTAATGATGGTGGCAAACATTTTTGTAATAAACAATTTGATACTCTATTGAGCGAATATGATGTGACACATAAGGTAGTCACCCTATACTACCCTCAAACCAATAGGTAGGTATAAATCTTCAATAAGAAGTTGAAGAGGATTTTAGAAAAAAAAAACCATGAGTATGTTTAAGAGGAATTGATCTTTAAAATTAGATGATGCACTCTAAGCTTACAAAATTCCATTCAAAACTCCCATAGGAATGTTCTCTTACAAACGAATGTTTAGGTAAAATTGTCATTTGTCTATTGAATTATATCACAAGGCCTTTTGGGCTCTCAAATTACTTAACTTTGACTATAAGCTTGTAGGTAAACAAGAATTCCAAGGTGTACAACAAAAGAACAAAGAAATGGCATGATAGGTGCATTCAACATCATGAGTTCCATGAAGGGGATACAATGCTCCTTATTACTCACATTTATGCCTTTTTCCTAGGTAAGTTGTGTTCTAAATGGTATGGCCCCTACGTAATAACCAAAGTCTTCCCTTATGGGTTAGTGGACTTCACCAAAGAAAATGAAACCACTTTCAAAGTTAATGAGCACCAAGTAAAATGCTATGAAGAATGACTTCTCTAGGCCCTCTATCATTGCCTTTGAAGTACCCCTTGGGTTTTCATCATGCTCGAGATGTTAAAAAGTGATTCCAAAAAGGAAACCTATCACTGTAACTTTTATTTTTCTTATTTCTTTTCCTATTATTTCTTTCACCTTTAAGTTGATATTTTGCTTCCTACTTAAGTTAATGGTGCATGTGACATAGGTTGCTCGAAATTGAGCATGGTTGTGCACACAAGCTTCGGCACAACTGTGCAATCGATGGCATGACTGTGCATTACTTTGAACTTAGCACTTGAGAGGGATAACATAATTGTATAATAGGTGGCACGATCAAACATTATTTTTGGAATCAACACATACAAGCTTTATCATTATGGTGCAATCGATGGCATGACCATGAACCATGCTCTTTTGTTTAACCTTGTGTTGTTTAGCATAGGCAAGCTTGAGAGCATGACCATGCTCTAAGCAGCATAGGCGTGCAAAAGAGGTGGTTTGTGAAGTTATAAATACTTAGTGTGCACATGCTACTTATGTCCTTAGCACTCCTTGCCTCTAATTTTTTCAAATATCCATTGCGTAAATTCTTTTACACCTACATTTAGAGGTAAGTTTCTCAATCTCCCACCTTGCATATACCTAGGGTATTTTGCTGCCCTACCACTCAGATGGGCATTCTATCATTTTCATTCACATATGTTCATGAGCATGGTTGTACAACAATCAAGAATGTTTATGCTCAACTCATTATGTTCTTGTTTACTATCTATCACTTGAACACGATTACGCTCCATTTGAACACATCCATATCTTCATACATTTTTTTAACATATTCTTTGTGTTGGGTTATTTTTGGACTCCTAACTATGTGGACAAAAGCTCAATACTCTCAAGCCCATTAAGTCTCTCTTTATAAGAGGAGAAGAGGTTAGATTTGCAAAGTGAGAGAGAGTGTGTGGATTTCTCATAGAGAGAAAAGAGTGAATTTTTCACAAAGCGAGTAAGAGATACAGAAAATAACTCTTATACTCTTAATTAATCATAGTGGATTAATTTCTTTGGTCTGGACGACTCGTGGTTTTTACTCCTCATGTTGAGGGAGTCTTTCCACGTTAAAAATATTGGTCTCTCTTGTGTGATTCTTCTCATTGTTACTTTCATTTGCATTTATGGTTACTCCTTAGGGATTCTTGCAAGTTAGGGGAATTTTTTATCCGTTGCGTTGTGTCACCTTATTGGTGGTGCCTTATTGGTGGTACCGTACTACCTTCCCATCATCAAAAGGGTGACCTTTTCCCCATCAGAGTGGTATCAGAGCTCTCTGGTTTGAAGGGTGTGGTACTTGCCAGAATAATGGAGGGTAATACAAATAGAATGGTGAGTTTGAATGGAACTAATTATCACTTGTGGAAAGGGAAGATGAAAGATTTATTATTTTTGAAGAAAATGCATCTTCTTATTTTTGCTGCTTAGAAGCCAAAATCTATGTCTGGTGAAGAATGGGACTTTGAGCATCAACAGGTATGTGGTTTTATCCGACTTTTTGTCGATGATAATGTTTATAATCACATTGCAAGTGAGATAAATGCCAAGATTTTGTGGGAGAAGATTGAATCCTTGTATGCCTCAAAGTGTAGGAATAACAAATTATTTTTGTTAAATTCTGTTGTGAGTTTGAAGTTCAAGGAAGGCACTTCCCTGTCAGATCACTTGAATGAATTTCAAGGGATTATTGATCAGATGTCAAGAATGGGCATCAAGTTTGAAGATGAGATTTTGGAATTACTACTTTTGAATTCTTTACCTGAGTCTTGGGAGACTTTTAAGGTCTCTATCACAAATTCAACCCCTAATGGTGTTGTCTCTTTGCAAATGGTAAAGGGTAGCGTCCTTAACGAGGAGATGAGAAGAAAGACACAAGGTTTTTCATCTCAATCTAAGGTACTTGTCACTGAAAATAGGGGGAGAAGTCAGAAAAATGAAAGAGAAAAGAGTAGAAGTAAATCGAAGTCTAGATACAAGAATGTGGAGTGTCACTATTGTCACAAAACAAGGCATATACAAAAGCATTGTTTCTTGTGGGAAAAGGAGAACAAAAGCAAAAAGGGAAAGTCAAAAGAGAAGGATGATGATCGTGTCACTACTGCTACAAGTGATGGTCTTGTCATTCTTCGAGACTTTGAGTCGGTTAATTTTGTATCCGATGAGAGCATGTGAATTATTGATAGTGGTGCTACATTGCATGTTACACCAAGGAAGGAGTTCTTTACATCTTACATTGTAGGTGATTTTGGAGTGTTGAAGATGGGTAATGATGGTGTGACCAAGGTGATCAGTGTTGGTGATGTTTGCTTACAAACCAACACAGGAATGCAGTTGTGGCTTAGAGGAGTCAAACATACTCCAGTTGTTCGCTTTAACTTGATATTTGTGCATATGCTTGATGATGGTGGTTATGATAATCACTTTGGTCATGAAAAATGGAAACTCACCAAAGGTAACTTGGTTGTGGCCAAAGGGGAGAAGATTTCTAAATTGTATTGGAAAAAAGCTTTGGTTGCTAAAGACAGTGTGAATGCCATGGATATGGAGGCATCTTTGTGGCACCGAAGGCTTAGTCATATAAGTGAAAAAGGGTTGACTTGTTTAGCCAAAAAGGACATGTCTCTAGGATTGAAGAATGCAGAGTTGGAGAAATGTTCTCATTGCATGGCTGGTAAGCAGACCAGAGTATCCTTTAAGAAGCATCCTCCCTCAAGGAAGTCAAAGTTGCTAGAATTGGTGCATTTTGATGTTTATGGCCCATTGAAGGTAAAGTCATTTAGTGGTGCACTTTATTTTGTTATCTTTATTGATGATTGTTCTAGGAAGCTCTCGGTCTATGTTTTGAAGACAAAGGACCAAGTGTTGGAGAAGTTCAAACATTTCCAGGCTTTGGTTGAGAGACAATCAGGCAAGAAGGTGAAATGTATTCGTTCTGACAATGGTGGTGAGTATTGTGGACCATTTGATGTATATTGCAGGAAGCAAGGTATCAGACATGAAAAGACTCCTCCTAAAACTCCTTAGTTGAATGGCTTAGCAGAGAGGATGAACATGACATTGATTGAGAGAGTTAGGTGCATGCTTTCTGAAGCAAAGTTACCTAAGCATTTCTGGGGTGAGGCACTTTACACAGTAGTGCATGTTATTAATCTTAGTACTGCAGTTGCTTTGAATACTGAGGTGCCAGACAAGATTTGGTTTGGCAAAGATGCCAAGTGTGATCATTTGCGAGTCTTCGATTGTAAGGCCTTTGTGCATGTTCCAAAGGATGAAAGATCCAAGTTGGATAGGAAGACTAGGTAGTGTATCTTCATTGGGTATGGTCATGATGAGTATGGTTACAGGATGTATGATCTTGTTGAGAAGAAACTTGTCAGAAGCCGTGATGTGCAATTCATGGAAGATCAAACCATTGAAGACATTGATAAGGTAAAGTCTACACCTGAGAAAGACAATAGTTTGTCTGAAATTGATCCAGTTCGGATGCCTGTACATGATCTGGATACTACTGATAATAATGTTCAGAATAGTGAGCAACATAACTATGGTGATCAGCAACTTGGAGATGGCTTTGATGTTCCTCTTGATGATGATGCTGAAGAAGAGCAAGAGATGTCACAAGATGAGAATCTGGGTGATGCTCCTGAATTGCCTCCAGTTCAACTCAAGAGGTCTAATAGGCAGAGACAATCATCTACAAGGTATACTTCTAATGAGTATGTGACCTTGACAGATGGAGAAGAACCTGAATGTTACCAGGAGTCCATGGAGAGTGAAAAAAGGCAAAAGACTTGGCAATCTAAATTGTAGAAGTGTGTTGCTTTGTCCACTACCAAGGCAGAGGTTGGTTTTGTTCAGGATGAACATTGGTTATTCTGTGATAGTTAGAGTACAATTCATCTTGTTTAAAGAGGGAAGTTTGAAGCTTGCTGTGAGATCGCCGAACTAGCGATTACCTCCACATAGTTGTGAGGGGGGAGATATGTTGGGTTATTTTTGGGCTCCCAACTATATAGACAAAAGCTCAATACTCTCAAGCTCGTTAAGTCCCTCTTTATAAGAGGAGAAGGGGTTAGATTTGTAGAGTGAGAGAGAGAGTGGATTTCTTATAGAGAGAAAAGAGTGAATTTTTCACAGAGTGAGTGAGAGATACAGAAAATAACTCTTGTACTCTTAATTAATCATAGTAGATTAATTTCTTTGGTCTGGACGACCTGTGGTTTTTACTCCTCACGTTGAGGAAGTTTTTCCACGTTAAAAATATTGGTCTCTCTTGTGTGATTCTTCTCATTGTTACTTTCATTTGAATTTGTGGTTACTCCTTAGGGATTCTTTCAAGTTAGGGGAATTTTTTATCTACTGCATTGTGTCACCTTATTGATGGTGTCTTATTGGTGGTACCGTACTACCTTCCCATCATCAAAAGGGTGACTTTTCCCCATCACTTTGAGCATGACCGTTCATAAGTTCAATATGGTCGTGCATGGTTTAAACATAACCATGCATAGTTTGAACACAAATGTGATGGCTTTTGACTTGCAGTTTCTCTTAACATTTTCTTGTCTTGTTGGGGAATAACTTTTTGTTGCATGAATATGGCATCCAAGAGTGAAAGAGTGCATAGGTCTTCACCCGCCACACTTCCTGCACCAAGAGCACCCTCGATCCCTTCTTAATACCATGAATGATACAACCAACTAAGCACATTAGAATGGCATGAGACTTGATATCTGGAGTTTGCACCACTAACCTATTTTGGCCTTGATGATGACATTCAAACTTACCTATGCAAAGAATCAAGTGGGAGGATGTTGTTCCTATTAGGTGCGTAGCCTACAAAGAACCCACACTTAGATTTTTGGCCACATATTTTGAGTACAGTAATGACGTAGAGCTAAATATCATGGTCTAGTTTTAGATGATGGGTCAATGATGCGTCCTCACACTTACCGAGTTAAACATTGCCTTGGGGTTCGATGATGACATGGATTAGAGGCGAGGTAAAGGATCAGGTTCTTGCTAATGACAAAGCCAAACCATGCACTAGAGCACATACCACGAACAACGCCAACTACTCTAACTAATTACGAGGACTACCTGCCTAGTTCGATCACCTGAACCTCTAATTAGATGCTCAACAGGCTTACCTAAAGTAATTCTCCTAGTAGATCTCTCAACGCTTTGATGCACATGTTATTCAGACATTCTTTCAATTAGCAACCATTAGGGATGTAAGTGGGTTGTGCTCGACCTACAAACGCAATCAATTAAACCTAATCCAATAACATTTCAGCAGATTGGATTGGATTGAAATTTATTAGTATTTATTAATAAGTCCGAACAAACATGCTTTCTACACCGATGATTATCAATCGACAAAGACCCGTTATTATTGTATTGTTCTTGTGGGGTTAAAAATCCTCAATAAATAATGTAAGTGTTGTTCAACTTTACTACGAACTTCGATCTTTATTCTAAACCCTTTTGATCAAAATAAAAACCACATTTAATTAGTATGCAAACTTTTTATTTTATCCAATAAGAATTAAAAAAAAAAACTTAAAAGTTTACAATGCAATTTTACTTGAAAGCTAAATTCCATCAATATTATACCTACTTTTTATTAAGGTTAATTATTTTAATTAATTAAAATATATTTTAAGTCTCTTTAAATATAATTATATTAAATTTTAGTCTTTAACAAAAAAATTATTATTTTTAAATCTTAACATTTTTTTATTTTTTTTATAATTCTTATCGTTAATTCTAATTAGTTTAGTATCAACATAATTAATAAAATAAAAAATATTAATCAAGATAATTAAGATAATGAAAAATATTTTAAATTAAAATAATTAATTTTTATCTTTATATACATTAGATGTTTATATATTCATATCTCTAGTCGACACTTTATTTAAGTGTAAAATTAATAAAAAAAAATATTAATTAAAAATTACAATAGTTGAATTAAAAATAATTTTTAAATCATCTAATCATAATAATAAAAATATCATTAAAAACACAATTTTTTAGGATAATGATTCTTAAAATAATATTATAATTGATTAAAAAATAAAAAAAATTGAGATTCTTGAAAAAATGAAGCTGTTACATGTAGAACCTACATTCCTTCTGAAATTAGTGGTCAGTAATCAACAGTTTTGGACAAGAAGCTTACAGCAAACTTCACAACTTTCAAACATTTATTTTCTGAAAGCTAATATTCTAAACTAAATTTCTCACGTCTAAGACTTCATTGTTTTAAGTTTGAAACGGTATTCTTACTTGGATAGCGTGTTGTATCGGAGAAACGAGTAAACAATCAACCATCACTTATCATTTCTTTTTAAATTGGAACTGAAAATATTGATTTAAGATTTAATAATATGTTTTAAGTAATGAAATAATATAAAAGCATGAGAAATCAGGAATAAAATTTAAATTAATATAATTGTCTAAATTATATGTTTTATAAAATAAAATTAATAATAATTAACAAAATAATTTATATTTATGTAAAATTTTTAAATATGTAAAATATTTTAGATTAATCCAAAAATAAAATAAAACTTTTGAAAATTACTAGTTCAAACCAGTTTTTTATATAGATTTTTTCTTTTACTAATTTGACTAATTTTGAGATGTACTGATATTATTAAGTTAATAGACTGGTCGCCAGATTGCTCTTGGTTGAACTTGCCTCTTCAAACTAATTTTTAAAACAATACTACAAATATTGTAAAGTAAAATTTACAACAATTACATATTATAAATAAAATACTACGAAGAGAGTTAATAACACATTTTTTAAATATTATTTCTAATACACTTAAAATTTATTAAAAATATACATAATTTTAAATGAGATTTATTAAATATACATGGAATAGGTTACATACAATTTTAAAATTTTTAACAAATTTTAATCAAAAAAATATATATACGTGAATAATTAAGAGTGTGCTAAAAAAATATTTGGCTGACATTACCCAAAATACTAATAACACCATATGTTTGTATATCATGCGATCATACATGAAGAAAAAGAAGAAAGTGATTTTTCATTTTTTGAGTTAATTAATGGTGGGCAATTAGATAGCAATTATTACAATGGGAAAGTATGACAATGCTACAGTTGACTCTTGACTTTGGATGTATTAAAGAAATAAAAATAAATAAATGAGAAGTCCTCCACCTATTAATGAAAGACTAAATACAATAAACAAATTGTTAAAGTTTGGAAGCTAAAAAGTGACCAGCATCCTTGTTGTTGAAGTAAATGTGAGATTTCTTGCAAGAGGAAGTGCTGGAGAGTATGGTGGAAAAGCCAGTGTAGTTGCCATCATACTTCGATGACCCTATTTTTGTAACAAAGTCAAATACCTCATTTTCTCGGACAAAAGGTTGTGCTACATAATCCTCAATTGCCATCCACTGAAAACAAACAAAATTCACATTAGAATCATTGCCATATTATTGCTACCACTAACACCATAACTTATCCATGCACACCCTTTTTTAATTTAGGATTAAAACCTAAATTTGTAGTAGATAGCCATGGATTTGTTCAATTTAACAAAATATTATTTTTAATGGTTTTTATTTCATGTTTTAATAAAATAACTAGTATTAATATTTATTTTATATAATTAAAATTCACAATAAACAAATATTTTTAAATACATAAATTATATTTTAAATTTATAGTAAACAAATTATATCTTATTTTTAAATTATTAATAATTTCTTTCAAAAAATATTAGACATTTAATTTAAAAATAAATTTATAAGTGATAGACATAAGAAATAAGAAAAATAGATAATTTTAAAAATATTCTTTTTTAAAAAAATTATAAAAATAATCTCATTAAAAATATTATTTATCTATCTTAAAATAAAAATCAAGAATTAAAAATAAGTATTTTAAATTTTAAAAAGATAAAAATTAAATAAAAATAATTTATTAAGACCAAAATCAAATTTTATTCATTAAACAGGGATCAAAATTAGTAACTGCAATTTTTTTAAAAATGAAAATCGATAAAAACATTTACAGAAACTTAAAACTCGTTTATTTTACTGGAATTAAAATATATACCTGAGCTGCCTCAATTTCTGAAACTTGCCTCTGAATTTTAAAGGAACGAGGTTGCAACATGCAAACAAAGAACAACTCTGATTTCCGGAAGAAAGATTTGTGTCTTTCCCTGATACAAGAAACACAGATCATTTCAGCCACATACGTAATTGAATATGAAATATAAGTTATTGCTAAATTAGATTTGTGGCAATCCAATGATGATTATAATCTTCATTCACGAAACATCAAACATAGGCATTATTCCCAATAACATATTTGATAACTTACTTGAATGCTAAGACCTCCACAAACTCTGTATCTATCTGAAACAAGAACAAGCGCAGTAACCTTAGACTTAGAAAGAAAGGGTTTAAAAAATACTATTCAATTTTTAAACTATGTTCGTTTTTGCCTACCCCTGTTTCTTCTTTGACTTCTCTAACCGCAGCAGTACAAATATCTTCACCCTACAAATGGAATTCAAGTTAATCTAAATGATCTATTAAGGTTTAATAATCAACAATCATTTTTTAACACACTTCATCAACGGCCCCAGTAGGCAGCTTCCATATTCCTGTGCCACTGAACCTGCCATTGCTCTCCTGAACCACAAGTACCTGTCCAATGATCACAAACATTATAATTAGAATATAATTTTTTTTATAATGATGTAATCATGAATTACGACCAACAAGATATATTAACCTAAAAAAAATTAGTAGAACTAGGTCAATTTCAACTAACCTATATGATCACATTAGATTCTAAAAAAATTGACTTAAAATGAATCGAGATTATTTAACTTGATATTTTTTTTAAAAAAAATCTTTAAAAATTTAAGTCTTTTAAATAAAAAATAAAATTGGGTCCAAATTGTCCAATTGGATTAATAAAATCCTAACTTATTTGTTACTGTAGGTCTAGGTAACATTAGAGTTATATTTCTTAAGAATGTGAGTAGGAATTCAAATCCTAATTAATGGAAAAAATTTTGTTGACGAAAACCAAACTACTTATTAATATCAACATATTCCTAAAAAAATTAAAAATATTGTGACAGATGGAGTTTTTTTTGCAATCATATTTAATGTGATTTCTAACCAATTGAAAATAAAACATTAATAATACATCAAAATTAAACTTTGATTTGATTAGTATGAATATATTTAGGAATATGGAAGGGCTTTGACTCACTATTGAATAAAAACTAGAGTTCCAACAAAAAAAAAGTAGGTAGGATAAGCACAAAACCAAGGCAGAGACTGACTCCAGGTTTGATGTATTTTCCAGGAAGCAGGGTTGAAAAACTTGAGCAATGAAAATAGGAAAAACTAAGAGGGTAAAAAGAAAACATGTTGAAGGGTTGATTACCTCCTTCTTGGCATTCACAACAAAAGCACCAATAGCAACGCGGTGAGAAGCATTTGCAGGAAGGGTGTCAGGAGTATTGGGAATCCAATGCACAAGCATCAAGTAATCTGGTTCAGCATGGTGGAATTTGAATCCAGCCTGCAAAATCAGTATAGCACAACATCACAAAATGCCTTCTAACAACTCTTTTTTTTTTTTTTTTTTAAAGTTATGTATATATGTAGCTAAAAATTAAACAAATGTTTACCTTAACTGCAGAGTCCACAAGATTTGAATGTTCTCTGGCCAGCTTGATCCACACTCCCTTCTTTCCCTTTAAAAACCACATTTTGAACCATTGGAATGGTGGGTGAGTCCAAATCAGAAATTACTGAACATTATTAGAGTTATTAAAATTATCATTTTGAAATTTTTACCTGTTCCCTCCATTGTGATATTGAAGCTTCTAGCAAAGAAGCAAAAACTGAGGAATCCATTGGCTCTTCCATGTTTACCATAATTCCCCCATGTTGGTCTTCAACAGCTCTGAGTGTTCTAATGCCTTTCCCTTGCACTTCCTCCTCCTTGGTCAAAGAAGCTAAGGTGGCTGACATGTATGATCTAGGAAAAACAGAACTGTTCTTCTGGCCTAAAAGGGTGACCAACAATGATTAATGCTTAAAAACACCAATAAAAATGAATTTTGGCTTTTGAAATTAGTTTTATTACTCAATTGATTAATTTAATAATATTAGACAACATATTGATAAATGTTAAAGTGAAGGATTATATTTTTTTTCATAATGTTAAATATTCAGTTTTCATAAATTTATTTTTTCATAAATATGTATGAGATAAGAAAATAAAAAATGTAAAATAAATTAAATTCCTATCATAAATTAAAATATATTTATGTAATTAATTTTTATAGAAATTCTTATTTAACTTTTTATATATATATATATATACGATATCCAAGAGTTTACAATACCTCTACATCTTATTTAAATATTAAGATAGATTCCACTTATTATTTAACTTTTTTGGAAACTTCCATAATTATTCTATCTTGTGAAAAGCTATTTCATTATACTCTTTATTTTCTCTTCTTCATGTGTCTATAAAAATTTATTCAAACATTGAAGAACTGAGTAAGCATTACCTCGAGCATGAGGGATGATAGAGCCAAGAAGAGTTCTAACTCGAAATGGAGGGACAAGAGAAGAAGATTTGAGTAACAATTTTGAAGCTGCCAAAAGGGAGGAAGAAAAAGTCTTACAAGCTCTAAAACTCATAATGAAATCAAATGCAAGGATCAACGAGAGAGAATAGCAAGACTAAATAATTATTAGCTTTTCTTTGATTTTGAAACACAAGTTGAAGTGACAATTATATAGGCTAGGGTCATTATATGATGCCAAAGGGACAATTTCCGTGCAATATGAGGCTGGGACTTTGAACAAGTCATTGCATGTGTTTGTTTCTTCATTCCTTGAGGAACAAAAATCAACAAGAAAAGGCTAGAGGACAAAATATTAGAGCAATTAGACACCACAAGTTTTCTTTTCACATTCAAACTTATGTTGGAATTTTGCTTCACTTTTTCTTTGAATTTACACATGAAACGCGCTGCAGAATTATCAACCACGGTCCCGGACCCATGCTACTATTTTAAATAACAAAAGTTTTTTTTTTTCTTTTGCATTAATTATATGGTACTTAACATTGTGTTAATTATTTTAAATATGACTTTTTTTTACTACTTTTGAATATTTAAAAGTTCTTAACTCTGTTTTGTTTTGTACTCCTGGATGGCTTTTGAACTTGTCAACGACTAATAAAAACAAATATGTTCTCGAGAACTTTGTCACTGTTCGATTTTGTTTTTTATTTTTTAAAATTATTTTGTAAAATAACTAGTTTGGTGCTAAAATTATTTTCTTAGCTAATTTGTTACTTATTTCATGCTACCATCAATATTATAGTAATTTGTAACTAATTATTTTTACTATAAATTAACTATGAAATAGTTATTGGTTTTAAAATTTTGTAGTTAATTATTTTGTAACAAATTTTAAATTTTTTTTAGTAAAAAAATCTAAGATTTTATGATTTTCTTGTAATATTATATGTTTCAAACTTCCTCTAGACGTAATCTACCACGTGCCAGGTTTTGTTCCAACTAACAAAAATAATATATTAAGTTAGTTCCGGAAATTATAAACATTAGTAAATTAATTCTTAAAATTATAAAAATGTCATTTTATAGTCTTTATAACAATTAAATGTTTATTATTTTAATTCTTATTATTATAATTTTAGGAATTAAAATTACTATCGTTTGGTAACTTTGGGAACTAAAACAACTGTGGTTTGATAATTATGGGGACCAAAGTGATATATTTATAATTTTGGGAACTAATTAAATTATTTAGTACTACTAAATAAATTAACAAGTGCAGGTAATTTTAAAGATTAAGATGATATATTAGTTATTCAACTAATAAAAGAGATACTAGTGAAAAGAACGAGAGGCTGTCATGATCCTACGGTATCCCAATTTTGCTAATAGTTTTGTATGATTACATAAAGGAAAAGAAAGATTAAGGAACGAACGGTGCACATAAGAAGGATATCATTCATGCTTTATAACCTAGCATTCAAAGGTAACTAATAACATGTTCATTGGAGTATATTTAGGCAAGTATCTTCACTCAGTGGCTCATTTACCTATCATTACAAGAATTTTTTGATTTTACTACTAATTTTAGCTACTATTTAAATTAGTAGTTAAATCCTAGCTAATTAACTATTAATTAACTAAAAAATTATTTTTTCTAGCTAAATTGAAGTTATATTCATTTATACTTCTTATTACTACAAATTAGCTAGGAAATAACTACAAATTTTAAAAAATTTATTACAAATTAACTAAGATTATTTTCCTAGTTAATTTGCTACTTATTTCATGCTACCATTTAATATTGTAGTAATTTTGTAGCTAATTATTTTTACTAGAAATTAGCTACAAAATAACTATTAATTTTAAAATTAGCCACAATTATTTTGTAGCAAATTTTAAATTTTCTAGTAGTGTGGTGCAATAGAAATCTAGAGACAAGGGGACAAAGTCGTAGATTATTGTTGGGTTAACACACATTTTATATGAGATTTAGCTTGTATTTATTTTAGATTGGGACTTTGGACAGGCTTATTCTTACAGCCCACAAAACTAACAAGTCAATAGTCTCACATGCTCTAATCTGACATGGCAACCTTATCATCTAGTCATAGAACCTCTAATCCGTAAAGAACCTCAATGTTAAGCCTACATTAGGTCAAGGCTGAGATACATATCTCGAGGTCTTGGTGTACCTAACAAGTCCTACATGATTACATATTACAATAACAATTTAACAACATTGAAAGTATTGTCCATTCAAAAGTTTCCAAGCACTATATTTGTCACATCTCATTGTGTCATGTTTCATCACATACCAACAAAGATAACAAGATTAACATTGATTGTTGATCACGGAACTAGTAGTAGACATCTTATTTCACATTTCATGTCGAGATTGGTTGCTAATTGACACCAACCTAGTAGAGTTGGTAATTGCCAAATCAACCACTTTTAGTTATAAATACCAAGTCCCCCCCCCTAGACATGCATGATCTTTTCCTTGCATGATATATTGTTACTCTATCAAAAATTTCTAACTTGAATGTTAGGGTTCTTACAAGTGCAACAACTTTCTTTGTCATACTTCATCATGCTCTACCACTATCAAAGTAGTAGAACTTGTAACACCCTAAGTGAGCATTATCGTATATTTGATCTATTAGCATTGCAGAAGTATAGCACTTTAAATAAAACTTCAAGTCTTTATTAAAGTAAATTCAACTCCTCAAAACAAAGGATACTCAAGGTACCTTACAATCTCTTAAAGAAAATAATTAAACATAAGCAAAATCCTCAAGTAGGAGATTATTCAATGGACTCTTTAATGAGTTTGCCTAAAGGACACACATTAACATTGTGTGTGTGTGTGATATAGCCCTATATAGGCATTTAGAATTTCCTTGCATAATACATACATCATAGAAAGGGAAAATATGAAATGTCTCCATGTTATGATGTATGTATTATGCAAAGAAATGTCAAATACCCATATAGGGTTATCACATCATATATATATATATATATATATATATATATATATATATATATATATATATATATATATATATATATATATATATATATACACATACATACATAATAAGTCTTTCTCTTTTATACGTAGCATACTTTACTTCTTAACATTTCTTTTTCGTTCTATTGGTCGATTGTGAGCTCATAATCTCAAGGAGCTTTCCCCTTATTTTTGTCATAGCCTCTTATATTTATACTCCTCATATTAGAAGAGTATCAACCATTTTTAGAGATAAAAGGAGATGAGAATCATTCTCTTTCCAAAGAGAGTCCACTAGTCTTAAGCATGTTTCACTTTAGTTATAACTTTGGTCATACTTTAGGGACTAGAGGACTCTTCACCCATCCTTTCCCAAAGGGACCTCTTTTAGCATTTCACATAATCATATATGCATTGCCTTACATTAATTATTATGGAGTTACGCATATATGATGTATACATAATAATTTAGTACCTCAAAAATATGGTTTACTACTCATCCACACAAGTCATATTTTCATATATAGTGTATATTCAAGGATTAATGACAAAATAACAAGAATATATTAGTGCTAAAATTTAGAAAACAACATACATATAAATTAAGTCACCACTATCCATGAAAATTTTCATGAATTAATCAATTTGATCACAAACAAGCTCAAAATAGTAACATATACAATAATCTATGAAGATTTTTTGGAGTTTCCCTTACAAGTCTCTTCTAGAGGTAACTTTCCCTAGGCTTTTGATTCAGAGATTGTCTTAGGTCTATAATTACTTAAATCTCTTCTACATTGGGTTTCTAAATAATCCTATCATTGTCATCTTAGGGATACACGTGGAAATTTCCTATTCATAGTATTTACTATTACATTGTTTTACCTAAGGTGATACTTCTCTTTACAAGGTCTAGATTACCTAAAAACTTAGGTCACTATCTCTTCACCTTAAGTCAACTATCTTCTAGTTCACATTCCCAAGGTAGAAATGTTATTGACTCCCAATTCTCCTTCCCTTACTAACCACTCAACAACACAAAAAAAAACAAAAACAAAAGGGTAAGTACAAACAACTAAAGCAACTTCTTAACACATCATAACATAAATTGGTTGGTTTAAAGGCAAACCAAACCAAGTGCAACATATATATATATATATATATATATATATACACACATATATAAACACACACAAGTATTCAAAGTAAGGACAAAAAGTTTGCAAGAAACACCTCATCCTTCACACAACTAGAGAAAAGACATACTACTCTTAGGAAATGCAAACAACCAAGAAGCGTATCAATTAAGAAACATATACCTAAGGTAGGCTCATTATCCTTGTTGTTCTCTTTAACACCTAGAGCATAATGGTCATACTACAACTAAAGGTATAAAGTTGACCATCTCTTCCCTTCTTAGGCTAGAACATCCCTTTGCATGATGTGCTAGTATGTGGCACCAATAACACACACTTAGGCAAAGCAAACACATTCTCTTATGGTTTTTCCACACTTAGGGCATCCCTTTATTATAAGATTCTCCAATATTTGTTTTCTCCTCCCTTACTTGTATTTTTCTTTGCTTTCTCTAATTGGTAAGGTCCTAAACTCTTCCTCTTCAAATTAAGACTTCTTCCTTGTGCACTCCGAACTTTCTTTTGTGGTTCCATGCACCCTAGGACACACCTCTTTGAAAATAACCTCATAAAAGTTATCTCACTCTAAGAAATTTCTTAAATGGCCATCTTATATCTCATAGATCTCAATACTCAACCCCATCCTCTAACATGAGAGTGGCATAAGCCACCAGTTGCTTTTTGGAGTATGGTACTCTATCAAATTCCTTCCATCTCCCTCAACCATAGCCCCACCTTGGTGAAATTGTATCATCTAAGGGATAATGGTTGGCTTCTTTAGAATTCAGCGAAGCCCAAATTATGGATCTCTATAATTGGCTCTCTCTTGTTACTCATGTACTTGCTAAGGTTTCCCACTTAAAATTAGGTTAACTATGTGGGATTGGAACTAAGGGATTCAAGGGCGACTATTGGTTTACCTACATTTGATGAAATATTAAGGTGACTAGTCTTAATATTCCATGACAAAGAAATCGGAATTTATGGTATACAACATGATTTTCTACTTCATCCATTGTTCGAATAAATCAAACTACTATGATACCAAAATGTGACACCTTAAGTAAGCATTATCATATATTTAATTTATTAGCATTGTGGAAGCATGGCACTTTAAATAAAACTTTAAGTCCTTGATAAGTGTTTTTAAGTCATGGACACAATATCAAAAATAACTAGATTACATATGATTTCTATAGCATAGGGTCAATCTAGGTCGAATCTCTCAAGGACACATGTATTTGTGTGATGCCTAGTGTGGAAAGCAGAGAATCATGCAGAATGTGGTAATGTAGAATGCAGACTCAGACAAGGAATGTAAAGGCAGGGGGTTTTGTTGGAATTACAAAGTAAAGGAAGAAAGGAAAGAAAACTACCTACGAAAATTAAGAGCAAACAAACAATGAACAAATATTTAGCATATCAATGCAAAGTCAGCAAGTAATTGGTTTTGGTTCTTAGTGATGGATGCAATTTCAAACCAACCTAAGTTCTTAAGACGACCGCCTAACATTTTTCCATTGCCGACTGAGGGCTTACACAACCACGGCCCTTGAGTTAGTAGGGATTACACACTTGGTTGATTTTAGACTTTCTATCAATTACCTAACAAGTTGTTAGATTGGTTCCAACTGGCCCCTAACCTTACATGACCTATTCTTACACATGCATGATTATGACACAAGTAAGAACAAAGAAACAAAACAGGAATCACAAACAGAAAAGTAGAGAAACACAAACTAATTCATTGTAGAACTATTGTATTGATACATGGAGTTGTGGATACATGGAATTCTGGACTCAGCCTCTCATAACGACCGCCATGGAAGAACTGCAGTGGTTCACCAAAGATGGCTAAAGCATTGAGGGGTTAGTACACCAGAGTGTACCAGCTAAACTGGTCAATCCCCTTTAGCAATCAGCCACTACCAAAACTCTGAACCTACACCCACTCGACCGACTGGACGTCATACTGAAGCATCGTGAATCACTGATCAATGGATGCGAGAGTGTATGTGTGTATGAGTATGTGAACTGAATGATACAATTGTCCAACTCTATGAACGAGCTACGCATCTCCTTTTTATACATGTTTTGACTAACTAACTAACTAACCACACACTAACTAATTAACAAAAATAACTGACTAACTAACTAACAGAAATAACAATCTAACAAAAATAACTAACTAATAGAAATAACAGACTTAACTAACTAACTACTATTTCCTAAATGACCACATGCTTAATTTTGCTGGAGCGGAGTCGGTCTTGCTACCGAGATGAATCTGGATAGACGAGGTGAACTCAGTAGGTGAAGACAGAGTCGGCATGCGGAGACAGAGCCGACATGTGAAGACAGAGTCGGCTACTAGAGACAAAGTCGGCTTGGAGAGAAACCTGTCTAGTCGGGACGACTTCAATTGGCCGGGATGCCTTCGGTCTTGGTTGGGATGGTCCGGGACTCCAATTTCGACCTGCACAAATGAGTTTAATCTTTTTGTTAGCTAAAATCCTCAAATTAACATAGATTTTTATTTTCCTTGTTTGTAGCTCAATAATCTGAATATCAACTAATATGTGATTCTTAGCTACAAAATAGAGTCAATTATATCCATCTTAAGACCTTGTTAGGTGTCTAAAATATGAATTATCAGTCTTCACATAGGAGGTTACTCATTAGACTTTTCCAAAAGGTCCTATTATTAAGAAATTCAAATGTGCCACATAATCATCATGTCCCTAGAATCCCTAATTTTGCATGTTTTGGTTCTCTAAAGGAGAGATTAAACTCCCTCGATTAGGTTTAATACTGAATATTTTTGAAAATAGTATGTTCTTAGAGGTCTTTGAGGAGAGATTAAACTCTTTGGATTATGATATACTTTATGTATTGGATTGAATGAAATTGTGAGAAATTGATTGTTTTATAAAGAATGTAGAAAGACCTTATGTTTTCCCCCTTTGTTTTTGTGTATCTGGATGAATTTTAGAAAATCACAAGTTGCAAAGCATTGAGCACGATCATGCTCAAGGATGAGCATACTCATGATGGATGAGAATGCCTATGCTCAAGAAGAGCATGTGTGCTTTATGTGCACACCCATGCTCATGTTAAACACGCTTATGAAAGGCTTACACTAAGTGTGCATGATTATGCTTCAAGGAGCATGCCTTTGCTACCCTAAGCATATATGTATGTATGTTTTATATCCATGTTATTGCAAATTATGTATGAATTATATGGTATTTACAAATTGTGTATGAATTGTTAGAGTTTGAGCTATGAGTATGCATGTTGAATTAGAGTATGTGCATATGATATATAAATTGTGAAATAAGTTAATAAGAGCGAGTATCATTATGACAAGTGACCTAGCTTATGAGACAACAAGATTAAGGCTCGGGGTGACACTTGTCAAGTGAGTGACCTAGCCTAAGAAGGCAAGAATGGTACTCACTAATTGTTATAGGTTGTGGGATGAAGTACTTAGGTCCAGAAGGGCTAAAATGATTTTCATCGGCCCAATTTGTGAAAGTTGAACAATGAAAATGACTATATGTGTCATGCATCATTTAACAAGATGAGGTTTAAGGAAGTGGATACGGACTTAATTAGTAAGGTCACTAGACCTCTTAGGGACTACTCAATAATTAACTTTTAATGGCTATGTTTGATCCCACATGCTAAAGCATACATGAAAGTTGAGTAGATCTCGACATGTTACCAGATGGTATCAGTGGAACAGGCCAACCAAAGAGTTTAGTAGTGTTACCACTAGCCCACTTTCTTATGTTAGACCGATGCCACATTGCATATGAAGTAGTGATTAGGTGGCATTGCCTTCATTCACATGCATTTGTGGAATGCCTTTATGTGATTGTAGTGAGATGTGTTTTTCACTCTGTTTTTGTTTGTATTGCTTGTATTTCAACTTATCATCATTTACAGGTTCAAGAGCAATACGCTAGGGCTCTATTTCATTTATTCCTTTTTATTTTTGTTTTGGATTTTGTTTTTCCAATAGGACATGTGACATCGAAGCGAACTATGTTTATGATTTGATTATATAACCATAACGTTTGGTGGATTTATATGATTAGCAAATTAGTATTTTGAGTACCAATAGGATTTTTATGTTTCTGTTTGATGAACAAGAGAATATGAACCTTTTATCCATGTTACTATCCTTCATTTATTAAATCCTTCAAATAGCTTAATTGTCTCTTTGTATTTTCATGAAAATTGTAGATAAGTATGTCCTTCAAATTTAGGTGTTGGTTTCATATCAATCTAACCTCTGCAGCTTCATATGTGCTTGAAATATTGCACTTATGTAAGCTTGTTAAGACAAAATAATGTGTCCAACTTCAAGTCCAAATTTGCACATGCTCTAAGATTGATCAAGTCATGATGTATTCATGAAAGTTGTATATTTTTTATTTAACCTTTCCATAGACACCAAGATTATGTCAAGCACAACTCTAGATATGAGCTAAACAAGGACTAGAGGTCAAAACATATTAAAATCTAAAAATTAGCCTAGATTTTTATTAAAGCCCAATTAAGGTCAAACATACAAAACCAACTAGAATATCAATATTAAACACAATAACATCCAATAAAGTCAAGTACAAAGTCATAATAAGTGCATTAAAATTGCTCAATCACTCTCATTGCCATTAGTTTTATAATAGCAACATCATGTTTAAGTTGTGACTTTGGTGAACTAAATCACTCAAGCTTAAGTCCAAGTCATTAAAGTCTGAATTGTCATAATCTAAGTTAGAGTTCAAACCTCAACTTTGGATAAGACCTCCCATATACACCCCAATTGACATATGTCTCTAGAACTCCCTCACTCTCACCTTTCTTCACAACTCTCTCCACCATGATAGCTCATGATGAGAGCCATCATGATAGTGATAATCCTAGTAGTAATTTCACCAAATTATTACTCTCATGTCCATCCTCCCTCAATTTTTGGATTCATTCTATCACTAGAAAGCTTGTTAGAAATCTCAATAAGTCTCAAAAATCGAGAAAACAAAGGCAAGGAATAGAGAATACATTGAAAAAATGCCATGAATGAAAATAAAAATTATGAAAGTGCTCTTGTAAAAGTTATTTGCACATCAAAACATTCATCAAAGAATGAGAAAAAAAAGGTTACCAAAAATAGAGTTTCAAAGGGATAAGATAGAGAGATGGGTGTCAAAATGTCAAAAGAAGCAAGGAAGCCCCACTTAGGTAAACGAGGTCCCATTTATATTGAAATTTATAAAGGTAAAATGGTAATCTTAGATACAAAATGGGGGGCACAATAGTAATTTCTACCCTACCTTGGGACAATATGGTTATTCAACTTAGATGTGCAACAAACCATAACTTCATGTCATAAATACACACATCACATGATTCTTGGTTTTTCATGTTAATGGTCACATGACCATGTCATACTAATTTTTTTTAAAATTTGAGAAGGCAATGGTTTTGAGACTTGTGTACCTCTTTGCATCCCACCATTAGGAACACACATCGATTAAGCCATGCCAAATGACTTCATGATAATCTTTTTAACCTTCCTTCCTAGGTGGATGGTAACTATTCCAAACTATGCCTTTGGGTAGGTCTAATCCTAAGGACACGACCTTCGAGACTTCTATGTCATTGGTTCAAGATGATCCAATATAATAGGCTAATCATGTCATCTTATCATAAGACCTTCAACTCATAAGGGCTTTCAAGGTCTGGCCTACTCTAGATCAAGGTTTAGACACCCATGTCACTCTTAACCCACTTAACAAGTCCCACATGATCATGCATTACAAAAATAATATAATTTCATTTAAAAGGTAATTTCCTCTCAAAAGTTTCTAAGTATTATTCTTGTCACGTCCTATTGTCCCTTGTAAGGGTGAGTATGGATTGGGCTTTTTAAAAATTTAATCTATATCAAATCTATATCCAAATAAATGAATTGGATTTAAAATCCATATCCATATTTAAAAAACTAGTTTATGGTTTTAAAATCGATTTTAAATCAAAAACCAGTTTAAAACCAATTTTAAACAAACAAAAATAGAATATAAGTCATCATTTATCACATGTATAGTCGAAAACCGAAAATATTTAAGAGAAAATTTTAAGGTTAATAATGTTCTTTGGAACTAAAAACATGAAAAATGATAAATTGTGTTTTGCTTGCTATGTCAAACTAATTATTTTCGAAATGTGGAGACTAAGAAAAACAATTTCAAATTTGAGGAACAAAAAACAAAAATAATCCAAATTTGAGTAAATACATATTTAAGTTTTTTAAAAATTACTTTCCCTTTCATTAAATCATATTACTTATCTTGTCAATGTATTGAATATTTATTTTTTTTAATTTTTCCTTTTAAATATATATTTTAATTTTTATTTAAAATAGACATAATTGCACTTTTGGTCTCCTAGTTTCACGCATGAGAAATTTTGGACCTTATTATTTTAATTACTTAATTTTATTTCACACAGTTAAAAAATAGCATTTTAGTTTTACATTTTTAAATGCTCAATTTTGGTTCTTATTATATCTAAAAAATAGGCAATTTTAGTCCACCAGTTAAATAATTTATTTATAAATAATTAAATAATTAATTTAGAAATTTATGAGTCATAACTTGTCGAATTAAAAATAATAATTAACTAACTTTATCACATCATCATGTCTATTAAAATTTTGAATAAGTTAAAGGTAAGATTAAAATTACTTACTTTTAAAATTTACAGACTAAAATCGAGCAATTAAAATTAAAAAAACTAAATTTTTTTATTTTTTTTAATATATGAACCAAAATTGAATTATTAAAATTATGAGAATAAAAATTGATCATGTATCAAATTAAGACTAAAAGTATAATTAAAATTTTATTAAAATAAATATAAGCAATTATATTTTAGAAAAATAAGTTGACTCAAAAATCACGTAACTTTGTATAGCTCAACTAAGAGAAGTGGAGAATACAAATTTCAATGCAGCCATATCCTTTTTCTTATAAGAAATAAAATATTTATATTTATCATTATAAAAGATTATTTACAATTACAAAATAAATAAATGTATAGTTCTATATTCTCCTTCGAAACAAGAAACATCTTAGTGCTTAATGTTAAAAATGAAATAGTTATATTTTCCAATAATCTATAATTAAAACAAAAGATAATAATATAATATTACAAATGATTTTTTTATAATATTTTCTTAAAATATTTATTATATTATTTTTATTTTATAAAATTATTTCAAATGAATATACAATATATAACTAAATAATAAAATCTTAATAATTTTAAAGATAATTTTAAAATATATACAAAGTATTAAAAAATTCAATATTGTTAATTAAATAAAATAATATCATTTTAAATAATTGTATAAAAATAATGACAAAATAACATACTTATAAAAAAATAAAAATAAAAAATAACTCTCATCCACTATAGTCTTGTTTTACCATGAAGATATAAATTTGAATTTTGATTTTTTATTTGTAAAAGTCATTTGTTAATTGGATAGAGTCCAATTCATGAAAAGAAACAAAATATGGATTTGGATAAAAATCCAATTTATTAAATAAGTGTTGTAAGTAGTTTAGATTGGTCATGGATTGATTCGATACAATTGAATTTTTTTGCTCACCCTTACCTATCATGTCATCATGTTTCCTAGTAAGACAACATGATTAACCATAACTGTTTCTTAAAATAGGTAGTAGACATCCTGCAACTCCCCACATTTCATTGTCGAGATGTGGTTACTAATTGCTACCAAAACTAATTGCTACCAACTCATTAAGGTTGGTCGCTATAGACATAAACCTAAATCACCCTAACTATATGATCTTTTTTCGAGATATATTGTTACTTCATCAAAATCTCTTCTAACTTAAGTGTTGAAATATTTGTAGGTGTCACCACCTCTTTTGTCATGCTCCTTTGTGTAGTGTCTCGGTCAAAGTAACAACATTCTTAAATAATCACTTAATTTAAGTATAGCCTAAAATCTATTGCAATACTTTGAGTTATATTAACATGAAAATTTTTTAAATTACATTTAAATAAAAGGATAAATAAATAAATTATAGATAGTATACCATTCTTTTGACTAGAGTGAGGAGATTTATTTTTCATCAAAGATAATTTTGATAAACTTTTATTTTTAGTAAATTTTCATAAATAATAAATTTTAATCAATCCTTACTTTTAAAAAAAGTTCATATAATTCAAAATTTAATAATAATAATAATAATAATAATAATAATAATAATAATAATAATAATAATAATAATAATAATAATAATAATAATAATAATAATAATAATAATAATAATAATAATAATAATAATAATAATAATAATAATAATAATAATAATAATAATAATAATAATAATAATAATAATAATAATAATAATAATAATAATAATAATAATAATAATAATAATAATAATAATAATAATAATAACAACAACATCAAAATTAAACTAGTAGATGATGAGTGAAATTTCCCAAAAAAGGAAAATAGATGTATAATAATAATAACATCAAAATTAAACTAGTAGATGATGAGTGAAATTTCCCGAAAAAGGAAAATAGATGTATAATAATAATCACATCAAAATTAAACTAAACTAGTAGATGATGAGTGAAATTTCCCGAAAAAGGAAAATAGATGTATTATAATAATCACATCAAAATTAAACTAGTAGATGATGAGTGAAATTTCCCGAAAAAGAAAAATAGATGTATAATAATAATCACATCAAAATTAAACTAGTAGATGATGAGTGAAATTTCCCGAAAAAGGAAAATAGATGTATAATAATAATCACATCAAAATTAAACTAAACTAGTAGATGATGAGTGAAATTTCCCGAAAAAGGAAAATAGATGTATTATAATAATCACATCAAAATTAAACTAGTAGATGATGAGTGAAATTTCAAAAAAAAAGAAAAATAGATGTATAATAATAATCACATCAAAATTAAACTAGTAGATGATGAGTGAAATTTCCCGAAAAAGGAAAATAGATGTATAATAATAATCACATCAAAATTAAACTAAACTAGTAGATGATGAGTGAAATTTCCCGAAAAAGGAAAATAGATGTATTATAATAATCACATCAAAATTAAACTAGTAGATGATGAGTGAAATATCCCGAAAAAGAAAAATAGATGTATAATAATAATCACATCAAAATTAAACTAGTAGATGATGAGTGAAATTTCCCGAAAAAGAAAAATAGATGTATAATAATAATCACATCAAAATTAAACTAGTAGATGATGAGTGAAATTTTAAAAAAAGAAAAAATAGATGTATAATAATAATCACATCAAAATTAAACTAGTAGATGATGAGTGAAATTTTAAAAAAGGAAAATAGATGTATAATAATAATCACATCAAAATTAAACTAAACTAGTAGATGATGAGTGAAATTTCCCGAAAAAGGAAAATAGATGTATTATAATAATCACATCAAAATTAAACTAGTAGATGATGAGTGAAATTTCCCGAAAAAGAAAAATAGATGTATAATAATAATCACATCAAAATTAAACTAGTAGATGATGAGTGAAATTTCCCGAAAAAGGAAAATAGATGTATAATAATAATCACATCAAAATTAAACTAAACTAGTAGATGATGAGTGAAATTTCCCGAAAAAGGAAAATAGATGTATTATAATAATCACATCAAAATTAAACTAGTAGATGATGAGTGAAATATCCCGAAAAAGAAAAATAGATGTATAATAATAATCACATCAAAATTAAACTAGTAGATGATGAGTGAAATTTCGCGAAAAAGAAAAATAGATGTATAATAATAATCACATCAAAATTAAACTAGTAGATGATGAGTGAAATTTCCGAAAAAGGAAAAAATAGATGTATAATAATAATCACATCAAAATTAAACTAAACTAGTAGATGATGAGTGAAATTTCGAAAAAGGAAAATAGATGTATTATAATAATCACATCAAAATTAAACTAGTAGATGATGAGTGAAATTTCCCGAAAAAGAAAAATAGATGTATAATAATAATCACATCAAAATTAAACTAGTAGATGATGAGTGAAATTTCTCGAAAAAGAAAAATAGATGTATAATAATAATCACATCAAAATTAAACTAAACTAGTAGATGATGAGTGAAATTTCCCGAAAAAGGAAAATAGAGGTAAGGGTGCACAACTTGTTGATTGTGTTTGGTTTGTTGAATAATCAACGAAATCGCGGGGAATTAAAGTAATTAAACAGTTAATAATTGGGCCCACAGGTAAACTCCGCGTAATACAAGCCGAACAAGTGTTTCAAAGGTAAGTGGGACATTGTTCCTCTGTTCAATTCTTTTAATTCATTTGAATTTAATCTCTCAATTTTTTATTCATGCCATTATGTTTTGCTATCTACTTTAAATTCATAATTAATTACTATTTAGTATTTAGTATTTACTCAATCTCTCCACAAATTATTCTTGGACTTTTTGGAAGAATCCGCCTGAGGACTTGTATCCATTCCTTAAATATGCTGCTGCTTGTCTTTGTTTTTCATCTTTTTCTAATTGCATTGTGTTAAAAAAATTCTCCCAAAATTAAATTACTTTAAATATTTTTCCTCTAAAATTTGTCTATCAGAATTTACGATTTATTAAAAAAATATATAAAATCCTAAGCTCTTTTCTTTGAAACTGTAATTTATTAGTTATATAATTATTTAATTTTTTCATCAGATTTTTACTTATATTTTTAGCTTCTAAACCTTTAAAATAATTTCATATTGCAAATTTATCCTAAACTCTCAAATATTTGATCCAAAAAAAACATCAATGAGTTTTAAGTAAAAAAATTAATAAGGATTGAGTTAGCAATAAACCTGCATTATAACATGATATTAAAGTCAATCTTAGTGATCATTGTTAAGCCTATAGAGTTATTATCGAATCATTTACAAATGTTTAATTTTGTAAACTTTACATTAGAAATGTTCAACGTTTAGTATGAAAGGTGTAATGATGATTTTGCATTCACTAGTAATATAGTCAAGATAAGATATATAAGTGGAGGTAACTCTCACTCTACAAGCTGATTTATAGGTTGAGTCATGCATACTCAAACTCCAAATTATAAGATGATATCAAAATTTATTATAACATTTGTTGTTGGGTCTATTGAATCACCCGCTACCAAGTCATTAATGCACCACCCGTAAAATCCAATCATGTAAACTTCATGTTCAAGATGTTTAATCCTTAACGTAAGAGATTACTGGAGATTTCATATTGACTCGTAAGATAGCCAAGATAAAATATATAATAGGAGACAACCTCACCTTATAGTCATTTTTATAAGATTAATGTACGTCCAAACTCAAATTATAATACTTCATTATAAATTAAAAATATTATAAAACTAAAATCATAGATTATTTATAATAGACAAGTTAAAAACATGTAATTAAATATTTTCTAACGTGATAATCATAAAAAAAAACTTTATTAACTATTAGTAATATAAATAATATTTATGATCAAATGTGAGAATGATGAGTCTTAAATATGTAGTTAGGTTAAATATCCAGAAAAATAATTTTATCGTTCATATATTTATAGTTTGCAGAAAAAAATTACTAATAATATTTTAATTAAATGTTGAATATTTTTCCAAAAAATAATAAAATTTAAAATATTTATTATAGAATTTACATTCCTTAAATATTATATAACTCCAAAATCTCTAATTCTCACTTATTTGAGTATTCAATGAACGTACTCAATCATCACACGGTTGTAAACTTCAAAAAAGAAAACGAAGAGAATCACTTTTCTTACCAAAAGAAAAAGGATTTCCAAACTAAACAGAAGTATCTGACTTGCAGGTAGTCAATCATTGATTGTCATTCAAAGTCAAACCAATATGTTACGCATCATTGAATATGGAAGAAGCCGAATAAAGAAGCATCATTAAAGGCAACATAGTATTGGACCTAAACTTGTACCTACTGTACTGTTTTATGTCCATGATTTAATTATGGAATAAACATTTAATTTCGTGTTTCAAGTATTATTTTTTTAAAATAATAAAATTATATAAATAGTTTAAAAATCTATCTGTTTTCTTAATATGATATACGTTATTAACGTTGAAAATTTGATTTGAAATTTTTTTTAATATTTAAAAAAATAAGTAGCATGATTTTTAATATTTTAAATATTATTTATATAATTTTGTTACTTTAAAGACTATTTAAAAGATAGAGTAATTCTTGAAAGGTCAAGTTAAAGATTTATTTATTTTTATCATGTTGTCTCTATCTTAATATCCCTAGAGTTGATAAAATGAATAGTCCAACTTGATTTGTGGGTCAAAACGTGAAATTTGGACTAGTTTGACTTGACTCATCTTTCTTTTTGAACTGCTATTTTGTCACAACCTAAATTGTGATGTTAGGTTGCGTGGGTCAAAATCACCCCAGCCATCTAATGGCCGAGACCGATTCGGTCACATGGAGTCGCCACCAGTGTTTTTTAAGGACCGTCAGAAAACTTGAAGGAAGGACTGGTTTGAGAATCAGAGTTGTGAGTTCGGGAGTTGGTTACGCATTGGGAACACAAGGTGTCCCAGCATGTCTATCACCTGATAGTTACCCTAGGCTAGCTGTGAGGTTATGGGAATGATGCTTAGTTTAAGGAACGCCAGAAAACTTGAAGGAAGGGCTGGTTTGAGAATCAGAGTTGTGAGTTCGGGAGTTTGTTACATATTGGGAACACAAGGTGTCCCAGCATGTCTATCACCTGATAGTTACCCTAGGCTAGCTATGAGGTTATGGGAATGATGCTTAGGTTTGGGTCCTGTAGAGATTACGGTGAGTCAAGGGTAGGAGTAAGTGTTTTTGTTTTTTTGATGGATGACTTGATAGGAGTGTGTCTCTTATGCCTACGTACCTCGGCTCTAGAGGAATCAAAGTCCACGTAGTTTTGGCCGGTAAAGGTTCAGGCAAGAGTAAACCCAGCTCGTGCCAGCTTAGCCTTATTGAGACCAAGACAGACTCGGCAATGGGAGGGGTAGGTTTTAGGAGGGCCTCATTGCATATGATCGAGACGTAGTCGTCCCTGACGTAGGGGTTTTCGGTGGAATTACTATATCATCTTGGTCGAGATGGGTTTGGGGCTCACAATTAGGATATGTCGCCTCAATCATTGGACCGAAGTAAAGCCGAGATGGACTCGACCCGGCAGAGACGATGTGGTAGTGGGTCTTGGCTTTGTATGTGAGATGGGGATTCTTTAACCTAGAATAATGTGTAGAACAGTTGAGGTACTAACCTGATATTCAGAGAAGGTGAACTTCTTTTTCCTCCTTTCATCTAGTACTTTCGCTTCTCCTTTAGTCCATCTTTGAGGTTCCCCCTTGGCTTCCTTCGCGCAGTCGTCAGCTTTCGCCTTATCTTTGGCAACCTTTATCGCACAATATTCTCGCTTAGCCTCCCCCTTCTCTCTTCTGATTTTTTTCTTTGAACTCTTCGTTCTAAGGCCTTATATAGGCCTTGAGGTGGGTAAGTGTAACTGCCAGGATCCCGAGATTCTCTCATGGTTATAGATATTATTTGGTTACAGGGGGGCTGATTCTGCTTCCTCTAATTTCGCTTCCTATACGAATCGTCCATGATCCGTGAATTCAACATGGGGTCCACTAAGGTATGGGAGACTCGGTCTCGAGACGACTGGAGTGGACTCGGTCTCGGGGTGACTGGAGTGGACTCGATCTCGGCCCAATTTGGAGTCACGAGGTTGCAGCCCAATGACTTCGAACTAGGCTGAGGTGGGGATCAACTCAGGGTCCTATAGGGCAGAGTAGGGGTTCTGGCCCCGGACAATTTTGGGGTGCTACAGTTGCCCCCTCTTTATTTGTGTTCATCATAGGGAAGGCGGTAGTCCTTCCATGATGAGCATAAATAAAGATTCTGAGCCAAATTGGCGAGTTGGTGGGATTGGTAGTTCGATGGGGCCGTCCTGGGGTCCAGGGTTGATTAGCTACTAGGATTTTCGCTAGGTACCCGAGGTTGATAAAGCTACTTGGATTGTCTGGTTTGATTAGCTATTGGGCTTTCCACTAGGTGCCCGAGGTTGATAAAGCTATTGGATTGTCCTGATTTGATTAGCTACTAGGCTTTCCACTAGGTGCCTAAGGTTGATAAAGCTATTGGATTATCCTGGTTTGATTAGGTACTTGGGCTTTCCACTAGGTGCCGAGGTTGATAAAGTTATTGGATTATCCTGGTTTGATTAGCTATTAGGCTTTCCACTAGGTGCCCAAGGTTGATAAAGCTATTGGATTATCCTGGTTTGATTAGCTACTAGTCTTTCCACTAGGTGCCCATGTTGATAAAGTTATTGGATTGTCTTGGTGTCCTGGTTTGCTTGAATTGGATTCCTGTAGTTAAGGATGATCCAATATTGGGCGAGCCAAGCTGACTCTGGTTGAGGCAAATTGATGCTGGCTAGAACGAATTGATGCTGGTCAAGACAATTGCCCGCTGGCTGGAATGATTTGATGTTGGTTGAGACGAATCGATGCTGGCTGCAATGAATTGACACTAGCTAAAACAAATTGATGCTGGTCGGGATGAATTGACGCTAGCCGAGATGAATTGACACTGACCGAGACGAATTAATGCTGGTTGAGATGAATTGACACTAGCTGGAACGAGTTGATGCTAGCCGAAACGAGTTGATGCTGGCCAAGACGAATTGACGTTGGCTGGAACAAGTTGATGCTGGCCGAGACGAATTGACGCTAGCCGAGACTGACTAAAACGAGTTGATGCTGGCCGGAACGAGTTGATGCTGGTCGAGACGAATTGACGCTGGCCGGAACGAGTTGATGTTGGCCGAGACGAATTGGGGGGCCACGTGGAAGGATTTGAAATTTGAAATTTTTTTGGGAAAGAAGGTCAGCAGTTGCGTCTGAAAGGACTCGCCTTTCTAACATGCCTCCTCGTTTCTTGGGGGTTGTATTAATGTGTCTTTTCATCTCTTGGGACGCATTGATTATGCCTTTTCATTTCTTGGGGCACATTAATGCGTCCTTTCATTTTTTTGGGACGCATTTATGGTTGGTGGCGTAATGATTGTACCGCCCTGAGGAATCGTGCCCCCTTAATGGCACGTCGTTGAGTCCCCAGGCGGGTTTTTATTGCGACGCTTGGTTCTGTGGGATGGGGCTATATATTTGGCCTCCCCCCCCCCTTAGAGATCCCATCCTGTTCGAGTTGTGCTCTGAGTTTTCCCAAGCCTTGCTCAAGCGTTCTTCCTTTCTCTTATATTACCGGCCCTCTCTTGGAGTTTTTTCCTTCTTCTCACCACCATGTCATGTACTTTTGAGTGCTCTTCGTCCTCCTCTTCCTCTTCTTCTTCTTCTTTTGGCTCTGAGGCCATAGCTGCTGTGCTTGTGGTCGTGGCTGAGGGGGCGTCTTCCAGATCTCCAGCCCCCATTATACCAGGGAAAGAGCATTTTGAGTGGGTTCGACTAGAGGTATTATCCTATTACTTCGAGATTCCTCGCGACGAGGTACCCCGTTTAGCAGAGGGTGGGGGATAGGTGCACGCATTCGCTGCCCACCAGTTTGTTATGTTGTGTTGCTCATGCTTAGAGAGGATTTGTTACACTGCCAAGGAGGTGGAGAGTGACTTTATCTACATGTACGAGTCAGTCCTTTCGGACTTAGGGGTATGTCTCCCCTTTGACTCTTTTACTGCCGACATCCTTAGGACCCTAGTAATAGCCCCTTCCCAGCTCTATCCCAACGGGTGGGCTGCCCTGCAGGGCTTTAGGGTGTTGTGCCAGGGTCTTAAGCTTATTCCTTTGGCTCCAGTCTTTTTGAGTAATTACACTGTTAGAGTGGGCAAGAAGGGGGGCTGGGTGTCCCTTGCACCCTTGCCCAATACCAGTCTGTTCAACGCATACACAATGTCATATAAGGGCTTTAAGGGTCGTTTTGTAAAGATCAAAGCCGTAGGTGAGGCATCCTTCTGCTTAGACTCCGAACCCATGCCACTATATTGGAGACTGCCCTTGAAGGCTCCCATAACTCCTAAAGATCAGTTATCCTTGAGGGAGAAGGCCATCCTTTAACTCTTGGATGAACTGTCTCGTGGGATGAATTGTAGAGAGCTGGTTGCTCTAGCGTTTGAGGATTATCCCTTTGATTATTTAAAGAGTAAGCCTTATTGAATTTTTCTCCAATTGACTCGGCCTAGTGCTGATTGTTTCTAACTTCTTCTCTTTGTTATCTTGTAGATGTGTTAAAAAAGAAGAGCATCGATATAGATGCGCTCATTCGCAGGTCCCAACAGATACCCAAAGCTAAAGCTACCTTTGTCCCAAAGGGACTTATTGGGGCCGAGAAGAAGTCGGACTCTCCCCAAACTCGGAAGGAACCGGTTGTTGAGAAGGTATCAACTTCCTCCCTTGCTGAGAAGATGTTGGCCCCCATCATGGCTGAGAAGATGTCGGCCCCTGTCGTGACCGAGAAGATATCGGCCCCTGTTGTGGCCGAGACGATGTCAGCCCCTGTCGGTGCTACTGAAAGGTCCATGGGTGCAAAGCAGCCATCCTAAGCTGACGAGGGACCAGCTTTTGACAATGCAGCCAAGCAGAAAGCTGACGTACCTGCTGTTGGGGAGGCCCTTGGGAAAAAGGGGAAGGGTCTTGTACCTTCGCCCTTAGCCACTAATCTGTCCAGGGGGAAGGTGGTAGTCACTCAAGGGCCGAAGCTACCCCCTAGAGGCTTATCCTACTACACTGCCCTTTTTGGCAAAAAATCCTTGTGGGGGCCAGAAATGAATGTCCAAGGTATGTTTCCTCCTCACTTTATCCCTCAATATGATCGAGGGCTCTTAGTCATTGCAAGCGCCGATAGCACTTTCGACATGTTGGCAGCTTACCACATTCACTCATTGGCTTCGTTGGAAGTGTGGAGGGGTCTCGCTAAGAGGTCTGAGCAAATTTTGGCGAAGAAGGCCCTGAATAAAAATGAATTTCCGAAGATGTCGAAGGCTTGTGCTGATCTGAAGGCTGAGAATGAGCGGGTGAAGGCGAAGATAGCCAAGCTGAAAGCTGATAGGGAGGACCTATGGGCCGATCTGGCTACTTCAAAATTGGAAGCCACATCCATGAAGGCCAAGACTACTGTAGTGGAGGCCGAAGCGTGTCGATGGAAGACCAGGGTTGTTGGTGCTGAAGACGAGGTCTCTCTCACGCAAAAGTCCTCTAACACTATGTCTAAGGACATAGGTGTGGCCAAGGTGAGGGTGGCTGAAATGGAAGCTGCTTTGGTCTCTGACAAGGAGGCTAAGTCAAAATTGGGGGCTGTGTTACAAGCTACGAAGGAAGATCTGAAGACGACGAAGGGGCGGATCACTACCTTGGAGGCTGAAGTGACCAAGGGAAAGGGGGAGAAGGAAGACTTGGCTGAGACTGTGGAGCTCTTGGAAGGCGCTGTGGTTGCACAACACAAAGAGGGCTTTGATAAGGCTCTTAGGCAAATTGCCTTCCTCGCCTCTGATTTTGATTAAGCCCTTACACCATGACAAAGGATGTTAGGGATGGGAAGCTTGTTTCCCTTCTTGACCCCCCCTCCCCAATAGCTTTTGTACCAAAACTCTTTTTTATTAATGAAATCATTCAGAGTACTTGCCTTTTACTGTTTTCTTTCTCCTCTTTTTTGTTTGTTGTTTTTTTCATGATCCGCGAGATGAGTGTGACCGTAACTTCGGCTTTTCCTTTAGACTCCATAAATTGACTTGGGTGGTATGCTTTCCCTCTTTTTATGGGAAAGCAAGCCCAAGGACCTGGCGGCTAATTCGGCCTAAGGTTGGGGTCTAAACCTGTTGGGATCTTTGGGGTTGAGGGGAAGCTTTAGACCTATATTCGTTTTGAGGCAGAGCCGGCCAATTCCAACCGAAATGGAGTCAACTTATTGACGACTTGGCCGAAATGAAATCAACCTTGGATGAGCTTAAGGGATTCAAAGGGGTTTCGACTTTTTCTTATGAAAGTTAATGCATGCCTATTCCTATGTTACATCTCTCTTCTCTCTCCACTTTTTTCCTTATGAAGGTTAATGCATGCCTATTCCTGTTTTTTTTTAGAGTGACTGCATCTGGTGGCCTAGATAGCTATGGAGCATGATGCAACAGTGATTTGGCCTTGATATTTGCCCCCTACCTCTTATTGCATTATGATTAATGGGCCCTTTTGCCTGGGGAGCCCAATCCAAATTCTAGGATCCATAGAGGAGTCAATTGCTTGGTTATGGCTGAGATGTCTCCATTCCTTGGACCGTTTTAACAATATTTTTCTTCTAGTTAAATTAATGAATTTTAGCATGCAAGATAAAGAATAAGAGTATGGAAAGAAAAGATAACATTTTATTGATGGAATATTGTTACAAGTATGTCCCAAAAAAAGGGACTTTAGGGTGGGGATTGGTTGGCCTAATGTCGGAACCAGTAACGTTCGCCACATGCCTGATTTTCCTAGTCTTTCTTCAGCCCCAGCTGGGGATGGGTGCTTCCATTGTCGCCTCTATGAAATTTCAAGGGAAGAAATTTTAACCAAGTCTGCGTTAACAGGGTGTTTGAGGTCTCGACCTTCGACGTCGATCAGGATCAAGGCTCCTCCAGGGAAGGCGTGTTTTACCATATATGGTCCTTCATAGTTGGGTGCCCATTTTCCTCTTGGATCCTTGACGTTGAGCAATATCTTCTTGAGCACCATGTCTCCTTCCTTGAATGCTCGAGGCCTCACTTTCCTATCGAAGGCGCTTTTGATCCTTTTCTGATAGAGTTGACCGTGGCATAGGGATGTGAGGTGCTTTTCCTCTATCAGGTTTAGCTGATCGAGGCGTTGTTGGATCCATTCAGCTTCTTCCAATTATACTTCAGCCAGGACTATCAAGGAAGGTATCTCAACTTCTATTGGGAGGACTGCTTCTGTGCTGTATACTAGGGAGTAGGGGGTTGCCCTAGTAGAGGTCTGTATGGAGGTACAGTATCCATGTAGCGCGTAAGGTAGCATCTCATGCCAATCTTTATAGGTTACTACCATTTTTGCACTATTTTCTTTATATTTTTGTTGGCGGCTTCTACTGTCCCGTTCATTTTGGGACGGTAGGGTGTAGAATTATGATGGCGGATCTAGAATTTTTCACATAGCTCCGTCATCATTTTATTATTTAGATTGGTGTTGTTGTTTGTGATGATGTGGGCCGAGAGGCCATAACGACATATGATGTTTTTCTTGATGAATTTTACCACCACGCTACGTGTCACGACGGAATATGAAGTTGCTTCTACCCACTTGATGAAGTAGTCGATGGCTACCAGGAGGAATCTGTGCCCATTAGAAGCCTTGGGCTCGATGGGTCTAATTACATCTACGCCCCACATGGAGAACGACCAAGGAGAAGTTAGGGTGTGTAGAGCGGAAGGAGCTACGTGGATGTGGTCAGCATACGCTTGGCATTTCGTGCATTTTTTGACATGCTCATGACAGTCAAACTCCATCCTGGTCCAATAGTATCTTGCCCGGAGGATTTTGCGTGCTAGGGCGTGTCCATTGGCATGCGTGCCGAAGGTCCCCTCATGGAATTCCTCCATTATCCTTTTAGCTTCTTAATGGTCTACACACCGAAGGAGTGTCATGTCCGTATTTCTCTTATACAACACAGTCCCACTTAGGAGAAAACCGGAGGCCAGCCTCCTTAGTGTTTTTTTACTATTTTCGGAGGCTCCCTTCGGGTATTCGCCTTCTTCTAGGTACCTTTTTATGTTGAGGTACCAGGGCTCTAAGTCTGTTTCTGCTATTTCGCAGCTCAGGTATTGACAATAAGCCATACGGGGTTGCTGTCGGACGTGGATAGTCATCTCTTGCCCTTCATTTACTTATACCAAGGCTAACAAAGTTGCGAGAGCATCGGCCATTTGATTTTCTTCGCGAGGGACATGATGGATGGTGACCGTGTCGAATGACTCAATTATCTCCTTCATGTGGTCATGGTAGGGAATTAATTTGGCATCCCGTGTTTCCTATTCTCCGCAGAGTTGGTAGATCACCAATGCTGAGTCTCCAAAGATCCTGAGTCTTTTGACTTGGTGTTCCAACGCCATTATATGTCCCATGGTGCAAGCTTCATACTCTGCATATTATTGGTGCAGTCAAACCCTGATTTGGCGGAAAAAGGGAAACACTAGTCTTTAGGCGAGGTCAGAATTACCTCGATCCTATTCCCTAGCAAGTTGGACGCTTCGTTGAACCACATCATCCATTCATCCTCTGGCTGTGGTCCAATCCCCATGGTCGCCATGATGTGCCCATTTGGAAATTCGTGGAGTAAAGGCTGAGGGTTCGTCAAAGGGTGATAAGCTAGGTGCTCAGCCAAAGCGCTCCCTTTAATGGTCTTCTGGCTTACATATGTGATGTCATACTCGGATAAGGTCATTTGCCATCGTGTGATCCTTCCCGTTAGGGCTGGTTTCTCGAATATGTATTTGATGGGATTGGTTTTGGCTACTAGTCGAGTGGTATGAGACAACATATATTGCTTGAGCCTTTTAGCAGCCTAGACTAGAGCGCAGCAAGTCCGTTTTAGTGTAGAGTATCTTTTTCGCAATATGTGGAACTTTTTGCTAAGATAGTAGATGGCTTGCTCCTTTCCCATGTCGTCTTGTTGTCCTAACATACATCCCATGGACTCGTCCAATACCATTAAATAGAGAATCAAGGGTTTTTCTGGAACTGTCGAGACTAAGACTAGGGGATTCTCTAGGTACCATTTGATATTTTCGATGGCCTCTTGACATTCTGAGTCTCATTCAGGCTTTTGCTTCTTGTGGAGAAGTTTGAAGATTGGGTTGCACGTGGCTGTCAATTGGGAAATGAACCGAGCTATAAAATTTACCTACCCCAAGAAACCTCGAACTTCGGAGTCTGTCTTAGGGGTCAGCATTTCCCTAATGGCCTTCACTTTATCTGGGTCTACTTCTATACCTCTTTCATTTACTACAAAGCCGAGCAATTTCCCTGTTTTTACACCGAAGGTGCACTTAGCTGGGTTTAACCTTAACTTGTACTTCCAGAGCCTAATAAACAACTTTCGTAAGTCTTCGATGTGCTGCTTCGGGGTCTTGGACTTTGCGATCATGTCATCCACATACACCTCGATTTCTTTGTGCATCATGTCATGGAACAAGGCCACCATTTCCCTTTGATATATTGCCCCCGCATTCTTGAGCCCAAACAACATTACCTTGTAGTAGAAAGTTCCCCATAAGGGGATGAAGGTCGTCTTCTCTCAACCCTCCGATGCCATCAGGATTTGGTTGTATCCTGAAAAGCAATCCATAAAGGAGAAGAATGCATGTTGTGTGGTGTTGTCTACAAGTACATCGATGTGGGGCAATGGGAAATTATCCTTTGGGCTGGTGCGGTTTAAGTCCTTGTAGTCAACACACATATGTACTTTTTCGCCCTTTTTGGGTATAGGCACTATGTTTGCCACCCATTGTGGATAGTTTGATACCGCAAGGAACCCTGCGCTCCATTGTTTTTCCACTTCTTCTTTGATTTTTAGAGCGACATCGGGTTTCATTCTTCTCAACTGTTGGCGAATAGTGATTGAATTCGGGAGCATGGATAGTTTGTATTCCACGATTTCACAGTCCAAGCCTGGCATATCTAGATATGACCAAGCGAATACATCTGCGTATTCTTGCAAGAGCTCCACGAGTTTTGTTCTTAGTTTAGGCGGCATTTGCTTGCCTACCTGTACCTCCCTTTTTTCTATTTCATTCCCTAGGTTGATGCTCTCGAGTTCTTTAGCCAAAGGTTGGAATTTCGGTCTTTTTTGTTCTATTTGTTTTTCCATTTCTGCCAAGGCTTCAGCTTTCGCATCCTCGTCCTCAACTGGTTCATCCATCGAACTAGGGTCTTCACGCATGGGGATAGCATTACTGTTTGGGGAGGGCACGTTATTCATGATTGTGAAAAGGTACTCGTCAAGAAGCACCTCAGCCATCCAATTGGTCGATTGATCATTAGTAACATAGATCCTTCCCTACTGGCCCATGGGCTTGTTTCTTATCATTGCCACGTTTCCTCGGACGTAGTGTTGACTTAGCGCGGATCCTACTTGGGGTGACCCTGGATCCCTATCCTGGTTGCCCCCTTGGTAACCGAGCCCGACCTTCCCCTTATTTTCTCGTATCATGATTGGGGCTGGTATGCCACTTAGGTGGGGTCCTAGTCCTTTACCAAGCTGGTATCCCTCCTTAATCATGACTCGAAATGCCATCTTTTTTGCCGTGGGGGGGGGAGGGAGGTGGGGCCTTCTAAGCCCGAGTTCGGTGCCAATTCCAGCGATTGAAAGGGGGTTTCGAGGGCCTTCTCGTCTCCTTCAATGTATTCTTCCAGTGCGGGGGTAGTAATTACTAGCTCTCGCTCTCCCATCACACTAATTAGTTGATGATCTGTGATGAATTTCACTTTTTGGTGGAGGGAGGAGGGTACAACCCCGACTTTATGAATCCAGGGTCTTCCCAAGAGGCAACTGTATGCGGGGCAGATATCCATAACTTGGAAGACGATGTTAAATAACGTCTCTTCTCGATCTGTCGAATACCTTTACTACCATCGAGTTGGCCTTTAGTTGGGAGTTGACGGAGCCTAATTTATCCAGGGTGGATTTGGGTAGGACGTTAAGAGATGAGCCGTTATCAATTAATACCTTTGCGATCATATAATCTCCGCATTTGACAGAAATGTGGAGAGGTTGGTTATGCCCTCTTCCTTCTGTTGGAACCTCTTCCTCTGAGAAGGCTAATCATCCTATACTGGTGATATTGTTAACGATACCTCCGAACCTCTCCATTGTAATGTCTTGGGTTACGTGAGCCTCATTTAATACCTTCAGGAGGAGATTCCGGTGACTTTCCGAGTTCAGTAATAGAGAGAGCAGTGAAATACGTGTGGGAGTTTTGTTCATTTGATCCAGCAACTCATACTTACTATATCGGATGAGTTTCAGAAATTCTTCAGCCTCTTTCTCTTTTAGGGTATCCCTTGAGCTCTTTGTAGGTTTTGTAGGGGCAGATTTTTCTTTCCCAAGTTTTTCAGGGTACAAATCCTTCCACTTCGTGTCATTCCTCCTGGCCCTGCAATGTTGGTGACTTCTCTTGCGAGAATGTCGTCTTTTGGCTTTTTTGAGGGCCCCTCTATTATAGGACCATACTGCCATGGCACAACGTAATTATCCTTGTACGTGGGTCTTGATGGGGCTTAGATAATCAACGGGGTCTGAGATCGATGGACAGGGTCGTATTTGATGATTAATGGTTGGAACGAGTAGTCTCCATCCCACCCCAAGACCGCAACTTCCGTCAAATTAGAGAGATCCCCCTCCACTCTGCCTAAGCCTAGGGCTTCATTGCTCAAGGCATTTATGGATTGCCCCTCGTGAGTCGGGAGGGGGTTTGTGTTTAAGTTCGGCTCGTTCCCCTTAAATCTGAGCCACCCCGCATCTATCAAATTCTAGACGTTATGCTTAAAGCTCCAGCATCTTTCTGTGGAGTGTCCCACCGCTCTTGTGTGGTAGTCACACTTTGCGTTGGGATCGTAGCTTTTAGGGTATGGAGGCTCCAAGGGCTTTAATGGAAGCACTACTATCATACTCCTTTGGAGGAGAAGGGGAAAGAGGGTCATGTAGGTCATGGGAATTGGTGTGAAAACTCTCCTTTTCTACACCGGGCGGGTGTTTTGGGCGTTCGATGTGTTCGCCGTTTTCGGCCTTGGGCAGGCGATCAACAAGGTTGCTACCCTTGAGTTGCTCAAGATAATTTTACCTTGGCCTTGGGGACCGGAGGGATCTATTATCACAACGATGGTCTCCCCTCTTTGCTTCTCTTGGCCCGCCTTTCTAACAAAGCTGGCGCCCCCATCGACCTGGGCGAACTTGCCTTTTTTAATACCAGATTCAATCCTTTCCCCTATGGTGACTAGGTCGACGAAATTTGATGCCACGCTCCCTACAACATTTTCATAAAAGGGGGAGGGGAGTGTGTCGATGAACATAGTGACCATCTTCTTTTCAGATAAGGGGGGTTGTACCTGTGTTTCAGTTCGTGCCATCTTTGGGCGTAGTCCTTGAATCCCTCTAAGTTAGCTTTTGACAGGTTTTGTAGACGAGAGCGATCCAGGACCATGTCCTTGTTGTATTTGTATTGTAGGAGAAAGACCTCAACCAAGTCCCTCCACGTCTTTACACGTTCGCCTTCCAGGTTGACATATCATCTTAGAGCGGCCCCTGTTAGGCTGTTTTGGAAACAATACACCAGGATCTTGTCTTGTTGGATATATGAGGCCATCTTTCGGCATTACATGGCCAAGTATATGCGCGGCTAGGAGCTTCCTTTGTATTTTTCAAATTTGGGTACCTTGAAGTCAGGGGGCAGTTCTATGTTAGGTACCATGCAAAGATCGACGACATCCAAGCCATGGCCCCTGGTCCCCTTGATGGCTCGCACCCGTTCCTCTAACGAACTTATCTTCTCGTTGCCTATGAGGATTGGTTCCGGTGTGGGTCCTGTAGTCTCGCTTGGCTTTTGAGGCGGGTGAAAGTAGACTATCACTCCAGGTGTTGGGAGGGGTCCTGTTCTTGATCCCTGTGCATGTCCAGCTCCCAAATCGCCTCCACCTATTTGTTCTTGAGGGGTCTGTTGATCCCCGGTATTGGCATTCCACGCTGGGGGCACAAATCCTAGGGGTAGTGGGGGTTCCTTGGGTGGCTATACTCAGAGCTACCCCCTGGGCGGCTGCCGCGGTATTCAGGGTGGTGTTCCGGGTGAGGAGCTCGAACATCTTGTTGATTTGTTCTCTCATTTGTCCCATTTCCATTCTCATCTCCGCCCTTATCTCCAGGTTTTGTTGCTTTAAGTCCTCAACCGCTTGCTCCATATCTTTGGTCCTGGATCGGGTATGGTACCAGTGGTGGGATGCAATCAATCTTTTTTCCCTGATATTATTGTATCACCATTTATTATCCTCTTCATTTGTTTTTTTTAATTATTTCATATGATGCGGGATGCAAAGGAAAATAATGTATGCATGCCTAGGTTGAATGAATGATGTATGCTTAATTATTTTGATCACGGAATATTTCAATAAAGGAGGTATTTTATTAAGTTCGAGAGGTGCATGTTTCTTCACACACACCCCTCTTCCTAGGGTGGCACAAACATTTTCTTCATCATGTCATACAGCTTCCTACATTGTTCTAAAAATTGCAGTATTTCTCTTGGCATTTTCATAAGATCAACCATGCCTTCGGCTGCGTGGAGATTTCAGGGGATATCCATTAGTGCTTGGTTGGCAAGCCATGCCAACTTGATGTACCTGTCCTTCCAGAATAGTGTGTCTACCGTAGTAGCCCATACTTGGGCTTCAGCCTCATCCACAATGTCCTGGCATCTCCATTTCCAGCTTTCTAGAGTCTCCTTAAGCTCCTAGAGTTGCAACTCAGCCTTATCTGCCTTTCCCCGGGCCTCGACCAATTCGAGCAAGCTTTGTTGCCTTTGGTTCTGTAGGTGTTCTTTGGAAAGCTTGGGCTTTGTCAGTTCTTCTTCTAGCAGGAGCATCCTTTCTTGGAGCTCGTGAAATTGTTTCTCCTACTCTACCTCTCTTGACTTGAGAGCTGCCAATGCCTCTTCTAATTGCTCCTTTTTGGCTGCTATCTGATCACGTTCAGCTCTTTTGGAGCACATTTCTTGATCGGCTGCCTTCAGACAATGGCTGATCCTTAGGCGAGTTTCTTTTTCGGCTTGTGCCCTCTTGCTGAACTCATCACTTAGCTGTCTTTCTAGGTGGACCTCCTCCAAGGCTATTTCAAGTTTTCTTTTCAATATCCCCTGTTCAGTCTTCATTTGTTCTAGGGTACCCTCAAGTTCCTCAACTCTGAGCGTCTCATGTATCTCAGAGACCTGGGTTTCTTGGTCTTGATGTTGGATGTTGCCCCACGGCAGCCCGACCAACTTGACTCGGTGTTTGAGCCAAGTTTTGTAGCTCGAGGAGACTCTACAACTTCTAGTCCGCCATACAACGCCTTTTCTGATGACATTGGTCCATGCATGTTGGATTTTTCTGTGATACTCTCCCTTGTGAGCTTGCGATCAATGCAACACAAAAGGGGTCATGGCTTCTTGGAGAGGTGCCCTAACCATGGGGTACCCAGCTTGTCGTGGAGCCAATTCTGGATTGTAATTGATGGCGCCCTAGATCCCTAGGAGCGGGACGTTTGGATATCCTCCACACCTGATGATCATCTATTCTCTTTCGTTCCAAGAGGAGTACCAGCATACTGTCCTCTCAAAGGCTTCATCTAGTTGCCTGACCCATTGCTCCTTTGTCATGGTCTTAATCCAGCTCTACTTGGAAGTCTTTTATGGGGCATGGGGTTTTACTCTTGCAATGGAAGAGGTGGGCTGTCAACCACAAGTATAGTAAGGGAGTACAACACCTGAGGTTTCCTTCTTTTCGCTTGCTACAACAGCTGAGAGTGTAATAGGTATTGGCCAAGACAGCCATAGTAGGATTTTCTCCTCTATCCCTTTTGGCTAGGAATGCTTCTATAGATGCGAGGTCGATATAGTTTTCCACATAGGGGAATAGCAACACACCGTAGAGTAGTAGACCGAGGACATCTATGATCGTGGCCCAATCCTCCTCTTCTTGAAATTGGAATAGCCTTTCTTCTACGTAGACCCTAGGAACTCCTTCTAGGCCATTTCGGTTCCTCCTCCGCTTAGACATCTCTGCATCGGATACCCTTAGCAACCTGGCTATTGCGGCCTAGGACGGGGGCTGAGCTTGGTGGAAATAGTGAGGGGATTCTACTAATGGTAGTCTTAGCAACCGCTCATATTCTTCCAAGGTAAAGGCGATTTGAAAGTCCTTGAAAGTGAAACATCGTACTGGCGAATCATAGTATTGGAATAAGGCTTCTAGTGTGGTCGACTATGTTTCGATCTCCAGGATGCGCAAGAGGTTGCCATGCATTTTCTCGAAGACCCTACGCCACTGTCCCTTTAGGAAACTACCCTTGTAGCCGAGTGATTGGACATCTGGTGCCTTAGCCTGGATGGAATTCACCTGTTTGACCCAAAACTGCACCTCTGTTCCCATCTTCTAAAATTTTTGTGATTAATTTAATGTGATGTGGTGCATGCAGGGTGTCCTCCTTTTTCATGCTAATGTAATATGCAATGGATGTATGCATGTTGGGTTAGTGTAATGAGGAGGATAGGATTTTGGCCTTGGCGGTGTTTCTTTTTTAGGCCGGCTTTATCTCGGATTTTAGTGGTCGATTCAACTCGGGTTTACTAGCTAATTTCGACTCAGATCCATTAGCCGACTCCAATTCGAATTTTACTAGCCGACCCCCAGCTTAACCGAGGTTCAACTCAACCAGTTCGATAAAGGTTTTTCCTAGGGTTCTCACCATTGGATTTCTAAGTTTCCTCACCATCATGCTCCTAGGTCTATAGACCTCCCAAGGGACACTACCACAGACAGGATAAAACTCCCAAAATGTGATCGTCCCTTAAGGATGTCAGCCTCAGGTGGAACTATCGTGATCACCAGTATAGAGAACACCTCTAGTATGGGTACCACTACACATTCCTCACTCCTTAACTCAAAGACCCGGGAGTAGGACCTCTCTCATTGGTATAGTCATAATTACAGTCTAAACAGTTTTCCCCCAAGTCGTAGTTTTTTTTTATCACAATGTTTTTATCAAGATACCATGTCCTTTGTCTCATGATTTCACAGGCGACACGTAAAAGCTAAGCACAAATTTAAAAATGCACAAAAGCAACCATAACCCCACACATGCATCCAATCCCCCTTCCTCACTAACCTGGCAGGGCTCAACTCTCAAAGCTCCCCAAAGGAATCGCCATCTGTCACAACCTAAATTGTGACGTTAGGTTGGGTGGGCCAAAATCACCTTAGCCATCTGATGGTCGAGACCGATTCAGCCACATGGAGTTGCCACCAGCATTTTTCAAGGAACGCTAGAAAACCTAAGGGAAGGGTTGGTTTGGGAATCAGAGTTGTGGGTTCGGGAGTTGCTTACACATTAGGAACACAGGGTGCCCCAACATGTCTATCACCTAATAGTTACCATAAGCTAGCTGTGAGGTTACAGGGATGATGCTTAGGTTTGGGTCCTATAGAGATTACGGTGAGTCAGGGGTAGGAGTAAGTATTTTTGATTTTTTGATGGATGACTTGATAGGAGTGTGCCTCCTGTGCCTACGTACCTCGGCTCTAAAGGAATCAAAGTTCACGTAGTTCTGGCCGGTAAGGGTTCAAGTAAGAGCAAAACCGGCTCGTGCCAGTTAAGTCTTATTGAGACCGAGACGGACTCGGCACTGGGAGGTGTAGGTTTTAGGAGGGCCCCATCGCATATGGCCGAGACGAAGTCGGCCCTAGCGTAGGGGTTTTCGGTGGAATTACTATATCATCTCAGTCGAGATGGGTTTGGGGCCCACAATTAGGATATGTCGCCTCGGTCATTGGATCGAAGTGAGGGCCGAGATGGACTTGGCCCGACGGCAAAGATGTGGTAGTGGGTCTTGGCTTTGTATGTGAAATGGGGATTCTTTAATCTGGAATAATGTCTAGAACAACTGAGGTACTAACTTGATATTCAAAGAAAGTGAACTCTTTTTTCCTCCTTTCGTCCAATACTTTTGCTTCTCCTTTAGTCCGCCCTTGAGGTTCCCCTTTGGCTTCCTTCGCGCAGTCGTCAACTTTCGCCTTATCTCTGGCAAACTTTATCGCACAATATTCTCGCTTAGCCTCCCCCTTCTCTCTTCTGATTTTTTTCTTTGAACTCTTCGTTCCAAGGCCTTATATAGGCCCTAAGGTGGGTGAGTGTAACTGCCAGGATCCTGAGATTCTCTCATGGTTACAAATATTATTTGGTTGTGGGGGGGGGGGGGGAGGGGATGATTCCACTTCCTCTAGTTTCACTTCCTATGCTAATCGTCTAGGATCCCGTGAATTCAACATGGGGTCCATTAAGGTATGGGAGACTCGGTCTTGAGGCGACTGGAGTGGACTCGGTCTTGACCCAATTTGGAGTCACGAGGTTGCGGCCCAATGACTTCGAACTAGGCTGAGGTGGGGATCAACTCAGTGTCCTGTAGGGCAGAGTAGGGGTTCTGGCCCGGACCAATTTTGGGGGTGCTACATATTTTTATGCCCAAGCTGACCTTATATCGAATCAAATTAGTCTTGATTAAAAATATTTTTTACAAAAAATTCTAGATAAAAAATAAAATTGATATTTTTTTTAAAATTAAGTCACTTGAGTGAAATTAAAGTTCTTACTTATTATTTGAATAATTATTTTTTGTATAAAATGCAAGCGTAACATGTTTTAATGATACAAACATTAAGCTATTAGTATACAAATATCAAGTGTTAAGGAATTGAAGTTATAATATAAATGGCAAAAGAAGTATTCAAGTTTAAAATATAAATGAAAAAATAATTATTGAAGTTAGATCTAATTTGTACTTGTACGAACGAGGTTTAGGAAAAAGTCTCAAGTAAATTCCCAACTTAGTCCCTAAATATGTCAAGTAATTGCAATTTAGTCACTAAAGATTACGAAATTAAAAAAAATGTCCTTAAATGTGTAATTTGTCCATCAAGTTAGTCCCTTCATCAAGTAGTCTCTATCAAATGTAATAGACTTGATGGCATGATATGTTATATACCAATGTGGAATGTCATATAATCAGATACAATTTTGATATGAGCAATGACTAAATCTATAGTTTAAAAAAGAACAGTTATATGTTTTATTTAAACACTCAATTAAGTGCATAAATGTGTCAAACACTTGTAATTTAATCCGTGAATGTTACAAAATTTAAAAAGCACCTCTAAAAGTATAAATTATTATCATGGTGGTCCCTCTATCAAATGGTCTTTGCTAACAAACCAATAAACCTCCAATTAAGTCTTTGAATATGTCAAGCACTTACAATTTAATCTCTAATTATTATGCAATTAAAAAATTCCCTAAAAATGTAAATTGTAAATCACATTGGTTCCTTCGTCAACCCTTGCCCATTAGGATGAGATTTAGGTATTTTGGTTGATGATCAAGGATGATGTGTGACCATTTAGGTTGATGACATCTTACATCGAATATGGTTGTTGTTATGGGTATCCCTATTTTGGTATGAAATTTTTATTTTGCTTTCTTTCTAATATGATTCCTTGTTGTGAGTGTCTATATTTTGGCTTTTTTTCTTTTTAATTTTGTTTTCCTTCTAATATGTTTCAATGTTATAGATGTCTCTATTTTAGTATGATTTGTCTTGAAAGGATGTCGTTTGAAATTATTTTTGTTTGCACCATAGAAAGGAATGAAAATAGGTCACTAGAGTACAAGGGTGGTGAGATGTGTTTGGGGGGAAGTGCAAACAATTTACACGAACGACTTCATTCTTGTTTATTTATGCAAAGAATGTTGAAGATATCACAAAATGAAGCACGTGTGTTGACTTGTGGATGACGAATGAATGGACAAAACTTTGTATCAAGTAGAGAATGATATAAGCATTGCACATGTCTTGTTGCAATGGTAACAAGGTTCACTTTTAGCATCTTGTTACAAATCTAGAGACCTAATTTGACAAAGGAACAAATATGATAAACAATTTGTAGTTTTAGGGATTTTTTTTTAATTTTGTAACATTTAAGAACTAAATTATAGTTTGACACATTCAAGGAATTGAAGATATAAATAATATATATAACTATTACTTTTTTGTCTAGACCATAAGTATCCTTCACTAAAGGCGATCATATTCGAGCTGGGCAGAACCACTATGAGCGATAAAGCTTTCCCTTTGAGTATTTAAGACAGATGCGTATCCAAGACTCAAACTCTAAGTTAAAACAACCTCACACTAGTTCATCTATGAGCTCGTCGATTATGACTGTTACTTTTTAAACTATTAATTTAGTCTTTATTCATATTAAAATGATTTATAGTTATATGGCACTCCACGTTAGCACATAGTGTGTCACATCAGTAAATTCGTTAAATTTAATGCAAATTACTTAACGAAGAGACTAATGTGATATTACACATTAAGAAATTTTTTTAATTCCATTAAATTTAATGATTAAATTACAAGCATTTGACAAATTCATAAACCGAGTTAAGAATTTACTCAAAAATATACTTTTCTTTTGAATTTATATGATAAAAGTTTGTGTACGTGTGTATCTAAATATCTATAACAATTATAACGAGAATATTCTATTTTGATTTTTATTTTTATTAGATATTTTTATTAAGTAATTAATTATTTTTCTACATTACATTTTCTATTTAATTTCTCTCTTAATCACACATTTTCATTTTCTATTTAATCTCCATCATCTCTCTCCTTTTATTTTATTTTTAGTTTACTTTTAAATGTAAAGACTGTGACGCTTCTCATTGTCATGGCCAAAATTATTTCCTTATAGATTTATGTTATGTATGTTGTAGTGTAATCCAAATCTGAAAGTTAGTTAATATGGTTACATATATACATGGATAACCATCCAGCTGTATGTTGTTGTATATAAACTCATTTTTATATTGACTTGAATACGGTTAATTAGAAAGCCTCTTTTCTCTAGTCTTGCATTCTATTCATTCTTCCTCTTATTCCTCTCAATATGCAGATGTGTGCCTAGCTTGTTTTAACAGATTGGTATCTAGAGCTTGTGCATAGACAATGAAGAAAAGAAAAAAAGAAAAAAGGAAGCACCAATGTTGTTGAAAGCACTACTGCAGGCGTGCTATTATGGCTACTGTGAATGCCATACTTGGAAATCTCCTTGTGTTTGATGGGAAAGTTTATGAAGACTGCTGTGTGAAGATGGATGCTATTCTTGGATTCTAAGAACTTGATGAGTTCTTGAAAGATGGGTTTCAAGAACCCTCCATGAATGCTTCAGCAGAACAGAAGGAGACACATCGAGAGAATAAGCGACTAGACTGCAAGGCTCGAGTTCTTTTGCATCAATGCATTTCGGCAAACGTGTTTCAGAAAATCTCACATGCTACAACCTTGAAGCAAGCATGGGATATTTTGCAACAAGTATATGGCAATATTGGGAGAACAAAGAAAGTCAAACTACAATCTCTTAGAAGACAATATGAGTTGTTATCAATGACAGAGCAGGAAACCATCGTAGACTATTTTAATCGAATTCAGGTGGTGACAAACTCCATGCAAGCCTGTGATGAAGCAATGGCCGATTCAAAGATTATGGAGAAGGTGCTCGGAACATTAACACCCAGCTTTGGTCACATTGTAGTAGCCACTGAAGAGTCGAAAGATCTTGAGAAGATGATTGTGGAAGAGTTGCAAAACTCCCTGGAGGCACATGAGCAAAGGGTGCTCGAAAGAAAGAGTAATGATAAAGTTGCAGAGCAAGCACTTCAAGCCAGAACCAGCCACAAGTATAGAGGTCGTGGTGGCTAGAACAAAAGAGGAAGAGGAAGACATAGAGGAGGCAGAAGTGGTGATCGAAATGCAGAAACACATGGTTCAACTTCCCAACCAGCCACAAGAGGAAGATGGATCTGATTCAAATCAAGTTTTGCTTATGGTAACCACAAGCAGTAAAGAAGACTGCTCTTCCTGGTATCTTGACACCGGGTGCTCGAACCACATGACAGGCAATAGAGACTGGCTGGTTGATTTCAATCCAAATGTCACCACTAGTGTGAGGTTTGAAGATAATAGCACCATCCTTGCAAAAGGTATAGGGAAGGTGATGATCACATGAAAGAATGGAAAGACAGCATATATGCATGATGTGCTGTATATACCTTCAATGAAAAATAATCTACTTAGCTTGGGGCAGCTTCTTGAGAAAGGATTTACCATGGTAATGCAGGCAAACCATATTGAGATCTTTGATGATAAACAAAGACTAGTGTTCAAGGCACCATTATCCAGAAATAGGACCTTCAAGGTGAATTTAAGTACTGTTGCCATTCAATGCCTATCCACTGTTAACACAAAAGAAGATAGTTGGCTATGGCACTACAGATATGGCCATTTAAATTTTAAGAGTCTGCATCAACTAAGCAGCAGACAAATGGTGCTTGGAATGCCATCCATTCACTTACCACAAAAAAACTGTGAAGGATGCTTGATTGGCAAACAACCCAGAAAATCCTTCAAGACTAAGGCACCACAAAGAGCCAAACAACCTCTTGGAATAGTCCATTCAGACGTGTGTGGACCCTTCGATACCTTATCCCTTGGTGGTAATAGGTATTTCTTGACTTTTGTGGATGAATTTACCAAGAAGATTTGGATATATTTATTGAAAGAGAAAGGTGTAGTGTTTTCTCTCTTTGTGAAATTTTGCACCTCAGTTGAAAGACTGGATTGAAGCTAAAGATCCTTAGAACAGATGGAGGGGGTGAATATAACTCTAAGGAGTTCAAAGAATTCTATGAAGCTAAAGGAATTGAACATGAGGTAACAGCTCCCTATACACCTCAACACAATAGCTTGGCAAAAAGGAGAAACAGAACCCTATTGGATATGGCTAGGTGTATGATTAAAGGGAAAGGACTACCAAACTGCTACTGGGGAGAAGTTGTCACCACAACAACATATGTTTTGAATAGATGTCCCACCAAGAGACTTCAATCTGTAACACATGAAGAAGCTTGGATTGGGGACAAGCCTATGGTGAATCACCTGAGGATTTTTGGGTCTCTTAGCTACAGACACATCCCATATGAAAGGAAAAGAAAGCTAGATGATAAGAGTGAAGCTCTCATCCTAATCGGATATTATCCAATTGGTGCATACAAACTTTATAGCCCCTTAAAGCAGCAGGTGGTGATTAGTAGAGATGTTGTGGTAGATGAAACTGCAGCCTGGAAGTGGGAAAATAAGTCTAAAATTCTCGACTCATATATCTCGAGGACAACCCAAGAACCAAGGATGTTAACCCTGCTAGCTCAATACAACCTCCTATAGGAAGGTCACAGAGAACAAGATTTCCCTCCACAAGACTTGCAAATTATGAACTATACATTAATAGTTCAATCTCTAATAATGGTGAAATGGTACATTTCTCTTTTATGGTTGACATTGAACTTATACACTGGAAGCAGGCCCTGAATATCAGAGAATGGAAGGCTGGGATGAAAGAAGAGTTGGATGCTATAGAGAAAAATAGAACCTGGGAACTGGTTGATCTGCCACATAATAAACATCCAATTGATGTAAGGTAGGTGTTCAAAGTAAAGCTCAAATCAGATGGTTCAATTGCAAAACACAAAGCCAGACTCATTCCAAAAGGATTCCTTCAGAAACAAAGAATTGATTATACAGAAGTATATGCCCTAGTTGCAAGAATGGAAACAATTAGACTAGTAATTGTTGTTGCCAGTTCTAGAAATTGGACCATATGTCAGCTTGATGTCAAATCTGTCTTCTTGAATGGTCCATTAGAAGAAGAAATATACATCTTGCAGCCACTAGGATTTGAAATAAAAGGGAAGGAATGCAAGGTATACAAATTACTTAAATCTCTTTATGGCCTCAAGCAGGCCCCTCGAGCTTGGAACAGATTGATTGACAATTTCCTTAGCAAACAAGGATTTGTGAAATGCATAGTAGAGTTTGGTGTATATGTAAAGGAAATTCAGCACAAGAACTTACTATTTGCATGCTTGTATGTGGATGATCTGATCATTACAGGAGATGTGAATGAAGAAATCAAGAAATTCAAAGAAAAGATAAAGTCAGAGTTTGACATGACAGACCTTGGAATCTTGCATTATTTCCTTGGTTTTGAATTCATCCATACACAGAAGGGAATTTTCCTACACCAGATAAAATATACTGGTGAGGTTCTGAAACGCTTTAATATGGAGAATTGCAACACAGCTTCAGTACCCGTGATGCCAAACTTGAAATTAACAAAAAAACTGGATGAAAAGCCAGTTGATGCAACTTTGTTCAAACAGATTATTGGCTTACTCAGATTCCTATGCAACAGTAGACCTAACATTAGTTATGGAGTGAGATTGCTTAGTAGATTTATGGATAATCCTCGAGCTCCTCATATGATTGCAGCTAAGCATATTCTGAGGTATCTCAAGGGAACAAGTGATTTTGGTTTATTGTTTCCAATAGGGAATGATCAAAACAGATCATGCATTGAAGCCTATTCTGATTCAGACTAGTGTAGTGATAAGGTTGAGAGAAAAAGCACCTCTGGATACTTGTTTAAGTATCTGGATGCACCAATATCCTGGTGTTCAAAGAAGCAAAGTGTGGTGGCACTCTCCTCTTGTGAAGCTAAATATATAGGGTCAGTTGAAGCTGCTTGTCAAAGTTTGTGGCTGGAAGCCCTGCTTGAAGAGATGAAATTACAGTAAGAAAGGCCAGTACATATGTATGTTGACAATAAATCAGTCATTAGCTTGTCAAAGAATCCAGTTTCTCATGGAAAAAGCAAACACATTGAAACTAAATATCATTTCCTTAGAGATCAAGTAAGTAAAGGAAGATTGGAGCTTGTATATTGCAGCACCAATTACCAATTTGCTTATATTTTTAACAAACCTCTGAAATATGAAAGATTTGAGAAGTTGAGAACCTTACTGAATTTAGAATCAATTGAATATTTTAGATTAAGGGGGAATATTGTAGTGTAATCCAAATCTGAAAGTTAGTTAATATGGTTATAGATATACATGGGTAACCATCCAGTTGTATGTTATTGTATATAAACTCATTTTTGTATTGACTTGAATACGATTAATGAAAAAACCTATTTTCTCTAGTCTTGCATTCTCTTCGTTCTTCCTCTTATTCCTCTCAATATGCAAATGTGTACCTAGCTTGTTCTAACAATGTATGTATGCACGTGTTTGTTAAAAAAAAAAAATTAGATTAAGTAAAAATTTTAGAAAAAATATATTTAAATTTAGGTGATAAATGTATGTTGATTTTTCTTGTAAGGCCATTATATAAAATTTTTAATATTAAAAATAACTTAAATTGCTTACCTATACAGATATATTGTAGATTAGAATAAATAATTTGGAGAATGATTCTTTAAACATGTTTATAATCTCTATAAATATAAGATTTTTAGAATTAATCTATGTTTATATTTTGCTCATTTCTAGTTGTTAAGAAATTAAAAAAAAAAATAGTTCCCACAATTGGTGATAAATTGAAAATATAATATTTTAGGTTGAATGTAAGAATTTTTTTCTAAAAGAATGTCATACTTTTAAAAACTAAAAAAATATTTAAATCTAAGAATAGTAATATATTTAATAATAGCATGTAATACTTATTAAATGATAAATTATGTTAAATTTTATATAAAAATTGAATAATTAAACTTTTTAAACAATATTTGTAAATAACACTTGTCTTGTGATAATGCTAGTTTACAAACTTAATTGTACCACTTATATCTTTTAAATATCGGAACTAAAGGTAGGTTATATATGTTTAGCTATTGACAAAGTCTAAAATTATAATTTAGGCAAAAGTTATTCTCTTAAATCTTTTGTCAAATGTAATTAAAGTTAAATAAAAATATTATAAATAAGTATATTGACTGCACGTCATACTGTCAAACTGAAACGTCCAAATATAAGTGAAGAAATATTATGTAAAAATGTAATGATAGTAATTTGATGACATAACATTCAATTTGAAACACATAAATATTCAATTTGAAATACATAAATATTATATTTTTAATGTAATTTTCACCTATTCATTATTCTATTATTAGAAGAGTTTAACTCAATTGATGTATATATACGAATATTATAAATTTTTTTATACAATATTTTATTTTAATAAATAAAAAAATATACTTTATTTTATATTTAGAAAAGTAAACAATATTCTTTATAGCTCAAATTGGTCTCTTCATTTTGATGTTCAACTTCGTAGCATGAAACTTTTGCTTATTCTTTGACAAATGTGTATGAAGATTAACGACTTTTTTTCTTTAACTAAAAGCCAAGATTATACAGTGTTCAAAATATTCAAAATCATTACCTAAAGAATTCCAAGTTAGAAACCTGGTCGTTCCTGGTTTTTTTTCCTACGCAAATCAAGAAAATGATTCATAATTATTTTGAATGTTGTCTTTCTAATATTGCTTTGTTATAAAATTATTAATAATTTATTTATAATTAAGATTTTTTAAAAATTATTTTTAATAAAAAGTAAAGTAAAAAAATTTAATCTATCTTGTGACATAATAGTCATAACTAAATGTACAATTTTGTCTAAGAAATTGATTTGGTGAAAATAAATATACATTATAACTTAAAAAATATTATATTATAAATCATATATACATTAGGAAAAATAATTAAATGTTTTCAAACAACCTACCTCCTAATTTACAAAAACAATATTATTTTATAAATTATATATGTATTAAAAAAATAATTAATTATCTTGAAAGAACCAATCGTTTTTCTTTATAATTGATTCCCACTTATTGATAAAATATTAAAAAAAATAAGAAAAAAATTTAAAACTATTGTTAGATTTTTAAGATTCTTACTTATATTAATTATGATAAAGAAATTCATAGTGAGAAAAATAAAAAGAATAATATATTATAATTTTTTTATTGTATACAAATAATAAATTGTATGATTATATATTTATTTTATAAAATTATGAATAAATTTTCGTTGAAAAATAGAAATATTATTTATTTATTGACTAATTATTAATAATTTTTATATAATTATAATTATATAATTTTTTATATATAAATTACTGTCCCTTTACATACGATTTCTCGGCATTCGCCTGTGATGACAACCCTCCACGTCACCGCTCTCGACATTATGTCATAGTTTTAGGAGACAAGTCAAAAGTAAATGTTACTCTTTTTTTATAAATATATTTTTTTATGAAAAACAAGTAATTAGAAAATATATAATAAAAGCAAATTACAAAAAAACGGTCAAGACCAATGTTTGATCAACAGAAATTGAAGGGCTCAAATTTGTCCACATCAATGTTTTCTTCTTACACTTGGATTGGTTTTAGAAAAAAACACTGAAGAAAAGAAAGCGAGAAGAATAGAAAAGAATAAAAAAATGGGAGGATAGTTTAATTATTTGATAAGAGTAAAAAAAAATAAAAATAAAGAATGATATATATTTATAAAATGACATAAATGTCTATAGATAAAAAGATATATAATAAAGAGAATAAAATACAAAAGCTAAATATTATATCATAATTTATAATTATTTTAACTATTAAATAAAAACAAGAGTAAAATATCTCAAAAAAAGAAAATTATTTTTATTTTATTTATACTGAATGTCTATAGTGTATAATAAAAAATGTTAATTGGAAAATAAAAGAAATCAATAAAAACTCAAGATGAATTTAAAGATAAATTTAAAAATATTAATAAATTTAAAATTTATTATTTATTATTTTATTCTTTAATATAAAAATAATTTTATTTATATTTTATAATTACAAATAATAGTAACTTTATCATTTTAAAATTTGTTTTATTGTTTTCATTCTAAACTAGAGAGAGAATTTTGATGTGTATCGTACACCATATTCTTTTCCTCTCTTGTATTTTATTATACCAAAGGAAGAAAGTTTCTTCATAAATATATTTTTTTTCTTTTTTTTCTCAACAAAGCATTAGTTCTTCTACGTTCAACTGGTGGTGGTATTTGTGCATGTTTTAAAAGATGATGTTCAAAATATAGAAAAAATTTATTTAAAATAAAAATAAATAATTTATTAAATTGGTGTCTTTTGGATATCGTATGGGACACATGGTAGATAGGAGGTGTAAGGCTAGTTCGTGTCTTTTGTGTGTGTAGTATAGGAGGTGTCAGTGAAATTCAATGAAACTAAAGAATAGTTTCAATGAGGAGACTCGAGAACTTCAATGAGACTAAAGAATAGCTTTGACAAGCTGTCGAGGGATATAGAGTGTAAGGCTACTATGTATAGTAGGTAGGATTTTTCTTTAAAATAATTAGGTGGTTGTTTGTTGGTGTTAGTTTTTCCTATAAATTAGCCAAAACATTAGTGTAAATGCATTTCTCATTTTTATGTTTTTTGTATTTCTTACTTGTTCTTATTTTAGGGTTTAGGTGGTTGTTCTTATTTATGTATTGTTGATTTTGTTTCAATTGGTTAATCCTTATTTGCATTTGACTTTCTTATTTCTTTAAAACTTTTAGTTGTTGCACTTGTGATACATTTTAAAAATGAGTTTTATAGTTGTATGTATTTTTTGGAATGATAGAAAATTTGAAGGTTTACAAGGAGTAATATTTGAAGGTGGAAAAAATTAATTCAGATTAATTGTAATATTAGTTAGAGTGATTTTAAGAAGATTCATGCTAAATTGAAGTTTTCACATAATCAAAATATTTATAGCCTAACATGTAGAATTTTGGTGTCTCAAAGTCCTATTACATATTCATGAAATATTTGATGATGATGATGTTCAGTATATCATCAATACTTTGGAACAACAAAATTGTATGATAATGCTTGAGATATATGTTGATTTTGACTATGTTGGATCTTCATCAATACTTGTTCAAACAATTGCCACTAAAGAAGGAATGTGTATTGATACAAGAGTTAACGTATCCTAAGAAGTTAATTATTTCATGTATCACAACTGTTAAATTATGGTGATGATGGTTTATATGGCAAGGATAGTGAAAACGAAGATGATGGTAATAAAGGTGATATTTATTATAGAAGTCCATTTGATATAGATGGAAGGTGATTTTGATGCCAATATTGATGTGGAGGTTCCCCTTACTTTTGTGGCTGGCTCCCCAATTACCTTACCTATTATGCTTCATCAACATACACAAGTTGGTGGTTAGTATTTTATTATTATAACAAAATATTGTTTTTTAAAAAATTATTATTATATATACTTAAATGTTGTTTTCATGTGTATAGATGAAACACAAATTCTTTTTTGGAATTTTTCACCTTATTACACATGTATTGTTCTCCAAAAAAGAGTATCTTCTTATTATTACTATTTTCCTATTTATACACTGAAAGATCCTTTGGATATCCACGTCACCCGATAGTCGTACAGAGAATGTCAGATACGTGAGGACGCTGCTCTGACGGATACTCCTGACAAGTCAGACTCGCTAACGGTTCTTAGAAAGGACGTTTTGTACTAACCCTATTTTCCATCCGTCCGTCTTGGTAACCGTCCGGTACACCGGACGGTTGGGTCCGAATGGTACATAGCCCCTCAAGCTTTAGGTACATAGCCCCTAAAGCTTGCGACTTTGTTCTACCGGTCATTCTGATGTTTCTTCATACTCTATCGCTTTGTCTTCCAGGATTTTGAAATTTGGGGAATATCCGCGTTTTGGCGCTTGTCCCATTAAGTCGCGTCGCTTCATGTTCTGCCCCTAGAATTTAACCAATAATCCCTTAGGCTCTTCACATTTTCTTCGCTACCAATGTTTATTGCTGCTTCTCTTCTATCTTCGTGACTCCTTCTGCTGTGCACGTGTTTTCAATCCCTTCATACCTTCATCTTCCTCTACGGCGTCAATGGATCCAGGTAATTTCTTTTAGTTTTTTCTCTGGTTTTCACTGGCTGTTTCCTTTTCTAGTGGTTTTTTGGATAAACATCCCTTCTGCTGAGGCGATATTGCGCCTATTCTTGCTTGCTTGCTTGCTTGCTTGGGTCCTAGACTGACCCTTGCCTATCTCGTCGCAGGTGGCCCTTTAGGGGGTATTGCTGGTTCCTCTGCTCAGGGAAACCAGTCTCCAGGGAGGGCCGCATCTCAGACCAGTTCCCCCCTTTCCAACCCTTCATCTAGCTCATCTTCTGGTTCGACCGAGATTTTTCCTTTTGAGATTTGGTATCGCGACAACTCGGAGGACGATCTTTCTACCGATCCTTACTCATGGGTAGATTTGGAGGTGAAGAAGGTTTTTTCTACCTTCACACGAGGTGGCGCTTTGTCGGGGACGGCCAAGGTTATCTGCCAACCGGGCCCATGGTCAGTGACTGTTCGTCCTTGTCGTTCGGATGAACCTGCACACGTCCGCCCTGCGTCCGGCGATCCTCCTTTCTTTTTTCTGTATGATACTTTACCCTTTAAATTAGGTATTAAACTTCCTTTTACTTCCTTTGAGCGGTCCGTCCTTCGGGCCCTCAATGTTGCTCCTACCCAGCTTCACCCCAACAGCTGGGGTTTTGTGAGGGCCTTTGAACTAATATGTGAAGATCCTGGGGAGAGCCCTTCTCTTAGCATTTTTTTCTGGTTTTTCTCACTGTATAAGTCAGCTAAGGTTGGCTGGACTTCTCTAAGTAGCCGGCCGAAACGCAAATTGCTGAAGCCCTTCCTAGAGGGCTTCAAGGTTTTCAAGGACCGCTTTTTCAAGGTTAGCCGAGGGGCCGGCGGTCTTGATATACTTGTTGATAATTCTGGGGATCCCTATTTTCCCCTTCACTGGACCCCTCAACCGGCCGTCTCAGTCACAGTTTCTGAAAAGCACTTGGAGGAGTGGGAGAAAGAGTTTGTAGCTGAGTTGCATGGCTTGCGAGTTCTCTCCACTGCCGAGATAATAAAAGGCATTGGTCGGTTGTTTTCTCTTGGTTTTTTCTCTATCATATATTTTCTTTGCTCTAATTTTCTTTTCTTGGCAGGTTTCTCTGTTAAGTACCTGAAAAATGTGAGGAAGAAGATTTCTCAAGCTTCGCCCGCCGAACCCAATGACTCGGAACCGGTCGGAGCACAAGTAGCTGCTGACACAGTACTCCCTTCCGGAATTCAAGTGTCACCTCCTCAAGTAGTTCAGTTGGATTCCCCTAGCGGCTCACCCTTTCAAACAGGTCCCACTGGTAATGAGGAAGCCGACCGTCCGCACTCTGCTGATACAAACGAAGAACGTCCTCGGAAGCGATTACATGCAGAGTTTGATGATCTTTTTGACGACCCGGCACCAGTTCCAAATGAGGAAGAAATGTTCTCAAGGGGTCCGGTCAGCCCTTCGCTCTAGGATCGTTCCACCTCTGTGGGTCAAGTTGGATCCTTGGATGCTTCTCTGGCTTCCGACCGTTCGCGAGTGCAGCGGCTAGGAGTTAAAGGTACTCTCAATATTTTCCACCAGCTCGCCGGATGCTCTCTCATATTCGCCTGTGATGCTGAGGTCGAATTTGGCGAGTTGGACGATCAGATAACTTCCCTTTCAGACCAACTTGCTCAAGCACAGGAGAAGAATGATGGCATGATGGCCGTTCATCGGGAGAACATTATTAAAATAGGAAATTATGAGCGCACGGTTGATGGCCTGCAGGGTGAGCTACGACAAGCTTCTCACCAGAACGAGGAGTTATTGGCCGCTAAGTCAGCTTTGGAGGCCGAGCGAGAGTCGCTGAACTCGAAGATAGAGGACTTATCCCTTTCTTGCCAACAGCTCGAGGCCACCAATGCAGATTCCCTTCAACGTCTTTCCTTGATGGAGTCCGAGTTGGCCAAGATTAGGGGTGACAGCGCTACCAAAGATGCCACTATCCTCAAGCAAGGGTCATCCATTCTTCAACAGTACGAGGTTGGCTTTCACAGGGCTTTGGCTCAAGTCAAAGTGTTATATCCTGACTTGATGGTTACTGAAGCCGATCCTTATAAGGATATTGTTGACGGACGCCTTGTAGATGTGCCTACTCCTCCAGATTCACCCGTCGCCTAGATAGGATTTATAGCGCTTTATTTTTATTGACACTTGTTGGTTTATGAACATTTGCTGATTCATTCTTCTGGATTCTGTTTTTAACCTTTATGAATATTGTGCCGTTCGTTTATTTCCTTGTTTCGAACTTACGCTTTTATTTTTTACAATCTGGCGGTCGGCCTAGCGTGTCTTGAATATTGTGTTGTTCGTGTATTTCTGTTTCGACTTTACGTTTTTATTTCTACAATCTGGCGGTCGGCCTTGAAGTATTATGTAGATTTCATCGTTCAACTTACGTTTTTATTTCTACCATCTGGCGGTCGGCTTTGGAGTATTATGTAGATTTCGTCGTTCGTAGATGTAGTAGGTACCCCCGGACTAGCCTCTTTAGGGCCGACCGTTATCGGGTACATGTAGATTTCATCGTTCGTAGATATAGTTCGTACCCCCGGACTAGCCTCTTTAGGGCCGACCGTTATCGAGTACATGTAGATTTCATGGAATAGATGGTTCGTACCCCAGGACTAGCCTCTTTAGGGCCGGCCGTTATCGGGTACATGTAGATTTAGATGGTTCGTAGATGTAGTTCGTACCCCGAACTAGCCTCTTTAGGAAATGGATTATCAGTACATGTAGATTTAAATGGATTAAGTAGATGTAGTTGGTTACGGACCACTGGACTAACCTCTTTAGGGCCGACCGTTATCGAATTTACATGTAGATCTAAGTGGATTAGTAGATGTAGTTCGTACCCCGGACTAGCCTCTTTAGAGATTAGGTCGGATTATCGAGTACATGTAGATTTAGATGGATTAAGTAGATGTAGTTCGTACCCCCGGACTAGCCTCTTTAGGGCCAACCGTTATCGAGTACATGTAGATTTCGTCGTTCGTAGATGTAGTTCGTACCCCCGGACTAGCCTCTTTAGGGCCGACCGTTATCGGGTACATGTAGATCTCGTCGTTCGTAGATGTAGTTCGTACCCCCGGACTAGCCTCTTTAGGGCCGACCGTTATCGGGTACATGTAGATCTCGTCGTTCGTAGATGTAGTTCGTACCCCCGGACTAGCCTCTTTAGGGCCGATCGTTATCGGGTACATGTAGATCTCGTCGTTCGTAGATGTAGTAGATGTTTATTTATGCTTTGAAAAAGCTTTCAACTGTAATACATATGTAACGAAATTGCATTCCAAGTTCTGGGTACCTTTTTTCCGTCCAACTGCTCAAGGCGATAAGCCCCTTTTCCTACTTCTTCTGTGATTCTGAATGGTCCTTCCCAGGGTGGTGACAACTTGTTACATTCTCCTCTTCTTGTTACTCTTCTCAACACCAAATCAGCTACGTTGAAGCGGGCGGGGGATCAATTTTCGTTGTATTTTTTGGCAACTTTGGCTTTCACAGCGTACTCCTTTATGTGAGCTATCTCTCGCACTTCCTGCAGTAAATCCAGATTTGCTCTTAACTCTTCTTCATTGCTGCCCTGCTCAAAGAAAGTCACTCTGGGTGATGGTTCCCCGATCTCAACCGGGATCACGACTTCGGTTCCGTACGTCAGGCGGAAAGGAGTTTCTCCTGTCGTCGAATGGGGGTCGTATGGTATGACCACAACAGTTGGGGCAATTCGTCCGCCCATCTTCCCTTGGCTTCTTCCAGGTGCTTTCGTATTCCTCGCAATATGACTTTGTTCGCCGCTTCCGCCTGCCCATTCGACTGAGGATGTTCCACCGACATGAAGAACTGTTTAATTTTCAAACCCTCACAGAATTCGGCCGTCACCCTAGAGGCAAATTGCGTTCCATTGTCTGAGACTAGTTCGGCCGGGATCCCAAACCGACATACTATCTTTTTCCAAAGGAAACGTTTTACTCGCTCGGCCGAAATAGTAGCTACTGGGTCGGCCTCCACCCATTTAGTGAAGTAATCAACAGCGACTATCAAAAACTTCAGTTGTCCCGGTGCTATAGGGAAAGGTCCTAGGATGTCTATACCCCACTTGTGGAATGGCCATGGAGTCATAATGGAATGTAGTCGTTCAGGTGGAGCCTTGTGACCTTCTGCAAACCTCTGGCACTTATCACACTTTTTCACAAAATTCATACAGTCGTTTCGCATGGTTGGCCAATAGTACCCTGCTCTGACTATTTTGCTAGCCAATGCTCGCCCTCCAATGTGTGTTCCACATATGCCCTCATGGATTTCTCTGATCACGTACTCTGATTCTGCTTCATCCACACACCTTAATAAAGGTGAGGCAAAACCCCTCCGGTACAGGTGTTGGCCGACAATTACGTATTTGGGTGCTTCTCGAGCTACTCTTCTGGCTTCCTTCAGGTCACCTGGTGTGTAACTGTCTTGAATATACTTCTGGATGGGAGTTACCCATGAATCCTGTCCATTCACGCACCCGACCTCCGGCCGTCCGACTGTATCGGGCCGTCCGATCGTAGGTGAATGTAGGCTTTCATGGATAACTGATTTTTGCTGCCGCCTCTGCGTACTGGCTAGCTTAGCCAATAAGTCAGCTCTTTCATTATGGTCTCGGGGAACATGTATCAATGCAAAACTTTCAAACGTTGACGCGATTTTCTTGGATTTCTCCCAATATTTTACCAGTTACGGGTCTCTTGTCTGATACTCTCCATTCACCTGGCCGGTTACCAACTTTGAGTCGCTTTTAGCAGTGAGTTTTTTTACTTCTAACTCTTGTGCCAATCTCATGCCTGCTAATAAGGCCTCATACTCCGCTTGATTGTTGCTGGCCTTGAACTCAAAGTGCAAAGATTGCTCGATGACCATACCCACCGGCCCTTCTAGGATAACTCCTGCCCCACTCCCAGAATGGTTGGATGAGCCGTCAACTGATAAGTACCACTCTCCCTCGCTAGTTCCGTCCGCTGAACCGTCCGGTTCTTCGCGAATCAATTCCGTTATGAAATCAGCCAATGCCTGAGCTTTTACATGCCCTCTTCTTTCGAATGAAATTTCGAATTCCGACAACTGTACGCTCCATGCCACCATTCGGCCGGCCAAGTCTGGTTTCCTCAATACTTGGCGTATCGGGAGGTCAGTCCTGACTACGATTTCAAAGTTTTGGAAGTAGGGGCGCAGTCTTCTTGAAGCGATCACTAAGGCCAGTGCAGCCTTTTCAATCTTTTGGTACCGTAACTCTGCGCCCTGCAGTACTTTGCTAATGAAATATACCGGCCGTTGGTTGCCCTCTCGTTCCTGCACTAAGACAACACTAAGTGTGGCATCAGATACAGAGATATACAAGTGCAAAGGGATACCTTCGACCGGTCGTGTTAAAACGGGCGGGGATGCTAACATGGCCTTGAATCTAAGGAAAGCTTCTTCACATTCGTCTGTCCATATAAAGTTTTCAGCTTTCTTTAGGGTTCCGAAGATTGGTCTGGCGGTTTCGGCCGACCGGGAGATGAATCGCGACAAAGCTGTTATCCTCCCCATAAGCTGTTGTACTTCTCTGACATTTTGAGGGCTGCGCATTTTTATTACGGCCTGGCATTTGTCTGGATTGGCCTCTATGCCTCTTTCTGTCAGCATAAACCCCAAAAATTTTCCAGCATGGACCCCAAACGAACATTTTTCTGGGTTGAGTCTTAGCTGGTGCTCTCGCAAGATATCAAACACACGCCCAAGCGCTTCACAATGCGTCTTTGCTTCGGTAGACTTTACCACCATGTCGTCGACATAGACCTCAACGTTGACCCCCATTATTTCCTTGAATATCTTGTCCATTAGACGCTGGTACGTAGCTCCAGCATTTTTTAGCCCAAAGGGCATGACTTTATAGCAAAAGGCCCCAGACTCTGTAATGAAGGCTGTCTTCTCCTCATCCTGAGGATGCATCCGAATTTGATTGTAGCCCGAGTAAGCGTCCATAAAACTGAGGAGCGCGTACCCAGATACTCCGTCTACCAATCTATCGATGCTTCGCAACGGGTACGGATCCTTAGGGCATGCTTTGTTTAAATCAGTGTAATTCGTGCACATCCTCCATCGGCCGTTTGGTTTCTTAACCATCACCACATTAGCCAACCAAGTGGGGTACTGAACTTCCCTGATAAAACCGGCCGCTAATAGCCGACTGGTTTCTTCCTTAGCGGCTTTTCTTCTCTCCTCTCCCTGTTTTCTTCGCTTCTGGGCAACAGGCTTGACACCCTTCCCTACGGATAGGCGATGACTCATGAAGCTAGGATCAATGCCCGGCATATCTTGAGGAGTCCAGGCAAAGACATCCACATTTCACCTAATGAAACCTACTAACCGCTCCTCTTCTTCATAGCTGAGTGTCGTTCCTACCTTCGTCACATGCGAGGCCGAAGGTCCAATTTGCACGCTTTTCACGTCTTCGGCCAGATGCGGTCTCTCACCTTCACTTACACAGCGAGGATCCAAGTTGAAGTCTAGAGCATTGACGGTCGGCTCCTGTGGAGCGTCTCCGATCTTCAGGCTATCCTCGCAACATCTGCGGGCTAACTTCGAGTCTGCCCATATACCGCATATCCGCCGACCGACAGGGAACTTCATACATAGATGGTATGTGGATACTACGGCTTCGAGCCAATTCAGCGCAGGTCGGCCAATAATAATGTTGTAAGATGCTTGGGAATCTATTACTGTATAGAGCACTGGGATGATTTTGGTCGTTGCTCCTTCTCCGAAGGCTGTGTCTAGCTCAACTGTTCCTCTGATTGGCACGTACTCTCCTGCGAAACCATAAAGTGCCCCCTGACTCTCGTTCAAGTGTTGTAACCCCATCCTCCAGAAAGCTGACCAATATAAGATATTGGCGGAGCTTCCTTGGTCGATCAACACTCTTTCCACCTTATACCCAACAGCGATGACGGAAATCACCATTGGTTCATCTTGAACGGGGGGTCCCAGCTTCAGATCCCGGTCGTCAAAGGTGACGATCGGGGCTGTTTGCCGTTTCCCCAGAGGTGTGGCATTTGCCCCAGTCAACACGACCTGACACTCTACCACCTGCCCCGTCCTGTGTCTAGATTGGTGGGCACCTCCAAACCCTCCGGAAATGGTCGATATGGTACCTCTATGACTGGCTGGGACGCTGTCCCTCGAGCGACTTCGCGACTTTCTTCTTTCATTCATATGCGGGCGACGTTGGTCTTGTCTTTCATCCACCCCATTTCGCCTTGGGTCTCCTGGTACCCTCCTATGTACATATCTATTGAGGCGACTGTCCTGTACAAGCTGCTCCAGCTAGGTGCACAAGGTCCAACATGCCTCTGTCGAGTGGCCACGAGTGCGGTGGAAATCGCACCATTCATCTTTATTACTTCCCAACACCCTTCCTTCCGATTCCTGAGGGAATTTAAGGAGTCTCGTGTGACATATTTCCTTTAGGATCTGTGCTCTCCTCTCTGTTAGTGGAGTGAACTGGTATTTTGTCTGCTTACCCCTTGCGTGATTTTGCTTAGGGTTCTCCTCTGCCTGCTTGCCCTTGAAATGCATGTTGTCTGCCTCCATTCGTTCAGCCTGATCCTCCTCAACCTCAATATGCTTCTCTGCTCGCGCTCTAATTTCCTCCATGCTGGCCAGCCGTCTCAAGGCTAACGCATCGCTAAATGGACCGGCGCGTAAGCCTTTCTGAAATGCTTTAACAAAGAACTTCTGGTCGGGGTCATTCACCCGCACTGTGGCGGTATTGAAACGAGCTAGGAAGTTCTTTAAACTTTCCCCTCTGGCCTGCTTGATGTCGAAAAGGTCGGCCACCTCCAATTTCTTGACCTTATTGGCCGCAAACTGCGAAAGGAACGATCGGGCTAAGTCACTAAAGGTATGGATGGATCTAGGTGGCAAGGTGGCCATCCATTGCATAGCGACCCCTCTTAAGGTTCCCGGGAATAACTTGCAGCTGAGCCGGTCGCCGCCTCCGCTGATGTACATCTGAGTGTGGAAAGCTTGCAGATGAGCGTGGGGGTCCTGTGTGCCATCAAAGGATTCGATCAATAGTTCTCTGAAGTTGGCCGGCACCACAGCTTCATCGATCTCTTCTGAAAATGGCTGGCCCCAGAAGGAATGGCTACTGTTATCCTCCTTCTGAGTTGGCTCCGGTCGATTAGCAGCTTTGAGTGCTGCTATTTGTTGGCGAAGTTCCTCCTCCCTGAGTTCTGCCAATCTTACTGCTTGCAGGTGTCGTTCCTCGGCCTTCCGGTGGCGCTCCTCTGCTTCTGCTTGCCTCTGCTCCGCCTCGGCGCTAAGCCGAGATTGCTCATCGCTTCGCGCCTGAAGCGAGGCAACGGCGCGAAGCAACCTTTGGAGGGTGTCCTCTTCTCCCTCATTTGTAGAACTGGCCTAATTTCGGGTGATCGGCATCTCGTCTAGTGCTGCTATTTTCTGTCCTTAGGTCGCAAGGTTCTTCTTTACGGTGGGCGCCAATGTATTGTTCTCCAAAAAAGAGTATCTTATTATTATTATTATTTTCCTATTTATACACTGAAAGATCCTTTGGATATCCACGTCACCCGACAATCGTACAGACAATGTCAGATACGTGAGGACGCTGCTCTGACGGATACTCCTGACAAGTCAGACTCGCTAACGGTTCTTAGAAAGGACGTTTTGTACTGACCCTATTTTCCATCCGTCCGTACACATATATCAATTGGACACAACCTGACCAAGTGTCTCATTTTCCTAGGTTGAATGTTTCTAGTTCATGGCATGTAGGAGATGAACTATATATCAGTTTACATTTTGATAGCAAACATGATGTGTAGATGGTTGTGAAGTAGTACTCAATAAAGATGCATTAGTCATTTTGTGTTGTTCAATATAAACCAATCTTTTTTGTCAATGAGGTATCCTAATAGTGGACAAGGTTGTCCTTGGAAGATGAAAGTTATAATGTCCAAAAAGATAGATAAATGGACAATTACTAAATGGGGCCGGTTGACACATATGTATGAAAGTTATGTTATCTCAAGATCATAACAAACTAAACTATAAATTAATTTATTATTGCATCCTAGGTAAAAATCTCAACTTTTTTTTTTGTGTATCACATTATTTTTTAAGTAACTATGATAATGTGTTTAAATTACGTTTTAGGTATGGTGAATGAAGACTCATTAATCCAAATTTCCTTAATACAAGAGCGAATAAGTAGTTAGTTTGGCTATAAAGTCTCATAGAAGAAGGATGATTCATATGATCTACTTCCCAGGTGGTTAGAAAGGATGGTGCAATGTTGTTCTGGATCCACACATAAACTTGAGACAAATGACATTGTCTTGAACAATCAAGTAGACAACCATTTTCGCAAGTTTCAACGTGTATTTTGGTCTTTCAAGCTAGCTTGTGCTGCCTTCCAGTATTGCAAACCAATTATACAAATTGATGGTATGTTCTTATATGACAAGTATTATGGAATGTTGTTAATTGCCACAACACAAATGGAAATAGTTGTGTGTTACCAATTGCCTTTGCTATTGTCGAAGGAGAGATGCTAAATGCTTGGTCATTGTTTTTGGTCAACATCCAATTCCATGTGACTTAAAAGCAAGGGATATGTCTAATCTCTAAATATCATGCAAGTATTAAATTAGCGGTTAGAAATGCATACCCTGGATGGCAACCACCAAAAGCATACCATGTATATTGCATTCATCACATTGCAAGTAATTTCAACCATCAATTTAAGAATACAAAACTAAAGGAAGAACTAATAAACTTAGGTAATTTAAATTATTTTTTATTTTTCATTCATTTGCTTAAATTTGTAATTTTGTTTCTTAAATTTGTTGCAACTTATAAAACTTGCAAGCATCATTTTGATGATTAATTTGGTAGATTTTGTGAATATAGCCCATAGGTGCAATGTTGGATTAATGACATCTAAAAAAAATGGAGTCTTGCAATGATGATGAAGGGAACATATATGAACATATGACCACAAACTTGTCAAAGTATGTGAACAAAGTCTTAAAATGTGCAAGAAATCTACCAATTACTACATTGGTAAAGGGTACGTATGGTAAATTGGTAGAATATTTTGTTCAAATGGGAGCCAGAGCTAGATCTGAATTAGGTGGTGGTCAAATGTATTATAGAAAGTTAATGGACATCATTCAAAAAAATTAAACAGAGGCTTACATTCATCAAGTTCACAGGTATAATATTGAATCAATTACATTTGAAGTTGTAAAGACCTTTAATCTTGTTACACAAAGGGGTGGATAAATATGGATGGTTGTTTTGAATACACTAAAGTAAGAGTGTGGTGCATTTCAAGCATTTAGATATCCTTGCTCACATGTCATAGCTGCATGGTCTCATGTAAGCATGAATTTCTTTTAGTTTGTTGATGTCTCTTACTTAATCAAAAACATCGTCGATGCATATTCTAGGCAATGGTTTCTTGTTGGAAACAATGCAAATATCTTTGCTAGTAGTGGCCCCAAATTGTTCTTGATTAGTCTATGATGCGTGGTAAGGGACTTCCCAAGTCAACATGCATAAGAAATTAAATGGATTGGAGGGAGTCGTAATATAGACAAAAATGTGGTTATTGCAAACATGAAGGGCATAATCAATCCAATTGTGTATGTATTTTGGAAGACTATGGTCTTTTTGATGAGTACCAAAATATATAGTGTATCATCACTTAAAGCATGTTTCTTTTGTTATATATAACTTCTTCTCTTCTAACATATATGTATATATAAATTAAAAAATAAAGAATATAATTTTCATTATTTATTAAAAGTACGATTTTAATAATTAACCTTTTGGTTTTTAAATATTTAAACATGTGTAAAGTTAGATTGAAGTACATATGTACAATCAGATTAAGTCACGCATGCTCAATGTCAAGCCCTTCACTTGAGGTGATCATGGAGATTGATTTTATCAGTGTAATCATATTTGTTCCTTTGAATATTGTAAGGAATAAAGTAATTCAAAAGTAACACACACAAATACTGCATATCATGTTTTGTACATTCTATAAATTGATGTTTTGTGAAGTAGGGTATACACCTAAGAAACTCATTCATTTTAAACATTGATAATGATTTTGTCATTTGTGTTTGTTTTTTATATATTACAATGGTCAAATGATTACTATGAATGAACAAGAGACAATCTTTATAAGTGATTACTCAAAGTCATTTCGAGTTAAGAAAGACACCACACATGATACATTAAAGAAAACCATTGAGAAAAAGCTTTAACTCAGAGATGGCAAAAAAGTGGTACACCATACTTATCAATATCCTATTTCTATTATTGGTGATTGTGTGCAATACAGGGTGTGAAGACTTAGATGTATAAACAATGTTCAGTATATTTGCTACACAAAGTAATATTAGTTTTATTGAGTTATATGTCACATTAGAGGATAGTCAGACACAAACATCACAACAAGCACAAACAACACAACAACAAGAAACACATCGTTCAAAGCAATGAAGATTCAAATGCAGAAATCATGAACGAACTAATAGAAGAAAAAATAAAGGTTATAACAATGACCGTTAGTGGTATTATATGTATGGAAGTATCACTTTTGAAGAATAACAACGATATAGTCTGTTTCCTAGCCAAAACTCAAGATATATGTACTCACCATTTATTTTGACTTTAAATGTGTTCTTACTTTATATGTGTTTTAAATTGATGTTTATTTTCAATTTTTAGTTTGTAACATAATGTGTTATTTTATCACATCGATTATTAATATATTGGTCATTTTATAGTTATAGTATTTCATAATTTGTTGTATATTAAGTTAAAAAATGAAAATAAACATGGAAAACTTCTACGTTAATGTGATTGAAATTGACAAACAAACTTCCAAAAAATGTGGGCAATGGTTGACAATGGTTGAACACTTATACATTAAAGCAAGGAAAATTAAAAACTTAGATAAAGGTCGATAATAGGTTGCTATGAACCTGATGGTTCCTCTAATAATGTTTCATCATGATTGTGTCTAACTGATGGTGTCATCAAAGTCTAACTACCTCAAGCACTTTATTATGTTGTTGATGGATCTTAGTGAACACAAGCAGGCCATAATGTTGTCATTAGACTTGCAAAATGAAACATACAACTCAATAGGCCAAAAAGGATAGTATTGATTGAAAATAGATATCATGTTTTGTACATGATCATTGCATTTAATTTTGACAACATGATATTGAACATGTCTATTTTTTATGTATTTAGGTTGTTGATAAAGAATATCATCCACCATAGTGATACATGGAAGTGTAATTGTTTCATAAGTTTTCTTTTCTTTAGGACATTTAGTGTGATCCTTCATAGATTCGAAAAGATTTAGGATCACGACGTTGAAACGTGATCCCTTGATAAGTTGTAACCTGACCATTGTAATAAACATAAACAAGGATTGAATTCATATTCAAGATGAATTTTTTTTACAAATAAAAACTTGAAATGTTTTATAAGTAAAAAACTATGCAACCATTTACTTATATTGTCTGAATAATTGTTCATGGGTCAATGTTACAGTAATTTTTTTGTCATTTGTGAATAAAAATAAATGGTTCATATTGAATTGAAAAAAGATTAAAGATTGTATCAATTAAAGTGTATAAATTGTTCAAGTTTAAGCATCGATCTTTGATTATTGTCAGTGTCAGTGCTTTACTCTTACGGGTCAGTATCAATACTTTGTTGTTTATGAGTTACTTGTAGTGGTTTAGGGTATAATATATGTAACGTAATTGTTAGTCATAACATTGGGGAATTAGAGAGTAAACAAGTGCTAAATTAAGAGAGAAAGCAAGTGCTCAAATTATGAATTAAACAAGTACTTATAGATAATAATTTTTTTTAACATGAATAAAACTTTGATTTTGGAAAAAATTAATTACCGTTTTCAAATTAGGATCACGTGTATTTTGGTACTCGACGATATTCTTGACTTTATAAAATGTGTTTTTGTTACTCAATCTAATTTTCTATCAAATTCTAACAAAATTTATCATGCTCAAGTAATTATTTTATATACCAAATTTCTTATTAGAACAATTTTAAATTACTAATCTATATGTTTGAGATAGACCAAGTTAATATGTCTAAGATTAATTCTTGATTGGAACCGAGTTCTAATGAACGTTGATGGAAGCGAGTTTCTAAATGGATTGATGTTTGCAATCTTCCTAATTCAATATATCTTTCTACATGGACAATAATATTTTCAATCAAATAAAATATCTAAACAAAATCTCTCTCCTCCCCTCCTTTGAATCAAATTAACTCTTAGTATAGTGACATGATTACTTTGCTATAGGTTAATGTATGTTTTATTGTTCACTTGTGTATGTTAAGCTAGATAAAAATAATTGTTATTATAATAATATATTAGCATTAAGCAATAACTAAAATATTATATAAAATCATTAATTGACAATTATGGATTCTATTAATTTCTATATGTCAAAAGACATGTTTTTGTATTAAGAGCGATTATGTGATGTGTTTGGTCATTCATTCTGAGTAATATGTTAGGAGGTTCTTACTTACTATTAGGAAGTTATAAACTTGTTATCTCGTATAGTTGTTTTATTATGAACAAAATTTCCTAGAAAGTAGGTATATTCATTCATTATCAAGGATTTTATTTTTCTTTCATCGTGGTGACTCAAATGGAGTTTCGTGATTGAACATAAGTAAATATTTTATCTTTCTCAATTATATATGTTAAATTAGCATGTTATTTTTTTTTTGGATACTTATGGAATATGGTAAAATATCTACTGCTAAAAGTAATGACTAATATATGTGGGGGATTGTTAGCGACTAGATGATGTGTATTTCTGAACTAACATGATTTTTTTCCATGCCTAAGATCAGATTTGAAAAATTAACATGCTACAATTTGTATCTATATTTATATTGATGTTATTATTTTGAGAAAAATATACTTTTAGTGAAATATGGTTAAGGTTTCAATATTTTTATATAGATTTCATCATAATATTATCCAACGTTAATAAAACATATACATTTTTATTCTCTGTATCCAAGAATTCATTATTTTTTTTAAAGATAGAGTAACTAAATCCACATATTTTTTAAACATAATATTTTTAACAACTAAAATCAAAATTTATTTATTTTATGAGGATTAAAAATATATTTAAAATCTTAATTATATTACACTGTAATATTATTATTATTTCTAGATTTATTATCAGTAATTTAAACCATAAGTAATTACAGTATAATTGGTAAAACTATAATTTATATAAAATTATTAAGTGATCTCATATAGTCAAAATTTTACTGGGTTAAATTCCAATTACCCTATTTAGTTATAACAAATATTATTGTGACCGAAGTGTTAGATTCATTGCATGAGGTGCAAAGAGACCCACATGCACCCAAAGCATCTGAATGGCGGTAGTTGAAAGATCCAACTTCGGTTTTGTCCTTATTCCCAAATTAAATATTAAAAAGAATTTGTCTGTACAATAATGCTACATGTTCCTCGTCCACTGCCAGCGTGAACGTTGAAACTCGTTACTCATTTCGAAGGCAGAACATCCTAGAACCTCTGTGCTCTCTGAGGGTGTCTCTGTTGTTCCAGGTATGTAACAATTTTCCAATTTCAATCTGAATTGTTTTATCAACTGTAATGTTATTCTGCAAGTTATCTCAAGCAGCCTTGCAAATTTGATTGAACTTATTCTTTCTTCTACCCTCATTGCAAATTAAGAGTCCAAGGGTTATTTTTTTACAATGTTTTGATTCCAGTTGTTTTCAATTTCTCAGTAAAATTTGTCAATGTCCAATGGAGTATCAGTTACTCTATTGCTTTATATGATGTTCTTTTGTTTTGTGTTTCTAATGATGATTAATTTCTAATTGATATTAAGTTTGGGAGAGCAAGCAACTGATGTTAAATTCTAACCATTTCATGGTTAACTGTTGGATTTCTTTTTCTTATTTAAGTTTAATATATGATGACAAATTATCTCAAATGAAGGGTGTGTGGGGTTCTAGAGAAATAGGCTAATGTCTCACAAAGTGACTAATCACTCATGGGAGAGACACTTACATTTAGCACTTGACCATCCCGCGAGCAAGATTGACTCCCGTGGAGGATACTGTGAAAAACCAAACAAAAAAATAAAATATGAGATGGAGTTTATCCTTTATGTTGTATTGGTTGGTTTCCTGTGATGTATATTCTATAATGAAAATACTTTATTTCTTTCATCCCAAAAAAAATTGACTGTCCCATGAGCAAGATTGACTCCTGGGGAGGATATCTGTAAAAACCAAAATTAATAAAAAAATGAGATGGAGTTCATCCTTTATGTTGTATTGGTTAGTTTCCTGTAATGTGTATTCTATAGTGAAAATATTACTTCTTTCTTTCAACCCCAAAAATTGTGTTGGCCCTGTTTTTAACTACACAACATGACGTGTTTGCTGTCTTACCAATTCTGTTAAACCTTGTTAAGAGAAAGATATGGCATTGGCTTATGGAGCTGTTGCCAAATTAATTGAATTTCATTTGAAATTCTTAATATTTTTCGGGAACTTTGATCAGATCCTTCAACCTCAAGCTGTTCTCTCTCTAGTCTCCTTTAAGCCTTGTTCTTTTGAGCTTCCATATATCTTGATTGTTTTTCTATACTGTGTTAAGAACTAACTTGGCATTTATTGTTCTTTTTTCTTTTTATATTGATGTTTTTCAAGGTTTCATATCATCATCTTGAATGGCAGTAATAATGGCTTTGCATGGTTATTATTATAACAATATAAAGTTGGGAAATCAACGAAGAGCTCTACACAATCTCAGTTTTCCAGGCTCAATTTCAGTTCATAAATTGCCAAAGAATAGAAGGTCAAAATTTGATAAGTTGGAGAATGATAAATTTCCTAGACTCCTTGTGGAGATGCGGCAGACAGAATTGCCTCCATCAAAATATGGTACAAATGGTAGAGCTGTAAAAATGGTTCCGGCAAATGAGGTAGTGAAAAGAAAGACAATGTCAGAGAATAAAGTGGAAATGGGAAGCAGTTCAAAGCAAGCTGTTAATGGAGCAAGTTTGGTAAGAAGAGATCCTAGCCCGGCCTTGACAAAGACAACGAAATCTAGAACCTCTAAAGAACTTCCACCACTAGAAGAGCTAAAAGTTTTGCCCTCAGATGAAGGCTTCAGTTGGGCCAATGAAAATTACAATTCCTTGCAGAGATCTATTGATGTTTGGTCTTTTGTTATTTCTTTACGTGTTCGAGTTCTGTTGGACAATGCAAAATGGGCATACTTGGGTGGCTTTACAGAAGAAAAGCAGGTAGGTTCTGGAAGTTATTTTGTTTCTGGTGGAAATCCTCTCAACAAACATTTCTTCAGAACTCATCCAAATTAGTTTTCTAATTGGTTAAGTTTCTGTTTGTGCTTTTGCTTTGCTGACCTGAAGTATTTTAATATTTTGCATTTCAGAAAAGCAGAAGGCAGAAAACTGCTGCATGGCTAAGGGAGTGTGTATTACAGCTTGGCCCAACTTTCATTAAGCTTGGACAGTTATCATCAACAAGGTCGGATCTATTTCCCCGTGAATTTGTGGATGAGCTTGCAAAATTGCAGGTACTTCTGTAGATCTTTTGTTCACTTTTTTTCAGGATCAGAGATTCTTTAATGTAGAGTATTATTAAACTTGGATGCCAGATTCGGTATATTAATAGTCTTTATTCTTTATACAACATTCTGCAGGACAAGGTCCCCGCATTTTCTCCAAAGAAAGCAAGAGGCTTTATTGAGAGTGAATTAGGAGCTCCCATAAATGTATTGTTTAAAGAGTTTGAAGATCGGCCCATTGCTGCTGCTAGTCTTGGTCAGGTGAATTATGCTTATGCGGACAATCATATTTTTCTCATTTCTTGTGTTCAAACTAATGATCTTAATGTGTTGATATTAGCAGTGGCCTTCGTGTAGTGCTAGAACGCTAAATTTGTGTGCAACTTCTTTGTAGTACAGACAATCAGATGAGATAATTCAGCTCTTTTTTACTTCAATTTTGGGTGCCCTATTTGTAGGTTCATCGTGCTATTCTACACAATGGAGAAAAAGTAGTTATCAAAGTCCAAAGACCTGGCCTGAAGAAGCTTTTTGACATTGACTTGCGTAAGTTGTCATTTTGTTTCTTCCATTTACTACATCTTATGATTTTTATATATACATGATTTGCAATCTCTAATATTAGGAGAACAATATTCTAACTAATAAGAGCTGGGAGAATGTTGCTATGCCAACTTCGTCACCCACACCGCTTGTTTGTTCTTGAGAGACATGGTGGAAATTTCTAATACCAATTGATAAGAACCTTGGGAGTTGGGAGAACCTCATCACAAAAGTTAGCCATGGTAGTTGAAGAATTCAAGGCCTTATAAATACCACACTAGAATCCTATACTTCCAATGTGAGACTCAAGTCTCATACTTCACAATTGGATCTTAACAAATTCAAATTCAATCAATGCCTGTGACAAATGCTTCCATACATTATTTTCGAGAAATTCTAAGAAAAAATATGCTTATTTATATGTTTTATCTTATTTTGAATTCTTACAAATTTAAATATTGTTTCAAAGACTGCTTTATTTTTATATAATTGATTTTGATCAATGGATCTGGCTGAGTTATTTTTTTAACTGTTTCGAGCTTTAGTAATACCATTTATGGTTAACTGGTGAGATTAAAAGCTTGGTAGTTGTTGAAATTTTGTTTTACTCTAACAAGTTAGCATGTCATGTCCAGGAAACTTAAAGCTGATTGCAGAATATTTTCAGAGAAGTGAAACTCTAGGTGGTCCAACTAGAGATTGGGTTGGTATATACGAAGAATGTGCAACGTAAGCAATACAAACATTATGTTTGAAGCAAATTTATTCTTGGCTTGTTGCGTGTTAAAGTCTTAGACTCTTAGTAACTTGTTTTGGGCTTCATTTAACTACTATCATTAATTACTGTGTCATTGGAATTTTGCCTTATGTAATTTATATTGTCCTGCACATGCCTAATGTAATATGTATTATCCTGCACATACTACTTTTCAGGATTTTGTATCAAGAAATTGATTATATAAATGAAGGAAAGAATGCTGATAGGTTCCGCCGAGATTTTCGAAACATAAAGTGGGTCCGAGTACCTGTATGTTTCTTGTTGCAATACTACATCCTGCTGGATATTCAGATAGTTTCAGCTTCCTTGAAAATTAATTTACCTCTCCTATTTTCCTAATCTCCTGCCTACTATGTTTTAAACATGTTGAGTGTAGCACATATAAATTGCTAATGTCTAGCGCTAATGTTAATTTTAACTACATATCCTTGATTTTCACCTTTGCAGCTGGTTTATTGGGATTATACTGCATCAAAGGTGTTGACATTGGAGTATGCACCAGGTTGTCAACTTGACTAGTGCATATTACTTGTTCTCTTCAAGGGTTGTATGTCATTATGCCATTGAACTTTGGTTTTACTTTCTTGAAACAGGTATCAAAATAAATGAAGTGGATATGTTAACTTCGCGTGGTTATGATCGATTACGAATCTCATCACACACTATTGAGGCATACTTGATTCAGGTCCACAGTTTTGTTCTCTCTGAAACTTGATCTAAAATCCAATATTCAACATAATTGTGTCTTTGGTTCATGTGAATGTTTAATTACCTATATGCCTATGTTTTAATAAAGACATTGTTGCTTCATGATAGTCGTAGATAAAAGTATTTTAAGTATTAAATCTTGCTTGTCTTTCAGATATTGAGAACAGGTTTCTTTCATGCTGATCCACATCCTGGAAATCTTGCTGTTGATGTTGATGAAGCAATTATTTATTATGACTTTGGCATGATGGGGGAGATAAAATCTTTCACCCGGGAGAGACTGCTTGAACTGTTCTATGCTGTTTATGAGAAGGATGCAAAAAAGGTCTAGTTTTCTGCTATACTTGCATCTTCGGAAACATGGGACATTATCGTAACTAGTAATTTCAATCTGATATCTCAATAAACTATTTTGGAAACATATTTTCTGTTTTTATCTTCCTGCTTGTGTCTTCTTGTAAAGTAAAGATGCATAAGATTACATGAAACTTGATAGAAACCAAAATGTGAAATTAAAATAGGAATTATATGTTAGAACTTTAATTTGGTTACATTGTTTAGGAAGAACTTCCTGCAGTTTGAAAAATGAATTCAAGGTATACAATGATGGATTAGCAAACCTGTGCTCACCAATCCCAAAAGCTTAGCTCTTATGGAGGAAGTGTCCTTTATTCCTTATTAGGAAAACTTCCTGTTGGAAATAGGAGCATTTAAATGCTTATTACCCTTCCAAAGAAGCTTAGTTAATGTTTAGCCAAGTTTAATGTATCTTAGGAAGCTGTAGTATTTTATTTGTTATCTTGAAATAGTAGTAGTTATTTATTCTCTTTGTAAATACTCTTATTATAAATAGATCAATTTGCTGAATGAATTATTGATTCAAGCACATTTAAAAAATTTCATTTCTCATTTTTTCACACTTACCACCTGAAGACGAATAAGGAATCCCCCATTTATAGCCCCTTCAGCCTGGATCAGATTGCAAGGGACAACAACCTCAAAAAAAAAATGCTAAAAAGGTGACAACAAAGCAACAGAATAACTTCCTACGCAAGGTTAAACATAATAACTGTAACAACCCCTTACTAACTGACATCCCTTGTCTGACACATGGCTGGTTTATTCTTGTGTTCCTTACTCCTAGAATTCCTCATGTACACTCCAAATCTGGGTCTTAAATATTCTGAGCCAGAGGTCTAAGATTTTAACTGTCAATTCGTGACAGAATAGTTTATCATTAACCAACTATCCCAAATTCCCCCTCACACTAGAACCCTTTGGGCTTGTAGTGTGGTAAAGCACTAGGCCACCTACCTTGTGTCGAGGCTCATTTTGTTATTAGAACAGGGGCAAGAACCAGACTTCAAACCTCTAAGTCATAGGGCTCTGATACCATGTCATTAACCAACAATCCCAAAGCTTGATACCATATTAGAAATGTACTGGATCTAATTCTAACTCAACTCCAATATAGTGATATATTGGGACTAAGGCATATAAACAACTTTTATGAATAATTTGAGCATTCATGTGTCATCAATATTCATTTTGTATATGTAAAGAATACTAAATGAAATTAATCAAACATATTTAGCACTTGATGTTACAATATATGGTCAATTTGTAATTATGAATTTGTGAGGATTGCTTATTGTTAGCTAGTGATTAAGCAGTAAGTTAGCTTCACATTACTTAGCACCTTCATCGATGCTAATCACAATAAAAAAGAGAAGAATCATCTTTAATGACCTAATCTCATTGCTATAAACTAATTTATTAGGTGGGTTCTGTTTTCACTAAGATTTAGTTTCCAGTGACTGTTTATTTTCTAGCTTATGGTCTTGAGAAATTTCTGTACTAATAAAAGTATGTGTATTCACCTATTTATACTTCAAGGATAGTAGTACAAGGTCGAAATACAAAGATGCGCAGATAGTATCATGAGTTGGTATATTTATAAGATGCAAATCATGTATACTGAAAGTGACACTATCTCAACTTGGATCATTTATATTATAAGATACAAATCCTAAATTAATTACATGCTACTGTATTTACATGTTAACAAGCTAAAGTTTTTGTAACCGCGAGCTTGAGAAGGAATGTTAAAATAGTAAGTCTAGATTCATTGGCATGTTAAACACATTATAATTGATGGATAAATGTCATTATGATGACTGTTGATAGTTATCCAGTGCGTTGGATATAAGTTTGCTATTGATTGATTATACATGTGCTATATAAATGGGATATCAATGTGCTGCCAGGAGGCTAGCACACAATTTCCCTCAAAGTTTTGTTTCAACAGTAATTTCATAGTTTGATTTGATCTCTTGTTTTTAGGACAATTACAATTGTATATTTATAACTGATTAACCGATGACACTTTTCAGAATAAGGAATCTGAAGTTACTCTGAACTTGAACTTAGCATTTCTAGGGTCCCTTTCACATTTACTATAACTTTTTATTGACAATGGTGCAGGTTATGCAATGCCTTATAGATCTTGGAGCACTCCAACCCACTGGTGACCTGTCATCTGTAAGGATATTTAGAACTTGTACTCTTACAAGATGATCATTTAACAGTTTGAAATTATGACACGTCTTGATCTTTTAAATCTCTTTATTTGGCTTCCAGGTGAGGAGATCTATACAGTTTTTCTTGGATAATCTGCTAAGCCAGACACCAGATCAACAACAGACTTTATCTGCAATTGGGGAGGTATGGGAGTATTTAGTTATATTGGATCAGTTAAACAGACCACTATATTGAACTGAGTAGTAAGTGTAATACAATTTCTAATCTCCCTTTTATAGGGTAAACATCTAAGCCTAAAAAAAGGAAATAAGGAAACTATATCAAGAAGGTACAGAGAAAATAAAAGTTTATCACACTCCCCCTCAAGCTGGAGCATATAAATTATATGCTCCAAGCTTGGAACATATAACTTGCATCTGTGGTCCCCTTAAAGATTTAGTGAAAATGTCAGCAAGTTGATTACTCGAATTGACAAATTATGTACTTATTTCTTTCGCCAGCAACTTCTCCCATACAAAGTGACAATCAATCTCAATATGTTTGGTTCTCTCATGAAATACAGGATTAGAAGCAATGTGAAGAGTCGCTTGATTATCACAATACAGTTCCATTGGTTGGACATCAGCAAATTTCAATTCTCGAATAAGTTGTTTTATCCATATCAATTCACAAGTGGCTGAAGCCATAGCCCGATATTCTGCTTCAGCACTAGAACGAGCAACAATATTTTGCTTCTTACTTTTCCAAGAGACCACATTTCCCCCAATAGATATGCAAAAACCTGTAGTAGATTGTCTATCAATGGGAGATCCTGCACAATCAACATCAGAATAACCTGATATATGAGTGTCTCCCTTATCCTCATATAGTAAACAAACTATGTCCACGTGTCTTCTTGATATATCCCAGGATACGGAGGACTGCTGCCCATTGATCAACACAAGGTGCTTGCATAAACTGACTTACAACTCCTACTGTAAAGGAGATATCAGGTCTAGTGATAGTAAGGTAAATGAGTTTTTCAACTAGTCTTCTATACCTCTCTGGATCAGAGTAAAGTTTGCCATGTTTTACCATTAGCTTTATATTTGGATCCATGGGACTGTCAACGGGCCTGCAATTATTCGTACTAGTCTCTTGCAAGATATCAAGAGCATATTTTCTCTAAGAGATAACAATGTCTTCCTTAGATTGAGCAACCTTTATGCCAAGAAAGTACTTTAGATGGCCAAGATCTTTGGTCTAGAAGTGGTTAAATAAGTACTGTTTTAACTAGAAAATTTTGATATCATCATTTTCTGTGATGACAATATCATCCACATACACAACCAAATACACACATTTACCGAAAGAGGAATGACAATAAAATACAGAGTGATCTGCTTCACTTCTCGTCATCCCGAAGTTTTGAACAACTTGGCTAAACTTTCCAAACCAAGCTCTTGGGAACTGTTTAAGTCCATACAAGGATCTACAAAGCTTGCATACTAAACCAGACTCCCCCTGAGCAACAAAAGCAGGAGGTTGCGCCATGTATATTTCTTCATCCAAGTCACCATGTAGAAAAGCATTTTTGATGTCTAATTGATGAAGATGCCAGTGACGAATAGCAACCATTGCAAGTAAGAGGTAGATAGTAGTGATTTTAGCCACAGGAGAGAAAATATCTCCATAATCAAGCATATACTTGAGTATATCCTTTGGCCACCAACCGAGCTTTGAGGCGATCAACTGTGTCGTTAGGTGCAACTTTAATAGCAAATACTCACCTACAACCAACTGCCTTCTTGCCTGAGGGTAGAGAAACTAACTCCCTGAGATACCAATTTGGAACCATTGGCTAATGAAATGAAGTGAAGAAACTTAAGTGAGGAAATAGAGGAGAATACAAACTCATTACCAGAAATGTGATCTGAAGCACTTGAATCGATTATCCATGGACCTTGACTCCCCATGGACTGGGAAATGCATGCAGTTGAAACACTTGGTGATGCCAATGATTGGGTGTGATTGTTGGACTTGAGCCTTAGGAACTCCTGATACTCTTCATCTGAGATTAATTGAGAACCAATCCTTCCGTTCGAAGGGGTATCACTCGAAGATATATTTGCAATTTTGTCTGACCAACCAATCAAATCATAACATTTATTTTGTAGGTGTCCTTTTCCACAGTGTGAGCAGATAAGCCTACCACGGCCACCTTTACCATTTCGTAATATTCCTCTAGTACCCCGACCGCTTCTTCCTCTACCACGAGAGGCTACCATAGCAGAGTTTTCAACAGCGATACCATCACCTTTCGTTATGGTAGGAACCCGAAGAAGCCTAGTAACTAGGCTATTCATAGAGGGAATATGCTCACTTAATAGGATTTGATCCCGAACATACTCATAGTCAGGATGTAGACTTCACAGGATTAGAACCATCAGTAGTTTGCCAATTTGCTTTGTTGTTTCCTCAACAGAGTTACACACAAGTAAACCTTTCAATTCTTTAGCCACAACCTTGACTTTGGCTATGTGCGACACCATATCATGATTGGTCTGTTGAAGGGAAACAATCTTTTGAGTTGAATCAAACAGCCGTTGAACATCATTAACGAAGACATCTCTAACGTTCATCCAGAAGGAATAACAGGTCTTGAATGACCTTAAGATTTCTAATAATTCAGGGCTAACAGACTGCCACAAAATGACACATAATTGATAGTCAAGCTTCAGCCATGAAACTCTATTTTCTTCTAGTATTTCAGCCTCTTGTTTCTCCAAATGTTCATGAAACCCTTGTCCCAAAAACCACAACTCAATTGATTCTGACCAAGCTCTATAATTTTTCCAGTTGAGTTGCTCTGTTGTAATAGTTGGGGTTCCCGAAAAAGAGATAATAGATTCTTGTGAAAAGGAATTGGTAGTGGCCATTTTTAACTTCAAACAATGAACAGAGGAGGAGAGGTAACAATTCTAAACACTTGCAATAAAAAACAGCAGCACAGTAACTTAGATCTACCAGCTACAGTACTTCCCACCAATTTTTTTTTCTTTTTTAGGAGTTGGAATAGGTAGGAGATGAGCCAACGAACAGAACGGTGGGCTTGGGATGGAGAACGATAGTTTGATGATGGCATACAGCAGTGGACATTGGCACGACAGCGGCGACGACGACTCTCAGTCACTGGATACTAAGACAAAACTTTCCGGCGGCAGTTGGCAGCAGGTGGCGGAAGACAGTAGCGGTCGGCGACGAATGCACAGGACACAGGCAGAGCAAAACTCTGCTCTGATACCAAGTTAAACAGACTACTATATTGAACTGAGTAGTGTGTGTAATACAATTTCTAATATCCCTTTTATAGGATAAACATCTAAGCCTAAAAAAAGGAAATAAGGAAACTATATCAAGAAGATACAGAGAAAATAAAAGTCATATTAGAAAAGATACAGGAAAACAGTAATATATTTAACAGGATCCATAATATATTAGTTCCTTCATGATTATTTTGGGTGATTGTTTTGTAAATGAGGATATGCCAAAGATGGTAAACCATTGGTTTTCTAGGTTGTTCCAAGTTATGTACAGAATTTATACTATATGATTTTATTATTGATGGAGTTTTGTGGCAGGATTTATTTGCAATAGCACAAGACCAGCCATTCCGTTTTCCATCTACCTTCACCTTTGTTATTAGAGCATTTTCTACACTTGAAGGTTTTCCCCCTTCTCTTCCCTACTTTCTATCTCAATTGGTGATCATTCTTTGGAGTATATTTTTGCATTTAACATGCCCATTGTATATTATTAATTTAATTTCACATTAGTTTGTGTATTATAAGATGATAATCTTCCTTTTCCAATGGATAGGGCTGTAAGACTCCACAATTAGAATAAATGAGTAACTATTGTAGATTGTATGATGATTGTGACATTTGATATGGTTAGGACAGATCCCAAATTATTTGCCATAGATTTAAATATATTCTTGGCACATAGTTATTTCTTGTGTAACTTTTCATTGTGAACAAACTTAGCCTCTTGCTATCAAGTGTGTTCTCTTGGATTATGCTTTTGACAAAACGGGATAGAAATTACCATCCTTCAAGTTGTCATTTTTAGGTTTCTATGGGTGTCACCTTTCATGAAGATGAGTCATACTTCACTCATCCTCAGCTTCAAGGGGAGAGTATTCCAGAAGCCTAGTCCTTCTTTGAATCCTTCTTTCCTTCTGGTTATAATGATATTCCTCAATATTTGCTTCTTAAGCTTGTACCTGTGTGCAAGTCAATCGTGGCTGCCCTTTCTAAAGTGCATGTCATCTAGCACCTCCACTTGGTACCTCATCTAAACTAGATAAGGTCAACCTATCAAAGGCCAAGACACCAAAATTGGTGTATTAAAATGAAGGTGGATTTGTATTGTGAAATATTAGTATGATGGTACAATGGTTTGGTATTATGCAAGATTAGTTGCTAAATATGGAATTGACTACTAGGAGACCATTAGGTAGCACAAATAAACTAGAGATTTGGATTTATCTTCAAGATTCAGAACCTGGAGAGCAAGAAAACAAAGGTGAAGATAAAGTTATAGGGAGCAAGAACCATGGTGGCAGAGAAGAGTCTAAAAATGGTGGATGGGCCAATGGCACAAGTGGTTTTTGAAAGTCATCTTCGAGGTAAGCAAGTAGAGGTAGGAACAAAGGAAAAACTGAACTTGGTGGTAGATCAGAAAGAAGCAGCAAGAATGAAACAAAGGAGCATGATAGCAACAATCGTGGAGAGAAACTTGCAAGTGAGGCAACATAGGAAAAAAAAAAGCAAAACAATGTTTCTTGAAGGATAGAAAAACCTGAAGGTACAGAAAACACGTGAGAAAGGGAGGTTGAATTGTGTGTGTAATTTTTGAAAGTTTTTCGCAAAGATGAAGGATTTAAAAAAGAGTTTAAGGTCGTTGTCCAATAGAGTTGTCCAAAGAAGTGCAAAACGTATAAAAAGTAAGGTAAGAGAAAAGACACAAATTTTATATTGGTTTACTCTTCTAATAGAGCTATGTCCAGTCCCTTCAACATGAAGGATTTCCCGCTAAGTCTACCTAACTTATAAACAAATATTATCTACCTCTTTAGGTATTACAATCCTTGTAATCTACCTAATTACAAGAAAACCAAGTATTCTTTGTCACTTAGCATCTTCAGGCTATCTCAACAACTATACTGAGTTTTTGCAAGAAAGTTAACTCATATAGTGAGCATATTACAATACAAAGCATAAAGACTTTACTTTGTTTCACAAAGAAAGCTGTTACAGACAATTTTCCAATTGTCGTCCAAAAGTGTAGTATGAACGATTGTGTACTCGTGTTGTTGTTGTTGTATGCTTCAAGCTTGATCAATCTTTTTATAGCATGTAGAAATTTGTATGTTGCTTTTGTATGAGGAGTGCTTGAGTTAGTATTAAATGCCACAAATTTGCTTTCTGCTATAGTTATGCAGAGGCTCATCTTTTTCTAAAGACAGAGAAAGTTGTGTCAAAGAATGACTGTTCTTCTTTGAATTTAACATGCTGTCTATTGTTGAGAAGAGAGGATGTTTCTATTGGTTCCTTTTGAAGGGAGACATGATCTAGTCTTCCTTTTATCAGACTTGACTTGCAATAAACAATTATTTGATGCAGCCTTTTGTCAATATGAAACAAACATGTTCTCAAAATAATGTATTAGGTAGATATTTGAACGTTAGATCATGATTACAAGCTTTATACATGAAAGAAAGAATTCATGTGATATGATAAGTAATTTAAATAATACTTTTCTGCTTTAACTAGAGATACTTCCCGAATAGAATAGTTCATTCGTTCTGTTTTGGACGACCTCTTCTTTTGGAAGGTAAGTTCGTTTATGGACGTCGAGTTCGCTTATGGATGGTGAACTCTTCTATAGACGTTGAGCTCCTTTATGACATCGAGCTCTTTATGGAATTTGACTACTTCTTTAGACGTCGAGCTCTTCTATGGACGTTGAATACGTACTTTGGACGACGAGTTCCCTTTGAAAGATGAATATGTCTATGGACAGCGAGCTCTTTATGGATGCAATAGATAAACTTATATTCCAAAAATGTTTTTGTTATAAGGATGTGTTCCAATCGTTAAGTCCAATAACTTGGGGTTCTTCTGAAATCTGGAGAACACTGGTTAAACATAATATATCATCCATTAGTCATAATATTTGTTATCATCAAAACACTTGAGTCATTTTGGATGTATAGACTTATGTTCAAACAGTACCAAGAATTCAAAGGATACATTCCAAGAAACCTTGCATAAGTTGGAACAAATTCTTAAAAGTGGCAGAGATGTTGCAAAGATGTGTTTGTTTTAGGGTGTAAAGAGGAGGCGAAAATTGAGGGAAGTCCTATGTTTGACACAAAAGGAGAGCCAAGGACTGAGCTGATAATAACAATAGAGGTTTTGGGTTTGGGTAGTACCATCAACCCACCACAGAAGCACAATAAGGTGGAGAATTGTGATAATCCTTAGTTGCAACCATGTGTAGCAGTGCAGTTTGCAAGATAGCCATGAGATTTTCTCATTGTAAAGGCTTTGATGCTCTATTTCATGGACAAAAGTACTGCAAAAAAACAAAGCACAAGAGGAGCATAGGGACATTCACATGTTTCTGTTTGACCTAGAAGGAGGGAAGGCTATTTTGAGCTACAATGGTCTAGTTGGCTTGGACTTCCTGCTCCAAACAACTAGAAGACAAAAGGGACTTTGTTTCAGCAGTTATAAGTTGTTCACCTTGAGGACAAGGTGAATGTTTAGGGACAGAGTATTATGAGCTCTGGTTGTCTTGGACTTCCTGCTTCAAACAACTTGAACATTGAAGGACTTTATTTTAGTAGCTATAAGTTGTTCACCTTGAGGGCAAGGTGAATGTTTAGAGGGAGAGTATTATTAGGTAACCCCATTAGTAGTTAGTTACAATAAGTAGCAATTAGTTATGATAGATTAGTTACCTATTAGTTAGTTAGGAGTTTTATAAATAAGAGGGGGTTGAGAGGGAGAGGAGTTGTCTTTGAATTTAGGAGAGAACCAAGTCTCTCAAAAACCTGGAGCATAACATATTTTTATATCAATAAAGTTCATTTATGTAATTTGTCAACAGTTTGATCCAGTTTGTATCTGAGACACCTGCTTTAGTAGCAAAGAGAAGCATTGTGGAGTTCTTACTCTCCCTTGGTGCTGACTTTGGTTAGAAATTGCACCAATTTGATGTAAAAATTGCATTGCTTAATGAAGAATTGGAGGAGGAATAGTTTATATGGAGGTTTTACTTGGATGTCATTTCACGAGTCGAAGGATTAAGATAGTTAAGGTGAAAAAGATGTTAAGAGTAGTTAGTTTGTTAGAAAAATTAGTTAGTTGTTATTAGTTTTTTAGAGATAATTGTTAGTTCCTAATAAATTCTATATAATATAAAGCATTTATATTCTCCTATTGTATCTTTTAATCAATCTATTAGAATGTATTTTTGTGGTTCTCCATTGCTCTATTTCGAGCTCTATGATGTATGAACCTTGATATGTGGGCATTACTTGTGTTTCTCCTCAAACTTGACCCTAACTCAACCCCAAAAGCTAAATCAAGAGTTGAGGATTACTCCTTATTTATAAATTCCTTTCAGGCTTTATATCTATTCAATGTGGGATTTGGGTTTTTCCTAATACACTCCCTCACGTCTAGTACTATTAGGCTTGATGTGTAGATAATATGGTAAGTGACCCTTTAACGGATCTAAGATAGGTTCTGATACTAGCTTAAAAAATGGATTTGAGCCTAACTCAACCCCAAAAGCTAGCTGAAGAAGTGAAGATTGTTCTCCACTTGTTAACTCTTTTCAAGCTCTATCCCTAGCCAATGTGAAACTTAGGCTTTTCCCAACAAAAGACCGTACACAAGCTGTAACAATCTCTCTCTGCTCAGTTTGGAAGATTTATGAAAGCCATGATATCCTTTGGTTACACACTAAGTTAGGTTGATCATATTCTCTACTTTAAACATCACAAGATCCTAATGGTGTAGGTTGATGATATCATCATATCTATGGATAATATGATTTAGAAATGATTACTAAAGGAGAGATTAATAATTGAGTTTGAAAGGAAGGACCTTGGGAGACTGAAGTACTTCCTTGGATTAAAAGTTGCCTATTCTAGATAAGGTATCTTTTTCTCCCAAAGTAAGTACATTCTTCATCTTCTCAACGAGACATGAAATTTTGGGTATAAGGCTACTAGATTACCAAATGAGCAAAATTATAGAATGAGCTCACTACATGTGTTTTGTTGGGACTTTTTAGTAAGCCAATGTGTTAACTAAAGGAAGGTTTTTTCAAAATCTTACCAGTAAGTTGGGAATGATGAATATCCATTCACCAACATAAGGAGTCCATAACTAGAATAATTGTGTAATCATTGTAGATTATATGAATAGTATTATACGATTAATTATTTTTCCTAGATTTAGCACTACTATAGGTTCATAGTTGTTGCTCCAAGTCTATATGATATGACTCTACAGAATAATTGTCAGAAATAATATTCAATTTTAATTAATACTAAGACGTAGTAACCTACTTATATTATAAATAGCATGAGAATGAGAAAACAATATTTTTCAATAATGTTTTCTTCATTATTTAATCTTCATTTTACATTTTATTTTTCTGCAGGCATAGGTTACATACTCAATCCAGATTTCTCCTTTGTGAAGATTGCTGCACCTTATGCACAGGTTGAGACAGTCTATGACCAGTTATTGTTCTTTATTGTCTGTTAAAATGCAGTACTCATATGTAGTTATCTTACAGGAACTTTTAGATATAAGGCAAAAGCGGCGCACTGGACCACAGTTCGTGGAGGAGATAAGGAAACAAGCAGATGATGTATTGTACCATGCATTACTTCAAACTTTCAGTTTAGCTTTTCATTCTAGATGATGCTTCTTTAGTCCTTAAACATATGTTACTATTATCGCTCTACTCATATTTTTTTTGAATTTTAGACTAAAGTGATTGTTGATTTACATTTTCAAGAACTTTTTTTTCATTTTTCTTCAATTTAAGAATTAATGTGACAATGACTTCTAATTTCAAGGATCATAGTGATCCTTTACTCATAAAAATCTTATATGAAGCATTGTTTTTATTATGCTATTGTGTATTCACTTAAATTTATAAGTCTTATGGAAACATTTCTAGGCAAGAACCAATTCGATATCAATGCCATATAGAGTTCAAAGAATAGAGGAATTTGTCCAGCAGCTTGAGGCAGGAGATTTGAAACTCCGAGTCAGAGTACTTGAGGTGGGAAATTTCTTTTTCTTCTTATATGTTTTATGCTTAAATCCGAATTGAATCACACTAGATCTTGCAACTTTTTTCTCCCTCAATTGAAGCTGTGTAACTTGATTTGCTAGTCTGAAAGAGCTGCTAGGAAAGCAACAATATTACAAATGGCTACTATGTATTCGGTATTGGGAGGAACCTTGCTAAACCTTGGTGTCACTTTGAGTAGCCAAGGCAATCAAGCTTTTGCAAATGGATCATTCCTTGGTGCAGGTGACATTTATACCACACACCTTTTCTCAAATATTTTTTAATCATGTTCATTTTTCCACCAGCTTTATTCTTGTGACTCATTAGTATCAACTTGTGTGTGTCCACATGCAGGCATTTTTGCTGCACTATTTTTTAGGTCTATGCAACGGGTGAAGAAACTTGATAAGTTTGAGAAAATGATATAATTCCTTCATCAACATTACCATTCATATTCTTCACATAACCATAATAAGATATACCAATACGGTTATTACAGAAACATGATTGGAGGGTCATGAAACTGCAACAAACTGGTCCTTCATGGTAAAGTGAATATCATAGTTTTGTAAGGAGAAAAGAAATTTGTCTTCAACCATAGATACAATACAATAGTTAGCCAAATAACTTTTTTGTTTTCACAATTTTCATTCTAATTATGGCTTCCCTGGTCCTCCAAGTTAATTTAAGTATACCCCCAGAGGCTAATTGTATATTGATCTTACTTGTTTAATTGCATTGTACCATGTCATTAATTCAATATTTCAATATACAAGACATTCCATTGTGTTATTTATTTATTTATTTTAAATCAGCATAATGAAGTCTTTATAATTGTAAGTTGAATACCATACGGTGTGAGTGCATAACATAATTGTGAATTGTGATATCTTATTTGGTAAAATCATAATACTATTCTTAAATGTCACCATTAAGGTATGATTACAAATTAGGATATTAATAATGCATATAGAACCATTATGTTCTTACATTGATGACTTTTATCTCGCATGTTATTATAAATGTAAACATCAAGTTTTTGTATTATTACAAGCATAGAAATAATATATTGTGGCATTTACAAAAGAATTCATGACACTTTCTTGACCCATGTCAAATATATTTTTTATATGACACTTTCTTGACACATATTTCTTGTTAGGTGTTTAATTAATTTTTTTTTTTTGGAAATATGAATTTACATGATTTTTAGAGAGATGTTTGGAAGAAATATCTTTCTATATACACAAATTAAAATATTATTTTATCAAATAAAAAAATAAGTGCAATCTTTTAAGTGGTGTTTGTTTTTATTTTATAAGAAATTAAAAAAAAATAAGTGCAATATCTCAAGGGTGTTTATTTTAAGATATGACATTACATTTCAGGGAATCATATGTCCAAGAATATTATGTCTAAGAATGCTATTTTCATCAACATGTTTGATTAGTGTTTACAAATTAAAAAAAAATATTTAATAAAAAATTCAAAAATAAAAGTGAGAAGAAATGTGAAATAATAGACTGAAGAAGGATAGTTATTGGAAAAACATTTCAATGTAAAAAAATTTCATGTCTCACTACTTATATATATATATATATATATATATATATATATATATATATATATATATAACGTTTAATAACATTTTATTAGGACTTTAATGATCATACGCTTACGGTAAGTATATAATTTTTTTTTATTAATTATATATGCAAAAATATTGTTTATACTTTTATTAATATATTTTTATATTTATTAAATATTATTAAAATATAAAAAAATTACTAATAATATTTTGTGTCATGTTGATATCCAATATTTATTAAAACTAGTAGGTAATATTTTTACAACATTTTTTAAAAGTCGAAAAAATTATATATTCACATCCTGTTTCTAAATTTCTTTCCGTACAGCGGTGCAATTGATAAATTTTATTTGCAGGTATGCACACATATGATTAAATTAAAGTGAGCATGGTTAATTTAGCTGCTAATAATGTTTTGTTTATAAATAGACTAGTGTGGTGCCCTGGGATAGTTTGAGTTGTGAAAATAATTATATTTATATTATATAAATTTCATTATGCTTATATATTTAAAATTAAAATAAAATTATAAATGTTTAATATAACTATTATATTTTAAAACTAGACCATTCGATCCTTAGTTGACTGAATAAAAAACATTTGTGTCTTTTAACGTCAGCACCAACACTGTTGTCTCCTGGTAAGTGGTAGGGGAAAAGTTGTTGTTAAAAGTGCCTAATATATAAAGGAAAAAATAACTCCTGCAAAGACAAAGTTCAGGTAACCACTAGAGGTTAGAAATTTCTGAGGGAAAGAACCAAATCCTCTTGGCAGATAGTAACCTAGAACAAAAACAACAACAAAATTTAATATATTACATTAACACTTATTAATTATTACACAAATATATAATGTATGAAAACTCTAAATTATAAAATTATATTTAAGAAAATAAATGTTACATCAATATCGGATAAATCATGTTAATAAATTTATATTTAACCTTATCAAGTAATGTTTATTCAATTTGAAATTGCATTGATAGATAAATTAAAATGGTATTTTAGCTTATCAATGAAAGTAGATACTAATGTTATGCAGGCGATAAGATTTTAAAATACAAACATTATATTAAACAATAATATTAATATATAAGTATCATTATAAATACATTTTGAAATCATTATAATACCATTTTTCTTCATGTATAATATTAAATTCTAGTATTCTACTAAAAATACGTGGGTATGATTTTGTAATGAGTTCAGAGATTGCCTTGTCTCATGGTACTAGAATAAGCAAACCATTAGACAAGATCTAGATAGACATCAACCACATACATGGTCATAATTGATAACACACCCTTAACTAATAACAATCATATTATATGTCCAATTTTATTTTCTTTTTGACATATTTCTAGTGACCCCTATAACTCTTCCACTCGTAATTGTTTAGCAGACTGAAGCATGCCTTTAATTCTCTGGAGGATACCTTAGGATGCAAGTTCCAAGCACTTGAGAAAAATAGAGATTTCTCTTATGAGTATTGTTCTTTTAAAAATGAAAAAAAAATATATTATTTTCATTAATTGAATTTTCTGCGTATGTTATTTTATATATATAATCCAATGCATTTTATGTACCATATGATAATATAAAAATTATTTACCCTATTTGTACATATATTATTTACTTTACTGCTCTTAATTTTGTAAAGTAGTGTGGTCATGTTACTATTTAAAAAAATTATTACTGTTTATAAAAATCTCTAAAATTAATTTTTAAACAATGTTAACACATTATATATATATATATATATATATAACATATTTTAGAAATTAAAAAATAGAAAATCGATTTGATTAGGAGAAAAATGTAAGTATTTGGAAAAATCCAACAGCATGATTAGCACAAATATTTGCCACCGGCATGATGAGCATGAATACTTAGCACCAATGTTTCGGTCGAGATACGGAATTCAATAATTTAATCGCGGTTCAATCGATATTAATCAAATAATAATTAAAATATTAAATAAATATTTTTTATATTTATTATTAATTTTAGTTATTCTAAGTATAATTAATAAAATAAATAATATTAATTAAAATAATTAAAATGATGAAAAATATTTTAAATTAAGAATATTATATTATTTTTAGATATATAATTCAATTAAAGAATATACATATTCTGTTATATAAATAAGATAATTATATATAATTTATTTTAAAATTTTAAAATATTATAAATACTGATTTTTATTATTTTTATTTTTCAGTTAATTAATTTACTTTTAACTTTATACATTTTTAAAATATATAATTTATTTAAATGTTTATAATTTTCTTTTAATATATTAATTTTTTATATTATTTTTACTTTTCAATTCATTAATTTTGGCTCCTTTAATATAATTTATATTTTTAACATGTCACATACAATGATTTTGATTTTGAAGATAAAAATAAATAAAAATATAAAAATAACATTAAAAGTAATATATTAAAAATAAATTATAAGAAATATATTAAAAATAAATTATAAGTGTGCAAGTAAATTATAATTTTTTTAAAAAGATACAATATTAAAAATAAATTAGTTAAATAAATAGTAAGATTAATAATTAAAGTAATAAAAATTATTATTTATAATATATTAAAAATTATAAATAAATTATATATAACCACCTTATTTATTTAAAATAATAAATATATTAACTTAAAATAATCGAATTATTTTAATTTAAAATATTTTTAATTATCTTAATTAATATTTATTATGCTTTTAGTCATGTGAATATTAAACTAAATAGAATTAAACATAAGGATTAAAAAATACTAAAAAATTAAAGATCTAAAACTAACAATTTTTTTTTCAAAGACTAAATCTAGACAAAATCATATTTGCGTAAACTTAAAACATATTTAAATCTTATTATTAATATTCAAACTATTATTTTTCAAATTATTGTTATTAAATTTATTACTATTAAAAATTATTATTATTAATATTATTATGATTTAAATTATTATTATTTAAATTATTTTTATATTCAAATTATTATTATTATTAGAATTATTAATATAAAAATAAAGGTTATTATTTTTTTTTTATTATTATTATTATTTGAAAAATATTTTTTTATCAACATTGTTTATGTAATTTTTGTTTAAAAGACACTTACAAATTACATAATTTGTAAAAGAATTATTGTTGTCAAGAACTTTAAAAAAAAATTAAAAGATTCACAATAACTTCATAAAACTGGAAAAGCTGAAACTAAATTTAAAATTAAAAACTGATTTTAATTTTTAAAAATTTTAAAACTTAGAACTAAAAATCATTTCCAAGGGAGCCTTAAATTTTATTACAGTGGTGTAAGATAAATAAACTTTGATTATTTTCCCATATAATAGTATTAAATTCTATACGAGTAAAACAAAAATAAATTATAGCGTTGTCTTTTAAGGAAGAAACTTTATCCTTTCAGATCTGAGTGGGTACCTTTTTCTTGTTTAGTGAAGGGGAGGAGAGGGTTAGGATTTGGGCATCAAACCTGTTCTTGAGATTTGTTGTTGCTCATAGCTTACCACTAAGCTATCTTTCTCTATAGGAACAAATTTGAGTGATACCTAAACAGCTTATATTTATAAAGCAACACTAACAATCTTAGAAACAAAGAAAAAACACCAGCATGTCCATAGGGCATAGCCTTCTACTAGTAATATTTACATATATCATCACAAAAAAAGAGTAAAAACTCAGAGGACAAACAGTTGTTAAGCAAGTTGTTTATCAGCTGCAAATATCCTTCTCTCTTCAAGTGCAAGCCTCTTGTGTAGCCTCTCTTGGTGCTCAGAAAATGCCAAAAACAAATCCCTTAGACCACTAGCTATTTTGAATTCTTTAGTTCCTGAATATACAACCTTCAAATTGTTGCTCTCTCCACTTTTTCTTTTTTGTAATATATTCTGCAAAAACAAAATCACTATCATTAACCGAGGAAACATTTACAGAACTACTATGCTATGGGTTATTTATTAATACCATCTATACTTCCTCTTGCACCTACTCAAGTAAAACTTATTGTAACTTGTGATATTTCAAAGGCTTAAAATCCTACATTCGCTCAGCCTAGAAGGCTCTTCTCAAGTCTTTATATATCAAAATGTTCCTTTAGCTCTCAAAGTGGGTAAGTTTTGCGTGCACAAGCTTGGGCCTCATGGGCTTGACCTAGTGTAAATATAACAATTTCCCTTCCTCCGATGTCCCTATTGTTACCATTTTCAGTGCAAATATAACACTCGCATATAAGTTCTCAAGGACAGGAAATCCTTGTTCGTTTTTAAGCAACTTTTATACTACAATCTTAACAACTTATGGTTGCCAACAAAGTGAATGACAACCAACCCGCACTTGATCCTCCGCTGCTGGTAACCTATGCCAAACAACTTTTTGCCACTGGCAGGAACATGTCCACAGCGTCCTCGACATGCCAATGACAAACAAATTGCTAACTAGACACAAGTCAATAAGGTATGTCACCACACTTCAATTAGTACAATGTCTAATGAGCTGTTCAATATTGTTGGTTTTTTAGAAGAGAGACAGTTGCTAACAGAGAGTAAAAGCAAAGAACAAACAAGAGTAGAGAGAATAAAATAAAATAATAAACTAAATATTCTGGCTAGAAAAGATATTTTTTATCTACAAACAACTTAATTTAAATACATTGAGAAATAACTAACCAAGAGATCACATCCCGTAATTCTAGCAACCACTACTAATAACTTAGCTAAAAATAGGGAACAAACTAATCCACTAACATCTAATGATAAATTCTAATTAAATCAAATTGACTTATTCAAACAGAAACAAATATGAAATCTTCCTAAAACTATGCAGCATCCAAAGGCAGTTCTCAACACTCCTCCTTGCCGTGGAGGCTGCAAACTCCAAGTTTTTTTTTTTAATCTTACTTTTAGTCTTTTAGCAATTCGACTCATTCCTGACACATCATGCTGATAACGACAATTAAAACCATTGGGGCAACCCCTTGAACTGTTAAAGTATTTGCATAGTTTATGAATTTTGAATTTCACCTTCTCCGTCGTGATGTTGGCACGTGGCCATTTCAACCCTTGCCTCTGCGTGTCTTCCTTATGTGTACCACTTCTTCTAATAACTTTCCTATCGACATCTTTCATGACACCAACAGAAGGTGGAGGCCTTGTAACTGAGTGAGTTTTTGCTGGTTTAGCAGATGAAGTTGCAATTGCAATTGCAATTGCAGGAAATGCTTTTTGCTCCTCCTTCATTGGATCAAGCGCTAAGATTTTTCCTTTCATTTTTACTTTGAATACCTCGTTGTTATTTGCATCTTTGATCAAACACTGATCACTTTCAAAGATAACTTTGAAACCTTTTTGAATCAACTAGCCAACACTCAACAAATTTTGACTGATGTTAGGTACAAATAACACATCTTTGATAAGTTTTGTACCTGAAATACTTTCAATTGCTACTGTGCCTTTTCCTTTGACTACAATGTGTTCTCCATTTCCAATTTTCACTTTGGAAACTATAGAAGTATCTAATTCCTTAAAGAGGTCACAATCAAATGTCATATGATTAGTGCAACCACTGTCAATTAGCCACTTCTCACTTGAATTGGAGATGGCAAAGCAAGTGGCCACAAAAAGCTACTTCTTTTCTTCATCAGCAACTTGAGCAATGTTCTTTTGTTGCACATTCTCTTGCTCATTTTGTGTATCAGCTACTACTTGCTGGATATTTGCTTTGCAAATTACAGCTTCATGTCCGATCTGATTGCACCTACTGCACTTCGCGTCAGGTCTCCTCTAACATCTAAATGGAGGATGACCCATTTTTCCACAATACTGACAAGGTGGGTAACTTTTCTTTTTATCCTTGCCTTTGTTTTGGTTGTTTGTTGTATTCATGCTGCTTGTTGGCTGGTTCTTCTTAAAAAATTTCTTTTTATTGTATCCAGCATCATGATGCTTTGCTGGAAGTGCACCTTCAACGACACGATCTTCTCTCATCAACCTTCGCTACTCTTGTGCCATCAAGGCATGTAGCACTTCTACCAAAGTGATCTTTGACAGATCCTTTGAGTTCTCCAATGAGGTTATGGATGTTTCATACCTCTCAGGTACCGTTACTAGACTTTTTTCAACAACTCTAGAATCAGCAAAGTCACTACCCAATAGCCTTATCTTGTTGGCAATACTCAACAACTTGTCTGAGTATTCCTTGATTGTCTCAAACTCTTTCATCCTTTGCAATTCAAATTCTCTTATTAAATTTAGCACCTGCATGCTCCGTATTCTTTCACCTCCAGTATATTCTCCCTTTAGATAATCTCAAATCGCTTTTGCTAATGAAGATTGTTGTAGAGACACCAACAAAAAGGCATGATTTTACCTTTGCTTTTCGGGTTTTTTTCTCCTTATGATTCTTAATCTGGGCCATGGTGGTTATCTTTTATTCTAAGCTGCAAATTAGCTATGTAATTCGAAGGCATGAGAAAGCTATCCTTACTTTACTTGTAAGCATAACTTTACTATGTATATGATGATGTATTTTGTTGGGTTGTGTAAGCAAGGACCTAATATAAATAAAACTCAAAGTATGTATCATTTGATACCACTCAGTGCACTATATTTTGTCTGTTTAACTATAATGATCAATGTGAGCAAATGGATGGCAGACTTTCTATTTAACTATTATGACCAATGTGAGCAAATGGATGGTAGACTTTGAGGCTACCCGACATATTTGTTCAAGCAGAAATGTCCTTGTCTCCTACACACCTATAAGGGATGGAGAACTGATGTACCTTGGTGACTTTAGAACTACTCCAATTTTGGGGAAGGGAAAAATTATGCTAAAGCTCACATCTGGTAAGACTCTAGCTTTAAAAGATGTGCTAATTCTGTGCAACGTGAATCAAAGACTCTTAGAGCTTCTTTGGGTATACTTTTCCCTAAGTACTTATAGGAGGGGAAAATATGAAAGAAAAATAAAATAAGTTTCTTCATAAGCTAAAATTAGCTTATGCATAAGCTAATTTGTAAAGACTCTCTCATATTAGCTTTTTCAAAATTTGATTTTTAATTTATACATAAACTAATTTTAACTTATAAAGAAATTTATTTCATTTTTCCTTCTTATTTTTTCCTCTTATAAGTTTTTACGAAGAAATTTATCCAAACAAGCCCTCAGTCTAATTCATTACGATCTAGTGGACTTGAAAAAAACTATGTCTAGAGGAAGTAAAAATTACTTTGTAACCTTTATCGATGATTTCTCTAGATACTACAAAGTTTATTTGATTAGACATAAGGATGAAGCATTTAACATGTTCTTAGCTTACAAAGCATAAGTAGAAAATAAGCTAAATAAGAAAATTAAAAAGAATTAGATCAGGTATTTAACACATTATTTAATGACTTTTGTGAAAGATAAGGTATTATACATTAAGTAACCTTCGGGGAATGATGAATGCCTTATTAATTAGTTCCTTTGCACCTTATAATCTTTGGGGAGAAGTCATTTTGAGCATGCTTCTTAAAAAATAGGATACCCCATAAAAGAACTTGTAAAACACCTTATGTGTTATGGAAAGGATATCAACCAAATTTGAAATACTTAAGAGTGTGGGGGTGCCTAGCTAAAGTGATATTACATGATCCTAAGAAAGGAAAATAGGACTTAAAACCTTTAATTGCATGTTTATTGGGTATGTTGAACATAGTGCCACCTATAGGTTTCTTGTCCTTAAACGTGATATAATTGAGTTCAATACCATAATAGAAACCAAAAATGTTGAATTCTTTGAAGACACCTTTCCTTTAGGTGTTAGCACTAGTTCAAGACAATTTTTAAATTCCTCTAATGAAACTATGAGTGAGGAGTTAAGGAGAAGTAAAAGACAAAGAAAGGAAACTTCCTTTGGAGATGAATTTTATACTTGCCTAATTGAGGCCTATCCTGTGAGCTTTTGGGAAGCAACTAGTGCCTTGGATGTGAAGCTTTGGGAACAAGCTATTAAGACTTAAATTGATTCAATTAAGAAAAAAAATACATGGATCTTAGTAGAATTACCAGAAGGAGCAAAACCTATTGGGTATAAATGGATCTTCAAACTAAAGTATAACCTTGATGGATCCATAGACAAGTATAAAGCTAGGTTAGTAGCTAAAGAATTTATTAAAAAACCAAAAATAGACTATTTTGATAACTTTGCTCCTGTTGCTAGGATTTCCTCTATCTGAATCTTGATAGCTTTAGCATGTATCCATAAGTTAGTAATACATTAAATGGATGTAAAGACCATCTTCTTTAATGGCAACCTAGAGGAAGAGATATACATGACTCAACCTCAAGGGTGTGTGGTCTGTGGTCAAGAAAATAAAATGTGCAAATTTTGAAATCCCTTTACAGTCTAAAACAAGCACCAAAACAATTGTATGATAAATTTGATCAAATTTTGCTTAGTAATGGGTTTTCCTTTAATGATGTTGATAGATGTATGTACACCAAATTTGTGAAGGGTGACTATGATTATATGCTTATATGTGGATGACATGCTTATATGTGGATGACATGCTTATGTTTGAAACATGCGATGATATAGTCTTTAAGACTAAATCAATTACTTTCATCTAGTTTTGTTTTGAAAGAAATGGGTGAAACAAGTGTAATTTTAGGAGTTAGAATCATAAGAAAAGGTGATAGTATACTACTAACCAAAGGGCATTATGTTGAGAAACTTCTTAGGAAGTTTAGATATTAGGAGTCTGAGTCGATGAGTACCCCTATGATTCTAACTTTCAACTAAAGAAAAATAGAGGAGCTTCAATTGCTCACTCTCAATATGCCTAAATCATTGGGAGTCTACTACACTTGAAGACCCGAAATTGCTTATGCAGTAGACAGGCTAAGTAGATACACTCATAACCCTAACTAGGACCATTGGGATGCACTTGTGAGACTCATGAGATATTTGAGAGGTACCATGACTACAATATCAAGTATCGTAGATTTCTCGCTGTACTGGAAGGGTATAGTGATGCTAACTGGATCTCTAATTCAAATGAGGCAAAATTCACAAGTGGATGTGTTTACACTAGGTGGTGGTGCAGTTGCTTGGAGATTAGCTATAAAAACCATCATTACTAGGTTAAACATGGAGTTAGAGTTTGTAGCACTAGAAATGACTAGTAGTGAAGTGGAGTGGTTGAAAAACTTCTTGGTAAACATCCCTCTAGGAATAAAAGCAACCCCTTCAATGTCAAAGCACTATGATTGTTGATCGACAATAGCTAAGAATAAAACCCATAATAGGAAAATTAGACATACAATTGAGACATAATGTGATAAAAAAGCTGCTAAAGGATGGAACAATTTCCATCAATTACGTGAAGTTAGAAGGAATCTTAGCACATCATGTGACAAAACTCCTAGGGAAGAAAATGATACATGAAACATCGAGGGAAGTGAGACTTAGGCCATTTGAAAACAAACAAGTGATGGTAACTCAATTTCTGTGATTGGAGATCCCATGAAGAAGGTTCATATGGGTAAGAACAAGTCACTTGTCAGTTCTGCTACCACTAAAATTAATTTTTATTTTAGTCAATTCCTATGGTGTGAGAAAGTGTTACACACTACATTAACGAGAGTTAAGTTTAGTCTAATGTGAATGAGACGTTACACCATATAAAACTTCTAATGATTTTCATATCTCTTATGAGTAGTGTATGATTTGCAGCATGTACTTTATGAAATCTATTGAGTCACATTTTATCTTTGACTTGGTATTATGTTAGTTGTTTAATTTCCTAGATTGTAAGAGTTTGTTTCTGCATTTGGTTTGCTTTTGCACTTTACTTTTATCAAGGACTTAGTGGATGCAATTTCCTTATTTTTTGTTGTTTTCTTATTTTTTGTTATTATCTATTTTGAATTGGCACTCTATACAAAGAGCAATTGATTTGCATCCAACACACAATAGTAAAGAACTCTTTCCTCCATATTGTGTATTGTTCTTATCATTCTCAGTTTTTAATAATAGTGGTATCAAAGCTAGGTTCACATTTGAGTATAAACAGGGGAGAGTGAGTAAAATCCAATAGGTCAAGTTCAAGGGAAACACTGGGAAGTGAGGTAGAGAGACTGTCATTTTTCTCCATTATTTTCTATTTTGCAGCAATAGTGAAGAATGTGTTATTGGCAAGCAATACCAAGATCAATTTCCGAAAGGAAAATCATGGAGAGCGAAGGAAATACTTAAGCTAATCCATTCAGACCTATATGAACCCATCATTCCGACATCAAATGGTGGTAAACATTATTTTATAACATTTATTGATGATTACAGTCGAAAAACTTGGATTTATCTTTTGCAAGACAAATAAGAAACTATTCAACTTCTAAAAGTTTCAAAGCACTTATTGAAAAGGAAGCGAGGCATGCCTATAAAGATACTACGTAGTGATCATGGTGGAGAATACAACTCATAAGAATTTGCTAGTTTTTGTGAAGAGCATGGGATTCAAAAGCAACTTACAACAGCTTATACACCACAGCAAAATAGTGTTTCGAAGAGGAAGAATCACACAATCTTGAACATGGTGTAAGCTATTTTAACAAGTGGTATACCAAAAATCTTTTGGCCCGAAGCTGTCAGTTGACCCATTCATGTATTGAACATAAGTCCTACACTTACTGTTCAAAACATGACATGGAAGGAAGCATGGAGCAGGCAAAAACCAGTTGTAGATCACTTTAGAATCTTTGGTTGTATAGCATATGTCAATATCTCTTATCAAATAAGAGAAAAAAAAAATCTTGATGACAAGGGAGAAAAATGCATTTTTCTTAGTGTGAGTGAGCAGTCAAAAGCATACAAATTTATACAATCCTATCACCAAGAAAATGGTCATTAGCCATGACATAACTTATTATGAATAATAGTTTTGGATTTAAGATAATAACAATGTTCCACAACACATTCAATCTGATTTTGATGGAGAAAATAAAGAAGAAAGACAGCAACCTTTGGAGAATGCACACCTAGTGTAGTTAGTATCACATAAATATTGATACAATTCATGCGATTCGATATGATTCATAGAGAAAACGATACAAATCATGGGGTGAATCATTTTTGTGTTTGAATCGTGATTCTCCTATGAATCGCGGTGATTCTAGGTTTGTAAAGAGTCGTGCCCAAAGCGGGTCAGGTTGCGCGTGACCTGGTTTTTGAAAACCCTAAAAAAAAGTGTTTTTTTTTCGAAAAGTGAGGTAAAAGGGGAGGAAACAAGCTTATCTACTCTTTCTGGATCGACCCATGCTAACCCCTTCTCTATAACATGCTTTTTTCTTGTCTCCTCCTTTTCATCTTCTGTTCTTCGTTCGTGCAAAAACAAAGTAGGTGTGTTGTGTTCTTCTATTCTTCGTTTGTGACTCTATTGTTGGTTTGTGGTGGGTGCGCTGCACTGTTGCTGGTTTTTTATGGTGGGTGCACTACATTTTGTTGTATTTTTGTTGGTGGTTCGTTGCTGTTGTTTGTCTTCTCCCCTGTTTTTTTGCTGCTAGTTTGTTGTTGTTGGGTTTTTGCTGCTAGATTGTCTTACTGGTTTTTTGTTGTTGGATTGTTGCTATTGGTTGTGTGTTATTAAAGAATGAGTCAAGCAAAGAAGAAAATGGCTGATATTACATGGCAACATTGTGAAGTGTCCCTCCACATAGACTTCAAGTGAAATGCAAATATTGTTCTCATGCTTGTTGGGATGGGATTGCAAGAATGAAACATCATCTTGCTAGAACAAAGATAAATATTAGTACTTGTACAGGTGTTCCAGATGATGTTAAGGAAATATTTGTCAAGCTATTGGAAAGTAAAGACAAAAAAAAGATGAAAATAACCTTGATTGTTTGGAAGTAGCAAAAGGAAAGGAGGGGACATCTAAAGTTGTCAAACAAAAGACAATGAATGAAATTTGTAAAGATAGGGATGTTGCAATTCAAGAAATTTGCAATGGCATATATGGTAATGCATTACCATTTAATTTGGTAAGGAATCCTCTTTTTGTCCAAATGTTGAAGGTTGTTGGAGAATTAATATGATAAGAGTTTGAAGCCTCCTACTTATCATGAGGTGAGAATTTCATTTTTGAAGAAAGCAGTTGATAATATCCACAAAAGTCTAAACAAATATAAGGGCAAATGGGAGCAATGGGATGCACCTTGATGTGTGATGGTTGGACGGATGGGAAAGGAAGATCACTTACTACTTTTTGTTAATAGTCCAATTGGGAGTGTTTTCTTGAAGTCTATTAATACTAGTGACATAATAAAGGATGGCCAAAAAATGTTTGAGTTGTTGGACAATATTGTGGAAGAAATTGGGGAGCAGAATGTAGTCCAAGTTGTGACGGACGATGCTTCTAATCTTGTGGTAGCTAGGAGGATGTTAATGGAGAAGAGAACCAAATTATTTTGGTCCCCTTGTGCAGCTCATTGCCTTGATCTAGTCCTTGAGGACATTGGAGAGCTTCTGGTATTCTATAATACCATTGCCAATGCAAAGAAAATCACTACCTACATATATAGGCATTCATGGGTTCTTAATTTGTTTAGACAATATTCCAAAGGAAGGGAATTGGCAAGACCAATTGTGACAAGGTTTGCAACTTCTTATCCTACATTAAATTGCATTAAGCAACAAAAGAATGTTCTTAAATCTATGTTTGCATCGGAGGAATGGGCTACTAGTTCACATGCTAGTAAAAGTGAGGCTAAGCAAGTGATGATCCTAGTTTGAATGATGGTAGATTTTGGAAATCAATCACATTGCCTAAAGTGTGTAATTCCACTTGTAAAAGTGCTAAGACTAGTAGACAGTAATTCAAAACCAGTCATGTCATACATTTATGAAGCAATGGATAGGGTTAAAGAGTAAATTTCTAAAAAATTTCAAAAGAAAGAGACAAGGTATAAAAAAGTGTGGAAGATTATTGACACTAGGTGGAATTTGAAACTACATAGACCTCTTCATGCAGCTGTCTTTTATCTCAATCCTAGGCATGTTATTTACATCTAATTTTGTCATCTAAGTATTACTATATTTTGTGTGCCTAGTAACTTATTTCTTATTTAGTTAGGTATCATTATGACAAAAACTTCAATCCAGATAGTGAGGTGTTGATTGATCTATATGAAACTCTTGAATGAATGGTTCTGGATAGAAGAACAAGATTTGCAATGTATCAATAACTTGAAAATTTCAAGGGAGCTAAGGGTCTTTTTGGAATGAACATGGCAATAGATACTAGAGATAAGAAACAACTGGGTATCTCTTTACTTTAGGCTTTATTGCTTTACTCTTTGTTTATAAAGTAAGCATAACTTGTTTACTTTGTTAATTATATTCTAATTCTACACTTTGTTTTCATAGCTCTTTGATGGGAGAGTCATGGTGGATAAGGTAAAGAGTTATAAAGGGTATAGAGTTCTAATTCTACATGTAGTGCTATGGGATGTGAAAGGAATTGGAGTACATTTGACCAAGTGCATACTAAGAGAAGAAATTGATTAGAGCAACAAAGATTAAATGCACTTACGTTTGTTAAATATAATCTTCAACTTGAGATGAGGCAAAAGAGTAAAGAAGAGAAAGGGGATACCTATGATCCGATATGCTTGTCCGATATTGAATCGAATGATGAATGGATAACTAAAAAAGAAAATCCTTGTTTACCAATTGATGCTTCATGGATGGATGTACATGAGTGTTTTAATGTTCATGAGCGAGCTCCTCCAAGCAAGAAAAGGAAAAGAGGTAATTATTTGTATTTAGAAATTAGAACTTATAAGTTACAAGTTAGAATTAGAACTAGAACTGCAACTTATTTTTTTCTTTTAATTACATAGGTCCAAGAATTTTGAATGTCAAGGTTGATAAGGGAAAATCCAAAATAAGATATGAGGATGAATTTGAAGATAATGAGGAAGGGGAAGAACTTATATTGGATGATGAAGATGAATTGACTGATGTTGATATTGGGGATAATGAATGATTGGGGGACGAGTTTTTTTTTAGGCTATACTACTAAATTTGTATAGCAACAACTATTGTTTGCTGAAATTATTCAACAAACAACACTTTTTTTATTTTTTCAACAACAATGTTTTTTGAAGGATATGTTGCTGAATTGTGCAATAGCAAACAATTTGTTTGCTAAATTTGTGTAGCAACGGGAAGCAGCCACTTTTTTTTGGCCTTGTGGCTTTCATTATTTGTATACTTGTTTGCTTTGAAGCTTATATGTCACTTTGTTAGCTATTTGACTTCAAAATGCTAATATATATATATATATATATGTTTTTATTTTAATATATTCCTTTATCTTAAAATGCTCCTTATAATTATGTTCTTTAGTTATTGATAAAAAATTTATAGTTTTATATGTCTTGGATACATATATATTATGTTTTATTATTAATCATGAATCTTACGATTCACGATTCAGAAAATAGGCTTTCTAATTCACGATTTGTATCCCCGATTCAACTACCATGTGCACACCCCTTAACAAATGAGCAATAACTAGTCAACAATCCATATATTTCAACTATTGAAACAGATGAAGGGTGACCTCAACGAGTTAGAAGAAGACTTGCTCAGATGGAAGATTATGAGGTAACATGAATTGATCAATATGAGGATCCACTTATCCATTTTGCTCTAATTTCATATTATGATTCTATAACCTTTGAAGAAGCAGTGAAAGAAACAAAATCGTAAGATGCTATGGATGCTAAAATTGCTTTTATTGAGAGAAATAATACTTGGGAGTTGACTGAGCTTCCCAATAGGCAAAAGACAATTGTTGTGAAGTGGGTCTACAAAACTAAGTTGAAAAAGAATGAAGTTGATAAATTTAAAGCACGACTAGTAGCTAAAGGCTATAAACAAGAGTTTAGGATCAACTACAAAGAAGTCTTCACTCCAATGGTGAGGCATGATACAATCAAATTGGAGATCGCTTTAGCAGCACAAAAATCATGGCCTATCTTCCAGTTGGACGTGAAATCGACATTCTTGCATGGAGATTTGGAAGAACAGGTATTTATCTATCAACCTCCCCGATTACATTAATATTGGTAATGATCATAAAGTGTATAACTTGATATACACTCTTTATGGATTGAAACAAGCAACATGGGCTTGGCATAGTTGTATTGAAACCTATTTTTCTAAAGAAGGTTTTATAAAATGTCCATATGAGCACCCACTTTTTGTCAAATCTGAAGAAGGAAAAATGCTTATTGTTTGCTTATATGTGAATGATTTGATTAATACTAGAAATGATGGTGCCATGTTTGAAAATTTTAAGCAATTCATGATGCTTGAATTTGATATGTTTTATCTTGGTTTGATGCACTACTTTCTTGGCATAGAAGTAGTGCGAACTACTGCTGGTATATTTGTTTTGCAAAAGAAATATGTTCAAGAAATTTTAAGCAAGTTTTATATGAAGAATTGCAATTCTATTAGCACACCAATAGAATTTGGAGCAAAACTAATGAAAGATGGTGAAGGAAAAAAGGTTGACAACACTATGTTTGAGCAAATTGTGGGAAGCTTGATGCTGCAACAAGGCCTGATATAATGCATGGTGTAAATCTCATTAGCAAGTTTATGGAATACCCAAAGGAAATACATCTTCTTGCTACAAAAAAGAATCTTTTGATACCTACAAGGAACTGTAGATTTTGGATTGTTCTACAACACAAGTGAAAAATCAGGTTTGATTAGTTTTACATATAGTAATTATGCAGGGGATTTAGATGATCAAAAGAGAACTTCTGGGTATGCATTCATGTTAGGCTTAGGAGCAATTTCATGGTCATCCAAGAAGCAATCAATTGTTACTTCATCGACAACCAAAGCAAAGTTTGTTGTTGCCATAGCTTGTGCTTGCCATAGCTTGTGCTTGTCATGCTATTTGGTTGAGAACATTTCTTGAAGGGCTTCATTTCAAGCAAGGAGCAACTACAATTTATTGTGACAACAACTCAGCAATAAAACTCTCCAAAAATTCTGTTTTACACAAGAGGAGCAAGCACATAGATATGAAGTTTCATTTCTTAAGGAATCTCATGAAAGGAGTGACTGATCTCATCCATTGCAGCAGTGAAGATCAAGTTGCTGATATTTTTACAAAATTTCTCAAATTGACTGTTTCAGAAGCTCAAAAGTTTGCTTGACATGTGTTCCTTGAAGAGTTGTGTTGTTGCAACTTTAATAAACCGAATGTTTGAAGACTTTGAAAATCACCTATGTGAGTGTCAAGTGGGGCCACTTGTATGGGATCTTGGCAAGATCTCTAAAGCACTCATGAATACCAAGCATGTGGATGGCCTAGTAGCACAAAATAGCAATAACAAGGCATATGGGGGTGTAATGTGATTGGTACACCACTAACATACATCACGTGTTTTTGGTTGATATAGCTTGCTACACCAACTACATTGTGTTTTAAGGCTTATTAGTCTAGGTATGGTTTATATAGCTTGTTACACCATGTTCGACATATTACATCCTATATGAGAACCCAAGAATCTTCTTCTTTCTTTTAAAAGTCGTGTTTAAGCCTTTTGAAATATGTAGGAGATTATTGTAACTTGTGATATTTCAAAGGCTTAAAATCTCACATCCGGTAGCCTAGAAGACTATCAAGTCTTCAAATATCAAAAAGTTCCTTTAGCTCTCAAAGTGGGTAGCACGCACACAAGCTTGGGCCTCGTGAGCTTGGCCCAGTGCAAATCCAACGGGAGATTTGTCCCCTCTCCCTACACGTGCAGTTATAGGCCATGGTTTGGTTTTGGTTTGGGCCCTTATTAAACTTGCCTTTTTTTTAGACATCTTGCTAGAAAATATCCACTATTAACCGTTGGAAATCTGACTTGGTCTAATGCGCAAGATTTTCTTTGTGTGCAATTGTTGACCAACTTAGGTTCCTGCATACTCGGATCACGCTATGGGCTTGACTAAGTCTCCTATAGAATCTTTTGTTACTATTTTTTCTCTCTCACATAGTGACTACAAATTCTGTTGCGGTACTCAGTGTTGAGTGCATCTTAGTACCACTCTTCTCTACTCCTCTCTCTTTCCCTGATTCTTGGGTTCGTTTTCACTTGCTAGTTCTAGCCTCGGTAATTATCAAGATGTTCCTATTGTATCTTGGGGAGATTGTGTGACACTCATAGATAAGTGCTTTAAGGACGGTGTGTTTCACAAACCTCAGGAAATCCCTATTCATTTTTAAGCAGCTTTTAGACCATAAAACTAGTGGTACAATTAAGTTGCCTAAATCTATTGACTCGGGAGACTATAATTAGATTTTCAAAAACAATGGATAGTAGGACTTGTATTCTCATTATGTGCATAGTGCCCCTACAATGAAAGACTGATCAATGTACTTAATCAATAAAATTTAATGATTTTCCTAGTGTTTCAATTTGACCAATTGTCATCCCCACTACTAAGTCATTTTAGAATGTAAGTTTAAGCATAACTCAACTCAAAAGCTAACTCAAAAGGTAAGTGTTTCCCTACTTATAGATTCTTTTCAGACTTTATTTCTAACTAATGTGGAACTTGAGTTTTTTCTAATACATTCCCTCATGCCCAGCAATATTGAGCTTGATACGTGGATAATAAGATGGGTGGCTTGATCTCCGATACAATCTTAAGAAAGTGAATTTTGACCCAACTCAACCTTACAAAATCAGCTTATAAGATAAGGATTATCCTCACTTGAATACATTATTCAAGTCATCTCACTAGTCGATATGGAGTCTCCAACCATCATAAAACATTGCTTTTGTTCACAAAAAAGAGGAAAGAAATTTGGGTATGAAACATACCTTTGATACATGCTCCAATGCTCCTATTGATGCTTTAATACTTTTGAACCCCACTAGCTTTTCAAGTATCACCCACGGCCTGAAAATGACAGGGAAGAGATTAATTCTAAATAGCAAATGAAAACAAGTACAACACTAACACATACATAATATTGTAAGAATTGATGGTTAAGTTATTAAAACAATTACTACAAAAGAGAAATTGGCAAGCCTTCTTTCAGCGGTAAGTTGATTTGTTTCACAATAACAATGAAAAACCATAGTAGATTGTGCTTGAAATTTATAGGCTAGAGCTAGACATTAATATTTAAGAACTGTACACGTAGAATACCTGTCAGTTGAAGATGTTACCATGCAGTTGGGGTTATTCAAAAAGTCACACAGCACTTGGAAATCTTTTAAAGAATCCACCATAATGGCTCCCCTGGTATATACCTCAAATGACAAACTTGGAAAAATGTAGACTCCAGCTGATATAGAAGTATGCATCCGTAAGAACTCTGTAATTGCAGATGGACATAACTCCTTATCGATATTTGCAATCAATATCATACACATATTTTTTGTTACTTCAAGATCCCTATCTTCCATTCTTTTGCCATCACAGCTGACTATATACCAAATAAAAGAAGAAAATAAAAACCAAATGAAAATCCAAGGGAAAAGTTAGAAGATTTATATTATAGAACATCATCATAAAAATATAAAGAATAACTACCCTAAATAAAAGCCAAGGTTGTGAATATGATATATGGGTGTACAACATATAGGCCAATGAAGAAGATTCATATATGTTTATATGAACATGCATAATGATAGAGAAAAACTAATAAATAAGAACCTCAAATTAGAAATTTTACATAAGAAAAGTATAAAATAACCAAAGGAAAAAAAGAAAAAATGCTCCAAAAAAACATTATTTGCAAAGAAACTCATCAATTTGAGAATAAGAGCAAAGACTTGGGAGATCAAGCAGAAAAAAAGAGCAGAGCAAATCTTTGTAAAAGAATCGGACCAGCAGATCAGCAGATCGGAGCAACTCAAATGCATAAAACACAAGTTTTCAGTAATGGACGGACAATAATTTTCATTTCATACCCAATAACCATAAGTTCATTCAAATTGTGTCACAGCCCATCCTAAAAACAATGGGCTAGGAGGTAATTCTTTTAACCACATTGAGTTGTAGTTCCAACAATTTTACCATGTCAACATGACAATGTCAAATTGTACTTGAATGCAATCCTACTTGTTTTATGATTCAAGTGCAATTTGACTCGATTCTATGGGTCTAGTAAATAAAATCATATGATCCTTAACACCGACATGTAGTTTTGATAGCTATGGTTTACAAAGCCCAGACAGAGCTAGATGGACAATCATGCAAAGAGAACCATAAAAATATCAGAAAAGCAATAAAGGTCTTTTAATCAAAATCCAGAAAGTTGAATCCACTTCTAGTGTTAACCTCTACCATTACATAGAAACAAACCTTCAGGTGAACAAACACGGAAAACAGACCGTCTAGCACGACGTGTTTCCTGTAAAGAGGGATATATTATAAGATCATGTCAGGCACTAAACACATGGAAGAATTGGAACCTGTTCTGTAAGACTATTAATATAATAATTTTCTTAGCAAGCAAGCTAATGGAAAGTGGTGGTGGTTACAAAAAAGATGTATATACATACTACTTGCCTTTTTTTCCATTCGTTCAACATAGCCCATCCTAAGAGTAGTGTCTGAGCTTTTGTAGCAGTAGGGCACCATTTTGGAGGCAGAAACTCCCTTTGACACTAAAACAGAACGAGAAGAAAACAATTTAATTTTCTCCCTTGCCACCTCAAGAAAAGAAGCCACTACAGGATCTAGCTCCCATGCAGGCTGAACTACACAGATATTCTCAATTGATGCACTAGTCAAGTTTCTAGCATTTGGCCCATGCAACCAGAAAAGTATAAAGGTGCAGGAGCATGATTCCTCTCCTGTTTCCCAAGAATGCTCCCTTTCTTGCACCTATGAAATCTTTCTAACATTAAAACAAGTTGTGTCTCTAAATTTGGTTAATTAATTTTATGAGTGGAATAAATTATATAACTGACCCCATCGATGAGGGCGTCGTAGAAGCGAACGTCGTCGTGGCTGAAAGGGTGGCAAGCGCAGACCTTAGCATTCGGAGGGAGTTGACGACACTCCGCGTCTTGAAGCTGCTTGGACGGAGGTCTGAAGCGTTCCTTCAAGTTCTGGAGATCATTGCAGTTCTGAAAGAGCGAGGCTTCAAAAACGTCGTCGTTTTCGTCAGAGAAGTTCAGGTACTTCACTCTCAGAGTCTCTCCCTCCAACAAAACGCACACGGAGTACCACGCATCGTCTTTGTAAGCTCTGAACTCCGTAGTGTAACTCTTTTCCTTCTCTGTCACTGACAGCATTTTCGCTTCTGCAAACTACACAATGATGCTGTCACTCACTTCTTTATTTAATTTTATTGCTGGCCTGGCCTGGCCTGGCGCCTCCAAGTATATTTATATTCCACGGCTACTCAAGGACAAGGGGTACATTAATCGTCAAATATTAGTCTCTAAATTTCAGACAGTAAGATTACATAAGGATATGATTATTAAATTTTTACATTTTTATTTTATATTTTTTAAAATATATGCACATAAATAAAATTATTAACTTTTAATAATTTATTAAATATAATTTTATTAAAATTAAGAAAAATAATTAATTATATTTTTAATTGAGTAAATATTTTCAAAAATATTAAGCCTATAATTTTTTAATAATAAATATAAATATATAATTATTTAAATTTGAATGTCCATTTTTTTTTAATATTTTGTTAACAATTGATCAATACTTTTTAAATGTATTTATTATAAAAATAAAATTATTTTAACTTTGTTGAAATAATGTATTTTTACTAATTTTATTGAAATGGTGTGATTTTTAATTAAAAATGACTTTTAATTATATTGAATTTCTTTCATTGTTGGCTGGCTTGGTGTTAAAGGTGGAAATGGTTCATAAAGCTTGTCAGGAGTATGTGGTCTCACCTGATTATTAAAAAATTAAACTTAACCTTTCTTAAAAGTCTTTTTAACTCAAAGGTTAGACTTTAGGCTTAAAAAAGCCTAATAGACTAACATTTATATATTATTATATTATATATTGTACAAAAATATATATATATATATATATATATATATATATATATATATATTATTCATTTATATTTATATATATATAGTTATTAATAAAAAATTTAATAAAAAATTTTTAATTAAAAATCACTTCTACTCATATATGTGTTATTTTTTTTATTTATAGTTTTTAAATTGAATCAAAACTCAAACAAACTAACAAAAATTACACAATCACAAATTGCAAACGCATATTTTCATTCTCATGTTTTGCACTTTTGTTTATTACGTCTCTCACCTCAACAAATAACACATTGTACTATGTCATCGCATGTCGCACGCACGCACATGATGTTCATACACTACTAAATTCTATCAAAACTAACTATAAAATGACTATAAGTATTTTATAAAGCATATCATATAAATAGGCTTTTAGCAGACCAAGCTTTTAAATAAGTTAGGTCAAACCTTAAAAAATGACTTATAATAAGTAAAAATATCATGCTCAAGCTTAACAATTATAATGTAAATTAGGCTCAAGTCTATCAAAGTCTGATTTGTCTTGTTTCCACCCCTACCTGATGCTTCATATTTTATTCTACTTGAACTCAAGGACTACAAATATATTAATTCATTCCTGAGTGAATATTAATTGGTACCGATTTACTCATACATCTCATATTTGAGTAAATTTTATTCTAAATTATGAATTTTCACTAGAAAAAAAGAGAGTATATTAATTGGTGAAATATTAATGTTTTCTTGTTGCCACTTCATCCCCTAAGAAAACCTATTCAAGCAAAATGGGATTATGTTTTTAGTTTATTAAATTACATTCCTCGTGTTATTTATTTCAAGGAGTTATTAAAATTATATTTAGCAAAACTAGTGGGAAACCAAAAGTTAATAATGGGTAATGGAAAGTTGTTAAACAAATTTATTGAATTATAAATATTTAGTAAAATTATACGTTGAAATAGATAATAAATATAAAATAATAAATAATAATATTTATATGATATTTTTATATATTTTAATTTTATTTTATGTTAATTAGTGTAGCGATTAAAAATTAATATTGTAACAAAAAAAAAGTTGAAAACAATATAATAAATAGTGTAATGGTTAAAATACACCGTGTAAATGCCAACTAACTAGACTAGGATATTTATTTCATCAACAGAAAGGTTCAACAAGCAATCGGGTTCTTGGTTCTCTACTCGAGCTTATGATTCCAAACCAACCTAGAGTTCTTACAACAATCGTCGAACGTTCGTTCGTTGTCAATTTAGGATTTACACAATCACTACCGCATCAGTTGGTAGGGAGTATGCACGTGGTTGATTTTAGGTTCTCTTATCGATTACCTAATTAAGTTGTTATATCGGTTCCAATCGGCCTAACCTAACATGACCCACTCTCACAATTGCACAATCGCGACAAAAATAAAAAACAGATTAATGATAGGATTCACAAACAGAGATAGGGAGACGCAAACCAATTGTTATTGCTGAAACAGAGTATTGTTACAAGGTTATATGAATTTGAGGACTCCGCTTTCTACAACGATCGCCATGGAAGAACGGCAATGGTTCACCAGGAATGACTAGAGCATTGATGATTCAGTCCACCAAAGTACGTCAACTATACTGAGCGATCTTTTTTTATAACCTCTGTTTTCCCAGACTCTAGACCTACACCTCCTCGATCGACGAGACGCCTTACGAAGTATCGTGCACCACCGAGGGAATGGAATGAGAGTGCGAATGTGAGGTGTGTGTGAGACGATTAGTTTTCTGAATTCAACAAAACCTTTCACGAGCTCTTGTGTCCCTTTTTATACACGTGCCTTGTCCCTTGCTTTGCATGCTTCTCCCTAACTAACTTCTAACAGAATTACAATTCATGATTTGTTCTATCATTTCCCTAAGAGACTACTTGTTACATGATGCTTGCTGGAGTGACTTGGGCTCTAAAACTGGGCTCGGCTGGGAAGGAACTTGTCTGGCCGGGACAACTTCTTCCTAGGTTGGGACAGTGTTTTGGGCCAAGAAGCTTTTGGCTTTGGCTTGTAAAATAAATTCAATCTTTTTATTAGCTAAGATCCCTGATTTAGCACAAATTTATATTTTTCCTATTTCTAGGCCAATAATCTGAATCTTAGCTAAGATGTGATTTTTAGTTGTCAAATAGTCTCAATAATACCCATCTTAAGCCCTTGTGAGGTGTATAAAATATGACTTATCAAACCCCCACACTTACACTTTTGCACTCCTGGACAAAATCAGAATTGATCATCAAGGAAATGAAAGAGAAAACTTTATTGCAAAAATTGTAATTGGATTCCTTAGGTTTGCCAAAACAGATTTAACATGCATTCATCCCAGAATCAAGGTATTCAAACAATCTATGGAAGCTACCGACTCCACATCCAAATCAACCAAGCAACCTACAAACATTAAAGAGTAACCGAGAAGTGGCAGAGCTCTCTTAGGGCATATTCTCTCAATCCCTCAAGTGTTCGGAGTTATATATACACTCAAACATCCTATGTTAGTCGGTACTACCAAACTTTGACTAGCCTCTCCTCCTACACCTTTAAAAACACATGCAGTAGTGATCAATAGGACTTGCTTTTAGGCTTGTAACATGGCCAGGGGTAGGGGTAGGATACACGATGGTAAAGTGAGCTTGGTAACCACAGGGGGGAGAGGAGCAATGGGGAATGAATTTGTAAGCATGGAGACTATCCCCAGGACACTATGAGTCTTTTGAGAGCATCTTTGCTCACTGCTCTACTTTTCCCTTTGTATTTCTTTTTCTTTTTCTCACCTTTTTATTTTGCAGCCTTGTGTTGCATTTTTCTTGCAACTTTTTGCTTTTGCTGTCTTTTCTTTTCTTTGATTCATCCTGCATTTTTCTTTTCTTTTCATACCCCTTGCTTTTCCTTTTATTAACCTTTTTCACCATACTGCTTCTTTTCCAAACGTACCACTCTTGCAGTCACTCCCACATTTATGCGAGACCTATTCCCAAAACAATTCCAAAACTCCTTTGATCCCTAAGGTTGAGGTTGATCATGGTTTTTCGGCTTTTGGGCTTGTAATGAGCTGTTATATCAGGAAAAAATGGTTATATAGGCTTAAAGAGGGAGAAGAAGGGATTCAATTTGTAAGGTAGACTCATTTGGCTAATAGCTTGTAAAGAAAAATGGCCTAGATCATATAACTCATGCATGTGAAACAAGGTACATTCAGAGAGTTAAGGCAAAACCTAGAGTAAAAAAGCAACATAAATGCAAAAATCACACAAGAAAGAAGAGAATGACAAGATGTAAAACCATCATTATATACAAGGCTCAAAAATTCTCACAGATAAATTGCTTTGCCACTAATGGTTTATCTTTTCAATTTTTCAGTCACTTAGTGCCTAAAGATGCACAAATTTCACTCACTGTCAAGTTTGAAAAACCTCTTATCCAAGATTATGCACTGCCTCGTCTTGTTTCATTCATCCTAAAGAAATCCATTAAAACTTTTTCAAAGCATTTTTCTCTTTTTTCTCCACAATCAGGAATCAGAAAACAAAAAAGAAAACAATTAAAGAAACAAGGCCAAGTGAAAACAAAATCAAAAAACAAAAAATCAAAAACAAAAATAGAAACAAAATGAAACCGAAGTGAGCACAACCCCGGCAGAAATGGACCTGGAGTCAACCCAAACTCGATAGAAAAATCAAAAGCAAAAACAAACAATCTATCAATACTAATATCCTAAAGTAGAATGTTGAAATAATAAAAATAAATATTATAAACAGTATATAGTTAAAACAAATACTGTAATACAAAAATATCTAAAAAATAAAAATAAATAAACTTATTATCTATTGTTATCAAAACTCTTTCTTATATAAAAAAAAGTATAAATAATAAAATCATACGTTATGAGTGAAAGAAGAAAAAAAATATATATATATATATATATATATATATATATATATATATATATATATATATATATATATATATATATATATATATATATATATATATATATATATATATATCTTGTCTTATATAGAATAGGATAAAAAAAAGAATTTTAATAAATATTTCAAGACAAAAGAGGAATAAATATATATAGAAAAAAGTTAGAAGTTACCTTTTTTTAAAAAAAACATTATTTGAAGTAGAGTTTAAAAAAAAGCTACAAGTCTTTTGTTATAAGTTATTAGTTAGTTGTGTTAGTATATTGAATTTAGTTAGTTAGTCGTGGTAGTTGGTTGAGTTTAGTTAGTTAGTTAGTAGAGAATAGTTAGCTTTTATTGTATTCTTATAAATACATGTAATTCTTTTTTGTATCTTTGATCTTTTATCAATCTATCTATTATAATGTATTTATATGTTTCTCTATAGCTCTATTTTGAGTTTTGTGATGTATGGTCTCAATATGCTGGTGTTACTTGTATTTTTCTTCAATCTATCTCCTCTCAAATTTTTTATATGGTTTCAAGGCAATACCTTATACCTTCTAACATATAATGCCTTTTATTGTCACTCACAGTGATCTTTTTAGTGTCATCTTTGATCCACCATGCTTTATCATGGTTCATTCCATCATATCTTATTTTCGTAAGAGAACAAAGACGAAGAAGAAGAAATTCTTACCTTTGTCCCTATTATCTGCAATGTCTACAACTATATCAAAATCAAAATACATCAAATCTAATCAGAACAATTGTATAGACAATTTGGATCCCAATTTGGATTTTGATCTCTCTTCTTATGAATTAGAAAAACATCAAGAAATGCAAATGTAAGGGTGTGAAGTGAAAGAGAACAACACATTTTATATTAAAAAGAAAATGATTTTTCATCCCACAACCACCAACAGTCCTTGTGTTACAACCAGGGTCGGGATGAGGATGGCAAAAAGAAAAAACAAATTAGACAGAGGAGTCGCCACCAATGTTTTTCAAATAAAAAAAATATAAAAAAACCATTGAAAATAAAAAAATTATGGTTTTTGGAAACCAAGTTTCAAGTTAGGGAGTCGATTACGTGTAGGAAAAGTGTTAGCACCCTACAACGTTCATCCTAAGATGGTTTACCAATGTGTGAAATTAGTATAACTTCGAAATTGTTATTTTTATCCTTCAACAAAAACAAGATTGGATTTATTATTAGGAAAAGGAAAGGTGTATTGTTTTTGTTTTTTAAACTTGACAAGGGTGGTCTCTTGCCAGTGCAATGGAGAATTCCAAGTTTACATAGTTCAAGTAAACATTTGTTTGTGAATTTTAGTTTGGACCTAATAATCAAATAGGAAGTGCATCCAAAATGGTTATTGATGACTTTTGTAAAAGATTTTGATGACAACCAAACAAGAAGTATATCTGAAATGATTATCATAAATGTAGTTAAATGATGGAAGATTAATGTGAGTTTTATGGAGTGCATCCAAAGGTGAGACAACGTCCAAAGAGGAAAGGGCGTCCAAAGGGACGTTGGGTTTGCAAGAAAAATATTAGGAATAGAGAGACTACCCAGTTGGGCATTTAAGGGAGCCTAGCATCCAAAAGGAAAGGGACGCTGGTCAATATGCAAATAAATAGAAATGAATGGACTGTCTAGAGGGCAACCAAAGAGCCTCAGCGTCCAAAATGAACGTTGAGTCAGTATGTGAATTAATTGAAATGGAGAGACTACACAGGGGTGTCTAAAGAGCCTGTGCGTCTAAAGTAAGGCTAAATAAAGAAAAATGGATAACAAATGGGTAGCTAAACAGGAAGAGGAGTCACTCGTTGACTCCTGCATCCAAAAGCTTGGACGAATAAGACAAAAGCAGAAAATAGATGTAGAAAACAAAATAGGAGCCATTCGGTGGCTCTTGCGTCCAAAGCAATTGACGAACAAGATAGAGAACAGGAAATAGATAATAGAAGACGAAACAAGAGCCACTTGTTGGCTTCTTCGTCCAAAGAGATAATAGAAAGCGAAACAAGAGCAAGTCGTTGGCTCCTGCATCCAAAGCGATGGACAAAGAAGTAAAAACAAATAACATAATGATGAAATAGATGTTCAAAGGGATGACAGAAAACGAAACAAGAGCCACCCGTTGGTTCCTGCGTCCAAAGTGGTGAACGAACAAGATAGAGAACAGAAAAAAGATAATAAAAGATGAAACAGAAGGTACTCGTTGGTTCTTGTGTCCAAAGGAATGATAGAAAATGAAACAAGAGTCACTCTTTGGCTCCTACATCTAAACAGATAACTGAATGACGAAACAAGGGCCACTCATTGGTTCCTACATCCAATGGGATGACAGAAAATGAAATAGGAGCCACTTGTTGGCTCATATGTCCAAAGGGCTGGATGAACAAGAAAGAGAAAACAGATAATAGAAAACAAAACAAGGGCCACTTGTTGGCTCTTGTGTCCAAAGACTTGGACGAAACAGATAGTATACAGTAAAGAGAACGGAGCAGGAGCCACTCATTGGCTCCTACATCCAAAGACTTGGAGGAAATAAAAAGGATACAACAATAACAGAGAAAAGAGTAGGAGCCATTAATTGGCTCATGCGTCCAAAGACTTGGACGAAACAAAAAAGATATGATAATAATAGAGAAAAGAGCAGGAGCCACTCGTTAGCTCCTACGTCTAAAGACTTGGACAAAATAAAAAGGATACAATTATCAACAAATAACAAGAAATATCAAGACGAAGAGAGGAACAGTAGCCAACATTTGGAGCTTGTGTCCAAAGACATGGACAAATAGATAATAACAATTAGGAAAAAGAAACACTTCAAGCTGCTACGTTCAAAGACATTGGACGAGTAGCAAGGATAAATACTTAACAAGAGACGAGGAGAGGAACAAGAGCTAGCCTTTGGAGCTTGTGTCCAAAGGCCTTGATGAACAGAAAGAAAAAGGAAAAAGAAACACTCCAAGTTGTTGCATCCAAAGACATTGGACGAGAAGCACGAATAAAAACTTAGTAGATAATGAAAGAACAAAAGACGAAAAGAGCTTACGTCCAAAGGCAAGACAAACAGATAACAACAATGAGGAAAAAGAAACACTCCAAGTTGCTACGTCCAAAGACATTGGAGGAGTAGCAAGGATAAACACTTAACAAGAGACGATGAGAGGAATGAGAGCCAACTTTTGGAGCCTGTGTCCAAAGGCTTGAATGAACAAAAAGAAAAAAGGAATAGAAACACTTCAAGTTGTTGCATCCAAAGACATTAGACGAGCAGCAGAGAGAAACACTTAATAGTAGATAATGAAAGAAGAAAAGACGAGAAGAGGAACAAGAGCTAGCCTTTAGGGTCTGCGTCTAAAGGGAAAGAACAACTAATAGAAATGGAAGATGAGATACTCGTTGACTCCTGCGTCCAAAGGGAAAACAAATAATAGAAATGGAGAAGATCCAATCATTGGCTTCTGTGTCCAAAGGGAAAACAAGAAAAGATAACAGAAAGAAAAAGGAGTCACTTGCTGGTTCCTATGTCCAAAGGAAAATAAGAACAGATAATAGAAAGGAAGAGGAGCCATTTGATGGCTCCTATATCCAAAGGATAAAAAACAAATATTAGAAAGGGAGAGGAGTCACTTGTAGGGAAAACAAATAATAGAGAAAGAGAAGAGGAGCAACTCGTTGGCTCTTGAGCCTCAAAAGAGAAACATGAGCCACTTGTTGGCTCCTACGTCAAAAGGCATGGACGTGTAGGAAAAACAGATAACATTAGGCAATGGAAAATAGAAGATAATGAACATTAGATAGTAGAAACAAAATTGAGCCATTCCAATGGATGAATAGTAGAGTGGATAATAGATATAGCAAATGATAGCAAACAAAAAGGAAGAAAAGGAGTCATCCAAAAGCTCATGTGTTTAGAAGTTGTGGATGCGTCCAAAGACATATGCGTCCCAGGGGTCGTCCAAAGACCCTAGATGCAGGGAAGCAAAAGCTAACGCAAGTGCTTTGAAACCAAGGGACCTTCCAAATGTCAACAAAAAAGGACTTCATGCATAAATATGATACTACATCAGGATGAGTAATATTACTTGATTGTTGTAATGCTTCTGACTCTTTTTGCTTGCTTCCAAACTCCATGAGTTCCTTTCCTCACTAAGTGCCTTCTCGGGTTTTTCTTTCCTTCTCTTAACTCCTTCTTCCCTCCAACATTTCCCGCTCCAAGCCCCCCTCGAAGTTCCCTCCCGTGAGCTTGGCTTGCTTTATTTATAAACCTCCATGATTCACAACATTAATTGAGTTGGATTTTAGGCAAAATTTGCCAACCATAAGGCTAGATTGGAGTCGTAACGCAAAAAAGAATCTGTCAACAATTAAGTAGGGAATTTAATGGAAAGATAGCTCGAGACCTTGTTTTGTTAACAAAAGCTAACCAAGAGTTGCTTCCCAAAAGTTGAGTAGTTTTGTCAACCAAAAAGTTGAACAAAAAAGATAAACAAGAGCATATACACTTGTCTGTAAAGTTGAAGCCATTGACACAAAGCAGAGCAGCTTTTCTGTTGTCTGTAGAAAGAGTGAGTCTCTTTGGACGCTCGTCCAAAGAGGCTTGGATACATGTAGCAGAACAAACAAATTTCTTTGGACACTTGTCCAAAGGAAGAATGATGCAGAAAAACTAATTTCTTTGGACGCGCGTCCAAAGAAAATATTGCAGTAGATTGCATCCAGAGGAGATCATCAGAAAATGACAAAGCCTTTGGACGCTTGCCCAAAGGAAGAGACACTAGAATAAGATAAACTCCTTTGGATAGTGTGATGGGAAAAAGCAATAAGGCACTAGAAAAACTAATAATGCACTACCAATGTAGTGACAATGCAGTGGATATATAAATTCTTATAACTTGCGAGAATCTATAAATAGTAACTACAAATAAAAATGATAGCAACAACAAGAAGAATCTCACAAGAGACACGAAGATTTTTAACGTGGAAAACCCCCTCAATATGAGAGGTAAAAACCACGAGTCGTTCAGACCAAAGAAATCAATTCACTATAATCAAATGAGAATAGAAGAGTGTTCAATCAAGAGCACAAATTCGTGCATACAACTAACCTACACAATCAAGCAACAAAGCTTGCAAATAGAGAGCAAGAAATGAGGAATGTGAAGAACTCACCAAATCGTGCTATTATACGAGCACAATTTCTCAAACCACATACCTCCAAATCAAGATCCAAATAGTCAAGATGTAGAACTATATGTGTTGTACCTGTTATCAAATTGCCAGCCTGATCCAATTATTAATGAAGAAGATATCACGATTTCGACATTGTGTTGATCTATGTAGAGATAAAAACATAACTCTTTGTTTCTCTCCCTCTTTCTCTTCTCTCTTTTGGCTGTGAAAATCCACTATCTCTCAATCTCTCAATCTAACCCCTTCTCCTCTTATAAGAGAGACCTAGAGAGCTTGACAATATTGGGTTTTTGTCCATATTGCTGGGTTACTACTCTAACTCTTTGGACGTACTTAAGGGGTTTATGATAGTGTTTGTCCAACATCCTTTTGCTTCTTTTTTTGTTTTGTTTTCTTCCTTCCTTTTTTATTATTCTCTTCTTTCTTGGCTCTTTGGACGCACATCCAAAGAGCTTGATTTCCTTTATTTTTTAATTAGGTCATTTTCTGAGAAAAAAAGGGGGACTAAATCAGGTGTTCACACCTTGATTCCAAATGTTTGATTCTCTTTACTCTCGCTTCAAAAATTTTTTCTATGCTTTATCAAATATCATGACAGATAGAACACAAAAGAAGAAGAAGAAGAAGGTTGCAAGAAGAAGAAGGTTGCAGAAAATGCACATGATTTCAAGACTGATTTGTGGTTTCAGAACATCATCTCCATCGATCATAACAATACCTTTTAGCGAGCGTATGGATCACAAAGGTAGTTGTGATTCATATTTTTATTTCTTCTTATTATTATAATTTATAAGGAACTTTTTTTTTTTTTTTTTTTTGCTTTTTTTATCTAATTGGTTGTAATTCAAGGTAATTGTGGTGATACCACTTACCACCATGTGGGGATGTTAAAAGTTGTTAGTTAGTTGTGTTACTTTGTTGAATTTAGCTAGTTAGTTAATTGTGGTGGTTAGTTGAGTTTAGTTAAGTTTAGTTAATTAGTTGAATTAGTTAGTTAGTTGAAATTAGTTAGCTTCTATTGTATTCCTATAAATACATGTAATTCTTTTTGTATCTTTGACCTTTTATCGATCAATCCATTAGAATGTATTTCTATGGTTTTCCTTTGCTTTATTTTAAGCTTTATGATGTATGACCTCAATATGTTGGTGTTACTTGCATTTTTTATGAATCTATCCTCACTCAAATTTCTAATATTCTTGAAAAAGATTGTTTATCAAACAATGCTAATAAAGTCAAGCAAATTTTTCAACTAATAAAAAAAGTTAGAACATACTTAAAATGACTTACCAAACATAGTTTAAATATTTCTGTACCTTAATATTCATTTATAACAATGTTTTGTCAAAATAAAATGTTTTAAACTATAAATGTTGTTAAATTTAATATTAATCTTCTAAAAATTGTTTTGCAAATTCTAATCATTATAAATTTATTTTTAATAATCATCTTTTTATCTCGTGTAATAATGACATAATTATGTTTGTCATTTCATTCCAATTAACTTTTAGTTGTTTTTTTTATTAGTTGAGAAGTTTGTTTGACCTTATTAACCATGTTAAACAAACAAATTTTTTAATGAGCTTATAACATTTTTTAAAATGTTACTTCAAGTAGCATTTTTAAAATTTTACTTTAAATAGCATTTTTTAAACGCTATTTGGATTTTAACCTTTTATATTTATTTCATGTTCTTAAAATATTTATTAAGTTTCTTTTTCTTAACTTTTTCTATGTAAGACAAGAATTTATTATATATTTTTTATTTTTTTCTTTCACTCATATTATATGGTTTTATTATTTTTATTTTTGTATTGCATAATATATTGATAATGAGAAGAATGATTTTATTTTTATTTTGATTTATTATTATTGTTTTTAATTTTATATTACACTATTTATTTTAATAATTATAATATTTATTTTATTATTTCAAGATACTAATACTCATACTAGTAGATTATATGTTTATTTTATTTTTTATTATTTTTAAATATTTTCATATTATATTATTTATTTTTAATCATTATGCTATGTATATTATTTATTCTATTAATATTATACTTCAAGATAAAAAATAATTGGTATAGTATTTTTTTTACAAATACTTCAAGATATTTTAACTATTATACTAATTAACATAAAATAAAATTAAAATATATAAAAATATCATATAAACATGTTTATTTTTACAATTTCACATTTATCAACTACTTCAATATATAATTTTACCAAACTTATTGTTCAACAAACTAGATTAATAGCTTTCAGCTATTAGTTACCAACTTTCAGCTAGGATTTTAGTTTCCAACTAACTTTCCAGGTAGTTTTGCCAAAACTAGATGACAATTGTAAAGCTAACTAGAAGCTGAAAAGTTAACTAGTAGTTGAAAGTTGGTAGCTAGTAATTGAAAGTTGTTAAGCTAACTTATAAAATTATAAATGTTTAGTAAAATTATATGTTAAAGTAGTTGATAAACGTGAAATAATAGAAATAGACATATCTACATTATTATATACATATATATATTAATTTTATTTTATATTAATTAGTGTTGTGATTAAAATATCTTGAATTATTTGTACCAAAAAAGATATCATGAAGTATAATGTTAATATAAAAAATATAAATAAATAATAATTTAATTAATTTAAATAGTATAATATAAAAAATATTCACAAAGCATAAATAAAAAAACATAATCTATCAATATCAATATCTTAAAGTATAATGATAAATTAATAAAATAATATTATAAATAGTATTGTAACACCAATATTTTTTGTTTGTGTTTAATTAAAGTGATTAAATAATTATAAGAATGATTAAATTTAATTTCAATTAAAAAAATAACCAAGAAAATATCGTGTTATGCATTTCTTAAGAAAAATCCAAGAAAAATGTCAAAACAATCAAAAGCAAGTATACCTAGCAATAATTTCTCCTATTCAGTAATTAGTATAACACCAACTTCCAATTTCAAAGACTAAAGTGACTCTTAGTATTGGTTCACCTAGGAATATGTATTCGAGTTTTAAACATTTATATGTGTTAAAGATTTAAGTAATTGTATAGAGAATATGAGTAGCATTTTCTTTTTAATACTCTCTTTGTTGTTAGTTATTTGTAAAAATTTATTAAAAATTATAAATTTTGTTAGGTCTTACTTTTAAACAAAGAAATAGTGTTAGTTATTCACCAAAATTTATAATTTATTTATCAAAATTTATGATTTTCAATACATTTCAACTAATAGTATATAATAAAGAATAATAAAAAGAGAGTGTTGTTAGCATAAAAGTTTTATGGTTTATCCTACTTGAACTAGAGTAGTACTCTTTAATATATACTAGATTTTAACCTTGTGCATTGCACGAGTTCGTTTAAATTATAATTTTTATATTTATATTTTTATTTTTTAAATATATGCACATAAATAAAATTATTAATTTTTAATAATATATTAAATATAATTTTCTTAAAATTAAAGAAAATAATTAATTATATTTTTAAATGAGTAATTAATTTAAAAAATATTAATCCTATTGAAATTTATTATATTTTATTATTTCTCCAAGTAATAATAGTGATGTAATAGTGTAATATCTATAAGAAATGTATAAATTTTAAAAAAGTAAATATAAATATATAACTATTTAAATCTAAATGTCCATTTTTTTAATATTATGTTAACATATAATCAATACTTTTTAAATTTATTTATTTTAAAAATAAATTATTTAAATTTGTTGAAGTAGTGCATTTTTACTAAATTTATTGTAACAATGTGATTTTTATTTTAAAATAATACTTTTATCAATTTTGAATATTTGTTTTATTGTTGGCTGACCTAGCACTAAAGATGAAAATAGGTCACACTGTTAAGAGTCTTTGGTTTGGCCTGTTTATTAAAAAGATCAGACTTTAGAGTTAAAAAAAAGCCTATTAAGGTAGTCTTTATATATTGTATTATTTTATATTATATTATATTATATTATATATATATATATATATATATATATATATATATATATAACTCAAATAAATTATATATATTATTCATTTATATTTAATATATATATAATTATTAATAAAAAAATTAAATAAAATATTTTTAATAAAAGTCACTTTTATTCATACGTGTGTTATTTTCTTTTCTTTATAGTTTTTAGATTGAATCAAAATCCAAAGAAGCTAAAAAAAATTACACAATCACAAACCGCAAATGCATCTTTCTCAATAAATGTTACACGCTTACTTCTCACACCTACACTTTTGTTTGTTAGTAGATCGCATCACATCATCACACGTCGCATGCACGTGATGTTTATACACTATTAGATTATATTAGAACAAGCTACAAAATGATTATAAGCATTTTATAAAATAGGCCACATAAATAGACTTTTAGGCAAACCAAACTTTTAAATAGGTTTGTTCAAGCCTTAAAAAATGACTTATAATAGGTACACATGTGAGGCTCAAATTAATAATATTAATGTAAGTTAGGCTCACGTTTCTCAAAGTCTGGTTTAGCATGCTTCCACCCTTACCTGATGCTTCATATTTTATTTTATTTTGACTCAAGGACTCGGAGTATATTAATTCATTTCTGAGTGAATATTAATTGGTACTGGTTTGCTCATACATCTTATATTTGAGTATTATTAAAAATTACAAATTTTTATACATCTTTTTTTAAATATAAAGTATGATTAAATAAATATAAGATTAACAAGTAATTTCTAATAAGTTTTAATTAATAGATAATAATAAAAAGTAATAGAAAGAAAGAAAGTTTTGTTAGCCTAAAACTTTTATATAATTGATCCTACTAGGTCGACCTAGTAGTACTCTTTAACATATATTTGTAGCATCTATTAAAATATAAAAAAAAGTAATTTTGGTCACGGAAAACAAAAAGTATATTAATTGGTGCAATGTTATTGTTTTCTTGCTTCCACTTCATACCCTAAGCAAACTCATTCAAGCAAAATGGGGTAATGTTTTTAGTTTATTAAATTACATTACTTGTGTTATTTATTTCAACCAAGTTATTAAAATTATGTTTAGCAAAAGTAGCAGGAAATGGAAAGTTGATAATTGGTAATAAAAAGTTGTTTAACAAATTTATTGAATTATAAATACTTGGTAAAATTATATATTAAAGTAGTTAATAAATATAAAAAACATAAATAACAATATTTATATGATACTTTTATATATTTTAATTTTATTTATTTTAATTAGTGTAGCGATTAAAAAATAATCTTGTACCCAAAAAAAAGTTAAAATATAATGTTGAAAATAATAGAATAAATAGTGTAAATAGTATAATGGTTAAAATAAATTGTGTAAGATAAAAAAATATTAATAAAACATAAAAATAAAATAAGCTTATATTTTGTCAATATTAATATCCTGAAGTAAAATGTTGAAATAATAAAATAAATATATAAACAATATAATGGTTAAAACAAATACTGGAATACAAAAATATCTAAAAAATAAAAAATAAATAAACTTATTATCTATTGTTATCAAAACTCTTTCTTATATATAAAAAAGTATAAATAATAAAATCATATTTTGTGAGTGGAAGAAGAAAAATAAAAAATTATATATAACAAAATCTTGCCTTATATAAAATAGGATAAAAAAAGAATTTTAACAAATATTTTAAGAACAAAAGAGGAATAAATATAAAAAATTAGAAGTTACCTTTTAAAAAAAATTACTTGAAGTAGAGTTTCAAAAACACACTACAAACTCCTTGTTATCGGTTGTTAGTTACTTGTGTCAGGTTCAATTTAGTTAATTAGTTGTGGTAGTTAGTTGGGTTTAGTTAATTAGTTACTAGAGAATAGTTTGTTTCTACTGGATTTCTATAAATACATGTAATTCTTTCTTATATATTTGATATTTTATCAATCAATTTATTAAAATGTATTTCTATATGTTTAGCTCCATGATATATGGTCTCAATATGTTGTTGTTACTTGTGTTTCTTTCTCTCTATCTCCTTTCAAATTTTTTATATGGTATCAAAGTGATACTTTCCACCTTCTAACGTAGAATCGCCTTATATTTCCACTGACATTGATCTTTCTAGTGTCACCTTTGATCTACCATGCTTTATCATGGTTCATTCCATCATCTCCTATTTATGAAAGAGAGCAAAGATGGAGGAGAAGAAATTCTTACCTTTGTCTCTACCATCTACAATGTTTGCAACTATATCAAAATCAGAATACATCAAATCTAATAAGAACAATTGTACAAACAATTTGGACTTTGATCTCTCTTCTTATGAATTAGAAAACATCAAGAAATACAAATACAAGAGTGTGAAGTAAAACAAAACAACACAATTTTATATTAAGAAGAAAATGATTTTTTCATCTCACAACCACCAACCGCATCCTTGGTTTCAAATGTTCAATTCTCTTTACTCTCACTTTAAGAGTTTTTTCTATTCTTCATCAAATGTCATGACAGACAGAACACAAAAGAAGAAGAAAAAGAAGGTTGCAGAAAATGCACATTATTTTAAGACTGATTTCTGGTTTCAGAACATCATCTCTATTGATCATAATAGTACACTTTGACTCCCGAGCGTGTGGATCACAAAGGAAGTTGTGGTTCATATTTTTATTTCTTTTTCTTATTATAATTCATAAGGATTTTTTTTTTTTTGCTTTTTTTTTTATCTAATTGTTTGTAATTCAAGGTAATTGTGGTGATACCACTTATCACCATGTAAGGGATGTTAAAAGTTATTAGTTAGTTGTGCTACTTTGTTGAATTTGGTTAGTTAGTTAGTTGTGGTGGTTAGTTGAGTTTTACTAAATTAGTTGAATTAGTTAGTTAGTTGAAATTAGTTAGCTTCTATTGTATTCCTATAAATACACGTATTTTTTTGTATATATGATATTTTATCAATCAATCTATTAGAATATATTTCTATGGTTCTTCACTGCTCTATTTTAAGTTCTATGATGTATGACTTCAATATGTTGGTGTTACTTGTATTTTTACTGAACTTATCTCCTCCCAAATTTTTGATACTCTTGAAAAAGCTTGTTTATCAAACAATGCTAATAATGTCAAACAAGTTTTTCACTTAGTTTAAAAAGTTAGAAATAATTAAAATGACTTACTAAACATGGCTTAAATGTTTTTTTACCTTAATATTCATTTATAACCATGTTTTGTCAAAATAAAATGTTTTAAACTATAAATGTCGTTAAATTTAATATTAATCTTCTAAAAATTATTTACAAATTTTAATCATTATAAATTTAATTTTTTTTAAATCATCTTTTTATCCTTTATAATGATGACATGATTATCTTTGACATGTCATTCCAACTAACTTTTAGATTTTTTTACTAGTTGAAAAGTTTGTTAGACCTTATTAATCATATTCAATAAACAAACTTTTTTAACGAGTATAACATTTTTTGAAATGTTACTTCAAGTAGCATTTTTTAAATGCTAGCTTATGACTTTTAACTTTTTATATTTATTTTATTGTCATTCTTAAAATATTTATTATTTTTTTAACTTTTATATAAGGTAAGATTTTATTATATATTTTTTAGTTTTCTTCTTTCACTCATATTGTATAATTTTATTATTTTTTACCTTTTTATTGCATAATATACTGATAATGATAAATAATGAATTTAATGTTATTTTAATTTATTTTTAATATTTTATATTATACTATTTATTTTATTATTTCAATATATTGATACTGATATTGATAAATTATATGTTTATTTTATTTTTTGTTATTTTTAAATATTTTTATATTATATTATTTATTTTTAATTATTATGATATTTACATTATTTATTCTATTAATATTATACTTCAAAATTTTTTTTGGATATAGTATTTTTTGTATAAACACTTCAAGTTTTTTAACTACTACACCAATTAACATAAAATAAAATAAAATATATAAAATATATAAAATATCATATAAATATATTTATTTTTGTCATTTCACATTTATCAACTATTTTAATATATAATTTTACCAAACACTTATTGTTCAACAAACTAGCTTAATAACTGAAATCTATTAGTTACTCACTTTCACCTACCAGTTAGGTTTTTAGTTTTCAACTAACTTTCCAACTAGGTTTGTCAAAACTGGATGACAGTTGGAAAGCTAACTAAAAGTTGAACAACTAACTGGTAATTGAAAGTCGGTAACTAGTAACTATAAATTGTTAAGCTAACTTATTGAATTATAAATGTTTAATAAAATTATATGTTGAAGTAGACAACAAACTTAAATAATAGAAATATACATATTTACATTATTATATTTTTTTAATTTTATTTTATGTTAATTAGTATTGTGATTAAAATATCTTGAATTATTTGTACTAAAAAATTTTGTACCAAAAGAGATATGGTATTAACAATAATAGAATAAATAGTTTTAAATTGTGTAATATAAAAAATATTCACAAAACATAAATAAAAAAACAAATAAAAAAACACAATCTATCAATACCACTATCTTAAAGTATAATGTTAAAATAATAAAATAAATATTATAAATAGTATTAATGTAACACCAATGTTTTCTGCCTATGTTTAATTAAAGTGATTGAATAATTATGAGAATGATTAAATTTAATTTCAGTTAAAAAAATAACTAAGAAAATATTATATTACACATTTCTCAAGAAAAATTCAAGAAAAATGTCAAAACAATTAAAAGCAAGCATATCGTGGTGAGTTCACCTAAAAACAATTATTCGAGTTAAGTGTAACCGAGAGTTTATTACCGGTATCCTTAAACACCTCCTAGTAGAATGGTGTCGAACCAATGTTGTCGACATGTTTTTTGGGTGCGATGACGCGTTTTTTGAGCCAAATCATTGGTCACTGGAGTTCCAAAGAAACCCCAAAACCTCATAGTCGTCGCCCCAAAACCCTTCTTGATTTGACTACCTATTTTCCCCCAAACCCCATGGACCTTTAGACAATGACCTACCCAAAAACCTTATAAATAACCCACCTTCTAGGCTACCCTAGACTTTAGAAACCAGAACACACTCCTAGCTTGGTTGATTTTTTCGCTCCTGTCCTTCCCAAGTCGTAAAGCACCTTTATTGATCAATAATAGTAAGTCTTCCCTAAAGTTTTACTTTCTAAGCTTCAACCAAGTAAAGGAAGCTCTACCTTTGTGTTTTCATGGGTTGTATGTTGATTAGGTGTGTAGAATTACATGGTATGAATCTATTTATGGTCCAGTAGCCATCTTCGTTGTTTTTGAAGTTTTTATGAATTTGATGAATCCTTATTGAAACTACCATGTGTGTTGAAAATTGTGTGACTTTTACATTCAAATGATGATTCCATGTTGATCTAGAGTTGTTGGTATACTTGCATGGTGATGTGGTTGAGTTTGTGAACGTTTCGTCGAATTTGCATGTTGTTGTTTTAAGGTTTCATTGGACGAGCCCCTTGGCTTGTTGGGTGAACCCTCTTTTTTGGGCTTTCTATGGAAGGTTCGCTAAGCGAGAGGAGACTCTCGTTGAGTGACCTTGCCTTCTAGGTAGAATTTCTGGAAAATCATCAGTTTTCATTGGACGAGAGCTTTTCTCGCTAGGCAAAACTCAAGAACACATAAACTTAATGAAGTCTCATTGAACGAGTACTCATTCGCTAGGCAAAACCATGAATTCAGTAAGAAAAATCTAGGTTTCTTAAGTGTTCACTAGGTGAATGCCTCACTTGCTAGGTAAGGATCTTGGGAACCCAAAAACACATAGATTAAATGGGTGAGTCTCACGTATAGCTAAGCAAGAGTGTAGAGGTTGCTTGTGGCTCCTCTCGCTAGGCAAAGGAATTCCTTCGTTGAGTGATATTAAGTGTAGTGGAGAGTGTGAAATTTCTTTGATTCATTCATTAAGCGAACAATCCTACTTGTTGAGTGAATAAGAATTGGAAGTAAAAGAAATTGTGTATTGATTGAATTAAATTATACAATTTATAATCTCCTTTTTTATAGGGTAAATGTCAACTACCTAAAGATATTATAATTAATAACAAATTAAAAGATAACTAGATAATATGAGATATTAACGATCTCCTAATGAGATATTTAAATATTTGTAATCACTTAATCTAATAAGATATTTAGATGTTTGTAACCTCTTAATAAGTTACCTTATATATCTTATAAGATATTTACAATATCTCCAACACTCCCCCTCAAGTTGGTAAATGAATATCAATCATTCCTAACTTGTCGTTGAGTTCTTGAAATCTAGTTGCAAGGAGCCCTTTGGTAAAAATATCTGCCACTTGGAACCTTATAGGAACATGTGTTGTGACTATAAGTCCACTGTCTAACTTCTCTTTAATGAAGTGTCTGTCAATCTCAATGTGCTTTGTCCTATCGTGTTGGACTGGATTATGGGCAATACTCATAGCTGAGTTGTTTTCATAAAACAACTTTATAGGTCCCTCATATTTTACTTTGAGGTCATCAAGAATAATCTTCATCCACAATCCTTCACATATACCATGTGCCTTGGATTGGAATTTTGCTTCTGCACTAGATCGAGCAACTACACTTTGCTTCTTGCTCTTCCAAGCTACTAGATTTCCTCCCAAAAAAATACAATATCCAGAGGTGGATCTTCTATCCATAACTGATCCTGCATAGTATGCATTTGTATATATTCCATGGACAATGTTCTTGCTTTTCTAAACAACAGTCCTTTTTGTAGACTTGCCTTCAAATACTGGAGGATTCTTTTAATTGCCTAAAGGTGCCTTTCCTTAGGATCATGCATAAATTGGCTAATCACACTAACAAAATAGGCAATATCTGGCCTAGTGTGGGATAAGTATATCAATTTCCCTACCAATCTTTGATATTAGGACTTCTCTATGATTGGACTTTCCTCACACCCAATCCTATGGTTTTGTTCAATAGGTACCCCTGAGGTCTTGCATCCTAATTTTCTTGTTTCTTTGAGGAGATTGAGTACATACTTTCTTTGGGAGATAAAGATACCTTGTTTGGAATATGCAACCTCAATCCTAAGGAAGTATTTTAGCTTTCCTAACTCCTTCATTTCAAATTATGTTGTCAGCTTTTCTTTCAGAGTTATTTTTTAATCTCGTCATCACCTATAACAATCATATCATTTTCATAGACTAGGAGAAGGGTGAGTTTACCATCAGGAGCATGTTTTATAAAGAGAGTATGATCACCTTGACTCTGCATGTATCCTAGGGATAATCATATCATTTTCATAGACTAGGAGAAGGGTGAGTTTACCATCAGGAGCATGTTTTATAAAGAGAGTATGATCACCTTGACTCTGCATGTATCCTAGGGATATCATGACTTGAGGAAATCTTCCAAACCATGCTCGGGGAGACTGTTTAAGTCCATACAATGCCTTTTTGAGTCTGCATACCTTGTTCTTCTCATTATGAGAATAGAATCATCGGGGAATCTCCATATATACTTCTTCTTCTAGGTCTTCATGCATGAAGACATTTTTAACATCAAACTATTGCAAGTTCCAACCAAAGTGGGTGGCTAAGGAAATAATAACTCTTACCGTGTTCATCTTTGCTACAAGGGCAAATGTTTCTTCGTAATCTATTTCATAAGTCTGTGTATACCCTTTAGCAACCAATCTTGCTTTGTATCGCTCAAGGGACCCATCAGATTTACACTTCACAATGTATATTCATCTACAGCCTACAACTTTTTTGTCATTGGGTCTATCAACAATCTCCCAAGTTGAGTTTTTCTCTAACGCTTCCATCTTTTCTTTGATTCTTGAACCCAATTTTCATCTTTCAAAGCTTCTTGTATTGATGTAGGTGTTTTGATTTCATCAATGGCAACAATAAAACTTTGATGTTGTACAAAGAGATGGTCAGTACACACGGATTGAGAAATAGGATACTTGACACATGATCGTTTCCCTTTCCTCAAAGCAATAGGCATGTCATCAGTAACATCCTCAATGGAGTTATTAGGAATACTTATCTTCAGCTCAGACAATTGGACTTTTTCCTCAATGGAGTTATCAAGGATACTTACATTTGGCTCAGATATTTGGACTTGCTTAGGGACCATAGTGGATTTCGTGACTTCTTGAACTTGAACTTGAACATCTTGAGTAGGAAAAGGTAATGACTCGACGACAAACTCGACTTCTAGATAACTCTCCCCTTGAAGTGGAGGACAAACAAAGAATGACTGTGTTTCATGAAAGTAACATCCATTGAGACAAAGAACCGACGACTCAGAGGATGATAACACTTAAAACCCTTTTTATTTGAAGGATAATCAATGAAAACACATTTGACAACTCTAGGATCTAACTTCCCACGAAGTGGATTATGAGAGTGGACAAAGGCAACACACTCAAAGACACAACTTGGTAAGCTTAACATTAGGGGAGAAGAAGGAAAGAAGGATAACATATGTTTAATTGGACTAATACCGTTTAAGACCTGAGTGGGTAACTTGTTGATGAGATAGGTGGCAGTTAGGACAACTTCTCCCCAATATACATTAGGGACAGACATTTGGAAGATGAGGGCTCTAGTAACCTCAAGGAGGTGATGATTTTTCCTTTCTGCAACCCCATTTTGTTGGGGAGTATTCACACACGTTAGTTCATGAACCACACCATTATCTTTAAGAAAATTGGAGAACTCAAGATTTACAAATTCAGTATCATTGTCTGACCATAGTCTTTTAATGGATTTATTAAATTGATTTTTGACAAGATGAAAAAAATCGACAAATATTTAACAAACCTCATACTTATGTTTCATAAGAAATATTCATGTCACACGGGTACAATCATCAATAAACGATACAAACCACTTAGTCCCCTGATATAGAGTTACTAGTTGGCCCCCACATATCAGAATGAATGAGGTCAAAAGGTTTAAGACTTTTATTATTACTAGGAGAAAATGTTGTACGATGGTGCTTTGAAAACTGGCAAATATCACACTTAAGGACTCGACAGACTCTTTTGTAAATAAATGTGGAAACATTGCCTTAAGTAACTCAAATAGTGGATATCCAAGACGTTTATGGTAAAGCCAAATTTGAGAAGCTGCCCAAGTTTCTGAGGATGCCCGTTAACTAGAAGGCAATTCTTCCTTATTGGTGTTGTTACCTATCTTTGTATGTTGTAAGTAGTATAACTTACCCTGCTCTTTAGCAACTCCAATTATCCTCCCCGTTGTAAGTTCCTGAATAACACAATGAGAATGAAAAAATGTCACTGCACAGTTCTAATCTTGTATAAGTCTTTGAATAGAGATAAGGTTGTTAGCTAGTTTTAGAACATAAAGAACATTGTGTAGTGATAAAGAAGAGTGAAGTTGGATGTTGTCAGGTCCAACAGTAGGAACATGATCTACATTAGCAACAATAATGAGTTGCTTTTTGGATACTTTAACGTATGATGTAAAATATGAAGGAAACGGGGTCATATGATCTGTTTCCCCAAAATCAAGGATCCAAATGCTTTGTGGAATTTAACTAAAAATGTTGAAGGAACTCTTATCATTCTTGATCAAACCACATGAGCCAAGAGGCTTACTTGTTGAGTTTAGGAGGGCTCGAAGGCGGTCCATCTCCTCCTTACTAAAGGCTTGAATATCATGGTCAAGTTGCGAGGTCGAAGGATGTTCAACTACATTCTACTTATCGGAGGTTGTTTGATTCACCCACATTTGAGTTGAGCCTTTATTTCCATTCATTCTTTCAAGAACTTTCTCCTTTTCATAACACTTGTAGCAGGTATCTTTGGTATGTCCTAATTGTTTGCAATATGTACAGTATTCTCCATGACTACTTTTTGTGAAGGGTTTTCCTTCAGAGGTTGATCTTTTTAGGGGACCTTTCTTGTCACCATTGCAGATCTTGTGTTGGAGTTTCCTTTATCAAGCATGACTGATCGTTAGGTTTCTTCACTTCGCACAATAAAAAATACCTAAGACAAAGAGGGAAGCTTCTCCTTACTTAGAATCTGAACTCGAATAAGATCGTATTTAAAATTCAAGCCATGAAGGAACTTAAAGATTCTCCCCCTTTTAACGAGCCTAGTGTATCCAATAGAATTAGCTTTGCACATCTTCAACTGGTCCAACTCGATTCATAACCCATTGAAAGTCTCATATTACTTTGTTACGGAGAGGGTTCCTTGTCTAGAGTTGAAGATTTTGCTTTCAATATCATAGCAAGCAGTAAAGTCTTTTTTCATTGAATATGTCTGAATGAGATTCTCCCATATCTCATGTATAGAGGAATAGAACATATAATTTTAGCTTATTTCCGAAGTCATAGAGTTCCGTAGCCATGTCATAATGAGAAAATCCTCATCATCCCATGCTTCAAACTTTGGGTCATCTCTAGGTGGGTCGTTTCCTTCAATATGACTCAACTTCTTGCGCCTTTTAAGAATAGTACGAATATATTGTGCTCATTGTAGATAATTGCAGTCGTCAAGGTGATAAGAACTCACCAAATTTGGAAGTTCATTAGGACCCAAGGTAATGACTTTGTCTTCTACCATTATTGCCGATAGTTGGGAACAACAAAGAGGATTTTGACTAATCTCACCCCAACGTGTGAATCTCGTCAGAGGGTAGCAATTCACGCAACGGAAATAGAGCTCCCAAGATCTGAAGCTCTGATACTAAATTGGAAGTAAAAGAAATTATGCATTGATTGAATTAAATTATACAATTCTAATCTCCCTTTTTATAGGGTAAATGTCAACTACCTAAAGATATTATAACTGATAACAAATTAAAAGATAACTAGATAATATGAGATATTCACGATCTTCTAATGAGATATTTAAATATTTGTAACCACTTAATCTAATAAGATATTTAGATGTTTATAACCTCTTAATAAGTTACCTATTATATCTTATCAAATATTTACAATATCTCCAACAATAAGTGAGAATTTTTAGAGGATGCTCTTTGTGGATCCTCTAGTTGGGGGATGATGTGAGGTTTTTAGGAGTTAGGCCATTGTGACTTGGCTCACTAGACGACTAAACCTAGTACGAGGTCTCTATGGCTCCTTTCTCTAGGTGAATGTGTAAGATCGCTATGCAAATCTAGTGATAGTGAGAAAAATACACTAAGTTGGGAAACTGATAAACCTTGAATAATTAAGTGATTATAGCTTATTAAAATGTTGTAAAAGACTAGTTATGAGTAAGTTAGGTGTAAAAGAATAAAGTGAAATAGTAATCAAAGTTGAAAGTTCATAAAAATATGGAATATTACTACCTTTGAAGGATAGAGCACTTGTTGGTTGATGAGTCAAGGTGTTGACCTTGCTCTTAGAGTACATGGTTGATGGACCAGTCCTTATTGTTGTGTTTTCCAACTTGTCTTGGAGGTGACCAGGTTAGGTTGGTAGGATGCAAGTAGTTAGTATCGATGTGTTTAAGAAAGCTAGGAGTGACCTAAGAGTCATAATTGTTGTTATTGTTGTTAAATCCCTTGTGGAGCTACTAACGAGTAGACACGTAAGTTATTGAGCTGCCATGGAGTTACCACTCGGATTCAAGGTTCACAAACTAGTGCTGAAGGAGAGGAGTGAAACCAGGTGGACCTTGGGGATAGAAGGACGAGCTAATTCCATAAAGGGTCTAAGTTCTTACAAGCTTGTGACTGTGGTGAGCCATTACTCACGTATTATTATCTTGAGAGCTTACTATCCAATTTGTAGGATCACATCTTCTTTCCCCAATGCCATGATATAGGTATGTTGAGGAAGTGGAAGGGTGATCACTCAACTTATAAATCTCCATGGAGTATTTGCATATACGTGTCTGATTGAGATTTTATATATTATTTATTGAGAGTTGAGGCTTTTTGTAGTGTTTGAGAATCTAAGTAGTATGATGTTTGGTTCGTGTATGATAATGGTGACTTACCACTTTGCTATTAAGATATAAGAATAATTTTACAGTAGTTTATTCTTATAATATGTTATATGTGTACGATTGCTATGACTGCGATTGGTATGTTCATGGGAGCAGATGTTGAAACCACTCCAAGGATAGAGGTTTCCAAGCATCTCAATGATGCGAATCTCCCTTAGAGGGTTTCTATCAACTTCTGGGACACTTTGGTAGGCCCAAGAGAAGCATGATGGATCAACCGTGACCAACAACAAGTTTGGTACTGGGGAGAAGTCAACTGGAGTATTCCCTGTCATTACAGTTTTGTTCACCATCATCTTCCACACCTATGTGGAGATGTTCCTCTAATCCCAGCAATGTGGAGCCAACCAACAGGCATGACAAGAATAGAGTTGGCTGGGAACCAACTCCTCAACCCCAATGTTTGAGGCCCTTATCCTCATTGCTTCAGAACTAGACCTCCAAGCACTAGGATGATGCAAGAGCTTTAACAACAACACCATTGTTGTCGTCTCAATGATGTCATTGTTTGTCTTGTAAGGGTCAACTCATGTTGATAGAGTATTTTGTTTATCCTTGTCCCTTTTTTATGTATTCCCTTTATGTATTTCTTACACATGTTAGCCCCCAGATTCGTGTACTTTGCTCACAATAAGACATAGATTGTCTTGACATACTTGTTTATATTCATTTCCTATTATGTATGTTCATATTTAGTCTCTAAGGTACTCATGTGTGATTTTGTCTCTCTAGATATGAAAAAAAAAAATACCAAATACTACTAATAAAATTATATAAGTTTTTCAATTAATAAAAAAAATTAAAAACTAGTTAAAATTACGTGTCAAATATAGTATAAATTTAATCATGTTACGATATATGAGATCTCATAATAATAGCTAATATAACATAACTTTAAACATATCATACCATTATTAAGTGGTAATACTAATTATTTTTTTGAAAAAAAGTAAATTTATAAAAAAAATTAAAAATTAAAATCAAACTTAATCATAGTTATAAATACTAAAAAAATTAAGACTTTTTTTTACCACATACACCTTTTATGTAAATTTTTTTTTTGATTTGACTTATTTCTTTATTTTTGTACATAATATTTTTGTACATAATATTTTTTACAATAAACTCTTACATTTATTCATGAAAACTTTGATGAATATACTTTCTGAAAATGCAAAAAAGTATATCCTGTTGTATAAAATCCATCTTTTAAGATTGATCACTGCTATACCAGAATAATTGATATTCTTTCATCACATTTCTCAATATCAAAGTTACTTGGTTCTTTTATGATTTCTTTGTGTGAAAATTTAAAAAACTTGACTCTTAATAATGATAGTTCTACTCTTCATTTAATTTCAAATTTGAGAGATAGTTTCTACCATTTTCCTTTATTTTAATGATAAAATAAGAAAACATATTTATATAAAAATGGTGTAATGTTTTTGGTTTAGAAAATTACATTACCTAGCTAATTGTATTTTAAGTGACTTATTAAATATTGTTTATTTTAATTGGTGATTATATTCATGCCAGTTTTTATTCATGTGTAATAATACATTCTGTCTAATTGCAATTCTTATGACGATTTTTATTTCAATAAAAATTATATTTTCAGTTAATTTTAAAATAAAAAAGTCCCACAATTCAAGAAGTAGAAGTTTAAGCATGTTCTACTTTAAGATGAGTGTGAGGATGAGTCTAGAAAGGTTAAAAATACTCTAAAACCCAAATAGCTAAAAGACTATAAGATGAGTTTGAATATATTATCCTTTTAATATTATTTAATTTTATTTTAATTTTCTAAAACTAAGATGTTATCACTTGTATAGTTACAATTTCTTGTAAACTCCTATTTGATAAGGAGCATGCACTCTGTATGGATCATAAATGAAAAAAAAACCTTCAATGGTGTTTTTGTTGACTTTCTTTAATGGTAGATTCTAAGAGTATTGCAGTAGCTATATTTTTGGCTTCCTCAACTGAGGCATATATTTTGCAGTTTTATTTTTTATAAATGACTACAAAATTATCAATTTACTTCATTTTATTTTACATATAAATCTTTAAAAATAAAAATAAAACAAGATTTTGCAATCATATGTGAAAATTAAAATATTTCAAAAAAAAAAGTTGTAATTTAATCCAACTAAAATCGATAGAACTGTTTTATATTATAAAACACATTGTTCTTCGATGTCCATTTTCATCACTTACAGTCGATTTCAATTTTTGATCTTGAATCTCTATTTTTCATAATTATTATTTTATTAGTAAAGAATATAAGCAAAAACTGATTTCAACCAAAAACATAAGTGTCTCAGACTCATTGTAATAGTATTATCCAGTGGATAATAGCATGAATTTTTCACATGCTGCATGAGAATTGTGACCCGTTTGTAGCAACACCATGAAGTAAAGATATAAAAGATGAAGCTAATAAACCCAAAATTAGCAATCAGAAAATTGCCAATCATGTACTTTTAGTGCTAGCCTGAACTGCTTGGTCAATACATCTACAAAGCCTAATAATTCTTGAATATCCAACTCTCACCCTTTCTGCTGCATTTCTGATTTCATCTACAAGCAAAGACTTTTGTTCCCCACTAGAAGGATCATATATTTGAGATGGAAAAACCTCACCAGGATAGACCCCACTGCTCAGAAATCATTTTTCAAATCAATCACCATCTTTAATTGCAAATACAAAGACATTTAACCAAAAATAAAATTAACCTTGCTTAAGGAAAAAGCATTATGGCAAAAACACTAAAATGTACAAATCATACTAAAATTAGATCAATCAACATTGGCTTCGTCAGAGTTAAAGTCAATCACGGTAAAATCAGATCGCAATAAAGATTAAATTTCTGTTTTGAAATAGTAAAGATGATAATAGTAATAAGGTTTAAACATGTTTTACATCCTTTTATATATATATATATCTAATTTTGTTTTCAATTCCTGTTATTTTTTGTTTTTGATCCCTGTAATATCTATAATCCCTTGTTTTGCTCTTATCAAAAACATTATATTGCTAAAAACAAACCGATTTTGTGGGGTATAAAACCAAAATTGTTAATGCAAGAACATAAAACATAAATTGCTAATGCAAGGACATAAAACATATTGTCAATGACATGTTTATGGCAGAGACCAGAACAAGTAACGTTTATCATTGCAGGGATAAAAAAAATACAAAACCTGAAAACAAAAACAAGCGCTATATTTGAAGGAATCTTAAACATAGGTCTAATAATAATAAAAATAAGACTTAAATGATTTTAGTTTCTATAAAATAAGTAAGTTTTGATTTTGCTTCCTATAAAATTTTTCTTTTGTAATTCGTTCCAATAAAATTTGAAATAATTAATTTTGATCCTTATTATTATGTAGCGCTTGTTAACTACTTACTTATATATTTAACAAAATGTTAAGTGATCATCCCAAACAATATTCACTACTAGTATCTACAGTATCATATTAGCATGTGACATTTCTAATTTTATTTTTAGATCATTAAAATAAATGTTATTTATATATCTTAAAATGAAGGTTAAAGACTAAAAATGGTAATTTTAAATTTTGGAAGGATTAAAATCAAAGAAAAATACTTTTCAAGAACCATAATCAAAATTCACTCATTCTACTATGACCAAAATTAATAATTTCAAATTTTATAAGGATGAAAAATAAAAAATTCAAGGACCAAAATTTAAATTTACCCATTTTATAGGGACTAAAAATATATTTAAGCCTAAAAATAAAAATAAATTGAAGGTTAAATTTGCATATGTATATAAAGTATGAATACAAAATCTGAATGAAGATTGGATAGGGAACACCTAACAAAAAAGGATCAGCTGAGCATGACAGAATTTAAAAGGAAATTGAAAACAAAAGAAGGATGCAAAAGTTTACCATTTTAAGCATGTTATATCAAAGGTTACTTTCACCTTCCTCCCACTATAGAAATCAATGAATGACAGCTGCAAATCAAGCCGCTGAACTGCAAAAGCAGTATGAATTAAAGTGAAAATGCAAGGTAGCATCAACTTCAAATCAAATATTGGAAGAATTTTCTGCACATAATTGAGGATTCAACTCCAAGGTTGAAATGAGAATTGAATTTAAAAATAATATTCAAAGAGTAAAAGAAAACTCTTGTTTACCTGAATGAGAATAAAACTTTGCGTCGACCAAATTTCTAATCTCTATCCGAGCTGATTGAACCTCCTCAACCACATCTAGCAAATTACTTAACAGTGAACTTGTTATCTGCGTGGAATTGCAGGTCAGCTACAACATAATGTTGGAAAATAGTATTTATCATTTGTTATCTTTTAATACTTGAAAACTATGAGAATGTCAAAGTACACTCTCAGCCCAAGAAATAAAAGGTATGTGATCGATCAACTTATAACCCCACTGCTCATTATGTTACAGCCCAAGAAATAAAAGGTATGTGATCGATCAACTTATAACCCCACTGCTCATTATGTTACTTTGAATTATCACTGTTTGTCTTCTTTGCAATAGGTTTGCGTTTCTCTGTCTTCTATGCCTATCCCTAAATTTCCAGCTGGAGTTTTATCCCATCTTGAGTGGTGACAAGCCATGCTTGATGAAATGAATGCAGTTCAGTTTGATGGGCCCTGGAAACTAGTCCCTCTGCCTCCAAAAATTTTTGTTGTAGGCTATTGGCAGATTTATATATTCAAGGTTGGTCCAAATGAAAAAATTGATCACCAGAGAGCAGAGTAGTCAATAGCGGCCGAAGCGGTGGCGACGGCCAACACGTAGCAGCGCGGTTCTCTATCGCAACGATGCAAAGCGGGCGTGATCCAAGAAATTGCAGCCGTATCTATTGCATTTGGGTAGCATGACGGGAAAAAGTTATTTAAAACATTAGTGAGAGTATTTTCCACTTTTGGCCTTTAGGGTTTCAAATATTACATTTTTAGCCCGCATCTTCTTCCCCTTCCTACCTGTTTTACTTCTCTGGTTTTGTTTTGCGTTTTCACCTTGTTTCTTCTATGGGATTCTGTGTTTTCAGCCTATGTTTTCTGTTCTTTGGTTTTAAACTTTCTTCTCCTACTTGCCTTCTCTGGCAACGCGTCTTCTCCGACAACTTGCCTTCTTCAACCACTCGTCTTTTCCGACTTTCAAGTAATATTTTTTTCTTTAGTTTATTTTTTTTTTTCTATTTCTGCCTACCCATTTTTCTTCTTTGGTTCCTCTCTTTCATGCTCACAATGCAGCAATATATTCTTTTTTCTCTTAACTTTTGTACCTTCTTTTTCTGACCAACAGAACCTTCTATTGTTCAATCATGGCATCTGGTTCCCAACCAACCAACCAATGACATGGAACTTAAAGGGGATGAAGATTGACATTATTGTATTTGACTATCTATTTTCTATTTGAATTTTAAGTCTTTTATGAATTTTTATTATTAATGATAGTTGTTAGTTTGTGAATTTTGAGTAATATTTGTTTTTGAGCTTATATATATATTAATAATTTTTTAATTTATATATAGAATATTAGAATAGCGACCATCCTACTATTCCAGTTTGGGGTCGATCGCTCCGCTCCACTATTTGAGATTAGCTACTATGCTAGAAAGCTCTAATAGTCAAAGGATATGCTCAAATGTTTGACCTAGACTATGCAGACACTTTCCCCAATTCCTCCTATGGAAAAATGACATCACTTTGGAACTTTCTTTTTGTGGCCGTTATGCAAGCAAAACTAGCCCCTTTATCAACGGGACACTATAAATGTTTTTCAGCATGGTGATCTTGATGAATAGAGTAATTTAGGACAGTATCATGAACAATGAAATAGTTGCACTAGGTCAACAATGAAAAATCTTTAAAAAGGCTTATGCGCAAGGACAGATGGGATAGTAACTAAAGTCCAAGAAAGAAACAAGTAAAACCTCGCCTCATCTATTGAGTAGAATTAGTTGTAGAGTAGAAAGGGATCATCTTAAGGATAGTGGCATTTGCCAACACAAGAAAACAATAATGTACAAAGAATAACATCAACATCCCACTTGAAGTTTAATGTATCCTAAAATGACACTATTCCTTTCCTTGGGATAACAACATGAACAAAACAAGTACATCAGAACATGTGAAGCAGAGAAAATAGACTTATGAGGAAATAAATGTAAGTGAGGAATTTTATGTTTTAAAATAGACTAACAGAGGATGGCATATAATTAATTAACATGCAATAAGAATATCCTTTACTCTAAAAACAAAGAGTATCAAATAAGAGAATAGCTGATATGGTATTGATATTTATCTCTGCTAAAAGGGAAATTCCTCTATACAATGGAATAAGAGAAATCCAACAGAGAAACAGAGGCATGCAGAAAAGATTGATCAGAAAAGAGGCATGCAGCAGTGTGCGACGGTGATCAGGGCTGCTACATGTGGAGGACAACTGCAGAACAGAGCAAAAGTGAGGCCTAAGGCTTGGCCACGATGGAGGTGACAAGAATCGAACAGAAACAATTCCAATTAGTAAGGTTTGCAATTTTCCAAGTTTTCCCCCACAAAAGGCATGAGACAACACTCTTTAATGGACAAAAGAGTCTTCAGCCCCATCAGCACAGTAGTTCCCGCAAAGCCCACTAAAGAACACTATCTCGCCTTAAATTGCATTGCTCTAGCCACAACAGCCAAGTGCAACATGACAAAGAAGAGAGGAGTAGGATCACCCCGCAACGACACAAAACCCACACTATAGCATGCTATTACCTACTTTGCCTTCAACAAAATCCAACACTTCACTCATGATTCCATCTATCCAAATCTTGATCTGACAGATCCAATCAAAATGATAGGAACCAAAAATTGGGTTGAGTTTCCACCTTCCATAGTTAGATGAGAAAAAAGTAAAAGAATGCTTTGCAAATCTTTATTGTATTGCAAACAAAGAACCTAAGGAGAGAATTCTCCTTCCAAGGATTTCTCTTTTCTACAACAAAGCTAATGCTCAGTTCTTAAGTGATAAGTTGATAATCAAACAAAATGCCTATTCTTCTAGCCTCTCCAATCTCCACCTATAACCTAACTATTTTAACAAGCTACTATCTAGCCCTATCAAAATCTCCCACTTGTGTACAGTATCGAAAGGAAAGAAAATATGAAATGAAAAATAAAATTAACTTGCTACAAGAAATAAAGTAATCTACCTGCGTTTCGTGTGCCATACTGCTTGAACCAATGCATTTCTTAGTGGTACGAGGATTTAAGACAAACACAAATGCAGAAAAGGCATCCAAGTTTGGGAAGGTCTGAAAAATAGACACCATATTAGAAAAGAAAAAGGTATGTATATTGAATGTTGTAATAAAACAGATAAATTGTCAACCAAATTACCTTCCCAATATTCATATCATTCAAGTTATTTGATATGATTATGCTAGATTGACCAGTATTTACTGTGAACCTACATTCCATCAAAACAAGTAGGAACTTGCATATTTAGTCATATCATAACAGATATACTTAAGCTCCAATCACAAAAATAAGGAATTGGAGCACAATTAACTAACCTTTGGGTTATATAGCCACAGTAGTTGAGACAAACTATGAAACAACCATCCTTGCGCACAAAATCTTCAATTTCCCACAACTAGGAGAAAAAGTAGAAACATAGAGGATGTTTGTCAGAATTCAGAAAATGATATTATATCTTGTACGTAGACAATAACCATATTTAAAGTCACAAGACCTTCAAATTTTGGCGTATTGACTTGCAAGGCATTCTCTTCTGCAAATAACCAGAAACAACTTTCATGGCATTGGTATAACTTTGATCCCCTTCTATCTTGCAGTATCTACATAAGAATTCACTTAAGGATTTTGCTTTTGAATCCAAAGTTTCAAGCTCCTGCTTCTTTTCCAAAACTTTTTTGCAAGAAACCTAGCAATGAACAATAAGATATTGACAATTAAAATGCTATGGCATGACATTTAGAACCTTTTATGATCAAGTTGCACAATTGAACTATGAATAGGAACTAGTGGAAAATGCAAAAGAAAATATATCATGCATCCTACAAAACTTAGGATTAAGCAGAATACAATTGATTTGTTATTGTCAATTATGCCTTGGATTAATGTTGTTGTGTATTAGAAATTATTTTCATTGTATAGCATTTATGGGGTCAGCTGCTCCACACAGCTATCAACAATTAATCACTATGCTTTGAAGATCTTTACAATAAATTGGTGATATCAACTATTTTATTGTGTATTTCTTAAATAGGATGTCACAGATTTCTGATTTGTTAAACTTCTGAAGTCTGTTTGAAGGAGATTCCTGGTTAGGGTTTAGGCCTATGTTAGTGTTCTGTATTACAAGTTTTAAATTAATTCCAGAATCCTTTCAATTAAATCTTCCAGTTTGTGTTAAACTCTTGAGTCTAACACAATCATTTTTTTTCTTTAAAACAACTTGGCTCACCTATTTTTGTTCAGCCCAAACTTGTTTGGCTCTTTGTTGAAATATAGTTGATTTCAGACATTCAAATATGAAAGAAGGAAGAGAAAGAATAAAGATTCTAAATAATATTCTCTTATATAAGGATGTGATCCAAGTGAAATGATATGATGTGTTGTAATGAAATGTGATCCACAAGACAATGTACTAACTCCTTGTTATATTAATGCTAGATTAAATCCTAATTAAATAAGGAAATTGTTGAAAATATGTAATAGCTTCTAGGTTCGTAGTATGGGCTAACAAAATCATGTAATTATGGCAATTAGGATAACTGCAATATGTGTGTTTATCATTTTTGGTCTATATAATTCAGCTCCACTGTGTACTTCACACACAATTTTCATCATATCTCTCACTCTCTCTTCTCTTAATGATATCTAGAGCCTGATAAGAGGTAAGCCTGTTTCATATATTCCCAGTGGACCCACCACCCGCCAGTGCAAACTTTTTTCCAATAACCATGTTTCATTTATGGTCCCCACTTCCAGGTCAATTTAAATAAATGCTTCACACACACATAATTATACCTGACATTTTCCATGGGAACTAAACAATGTTGTACGAGTATGACTATCATCAGCTTGAGTGTCCATTGCCTCACTATTAGATGAAGATGGGATGAAAGTTAATTTTATCATCTCACACTCTTGAAGCCCAGAGCTTACCTGCTGTACCTTTTTCTGTGTACAAAGGAAGTTCATATTCAGTTATTCACTAACTGTGAGCATTGCTAAGTACAAACATGTAACATATAAGATACAATACCAGTAATTTGTCACGCTTCAGATGCATTAATTGTAATTTTGCCTTCTCATATGCTATATTATACAGCAACGTTCTTGTTTCAGCAACTCTGCAAAAGATCACTTTAAGTTGACATCGCCAGTCATATCCAAAACAGTTCCATGACCATACATGTATCAAACAGCATAATTCACACTCCATAGTGTTACTTAGTCAAACAGCATAAACATACCTCTTGTCTCTAAGAATGTTGGGAGGATCAGTTATTTTGTGCTGAAAAAAAAAAAAAAACAAAACATGTCATGTCAATAAACGGATGCTAGGCTTAAATTGTCGTTAGAGGAAGTAATATGTTCTAACTACCATAAAATGTTAGCTTGTTCATGATATAATAACCAGAAAGGTGTACTAAATTTGGTTATCTAATCTAACTGACCTGAGATTGAATTTCAGAACAAAGAATCTCTGCTTTCTTAACTTTCTGCATGTGAACCAAAATATCTTCCAGCCTGCCAATCTAAATATCAAAGGGGAGGGGGAGAATTATTTAAAATAGCTATGACAAATTTATATGAACAATAAAAACTAAAAAGTAAGCAACAATATCCACAAACCACAATTTTTTAATACTATCATTTTCTAAGTGTACAACCATATATTAGAACATACCAATCTCAAATTTAGCTTATCAACTGAAGGAGGTAGCAACTGATTTGTTTCAGCTAGGAATTTTTTGAGAATCTGCAACGTAATTGAAAAGTTGAGAGGCTTATCTAAACAACTAAATTATATATAATACAACATAAAACAGTAGCCATACAAGATCCCCATCTTTCCAAGTCTGATCTGCAAGCTTGTCTATTTCACTTCTCATAGAACCTGTTTGCTCCAAAACTAACTGTAGGTCACCATTCCCATTTTCATGAACCTCTGGACTTCCATCAATCCTCCCTATTTTATCTATATTGTCTCCATTGCTTAGTATCTCAACACCTTTTCTTTTCTTCCCAGAAGAAATCTCAATACCTGATTTGGTAAGAGGGCTCTGAGCAACTTGGAGTATTGAATGGTAGCTGCTATCAAGACAGTGACCATCTAAGTTACCCTTGGGAGACAGGTCTTGCATCCTGGGAGGGTCTTGCAGGGAGCGCAACTGAGTTATTGCCTCTTGGATAGTAGGACTTAGAACTGGAATTTCGTCTTTCCCTTTCTCAACTGGGCTATCTTCCAGGTCCACATTGACCACCTTCGTTAAATGAGTCATCTGTGAGGGAGAAGCTGCCATTTCCACAGCCTTAGGTGTTTCATCATTGTAAGAAACATGAGCTGGAATCAAATTTAAGTTTCTCTCGTCCATTTTGGTATCCACGGTCTCTTCATTTTGACTTGACTTGCAAATATTTTTAAGAGACTGAATTCCACAACCATTGCTATCAACAAAACCTTTACGCCTGTTACTCGCTGGAGATAAACTAAACAGTTTTTCCTGTAAAGGAGTTTGGCGAGTTTCATCTTGCTTGTATTCATGATCTTTTTTATTTGACAGAGAAAATCCCGGAGAGTATTTTGATAGTCTAGCTTTCAATCGGTCCATTCCTTCTTTTAGACTCAACATGGTAGGAGTTGTCTCAAGAGTTTTCATCTTCGAAATGGTTCTATGTACAGAAGAGGGAGCTGCACCATGTGAGACACAGACCGCTGGACCAAACAAACCAGATTGCTCTAAGGGCAGAGTTTTATTCCCAGCATGTGTTGATGAATTAGGAGTACTCATAAATAATTGTTTTCTTCCAGACAATGACAATGGCGTAAACCCAGGTATTAGATTCCGGTTCACTTGATCAGACTTACGATCAGAGTCCAACACCATTCCTTTGTCTTCATCCACCCTCAGTGGTGTTCCTCTATTAGCATTCTCAAAGTCCAGATGTCTACAAATTGGCACAGTCATAGTTGCATCTTTAATGAACTCCTTAATTTCCTGAAGAAAAAAATAACGACCATGACTCAAGCCTGCATGTAACCTAACAGTTGCAATAGCAAAAATAAGAACAGCCACAGAAGTGTCACCATAAATAAAACCATGTACACTTACAACTTGATACTAACAATCAAATCAAATGCATACAACATGCACAGAAAAAGTTACACAACCTATGTTAGTACTTAAGCCAAGAGGAGAAAGCCCAACCAAAAAGACTAGTATAGTAGATAGGAGAACCTTAGTTTAAGTACCACATCAAACTTCATTTTCTACTCAATATGAGACTCCTAACATTGCTACCCCTTTGAGAGTCGACATCCACGACGGTTTTCACTCCATTGACATTGACCCAATGGTAGCCTTTTTCTCTTTGACGGCTTAACTCACCTATCAATATTTCATATTGCACCTTAATCCAGCCTATAGGTAGCCCTTTCTGTAGCTCAACTCTCAATAAAAACACCAATTGTTAAAACTTAAACACAAGAGAATGGCCCAATTCAAAAGACTAGTCCATTAGGTCTCATGGCTTAAGTACCAAATCAAATTTTATTTTCTACTCCCGACAACCTACTAAAAAAAACATATATATGACCACAAGGAAAATGTGCTATATTGCACCAAAGCGACAAACAATTGAAAATTGAAAAGAAAAAAAAAATCCTAAACTAAAAGTAGTTACTAAAGAAAAACGCAATTATTTCTCGCCTTGATTGAAGAATGAGAAGGTTGTGGTGAATCCTTCGGTGCTCCTCCTTCTGCCAAAATCGCGTTAAACGCAGGAGAGAGTCTGTCGAATTGATAACTCCGTTGGTTATCTCCCTCGATGGACATGTCGTTGGAGTCTCTGCCGGCACTAACCGCATCGAGCACCACTTCGCCTGGCCTCTTCGCCTCCGTGAGCTCCATAAAACTTCCCTGAGAGTTCGGCGTAGAGAGGCCAAACTGGCGTGTCTTGATGTCACCGGAATCCGACCGAGCGAGACTCCGGTAATGCAGCGAGAACGCCGTCGAGTCCATCGTGACGTCGTCGGAGACGCCGGAGTCTGACAACCGATCCGGCCTGATGAAACAGGCCGACACCGGACCGTGAAAACCACCATCGTCTGTATACATCAGGAGCAACAAATTTATGGACTGTGGAGAGAGCATGAAAAACTCAACGAAGAGAAAGGAAAGAGTTCGAGCTCACCGTCGACGTCGTCGGCGGTGCTGCTTCCTCCGGGAGAAGGGGAGCCGATTGGCCGAAGGAAGGAGTTTCCGGCTTCGGCGTCGGGGCCGAGCTGTGGTTGCTCCTCGTCGTCGTCGCTGTCGGAGGCCAGGTCGCGGAAAAACCCTACGAGGGAGGGATCGGAAGGGGCTTCGGAGGGAGAGGAAGAGTCGTCGTCGCGGCGGAAGACGTGGACGGAGGTGACCTCGTTGTCCGCAAAGCTCACGCGCCGCGCCCTCTTCCTCTTCAGCGCGACGGTTACATCTTCTTCTTCTTCGGATTGTGCGTGGTTCTTCGAAGGCTCCATTGTGTTGTTTGGTTTCACACTTTCACTCACTCGCTCAAACTGCTCTCTCTGTCGCGTGTTTGGTTTCGGGAATGGAAGCCAAAGTGCGGGAATTGTAAATTGTTTGAAATTTTAGAATCTATTTGTTTTCACAACATTCACCAAAAGTACTACTCAACAACATTCACCAAAAGTACAGGTAAAATGGAATTTTAATCATGTTTAATTTAATTTATCTTAAAAATAATTGTCTGTTTTTGTAATCTTGTTTTCGAGGATTTTTGAAAAAAAAAATATAAATAATTCTGTTTAGGATTTTTTTTATAGAATGGAATTTTAGTCATTTTAATTTAATTATTTTAAAAATAATTGTTTGTTTTTAAGGAGTTTTGAAGAAAAACATAATTCTATTTAACAAATAATTTGTGTGTGTAGTACATGAAAATAAGAACAAGACTATAAATAATTTTATCTTTCTTTTTTGTTTGGCCAGTTTATTTGTTGCCTAAAAATTATTTTTAAGTTAAAGTATATATAGAACATACATAGTTGTAACAATTTTCATATTCTCTTATCCTTTTAACACTTTACTTTTAATGATGTAAAGTGTATGTTTGTTGCTTAAAAATTATTTTTTAAGTTAAAGTATATATAGAACGTAAGTAGCTGTAACAATTTAGCTATTCCCTAACTTATCTATTATCTTTTTAACACTCAATTTTTAATGATGTAAAGTGTATGGAGTGTGTTGTTTTTCTTTGTTTCTCTGTATCCGGTGTTGTCATTGTATCCAGTGTTTTTTCCACATATGAGACGAGGATGTAATTGTGTTTACTTTTTAACCTTTTACTTTTAATGATTTAATTGTGTTTGGCTATAATGTCCTCTCGTGTTTAGTAATATCAGAGAAAACAAAGATCTAACTAAATAACCTTGTTAGGTTGAATTAAAATTGAGTACAAAATACAAAAGAGAGATGCAGCCTGGTAGGACACTAACAAACTTAACTAAAAATAACAACTAATAGAAGAATGAACTAACTACTAAACATATAAGAGAAACTAACCATCTATTCGATCTATACCCCCCTCCCCGTAAAGTTGATGAGTGTATATTTATCACCCTCAGCTTGGTAAAAAGCCTATTAAAGGAAGTAGGATCAAGAGGTTTGGTAAGAAGATAAGTTAATTGATCAAGAATGAATATAGGTAGAAGGTGAAACGATTTGGATTGAAGCTTTTTTCGGAGAATATGATAATCTATTTTGATATGTTTGGTTCATTCATGAAAGGTAGGATTGCCACCCATATATTGAGCTGATTGGTCGTCGCTATATAATATGACAAGACTAGTAAGTGGCTGCTAAAAGTCCTTTATAAGATAAGCATTGCAGTCTAGAAAAGGTATAAGTAAGAGCGTAAAATTGTAGTTCACAATAAAACGTAGCAAGACTAGTAAATGATTGCTGAAAGTTCTTTATAAGATAACTCAGCCATTGTGTGGTTCACAAATAGTTGAAGCAATGGTGCAATATTCAATTTCAGATGATGATTTATATGTAGTGGTTGGTTTCTTTAAATGGCGTGATATGAGAGACTCTTCAAGGAATCTAGTGGTTGTTTTTCTAGTATCAAAACAACTTGCCCAGGTAGAATTTGAAAATGTTTAGTTATTAAGTAGAATGAGTTGAAAAGAACAATTCACATGTTTGTGCTTGAGGTATCTCACGACTCGAACAACAATTTGTTGATGCAAAGTGGTAGAACAACATCTTGCTGATGCAATATATTATAGTTCACAATACAACATACAAGGACTAGTAAATGGTTGTTGAAGGTTCTTCATGAAATAAGTCAACCATTGTAGTTCACAAGCAATAGAAGCAAGGATGCGATATTCAACTTTAGATGATGATTTAAATACAATGGTAGGTTTCTTTAAACATTGTGATATGAAGACTTTCTAAGGAATATGCAATATCCAATGGTCGACTTTTTGGTATCCAAATCACTTGCCGAATCAAAATCTGAAAGGCTTTTAGTTGCATAGTGGAATGAACTAAGAAAAACAATCTGTGTTAGTGTAGCCTTGAGGTATCTTACCACATGAACAATAGTGTATTGATGTAAAGTGGTATGACAACTTATAAATTGACTAAGTTGTTGAACAAAATAGGAAAGGTCAAGCCTGGTTGTTATTAAATACAATAATCTTCCAATAAGTCTTCTATAGGTTGTAGGGTCTTTAAGGAATTCTCCCCCTTCTTTTTTCAATTTTGTATATTTAGTCATAGGTGTTGGGGCAAGTTTGGTAGCCAACAAGCCCATGTCAAACAGTATGTCAAAGGCATACTTTCTTTAGCAAATATGTATGTCTTCTTTTGATCTTGCAATCTTTAAGACAAGGAAATATTTCAAGTTCCCAAGGTCTTTTCATGAATGTGTTGTTTATAAAAGATTAGACAACATTGATTTCATTTATATTGTTTCTTGCAATAATGAAATCATAAACATAAATAAGAAAAATTATTATAGAATGGTTAGTATGCCTTGTAAATAAAAAATGGTCGGAGGAAGATTGATAGTAGCCATGTGATAGTAAAGATGATGAAAGTTTGACAAACCATTGGCGACTTGCTTGTTTTAAGCCATAGAGGGACTTCTTTAGTCTACACACTTGATTTGGTTGGGTGGGAACAATTCCATGTGGAAGCTCCATGTAGACTTCTTCATATAGATTTTCATGATGAAAGGCATTACAAACATCTAGTTGATGAAGATACTAATTTTAGGAGGCAGCCATGGCTAAAAGAAGACTAACGATTATTAATTTAGCAATTGGTAAATAGGTGTCAGAATAATCAATGCCTTCAATTTGAGTGAACCCTCTAGTTACAAGACGTGCTTTGTAACACTCAATTGTTCCATCAGATTTAAATTTAATTTTGTAAACCCACTTACATCCAATGGATGTTTTTCCAAGAGGTAATAGAGTGATAGCCCATATGTCATTTTGTTTTAGTGCTTCTAATTCAAATTGAATGACTTTTATTAAGACATTTTTTACTTCTCTAACATTTATACTTAGTAAAAGAAAATACAAAAATTAAAATTTTGTTATGTTCTTATTTATTCCAAAAGGTAAAAAGTTCACATTCTTAAACAATGCGGAAGACCAAATCAAATCAAAAGCGATGGGACCTTTTATCCTTAAAAAGAAATTCTTCATGGATATAGAAATCTCCACTTGCACCTAAAGTACAAAGCTCATAGATTCCCTTAAAAAACTTGTCCTTAAGGTATAATTCCTTCAAGTGCTCAAAACCTAAGCATAGACAACAAGACATGTCTTCTAGATAAGGCATAAGCAATAATGTTGGCTTTCCCTTGTTTATGTTTGATGACATAGGGAAATTGTTCTAAGGACTTAACCTACTGGACATGTCTTTTATTTAACTTATTCTGATTCCTAAGATGTTTAAGGGCTTTATGATCACTATGAATAACAAATTCTTTAGGTAACAAATAGTGTTGTTGTTGGGTTATTTTTGCGCTCCCAACTATGTGGACAAAAACTCAATACTCTCAAGCTCGCTAGGTCACTCTTTATAAGAGGAGAAGGGGTTAGATTAAGGAGACACGCACACAGAGACACAGAGAAATACAGAGATTGAGAGTGTGTGAATTTTCACAAGGCAAAAGAGAGAAGAGAGAGAGGGAGAGAAAGAGAGAAAGAAGGTGTTCTGTTTTCATCTCAACACATAACAGTCACGTCAAAATCGCGATATCTACTTTGTTAACTGTTGGATCAGCCTAGAAATTCAACAAAAGGTTCAACACACGTAGTTCTACATCTTAACCGTTCGGATCATGATTTGGAGGTCTGTGATGTGAGAAATCGTTCTCACACAGTAGCTTGATTTTGTGTATTCTTTACTTTCTTGTTCCTTCATCTTGTTCTTCATCTGTAAGTTTTGCTTGCTTACTTGTGTTGGTTGGTTGTATGAACAAATACTTTCTTGACCTAAACACTCTTGTATCCTTACTTGATTATAATGGATTGATCTCTTTGGTCTTGATGACCTGTGATTTTTTTTACCTCTCACATAGAGTGGGTGTTCCAAATTTATTTGTGGTTACTCCTTATAGATTCTTGCAAGTTAGGAAAATTTATATCCGCTGGGTTGTCACCACATTGGTGGTGCCATATTGGTTTTTTCAGTGCCTTATTGCTTTTTCCCCATTAGAGTGGTATCAAAGCTCTCTGGTTTGAAGGGTGTTCTACTTGCTAGAATAATTGAGAGTAATAGAAATAGAATGATGAGTCTGAATGGTACTAATTATCACTTGTGAAAAGGGAAGATGAAAGATTTATTATTTGTGAAGAAAATGCATCTTCCTATTTTTGCTGCTCAGAAGCCAAAATCCATGTATGATGAAGAATGAAACTTTGAGCATCAACAAGTATGTGGTTTTATCCGATTTTTTGTGGATGATAATGTTTATAATCACATTGCAAGTGAGATACATGTCAGGACTTTGTGGTAGAAGATTGAATCTCTGTATGCCTCAAAGTGTGAGAACAACAAATTATTTTTGTTGAATTCTATTGTGAGTTTGAAGTTCAAGGAAAGCACTTCACTGTCAAATCACTTAAATGAATTTCAAGGAATTATTGATCAGATGTCAGGAATGAGCATCAAGTTTGAAGATGAGATTTTGGGATTACTACTCTTGAATTCTTTACCTGAGTCTTGGGAGACTTTTAAGATCTCTATCACAAATTTAACCTCTAATGGTGTTGTCTCTTTACAAATGGTAAAGGGTAGTATACCTAACGAGGAGATGAGAAGGAAGGCACAAGGTTCTTCATCTCAATTTGAGGTACTTGTCACTGAAAATAGAGGGAGAAGTCAGAAAAAGGAAAGAAAAAAAAAGTAGAAGTAAATCCAAGTCTAGATACAAGAATGTGGAGTGTTACTACTGTCACAAAACAGGGCATATACAGAAGTATTGTTTCTTGTGGAAAAAAAGAGAACAAAGGCAAAAGGGTAAGTCAAAAGAGAAGGATGATGATGATGATGATGATTATGTCACTACTGCTACAGGTGATGATCTTGTCACTCTTTGAGACTTTGAGTCGGTTAATCTTCTATTTGATGAGAGCATGTGGATTATTGATAGCGGTGCTACACTACACGTTACACCAAGGAATGAGTTCTTTACATCTTATACCTCAGGTGATTTTGGAGTGTTGAAGATGGATAATGATGGTGTGACCAAGGTGATCGGTGTTGGTGATGTTTGCTTGCAAACCAACACAGGAATGCAGTTGTGGCTTAGAGGAATCAAACATGATCTAGATGTTCGCTTTAACTTAATATCTGTGCATATGCTTGATGATGATGGTTATGATAATCACTTTGGTAATGAAAAATGGAAACTCACCAAAGGTAACTTGGTTATGGCCAGAGGGGAGAAAATTTCTAAATTGTATTGGACAAAAGCTTTGGTTGCTAAAGAGAGTGTGAATGCCATGGATATGGAGGCATCTTTGTGGCACCGAATGCTTAGTCATATAAGTGAAAAAGGGTTGAATTGTTTAGCCAAAAAGGACATGCTTCCAGGATTGAAGAATGCAGAGTTGGAGAAAATTTCTCATTGCATGGCTGGTAAGCAGACTAGAGTACCCTTTAAGAAGCATCCTCCCTCAAGGAAGTCAGAGTTGCTAGAATTGGTGCATTCTGATGTTTGTGACCCATTGAAGGTAAAGTCATTTAGTGGTGCACTTTATTTTGTTACATTTATTGATGATTGTTCCAGGAAGCTTTGGGTCTATACTTTGAAGTCAAAGGACCAATTGTTAGAGAAGTTCAAACATTTCCAAGCTTTGGTTGAGAGACAATCAGGCAAGAAGGTGAAATGTATTCATTCTGACAATGGTGGTGAGTATTGTGGACCCTTTGATGTATATTGCAAGCAGCAGGGTATCAGACATGAAAAGACTCCTCCTGAAACTCCTTAGTTGAATGGCTTAGCAGAGAGGATGAACAGAACATTGATTAAGAGAGTTAGGTGCATGCTTTCTAAAGCAAGGTTACCTAAGCATTTCTGGAGTGAGGCACTTTACACAACAGTGCATGTTATAAATCTCAGTCCTGTAGTTGCTTTGAATACTAAGGTGCCAGACAAGATTTGGTTTGACAAAGATGTCAAGTATGATCATTTGTGAGTCTTTGATTGTAAGGCCTTTGTGCATGTTCCAAAGGATGAAAGATCCAAGTTGGATATGAAGACTATGAAGTGTATCTTCATTGGGTATGGTCATGATGAGTATGGTTACAGGATGTATGATCATGTTGAGAAGAAACTTGTTAGAAGCTGTGATGTGCAATTCATGGAAAACCAAACTATTGAAGACATTGATAAGGTAAAGAAGTCTACACCTAAGAAAGACAACAATTTGTCTGAAATTGATCCAATTCGGATGCCTATACATGATCTGGATACTACTGATAATAATGTTCAGAATGGTTAGCAACATAATTATGGTGATCAACAGCCTGGAGATGGTTTTGATGTTCCTCTTGATGATGATGCTGAAGAGGAACAAGAGATGTCACAAGATGAGAATCTAGGTGATGCTCTCGAACCACCTCCAGTTCAACTTAGGAGGTCTAACAGGCAGAGACAATCATCTACAAGATGTGCATGTTATAAGACATTTTTTACTCCTCTAGCATTTATACTTAATAAAAGAAAATACAAAAAGTAAATTTTCAATTATGTTCTTATTTATTCCAAAAGGTAAAAAATTTACATTCTTAAGCAATGCGGAAGACCAAATCAAATAAAAAACGATAGGACCTTTTATCCTTAAAAAGAAATTCTTCACAAATATAGAAACCTCCATTTGCACCTAAAGTACAAAGCTCATAGATTCCCTTAAAAATCTTGTCCTTAAGGTATAATTCTTTCAAGTGCTCAAAACCAAAGCATAGACAACAAGACATGTCTTCTAGATAAGGCATAAGCAACAATGTTGACTTTCCCTTGTTTATGTTTCATGATATAGGGGACTGTTCTAAGGACTTAACTCACTTGGCATGTCTTTTATTTAAATTATTTTGACTCTTAAGATGTTTAAGGGCTTCATGATCACTATGAATAACAAATTCTTTAGGTAACAGATAATGTTATCACACCTATAAGACTTTCACAAGAGCATATAGCTCTTTATCATAAGTAGAAAACTTTATTTGAGCATTTTTAAGCTTTTCATGTAATATGCTATGGGATGTCCCTTCTGTAACAAAATGGCTCCTACTCCTACATTGGAAGTATCATGCTTTAGTTAAAAAATCTTACTTAAGTTAGGTAGAACTAGGATACAGGCATTGACTAGTTTTACTTTGAGAGCTTGAAAGACTCTCTCTTGACTTTCCTTCTATTTAAAACCTATATATTTTTTTACTATTTCATTTAAAGGCTACTAAGGTGCTAAAGTCTTTGACAAAACATCTATAATATAACGTTCCTCTACCATCAGGTGGTGCTCCTCAACTTCCTCCTGGCACCAAATGACCTTGCATTTAGTCGCGCTTGCTCCTCACTTTTCTCTTACAGGGTGGCTATCGCTTACAATAAACATTGCAAGGTGTCATCACTTCCTCCGTTGCTAGAGCTGTCTTGGTGTCTAGTGATTGGCATGGTTGATTGCGAATTTGTTAAAAGGTGGTGGGTGTTGGGTCTAATTTTCTCGAGGCCCTATGGTGGGTATCAATGTTCACATCTGTAGGTGAACTATAGGGTGTGACTCTTAACTCTTCTTTAATGTCTCTCTCTTTGATTGTTTCTCTCTTATGTGTTTCTCTTTTAGGTGACTCTAAAATCCATGATGTGTTATTTCCTCCTATCCTTTGTAGTCTTCTTTCTTAGGCTACTTTTGTGTGGGTTGTATTGTGTGACGTTTGCTGTATCATTTGACTACTACGATGCACAGACTATACTTTTTGATTCCTGTCATATTCAGTCGACGTCATCTGACCTTGGCTTGTGTTATCTGATGAACAATACCTCTTGATCTCTAACTATGTCATTAATTATGATTTATACTTATTCAACCCTTAAAATCAGGCAAATAGTTTAGGTCGGCCATCTGGTCGGTCCGGCTGTATATAGAGTCCAATATGTATATAAACGTTACATTGTGGCACAAAGATTTTTCCAATGTCGCAATGCGTATGTATATAATAACTTAACGCGGAATATCTGAAAGGCCTTTGGGCGGATTTCAAATTAAGTGCAACCACTTTTGGTTAACCCAAATTTCTCCTAGTTTATTCCTTTTGTGCGCAAGCATCATCACGGTATTTACAAAATGTAAGAGATCATGATTGTCAAGGGAATAAATTGTATATATAATAAAATAAAATAACCAAAAGCCATTTAGAATCATATCCAGTATACATAAATGTTCAAACGAAATTTAAATTATTTCAATCAATAATAATAACAATTTACATTTCAAATTTCATAACATCTTAATCTTTTTATTAACTAAATAAAATATATAACTAAATAATATTTTTTTGAATTTTATGATATTGCACCTTAAGCTACGGATGCAGAGGTTGGAGTATGTCTGCGTTCGGGGGTATGCCTCTTCGAGAGTTAGGCAGGGAACCTTCGATAGGTCGGGACCTGGTACAGTATAAATACAAATGTAAATATAACTCGATACGGTACAAACACGATCATAAATATAAATACAAATATAATCATAATTATAAATATAAATATAATAATTATCATAATCATGATCATAATCATAATCATAATTATAAATATAAATATAAATATAAATATAAATATAAATGTAAATGTATGTTATATATTATATGAGATAGGATAGGTTAACACAAAATAGATTAATCCTACGGATTATAATATCTTAATATATAATAAATTTAATATATTTTGTGATAATCAATTAGTTATATTTAATCGATTAATTAAATCATTTAATTTGATTTAATTTAGTTAATTATTTGATTGAGTTAAGATTTTATACAAAGTCATTTTGTTAGTAAATAATATATAATATTTCTATAAATTATCAAGTCTTTAACTAAATTATTATAAATTATTTAACTGATTTATAAAATTATATTGTAAGCTTTTATTTGTATAAATAAAATTAAAAAATTAACTATTTTTTACATATTTTATATATATATACTAATGAAATCACTTTTCGCATTAAAAAATTATGTAATTTGATTTAATAGGTTTGTATTTTTTTATTTCTTAAGATGAGGTTTGTATTTTAATTGATTGATTAAAATTAAAAATTTAACTAATTAATTATTATAAATATTTCAAAATTAACATAATGATATTTATTTATACTATTAATCACTTAAAATTGAAATAAATTAATTAATCTATTAATAATTTATGTAAATGATTGTTGCAAAAAAATAATCAATAAAACAAATAATTAACTCAAAAAAAATTACGTAATTAATTTAAGTTAAAATTAATATATTTATTAGGATAAATCATGTCAAAATTAATATAACTATATATTTTTTAGTATTCATAACAAAAAAAATGTTAGAAAATTAATATATTAATACTTTTCAAAAATACTCACTATGATCATATTTTACACACAAAATAATCGTTATAAATAATTACAACAAAAATTTAAATCAATCAAACAATTAATTAGATTAAATTAAATAATTTAATTGATTATTAAAAATAACTAATTAATTATCATAAAATATATTAAATTATATATATTTATATTTATTTATTTATTAAAATATTATAAATCATAAGATTAATTTGTATTAACAGTTTATATTTTGTGTAAATCTTTAGAATTACACCTAATGGCAATGAATCATATCTCATATTATATTACATGCAAAATTATATATTATAAACTATATTAATATTTAATAATAAGTATAAAGTATATATATCGTTTAAAAATTATAAATGGGGTATATGAATATAAATTAATACTAAATTTGTATTTGGTTTTAGACATGGGTCTTAATTGCATTTTGGATTAATGATCGCTATTTTAAATATCACATTGACTATTTTTTTAATTTATTTTCTTAATTTTTGACTTGTTATGTTTTGTTGATGTAAATAATTGTCTGCAGATTACTCAAAGAATAACTTAATTGTAAATTAAAAATATTTGAGACACTTAATTTGTATACCTAGGATCTTGGATCAAAATCACACATCACATAACTAGATGATTAAAAATGTAATTAAATCTAATAATAATAATATATATGTGAAGTACGAATAAAATTAGATACTAAAATACTCATCTACATTTATGTCAACTATATTTTATGGATAATTATACATATTCAATCTCATGCAGTTATTCTTCTACTTGGGATGAATAGTTTTTGTAAATATATGTAAATTCATAATTTATTTTCATCTTTAATTATAATACTCTAGTAGAACCCTTCTTATTATCATCTATTGTTATATGGTGTTTTAAAATTTTGATTAAAAGATATTTAGTATATTGTATTGCATAACTAATTATGGTAGTGTATTGGTTAGTTGAGTCACTCTCGGCCAGCCGAGCCATTCTCGACCAGCCAAGCCACTCCCGACCAGTTCACATAAAGAATGCCCGACAAAGTACAATCCAAAGTGTATATAAATAGAGAGTATGGAGTAATAGAAAGGATGAGGATTAGGTACACTCATATCTAACGTACACTTTACGATCTCAATCCAGGGGATAGACGTGAACATTGATGCCCATTGTGGGGCCGTCAAGAAAGTTATTATCGACGGCCACCGCACTTAGGAGCAGGCGGGTAACGACCACTGGTGTCAGCTCCTTCGTACACAGATATGCTCCGACACACACATATTTGTCCCTACCACACGCAGATATGCTCCGAAAAGCAAAAGCTTAACGAGGAGCAGCACTGGAGGCGATGGATCTTGGCGGCTGCGCCACCGACTGTTGCCGACCAATGCGTGACGTTTTCTCTCCGACATCACAGATCTGAGGAAGAGGCGAACGTGAATGTTAAAGGAGGCGCGTTTCCCTTGTCAGATAAGTCCTCACAACCATATATCTAAAAATAACATATTTATGTACTCCTTTCTAATATTCACTACTTGTCATACAAGAGCATGCATAAAACTTAACATTTTGTTTAATACAAACGATAACCATCAAATTGGCAAATATAATAGATTGAATGTTGCCAATATTTTTGCCAAGATGTGTTACTCGTAAGATAGAAAAATATGGTTCATGCAGTTTTAAGTTATGATTAAAATGTTATGTGTCACTTTGAACTATTCTATTGTTGTTGGTCAATTGCAAAAAGATCTCAAACTGCTTTCTTGTGAGGTTCTTTCTATGCATAACTGCTTTATTGCCAAGTTCTTTCTATGCATGAGACAAATGAAAATCTCATAAAGCAGACTTTATCTGATTCTTCACTTTATCTGAACTCTAGTCTACGGTTGTAACTATGGATTCAACTTTAAGGCTACACTCAGAGGAGAACAGCATGAGTCTGAAGGATATGTTTAAAAGATCCATTGACATATCGATAATGAAAAACACATTTGTCACTTCTTTTGGTCAACTAGCATCTTGATTGCATTCCCATGGATAATAGGTAACTGTTCAAAATGTGAAGAGTTAGAAGGCCTCTTATTGCGATTAGAGGTGCTGCAATAGGGTGCATTTCATAGAATCTTGCTACTCATTGAAGAGAAGGAGATTTTAGTGCATGAAAAACATATGGCTCAAGTATCTTTAAATATGCAAAATCAGATATTCTACTCAGGAAATAGAAGTTTGAGCATGATTTGCAAGAGATGTTATTTGAAGAATTATACTCAACATCACAAAGAATTTTGGTCTGGTCTGGATCATTTGGAAGCTGAGCTACAACAACTTAATTCCAGAAATCAGGACCTTTCTCAAAAAATAATAAAGCTAGATACTTCATCTAGCGACCTTGAAATGTGTAAGTTGACAACAATCAAAGAGGAAAAGAAAGATATGGAGTTGTCTTTATAGGAAAAAATAGAAGAATCTGCCAAGATTTCATAAGAGCTTGATTTTTTGAAGAACTTGCATTCTCTTCATTATGAGTTGCATGTTGAGAAAACTATGAATGAAAAATTGGAGAAAACAACTTCAAATCTTACCACACAATTGAATGAGAAGCAATTCCCACTACAAGATTTTGATATGAACAGACAAGAGCTTGTCCATCTCAAGCAAATGGTGATAGACTTAGAAATTGAAAAATCATTCCACTTGCAAGCAACTTGATGTGGTTCACAAGAAGAATCTTGATATAAAATCTGAATTGGATGACTGTCTTTGTAGAGAACTAACTTGCAGGGAAGAAAATACAAGATGGTTGACGAGTCTTGACTTCCTGAAATCTGAGTTAAAAGTCTTGACTGCTCAAAATAGAGCACTAATTGATCAAAACAGTGCAATTATGTCAAAGCTTAAGGAGCAAAAGAGTGAGCGATATGTGGTAAGTGGCATGGTATCAATATCATTGATCTAACCACAAAAAAAAGACCCTTAAGGATTGGAAAGTGAGATATAATTCTTCATATGATTTCAAATCTTCATGCGAAAATTTGAAAGCAAGAAAATACATTTCTATTCAATTTGGAGACTTACTATTGGGCCTAAGATCAGTGCATGTCAGAATGATAGAGAGTCCATCCATCCTCTTCTTACCCATTCACAATGCCATGGAGAATTCCCAAACGTAGGTACCAAAAGGATTTTGTCTCTCTACACTACACTTAAAGACCTGTGAGAGGTGGTCGGTCAGTGACCCCTCTAGGCAATACCTAAAACCCATAAGAGGCAGCCTCAGGGTACCTAAGACCCGTAAGAGGCAGCCAGTGCCCATGACACCTAAGACCCGTAAGAGGCAACTAGGGTCCAGGGCACCTAAGACCTGAGACCCTTAGGCATAAATGAAGACCTTGAGAGAGGCGATTCAAAGACCCCCAAGGCATAAATCAGGATGAATTGTTTAACATTACTATTTATTTAGCATTCAGTGCTCTGTTTTCCATTTTTGTTGCTTAGGTTCGACCTCCAACTCTCCTAGCCAGTTAAATCCATCCTGGTTAATTCTCAAGTTCAAAGTGCTTAAAGCTTCACTTGGCACTAGGGGGATGTGTACTAGTTGATCTTCAGCCCTTCCAGCTAGTTGAATCGCTCCCGGCCAGCCGAGTACTTTTCGATCAGTCAGGCTTACCTCGGCGTGTTCTCCAATGCAAAAGTCTTTATCGCTTCACTCGACATTGGGGAGTTGTGTACCGGTTGACCTTCAACCCTCCTAGCCAGCCAAGTCCCTCCCGGCCAGCCGAGCTCATCCCGAACAATCGAGTCCTTCTCGGCCAGTTGAGCCACTTCCAGCCAATTCACACAAAAAAATGTCTGACAAAGTACAATTCAAAGTATATATAAATAGAGAGTATGGAATAATAGAAAGGAAGAGGATTAGGTACATTTATATCTAACGTACACTTTGTTATCTCAATCTAGAAGACAGACATGAACAAGTAATAATATTTATGTTTTTTCTAAAAAAAATATATTTAATTTTTTCAATGTTGTTTCCTCGCTACCTCCCACACTCACAAGTCCATTTTTTTCTTGTAATTGTGTCTGGCAATGCCATTATTCAACGGAAATGAAAGCCAATTAATGCACTAACACACTTTCAAGCCTCATAAATAATTATATCACTATTCACCCATTTAGAGAAATGGATTAGAATTTTTAAAAATTATTTTAGCATTTTGTAAATTTTAAAAGATTATATAGGTAAGAAAATCCTAATTATGTATATTTACTGAAACAATATCATATCTTACTATTTAAGGAAAAAGAATCTAAATCCAATATCACATCTTGTTAATGCATACTCATGGATTCCAGTACTCCTTATTTGTCTTCTTCTATTCTATTTTATTTTTTTTTTTCTAATTAGATAAAAAGACAAACCCAATCACTAACCAAGTGAATCATCAATTTAGTTTATAAAATTAATGGTACATCAAATTAATTTTTAAAATTAATACAATAGTAAAATAATTCCTCAAATTATATATTATTATCCAATTTAATCATTAAAATTGTAACAAATAGTTAAATTGATGCAAGAAATAAATAAAATATTAAAATAGTCCATAAAATTGTAATCATTCACTAATTTAATCTTTAAAATTGTAATGGTCGGTTAAATTGATATGTAAATTAAAAATATTTAATTCTACATTTTGCTTTAAATCAATCAAATTAATTATTAAATTTTTTTATATAAAATTTGTAAAATCATACAAGTTTAGAGGTCAAAATGTGAAGAAAAAAATTATGAATAAAATTTGTGAAAATTTAAAAGTTGAGATAAAAATGAAATTAATTTTTTTAAAATCTTAAGGACCAAATTGATTGACTATTACATTTTTAAAGATTAAATTGATAGATAATTATAATTTTAAAGATTTTATATATTCATATATTTTTTTATTACTAACAAAATAATTAAATAATCTCTTAAAAACTTTTTTGGATCACATATTATAAGTGTATTTTAGTAAAGTCTTCGCTCCTAAGTCTTATAATTTTTTCACCTATAGTATTTGAATTTGACACCTTTTTTAAAGTTGCTCGAACCAATATAATATAATTTTGTTTAAATTATTATAAAATTAAAGCTATGATTGATTTAGAAAAAAAAGACGAACGATAAAAAAAAAAGTGGAGTGAAGTGATTTTTTAGGTTGTTTTTGATAGGAAAAAATAAATAAAAAACAAAAATACTTTCCTCTTATTTAATTGTGCTATATTTTTTTTTAGAAAAATGTCATTTGGTTTCACTACATTTTAAAGAAAAATGCATGTACTGCATTTTAAGAGAAATCTTTTTAGTATATTCTTTATTATTGATTAAAAAATTATTAAAAATATAATTTTTAATTTTTACTTCTTATTTAATGACCATTTCTTCTAATTTTATAGTTTCAATAATTTTTAATAACGTGGATTAGAAAATATGTTGATAGTATTTTTGATATTTCAATTATTTAGTCCTCTCGTACAGTTATCTTTTCAATATATAATTGGATCACTCAAGTTAATATAAATTAAATTTCTAATTATATATATAATATTCCTATCACTTATCAATTATCTCTTATAAAAAAATATCCGTAATCTCCTAAAAGAATTATTAATAGATGCAAAATTTAATTTAATAATCTTTGTTTATCAAAAGGATCAATTTCTGAAGGTCAGATAGGAGATACCTTTAATGCATATAAAAAAATTATAACGAATAGGATATAAATTTTACTAAATATAAAAAATTATATAATTTTCATTTATGTAAATAAAGTTAATTTTTTTATTTACCTTTAATTTTTTGGTGTGAATTTACCTTTTTTACTCCTTAAATTTAACATTTTTTCTAACCTGTATGCTAAGTCAATAAGTTAACTTTTCTGATTTTAATGTAAAAATATAACTTGTGATTTTAATGTAAAAATATAACTAATGAAAAAAAAATTATAATAACTCCCTTTTGGAATATCGTGGTCAAACATGAAAAAAATTTGATTCTAACGTAGAAGAGTTCATTACTACACATCTTGTTTTAGAAATATTCAAAGAAAATGTTTCATTCTAACAGACAAGTGTACATTAGCAATTTAGCACACATTGCACACTATTCTGCGGCCTCTAGATGTCCCCTAACAAACATATTGCAAGTGTTCTTTGTCCTTAGAAATCATCTTCTTAGCTTTATAATCCTTGGTAGGTAACACTAAGAAATAAGAAGAATATGAAGAGTGTAACTAAACAAGTATACTTGAAAAAATTAAGTATAACATTGAATAAGAATAAAGTCAAAAAGAGTTTATAAATGAAAACAATCATCACTTTTTAAATTAACTTTTGAAAATTGAGTTAGGTTCAAATTCATTTTCTAAGATGATATCAAAACTTATCCTAAATCTATTCCTCCATAGAAGAATTGCTTGATTGATGTAATAGTTGAAATGACAGAATGTATCCATCTTGAGGAGGAACCTTTTTCAGAGGATATTCAAGCATCAAATAACTCTAAAGAAAAAACATACATAAACAATAGTAGTTTCATTTCAATATTTAATATGTGGAACAATAAAGGTGATGAGGTTAATTCTGTTGGACAATGCTTATCAATGTAATGAGAAAAAAGTAATAAGACATTAGAAAAATCAATAATGTACTACCAATGTGGTGACAACAGAAAAGATATTAACTCTCCTAACTTGCAATAATATATAAGGAGCAACCACAAATAAAAAATGGTAGCAACAACAAGAAGAATCGCGAGAGACACCAAGATTTTTAATGTGAAAAATCCTGTAAAAGATAAAAACCATAGGTCGTCCAAACCAAATAAATCAATTTACTATAATCAAATAAGAGAATACAAGAGAGTTCAATCAAGAGTAGAATTCGTGCATACGACCAGCCAATACAAGCAAGCAAGCAAAGCTTATAAATGAAGAACAAGAAATAAGGAACAAGAAAGTAAAGAACTCACAAAATCGCGTTACTGTGCGAGCATGATTTCCACACCACGTACCTCTAAATCAATATCTGAACGGTTAAGATGCAGAATTACGTGTGTTGAACCTACTGTCGAATTTCCAACTCGATCCAACGGTTAACAAAGTAGATATTGTGATTTTGACGTGACTATTCTGTGTAAAGATGAAAATAAAACACTTTTTTTCTTTCTCTCCCTCTTTATCTTCTTTTTTTTTTGCTGTGAAAATTCATACTCTCTCTTAATTTCCCAGATCCCTTCTCTTATAAAAAAAGACTCGAGGTTAAGAGTATTGAGCTTTTGTCCACATAATTTGGAGTCCAAAAATAATCTAACATGATGGACATAGTTGAAAGATCCCAAGATAGGAAGGTAGTGGAAGCAAAGTTGCAATCATGTACCAAAACATTTATATAGCTATATTTGATATTTCTAGAGGCATGCAAATATACTGTTTCATTGTATAGTTGCTAAGAAAACTTAGAAAATTAAATTTCTGCTTGATAGTAAGTCAATACAATTAACAGGTTATTGAAGTATGTACCTCTTAAACTGTGTTGAAAAAGAATTTGCACAGTATTGGTAAATCAGGTTTTTATATATATATATATAGCTTCTAAGAAGATGATGCAATTCATTTTTTATTTCATAGTGCTATTCAGATTTCTTGGAGAGACTTGAGTAAATTTAGTTAGGATAGTTTGAAACATCCTATGCTGATAATGGTATTATTTCTATTCCTGAATGCATAAGAATTTCACAAACCTTTAACATCAATTTGGAGTCATGCACTTGAACGTTTTTTTGTGTAAACAAACATCATTTTCCTTACAAAATTTTTTTGTGAAGCAAAACAAAATTTGTACTCTGTATTATAAATGTTTACTATGTAAGTTACTCTTTTGTAAAAACTCTACCAAATTTCTACTGAGTTAGTGTGATAACCTAAAAAGGTTAAGTATCAAAGAATACTTTGGTTTCTTGTAATCAGGTAGATTATAAGGGTTAGAATATCTAAAGAGGTAGAAAATACTTGGTTTTTTTTTATAGTGAGGTAGATTACAAGGGTTGTAATACGTAATATAAGGGGAGAGGTAAATAATACTTGTTTGTAAGTAAGGTAGACTTAGTGAAATTCCTTCATGTTGAAGGGACTGAAAGTAATTCTGTTCAATGAGCGAACTAGTATAATTTGTATGTATTTTTTTTCTCTTACCGTACACTTTTTTTATTTTTACATTCCCTTTGGACAACCATATCAAACTATATTTTTAATTCTTCAGTTTTGTCAAAAACTTTCAAAAATCACACACAATTCAACTCTCCTTTCTTGCGTGTTATATTTTTCTTTAATTTAGAGTCGATTCATTCATGTGATAAAATTTTGTCTCATAGTAAATTTTATTGGTTCCGAACCTAATTTTGTTAAGAAAAATTTGAATTTGATTTTTACATCACACATAATTAGAAATAAGTTGTGTGATGGAGTCTCACGTTGATAATTAGTCACACAACTCGATAGCCAATCTAAAAGATCAAAATTTTGTAGAAATAAATTAAAGTATGAATGGAAAGTCAAAAATTCTAATTACAATAATTAAAAAAATAAATAATTATGAGAGTTTTTTTTAACATTAACAAAGTTGTCTATTTAAATTTAAGTGTTAACAAATTATACTTTTTAGGAATATTATAAATATTACCAATTCATTAAATTTTTTCATAAAATAAATCAAATTTACAAAAAATTCAGTTTTATCATATCATTTTATTGTAAGATATAATATACTATTAAAGTATAATTTATTTTTTCTTCAATAAAGATCGAAGAAGATTATTAACGCATATTGAAGAAAGTAATTAAAAAAAAGAAAATATAAATTAACAATTTTTTAATAAATATAAATTAAGTAAAAGAATTAGAGATAAAAATAATATATATTTAAAATATTTAATTGTTATAATTTTTTATTATATAAAATAAATATTTATCTTTTATTTGGTATTCTTGAATTATGATAAACTTAAATTATAATTGGCTAAATGATAAACTTAAATAGTTGGAGGGGAGAACTGGAGTTGAATACAATTGGCTACAAGGAGGATGTGAATGTTATACCTAAACAACATTATAATTGAAGAGTGAAGAAGGTTTGAAACAAAATGAGAGTGCGAGAATGAGGAACCTTGACGAGTTGAAACTGAAAGGTCTCCGATGAGATGAGGAGGCAAAGGCAACCTTGTCGCCGTGCAGCAAAAAGTGTTGTTACTCGCGTAAACTTCCTACTAAACCTTCTTCTCTTTATGTTTTCTTCAATTCTCATTCACCCTAACCATAATCCTACTTCTTCATTACTTTTACAGCACAAACCAGACTCAGACGAAAGCATTTCTGGTTTTTTCTGCTATTTTTATTCCATCTTATTCTTAGACCACACCACAGAGGATTGGGCTAATCACCTCTTTCTTATTTAACTGTCAGATGAAGACGACGACGTTTTCTCCAATCATGCGCTTTCATTAGACCCCATCGACAAGGTCCACACCCAAACTTCTCAATTTTATTTTATAAATCTACAAGACTCATCACATTACATATGCAAATGCATTCACTATCTTTTCTTTTTTTTTTTTATTTTTAATAGCAAGAATTACCACTTCCGGTTCGGCTGGACATTTTAAAAGGTGCCTCAACTTGAGATTGCTTTGTAGTTAGTTAGTGATTAATATTAATAATTATTAATTATTAATTATTAATTATTAATTATGAGAAGAGTACTTTGCAGGAAACAGTAATCAAAATTTGTCTGGGAAAGGGAGCAGTTCTTCATTTGAGGCATGTCTTTGGGGTCCTGCTAGTTTGTTTTTTGCGTAGAAATGCATGTAACTGATGTTATTATTGATGTCATTGCTGCAACTAGAAACCGCTCGAAGATGAGGTTGAAATGCCTGACTTCAATGAGGGTGATAACATGGGAGAGGTGGCTGCCAATTCAACTGACGAAGAAACCAATTCTGCAGATTGGGTACTCCTTTAAGTTCACATAGAATGTTTTCCTTCTGATCTTTCAGCCATCTATTGAGTAATAAACATCAATTTGCTTGCTGAAGTGAAATTGGCACCACTGATGTTGCTGTGTGTCAATCGGTTTGATCTTTGATGTTGTTGCATTTCAGGAACCAAATTGATTGAAAATTTGAGGGACTAAAATTTGTGGACTGAATTGATATTTACTAGTCATCTGTTTATCCTTTTTTTTCAACTTATGCATCACTTTATCCTCTTCCTGTTTTTGTTTTGAGTAAATCAAATTTTAATCCTTGAAATATGTTGCATTTGTCACTGAGTGATGAAAATTGTGCTTGTTGTCACTTATTATTGTGCACTTCTTAAGTCAAATTAGTCCCCACATCAGGAATCTTTGGAACTAATTTGATTGACAGAATGCACATTCAAGGACTAATTGACTAACTAAATTCAAGGACCATGAGTATAATTTCCTTAATTTAGGGACTAATATGATTGACTGTGTATCTTTCAGGAACTAATTTGACTCTATATGTTTGTTTACTTATTAAAGGATAACGCTGTCCTATCAACTAGACAGCTCCACAAGTATGGTCCACAATCTATCAGAAATGAACAGGTTAGAGATACAACCAGAATTTCTGAAGCATTGTTAAAGTCCAAACAAAGTGCTTCAGCATCCCATGCTACCTGCTCCAAAGCAAATACATCTGGTACGTGCTCCAAGGAAAATACATTTTTTTTTTCTGGATTAGAGCATAAATTACTTGCCATTCCCTGGGGAAATTGACAACTGTTGTTGGTGGGATATCTTGTAGAACCTTTCAATCTTTCAAATTTCTTGATTGTCCTGTGTCATCCCTATACTGGTTACTGGCCTCAGGTTTTTGTAATACCATTCAGCATTTATTCTGCTCTCCTTGCTACATTTCATGTTGGTAAAATAGTGTATGTTATGAAATGAGCAAAGGACCTCCATTATTCTATCGGAAGTTGGATTTATGAGCTCTTCTCCTAACTCCTAACCGGTAACTGATGAGACAACTGAAGTCTAGGCCACTGGTTCTCACATTATGTAGGTTCAGTACAACCATAAACATCCATATGGAGAACTAACTGAAAGATTTTTCATGTTTTTTATCCTGACCACGATTTGTTGCTTTCCTTGCAATAATTTTACTAAATAGCAGTTTTGGGTGACCTTTTTCCCCCTTGTTGGGCCCACCCTTAATATAATTGTAACAGTTCTAGTTTTCAAATAAGTATATATTGGGAAAAACCCAAGTCTCATATTGGCTAGAGATAGAGCCTGAAAAAGGTCTATAAGTGGGGAGCAATCCTCACCTCTTTAGCTAGCTTTTGGGGTTGAGTTAGGCTCAAAAATCCACTTTCTAAGAGTATATAATTTATGCAGTCTAATTTTTTATCTTTCTTTAGAAATACCCTGTATGAATTTGGAATTTCAAAGACTTTTCCTTCCCCAGATAAAGGGAGAGGCATATGGAAATGCTGTCTGTTTGAGCTTATTAATTTGTTCATGTCCATTTTTTACTATTTATTTGTGTTTTCTGAAAATGGAGGTCATGGAATACATCATATGTTTGATGATGGAATAGGATGGAATTTTTTGTAGTATCTGGATGCATCTTAATATAGGGGGACTGTTGACATAATTGTTGTGCCATAAAGAAATTTTTTCCCTCTGCTAGTGTTATAGCATCTAGCTATAGGTGTACTTCACCGGGATAACAATAACTACTTCAATCTTTGAAGGTTAATACCTGAAGTGTTCTATCAAGTTGATAATTGTTGCAGGTATTTGGAAAGCTAAGCCAAGATTTTCATTGCCATCAGTATCATGTAAAAGTGGGGGCATTGGTCCTTTGATCTCCAATATTGAGAGCTTGCCTGAAATTATGAAAGCTGTTGATCCTAGGACTTCTTCAAATTTAGATGGCAATCATCTTGAAGATGATGTCATAATTGAAATAAATTCGGACATTGAGCCTGCTGAAACAGAAGCTCTTCCACATGGGTTTAATCTGGCCTCAATGGATGATCATTTTGACAACCTCCAAGATCAGGCTAATCAGGTGGGTAGAAATTTAGAAATGCTCCCCATACTCTTTGACATATCTTACTGATTACCTGTATGAGATCTTTCTTGCTTCCATATTTCAATATTTTCCATGTGATTGCCAAAAAAGAGGAAATATGGTGCAGCTTTTTCAGAAAAGTAGTAGATCCAACTTGCAGGAGACAGTCATTGACAGTGAAGATTCCCCCGAGCCTGTGGATAGTAGATCATCAAGTGACAATGAGGTATGTAACTATATATACGCTATGATTCATAATATAGATTGTAGTTTATTGTTATGACTTACTCTACATCTACTTATTTTTACAGATAAGTGATCAACATGTAAAAATTACTTTCCCTGGAAAGAAAATGCAGACCATGGCAGAACGATTTGAAGAAGCTTTAGGGACATCCTCTGTTATCACTGAAGGGACTCATGTTGGAGCATTTAATTCATTGAGGTATAAAATAGTAGTAGCTTCCTGGTATGCAATTAAAAAAATGAATTTGAGTTAATTCTGAATTCAGTGCCTGGTTATCTTGTCAAATTGTGCAGAGCTGGAATATTTGGAAAAGTACAGCAGATGATGCTGAAAGAAAAAGAAACAGACATGGACTTCTGGAAAAAGTTACAAGCTGGAGCTAGGCCAGATGATAGTAAAACTTTTGCTTTTACTTTCTCTGCAGTTTCCATTCTTATCTAAGTAAAACACCATTTAAGACTTCTCTCATTACTGAAACAATCATTTGGTAGTAGTTTTTCATTTTTTCATTTTTTTGGGGCAGAGGGGGGTGTGCATAAAGTTGACATGAACCTGATTTTACACACATACACAGTGATATATGTTCTTTTACTAATAATGAAAAAAATTCCCAGGCGAACTTGGCTGCATTGATGTAAAGATCATTTCAAGATACAATGATGGAAAGCTGACTGTTTGTCATTGCTCATTTGGCAAGTACTCAGAGGTGTGAAGTTTTAAAAATCATCTTATTTTAACTGAAATTTGATCTTCACAGATTGTTTTAGTTGCTTATTATTGCCAATGAAGTTTATACTTTATACTCAAGATAAGGTTTGAACGTCCTAAAATGTGACCAATCTAACATTAAAGAGAATTTTATTAATAGATATTTGCATTTAAAAAACTTCATTTTTCTTTAAATGCTTGTTGACATTTATTTTATTCAGTTTTAGTAATTAAAATTGGCAATTTGTTAAAATTTTAAGTAGCTAAATGCCTGAATGACTATCTGATTGTCAATCTATTTTATTCTTTAAGGTATTAAGAAAAAAAAAAAAGGGAATGACTGCCTTACTAATTCCTGGCTTTTATGAATTGTTTGTATGGTGGAAAACACCAAACACCTCTATTGTATGGTTACAAATCCTAGTGGAATAAGGCTTTTGTTGTCGTTGTTGCCGCATGGTTACATCTAAGAGCATGTTGCTTCTAGTGTAGAGGTGGAGAATCATGGTGGTCTCTTGGAAAAGCTAGGATTAGCTGTCATTCCATTTGGTTTATATTGCATCACTTTTACAGTTAGTGACTTGATCACTTCACTTGAAAGGGGACAACCACGTGCATTTAAGACACACCCAATAGTTAATGTTCATCTGAAAATTGATGGAAGGTGATAGGTTGTTTTGCAGAATTTTCCGTTACAAGATAACTCCAAAGGAATGGGGTTTGGTGGCAGCGGAAGCAGTCAAAGCACCATTATCTTTAGTCCAAGGGTTTGCAACAATGTTGTCCTTGAAGTTGGGAACTCGATCCGAATTCACCCTCCATGGTAAGATTGTAATTTTTTATTTATATAGGAACTGAGCTGAGCTTAATTTTGACTTGCCATGAACTGCAAGTGTTGTTTCTTGATCTCTTTTGGTTTTGGTTCTTGGACAGGAAGGAAGTTCAAGTAGGAAATGATAATGTTATCTTGTGCACTTATTTCTCTGAAATTTTACTCCCAGTTTGATCAACAGGTAGCATGAAAAATTATGCAAACCAGTTTGTAGTGGATGGGGAAAAATTATGCTACTGTTAAGGGGCAGCTCTTCTTTCTTTTGATTCATGAGTCAAGGGGCCTGGGTTATTGTACTGCTAGTGTTAAAGTTCATGATAGAGAATCAGAAGGAATACCTAATGTTATTCATATATGATATTGATACAATTGGAGGGTAGTTATACATAAGGGTTAAGCTAACTGTATTCAGTTACTAGTCCAAGGCAAGTTGCAAATTGTAGTAAACCCTTGGACTAAATATTAAAATTCAAGTTCCCAACTTTAAGGGCAACATTGTTGCAAACCCTTGGACTAAAGATAATGGTGCTTTATGTTCTTCTAAGGGCAACTTGTATCAGCTGTATGCTCTTCTGATGGGATTGAATTTTAATATTTATATATGGTCAAATTTCAAAAAATAACTTCATAAATCTCTTGGAGGAAAGAGTTTATTTTTAAATAGAACCGAGTAGTAGACCTAAATCCTTGACCTATGTAACTCGCAATCTGTGTGTTAGGATTCGGAAAAGTTTAGGTTTGTCATACCCCAAAACTGTCCGGCCCAAACAACCAGAGTTGACTTTCCCTTAACCGATAACAATAAAATCTTGGAGATTTTATATGTTATCAACCAACAACAACCATTTGGTGTTTTTAACTAATAACAAATAAAATCTTGAAGATTTTATACGTTATCAACAAAGCAGGGGATAAAACCCGTTAAATATTCAAAATTCAAATATAAAATAATAAAATATTCGGAGATAAACCTGTCAGTTTTTCAAAATTCAAAATAAAATATCTCTCTTCCAAGAATCGGAGGATAAATCATTAAATATTCAAAATTAAAATATAAAATAATAAAATATTCGAGATAAATCTGTCAGAACTTTTCAAAATTCAAAATAAAATATCCTCTTCTTCCTAATCGGGGATAAATCATTAAACATTCAAAATTCAAAATAAAATATAATAAAATATTCTCTCATCGAGAGAGAGATCCAAGCCCATTTCAGCTTTATATAAGACCTCACAAATTTTATGGGAGTCGCCACCTAAGTTTTTAGGAACCAGGAAAACCTAAGGGAAAGGCGGATCATCGTCGTCGAGTTATGGGTTCGGGGAGTTGGTTACATGCTGAGAGGGATGAGGGCCCCCAGCGTGTCTATCATTTCGATAGTTACCCTTGGTTATTTGTATGGGAGAGGGATGGTGTTTGTATATGGGTGGTGTTCTTGAGTTCTTACGTTTTAGGCGGTTGTAGGGTGTGGGGTCATTGAGCTTGATAGAGGTGTGCCTACAGGCTGCGTCGCCATTTTGCCGGAGGGTTGAAAGTCTGCGTAGTTACGGCTTTTAGATGGGTAAGGGTTAGGTTGAATTGGATCTCGTCATAAGTCGTGCGGTCTAGGGATTCGGGCAAGGCATTACTCGGCCTTAGATGGGGGATTAGGTTCTATTAAATTCGGTGTATGTCGGGCTAGGTGGGATTCAGGGAGGATCTTGCTTGGTGATACAAATTTATGTTAAATTAATTAAGAGAAGAAAGGGGAGTTAACCAGCACTTTGGGCGTCGAAAAGGTGAGCGAGTCTTGATTGGTCTAGACTTGGGTGAAGGAGTCGACCAATCACGGGCGTCGGAGTAAGTGGGCGGCGTGGATCGGCCTAGATTTAGAGGCGCTTCCTCTATCTTTAGCGGTCGTCAGTTTTCTTCCTTTCTTTGCCTTTCTTGCCTTTCTTTCTTTCTTGTGATTTTTCTCCTCATTCATTCGCGGTGAGGTCTTATACTGATTTCTGAAATGGGCTTGGATCTCTCTCGATGAGAGAATATTTTATTATATTTTATTTTTGAATTTTGAATGTTTAATGATTTATCCCGATTAGCAGGAAGAGGATATTTTATTTTGAATTTTGAAAAAGCCAGATTTATCTGAATATTTTATTATTTTATATTTTAATTTTGAATATTTAATGATTTATCCCGATTCTTGGGAAAGAAGATATTTTATTTTGAATTTTGAAAAAGCTGACAGGTTTATCTCGAATATTTTATTATTTTATATTTGAATTTTGAATATTTAATGAGGTTTATCCCTTGTTTGTTGATAACGTATAAAATCTTGAGATTTTATTTGTTATTAGTTAAAGGAACACCAATTTTGTGGTTGTTGGTTGATAACATATAAAATCTCCAAGATTTTATTGTTATCGGTTAAGGGAAAGTCAACTCTGGTTGTTTGGGCCGGACAGTTTTGGGGTATGACAAGGTTTATTTAAATGCATATATTTTTTTATCGTCCGTTTAAACCATGTGTTAAAAATGAGTTGAGCCGGTGTTTAATAAAGTAATAACAAACTTGGTGGTCAAGATTTTAAAAAAATATATACATAATTTCATATTTAATTTAGTTTTCATTTTTCATATATTTTTTAGTTTTTTAGATTTTTAGTTTTTATTTTTTAACAAATTTTATTGATTAAAACAGGCCAGTCCACTAAGCTGTGGGTCAAAATGGGTTAGACGAGAGCCGTAAGTTAATGGACCAACGTATTTCACGGGATTGGCAGACCGTGAAATAAATACACCTCTATTTTTATTATTTTAAAATATTCTTTTCGGAAAGTAGAAATTATGTTTTAACAAAAAAAAATAGTTTTAAACAGTATTTTTTGGAATATTTATTTCTTGTTTTGCAAAGTCCTTTATGAAATATGTATTTTTTTAAAGTATTTTTGGATAAAATTAAAAAATAAAAATTAAATCATACTTTAAAATGCAATGTCAAATATTAAAAAAACGAAACTCAAAAAAATATTTGACATATTGTTGAAGAATATTATTATTGCACGTATTTATTTTGAAAATTATTTTCTAGAATAAAAACATATTTTATAAAGTATTTTTTAGAATGTATATTTGTTTTGAAAAATATATTTTGAAATAAATATATTTTTTTCTAAAAAGTATTTTTTCAGTAGAATTAAAAAGTAGAAATTGAATTGTATTTCTATCATTGAAGAAAAAAATAATATCTAGAAGATAATTATTATAATTATGTCGAAGAAAATTATTATTACATGTTAATATGTTCAATAAATATAAAAAATATCAAACATAAATAACAACAAATAATACTTTATAACAAAAAAAAGAAGAGAAAAAAAAATACATGGAAGAAGTTTAAAAAACCATAAAAATAGATGATGTAAAATATGATTTAAAGAATGATGAAAACAAAGAGACAAAAGACAAAAATATGCAAAAATAGAGTTTAAAGAATAGTAAAACATGAATATGTAAAAGTAAGGTTTAAAGAATAATAAAAAATAAGGTGTAAAAATATGTTTCATAATATTTTTATATTAAAGATATATTTATTATTAAGGGAGGTACATATATAACTATAGCTGACAAAATGAGTTTAATTTGTCGAGTCGGGCTAGACTAAAAAATTTGGCTCATATTGGACTGAACCAAATTGGTTTGGCTTGTTAGGTGTGTGAGGTTGGGTTGGACTCTTAAAAAGCTAGTATGAAATGAATTGAACTTGTTTTGGCTTGATATAAAAAAAGAATCTTTAAAAATTTAAATTTTTTAAGAAAAAAATTTGGGTTCAAATTGATCTAGTTGATCAGATTGGACCATAAAAAAATGTTGGCCTATATAAAAATTAAGTCAAGCTGACCTAACTTATTTTTCTTTGTTGTCCCAACGTGGCAAACTACGTTTGTTCCAAGGTCTAAAACCCCTTCAGTTAATTACCTTTTTGCACCTTTTTATAAGTAAGATAAACATATATATATATATATATATATATAATCCTAACTAGTTTGTAACTAACTTTGATTTATTTGTGATAATTTAATTTTCATCAAATTTTTCACGAAATTTATGACAAACCTTCTCAAATGTTTACAAAGAAAATTATCATAAATAAAATAAAATTAGTTACAAATTAGTTAGGATCATATATATATATATTTATTTATTTATTTATATGATCTTAACTAATTTATAACTAACTTTGTGATAATTTTCTTTGTAAATATTTAAGAACAATTCTTGTATTAGAATACTTCTCCATAAGACTTGTTACAAATCTTATTTTCAGAAATAAATAATAAGTAATTTTTTTAATCTTATCCATTTTTCTCTTTTCGATCTTTGATTAGTTTACGTTCTAGATTCTTTCTTTTATCTCATTTAAGTATAAAAGAAAATTTTTCTCTTGCTTTCTTTTATATTTCAAGTGACCTTTTATTTTATTTAATTTTAAATTATGAAATTTAAAATTATAAAATTGTTAATAAATTAAAAACTTTGTTATCAGTACAAAAATTTAAATTTATCTTTATCTATTGTTATTCATGTTTTTTATTTAAAATATATTAAAATAAAAAAGTTAAAATTCAAAATTATAATTCTTTTTGTCTAATACTAACTATATGATTTTTATTTTATTTCAAATAATAATAAAAAAGCATTTAATAAATCGAAAAGCCTTCTCGTTCTTTAAATACTTTTATTTAATTTTTTAAAGTATATTATTTTTATATTTGATTTTTAAATTTTTTTTCTTAACAGTATTAATAAAACCTTAGAACTATGTTCCAGTTTCAGCACATCATACTTACACGCTTAGACACTGCTTCATCATGGTGGTGACACGAAATCACTTTCAATACTTTCACATGCCACGGGGCGTACTGAAAATATCCCACTTATTATCCATTCACCTTCAAAAATAAAAAGAGCTACCTTATTTTTATAATAAATTGTTACAATTTTTTTTTGTTATATCTTTATTTCTTATTTGGTATTTTTCTTTCTTTTCTATTTTTTATAAAAAAATATAAAATTAATATATAAGTATAATTTTTCATTGTGTATTTAAATTAGAATTTAATTAAAATATATTAATATTTTATACTGTTATTTAATTACATATTATTATATATAATATATAATCATTTTATTATTTTTATAATAACTACTTTAAAATTATATTTAAATAATTTTTTATAAATTCTTTTATACTGTTATTTCTGAAAATTATTTTTTTAATTAAATTTTAATATATAATTTATTTGTATAGATTCGTAATATATATATATAGAGTTTACATCAAAATATAAAACAAAACATGACTTTTCTAATATTTTGTACGTTTTGTTTTTAGTTATATTTAAATATTTTATACGAATTATTGATATATGACATCTTTATTATATTTCTATTAATTACTATGAAGAGTTTTGAGATAAAGAAATTATCTTGAACAATGAAAAATCTATAAAAATAAAGTATGAACAATTCAAATTAAAAAAAATAAATTACACACATAATAAATTATGAGAATTAAAAATACAATTAAATTTACATTTTATCGGTAATTCTAACTTATTCATTCAATTGTTCGTCCAACTTTATAGTATAAATAAATTCTTTAAAGATAAATGGATGATAAAATAAAATCGAAAGAAAATTCTTTGATTTTTCTTTTCCATAAATAAATAATATAGTATGAAAGCATGAGTAGAACTAGAAAATTTTCCTTGGTGATAACAGTTTTATGCATTCTCTCTTGGTTTTCACTTGTTGGTTTCTGAGATATGGCACTTGCAGGTATATTGAGCAAGTTGAAGAGCTTTATTTCTTTCCTTCTATTCTTCTTGTTGCTCTTTCTCCTTGGCATCATAAAAGGTTCATTTTCCTTTTCCTCTTTCTTTCTGTATCCTTTTTTTATTTTATTTTATTTTCCGATTTTCTTAGTTAGACTTAGACACATGAAATATATATATAATAAGCATATGATATTCAGACTTAACATAATCTCTCTGATAATATATAATTTGATAAATGAAGTTACTTGTTACATTCATGACAAGGTGGTGGTTCCTTTGGGGCAGGTGCACTGATAGGTGCAATTGCATTTGTCATTATTGTCATTGGAAATTCAGCTGTTATCATTGGACTTTGGAGTGCACATGTTGTTTGGACATACTACTGTGTGGCAAGGTTGTATTTTCTTTCCATATTGCAACATGTTCTTCTATTGATCTTTCTTTTCACCTTTTTGAAAACTTTGGCCTTTGACAATAGAACAAGTAGGTTTGGACTGGTCTTCAAGGTTGTGGTGCTCATGTGTTTGCCAGTTCCTTTGTTACTTTGGCCAATAGTGGGTGTTGTTGGAAGCCTTTTAGGTGGAATTGGATATGGGTTTTTTGCTCCTCTTCTTGCAACTTTTCAGGCTGTGGGGGAGGGAGAGAATGTTAACCACAAATTTCACCATTGCTTCCTTGTAAGTTGAATTTCTGCTTATGTAATGTATCTTTCTGTGCTCCCTTTAGCCATCTGACTTTGCTTGTGGACTTAACCTTTTCAAGATTGATCAGGTAGTGATTGTAAAACCTTCTGCCAAGAGAATTCATTGTGTATTTAACTTCAATATGTTAACCACTAGGGTTCAAATCTTGTACACCAAAAATTATTGGGATATTTTATTTTATGTGCATATATGAGACATGTATAAATAAGTTCTCTACCTTTCTTGAGCTAAATATTTTTAATTAGACTCTCTTATTGACTAAAATTCTGGATCAGTTCAGTTTTTCTCTTAAATTAAGGAAACAAAATTACATTCAAAATGCATACTCAAACCTGTTTAGTTTGAGAAAAGGTTTTTTGTATTCTATTTTTATAAATGATTACAAAAATGTTACTTTATTTTCACTTTGTTTAATTTGTTATTTTCATCATTTTCTCTAAACAAAATGAAAATAAGATGACACTTTTGTAATTATTTGTGAAAACAAGAATAAAATGTAGGAGAAAACTTAGATATAGTTTCTTAGGTATTGTTTTTAATCATAAATGGAGTTTTACCTTAGTAATGGGCATTGTCTTTTATTTCTGTGGCGGACTACCAAGCTGAAACTTCAATTCTGATTGAAAAACATCTAAGAATCTGTATCTAGGTTTTGTCCTAAAATGAAAACAAACCGGGTTTCTTTAGATCAAACAGGCCGTAGAATTTTCACATAAAAAAAAAATGTGGCCAATTTTAAGAGAACACCAACTCATTCATATGTTATTTTTTTATGTTTTATATTGGTTAATATTTTGTTTTGGAAGAAGCATTGAAAATTGTCACCTTGTCAATGTGCTATATAGTTAATTTTCTTGAGTTTCAAACATAATTATTCTATGTAGTTTCTTAAGAGCTTCTGGACTTTGAGCAGAATGCAGGAAGCTTTAATGCCACTTAATTCTGATGTTAGGATGGTTGTTGGTCAACAATTGAAAGGAGCTGCACAGTGGTTCAAGATATCACAGACTTCTGCTTCCACTCCTATTTTTCATACATGGATGAACTAAGAGAAAACTTAACCCCTCATGAAAAGCCATTAGATATTAGGTAACTTGTTCTCCTCCAATTGTTTTTGATATGAAACAAGAGGCTTGTAGAGTAAAACTTTAGTTTAGACAAATTAAATTGTTTTCTTGCTAGATTGTCGTTATTACCATGTTGCTTGTTGGTGGTCATGGTTGGCATGCCATTCGACATGGCTTTAATCACATGTATTGCTATATGGAAGAGCCCATACATGTTGTTCAAAGGGTGGAAGAGACTATTAGAAGATTTAATTGGAAGAAAGGGACCATTCCTAGAAACTGAATGTGTCCCATTTGCTGGCCTTGCCATCATCCTCTGGCCTTTGGCTGTTGTAGTGGCTGTACTAGCAGCTACCATTTTCAGCCTTTTTCTAGCCCTATACAGTGGAGTTGTTGTACATCAGGTCAGTACTCAGTAGGAGAATGATGCTCCAATTTCACTAACCATTCATGCATATTTTAAGAGATTTCATTGAGTGAAGATTTTGTTTACTTTTAGGAAGACTCAGTGAAGATGGGATTTGCCTACATTGTGTCTGCAGTTTCACTTTTTGATGAATATGTAAATGATTTACTCTACTTGAGAGAGGGATCCTGCTTTCCCAGGTGCCATTAAATTTTCTTTACTGCATTGATAAAAGGCCTGTTTGGATAAATTTCTCCACAAATACTTATAGGAGAATAAAATAAGAAAATTTAAAATAAACTTTTTCTTTGTAATCAGCTTATCCAAAAACTTATTTTTAACTTGTGTATGAGTTAATTTTAACTTATGGAGAAGTTTATTTCTTTTTTTTTTCTTATTTTCTTTCTTAAGGAGGAACTTATCCAAACAGGCTCATAATACTTTTGTTGAAATGCATTGGACAATAATCACTGCTTCTGATAAGTCCTTGTGACAGCCAGGCCGATATACCGAAGAAATATGAGTCATGATGTTGAGAGGAAAGACCTTGGAGGAGGTGATAGTTATTTGAAAAATAGGAGAGATGGTTTACAAAATTCAAAACATGCCTTACAACAATCCAGAAATTGGAAATGGAGAATTCAGCAATATAGACCTGTGCAGGTGACTCATTTATGGTAACACAACACAATCAAGCTGTTTCCATGAATTTTTCTAACTTGTGAATAATTTTTCTTTTTCAGGTATGGGACTGGCTGTTCAAGTCATGTGAGGTGAACGGCAGGATACTCCTCCGCGACGGTCTGATAAGCGTTGGGGAAGTTGAGGAATGCATTTTGAAAGGCAACTGCAAAAAGTTAAGCATCAAGTTACCAGCTTGGTCCTTGCTGCAATGTCTCCTAACTTCTGCAAAATCCAATTTGGATGGATTGGTGATCTGTACTGCTCTTACTCACACCTCTAGCTATTCCATTGCAAAACATAAGCATACATTAGAAATAATTAGAAAATGAAAGGTTGTAAGATGAAGACTTTAATTACTATGCATTAAGGGACATTATTCTTATATAACCATTAAGTATTTGAAGAATTATTTTTATTATGTTCATTTAGTGTGTTAATTAAAAAACATATAATAGTTATGAATTACTGTATTATAACAGAGTACCAACCTATGTACTTGGTGTGCTAAAAATTATTAATATCTTTTCTATTTTCTAAAGTCTCCTCTAATTTTTTCTAACGCCATATTTATATATATGCTTTTGCAGCTGATGATGCAGTGTTGACGAGGATGAATGGACCAAGGGATAAAGTGTTTGAGTGGTTTATTGGACCTCTACTGATCATCAAAGAGCAGCTAAAGAACCTTGAGTTGGAAGAAAATGAAGAAACTTGCCTGAAAGAACTCGTCATGAGATGCAAAAATGAATTGCCGGAGGAGTGGGATACCCCTGGATTTCGATTCCCATCTAATGATATTATTAGGAGAGCTCAATTACAAGCCATAATTAGAAGGTACATTTATTCTTAAGATGAAGCATATGCAAATGTGATTGCTCAAATTGGCAGAGCAATTCTTGTCTGAGTGCAGTGTCTACAGAAACAACCAATCAAAAGCTCTTAATAAAATTAAAATAAGTGATTGGTGGGGTAAACTTTTACACAAACACTTATAGTAGGAAAATCAGAAGAAAAAATAAAATAAACTTCTCTACAAATTAAAATTAAGTTATACATAAATTAAAAATAAGTTTTTGGAGAAGTTAATATGAGAGAACTTCTACACATAGGTTATGGATAAACTAATTTTATGTTATAAAAAAGTTATTTTATTTTTTTTCAATTTTTTTTTTCTCTTAAAAGTGTTTACGAAGAAGTTTATCTAAACAGAACCTAATTTTAACTCATACTTGAGCAGACTTTATCATTACTTTAATGCATCCTAAGCTTTTGATTGCTTGTGTCTACAGGCACTGCGGTTGCTTATACAAGCATTACTCTATGAATGAACCCTTCTCTATAAATGGATTAACTAAAAAGGACGGAAAATAGGTAAGGCTCATCCTTCAAATTGTAGGTAGTTTTGTATTCATATGAGAATACCTCTTCTTATGTATTCTCAAAAATACTCACTTCCCTTGAGATGACATCAAAGAATTACTCTTTAAAATTCTGGTATACCTTTGCATCTATATTCAACTCAAAAACCAACCCATCTCCCAAAATAACAAAAAGCATGCAGTGAAAAGAGAAACGAGTGAAGGATAAAAAAGAACAACCACTCCACTAGCAATACGTAGCAGAATTGTTGAGAATCCGGGGCGTACATGCTTTTGCAACTGCTTCTGTCTTCTCAAGAATTGTGAATTGTAGAATTTCTGTGTCTCGTTAAAAGTAACAGATTATAAGCTATATTGGATAACCTTATCTGTAAAGCACTTATAGGAAGGAAAGCTAGAAAGGAAAAATTAAATAAACTTCTCGACAAGATAAAATTAGCTTATACATAAATTAATTTGTAGAATTTTTTTTATATTAACTTATCCAAAAATATATTTTTAATCTGTACGTAAGCTAGCTTATGAAAAAGTTTATTTCATTCATTCTTCTTATTATCTCCTCTATAAATGTTTATGGAGAAATTTACCTAAATATATCTTTATGTGTAACTTGATTACTAGCTCGAGTAATCAAGTAGTCGAGGTGAGTGCAATTTTCTCTTATATAAACTTAAGTCCTTCACAATGTAGTATGGAACTTCACAATGTAGTATGGAATGGTAAGTTTGCATTTATTTGATCAGGTTGCAGGGGATTGTAGGTTCATTGTCTCGGATACCAACATTTCGACGAAGATTGAGGAATTTAATAAAGGTTTTGTACATAGAAGCATTGTACGCTGGTGCTTCAGCTAGCCATATTGGAGACACTGTAATTCCCAAGCATAGGGAGAAGGGCTCAATTCAAAGCAAAGGAGACAATGCTGATGAACTCATCCATCACATTGAAGATGGATATACAAGTATGTACACTTGAAGACCAAAGTTTCTAGCAAAGTGTCAAGGGTTTTGTAATCTTTATTCTTTTTTTCTTAATTTACTTTCCTTTTCCAAACTGTTTTTCTATATTTCTCTTGCAAAAGAAAGAAGTCTCGAGATCATCAAAAGCAAAGTGCACATGTTTTTGATACATATTACAAATGAAAAAAATATTTAAATATAGGTTCATTTCAAAAAACTGTCAAGAATTAAAAAAATATGTAAGTTATTTAAAAATACCTTTGGCTATGTTTTTATACATTATATTTGTTTGATTGTAAATAAGATGAAAATTCCAATGGAGTTTAGTTTAGTTCATATGGTTAAGAAAGATGGATGAGTTGTAAATTTTCTAGTATTGTGTTTGATTTTGATGAAAAAAAATAAGATGGAAATATTAAATTTATACTATTTATTTTAGAATAGAATTTATATAAAAAATTTCCTTCTAAATTGGCATAAAATAGTGAAAAGAAGTTTTTTTTTCATTTTTTATTAGTTTCTCAAAAATCTAAATAATTTTTTTATAACAAATTAAAACTTAACAGATAATTTTATATTCAGAAAAAAAATAGAGTGAAATTTTATTTTTTGGTTAGATATGATTATTTTAAAGTGAATATGATCCGTAATTATTATATGGAGTAACTAATTAACTAGTGATTTTGAATTTAATTTTTAGTTGTGTAATTATATTAAATATTTGAAGGGAGAGTTTTATTTTTTATAATGATAATATCTAATTTGAACAATATTATTTTTCATAAATGATACTAAAGAAGTGTATAGGGGTGAAGTAAGTAATCTTGAGTCACTATTAATATTTTAACATATTCATAATTTATCATGCATGTTTGATTTTTTTTTATCAATAACTTCAATTATTTATTTTATCTTCTAAAATAAATTGTTCATTTTATCTTTTCAAAATTAATATAAAATTTTTATATAATTTGTTAATTTATTTATTTTACTCATCTAAACAAAGGAAGATATTACTTTTTTTCATTCATTCAAAGTTAAAGTAAATTTGATGAGAGATGAGAGTAAAAGAAAAATGAATTTCAACCATATAATTTAAATGGATAATAAAAATTAAAATTAAATGAAACAATCTTGATCAAATCCCAACCATATAATTTAAATGGATAATAAAAATAAAACAATCTTAATCATTAACATACAGTTATATGATGAAAGTTAACTCATCTCTCTTATTGCTCTCATTAGACATGCCTTCCGAAGAAATATTTAAGAATATTTCTCTTTTATTTCTACCTTTCTATATTTTTTCTCTAATTTTTTCTTCACTATTTCTATTATAATACAATTGAGCATTAAATTTTTTTTTTTTGCTATATCAATCATCATATCTTGAGATGGTTCACATTTGATTACAAACTGAACTACACACTATGTTACCTTAAATACTAAATCGAATATAACTACATGTTCAATTTCAAATGATTGGTTTTACGTTGAACTTGATCGATAAATAAACATAAAATATATATTGGCATATGTTGAACTTGACAAAAATACAAAAAAATATATTTCAGTATTGATATATTATGTTTGATAAAGGAAACTTCAACATAGGATCTGTAATGGTGATAGGAAAATGTCTCACAAAAAGATCAACCTCCGAAGGAAAACCCTTCACAAAGAGTAGTTGGGAGAATACTATACGTATTACAAACGATCAGGACATACCAAGGACACCTGCTACAAACGTTATGGAAAACAGAAAATTCTTGAATGAATGGGTGGAAATAAAGACTGAACTCAAATGGGTTGAGCCTTTATTTCCAATATACAAAGATAGGTAACAACACCAATAAGGAAGAATTTCCTTCTAGCCAACGGGCAACCTCAGAAACTTGGGTAGCTTCTCAAATTTGGTTTTACCATAAACATCTTGGACATCCACCGTTTGGGTTACTTAAGACAATGTTTCCACATTTATTTACAAAAGAGTCTGTCGAGTCCTTTAAGTGTGATATTTGTCAGTTTTCAAAGCACCATCATGCAACATTTTCTTCTAGTAATAATAAAAGTCTTGAACCTTTTGACCTCATTCATTCTTATGTATGGGGGCTAGCTAGTAACTCTATATCGGGGGCTAAGTGGTTTGTATCGTTTATTGATTGTACCCGTGCGACATGGATATTTCTTATGAAACATAAATATGAGGTTTGTCAAATATTTGTTGATTTTTTCCGTCTTGTCAAAAATCAATTTAATAAATCCATTAAAAGACTACGGTCAGACAATGGTACCGAATTTGTAAATCTTAAGTTCTCCAAGTTTCTTAAAGATAATGGTGTGGTTCATGAATTGACGTGTGTGAATACTCCCCAACAAAATGAGGTTGCAGAAAGGAAAAATTGTCACCTCCTTGAGGTTGCTAGAGCCCTCCTCTTTCAAATGCCTGTCCCTAATATATATTGGGGGGAAGCTGTCCTAACTACCACCTATCTCATCAACAGGTTACCAACTCAGGTCTTAAACGGTATTAGTCCAATTAAACATGTGTTATCCTTTTTTCCTTCTTCTCCCCTAATGTTAAGCTTACCAAGTCGTGTCTTTGGGTGTTTTGCCTTTGTCCACTCTCATAATCCACATTGTGAGAAGTTAGATCCTAGAGCTGTCAAATGTGTTTTCATTGGTTATCCCTCAAATAAAAAAGGTTTTAAGTGTTATCATCCTCCGAGTCATTGGTTCTTTGTCTCAATGGATGTTACTTTTCATTAAACATAGTCATCCCTTGTTTGTCCTCCACTTCAGGGGGAGAGTTATCTAGAAGTCGAGCTTGTCATCGAGTCATTACCTTTTCCTACTCCTACTCAAGATGTTCATGTTCAAGTTCAAGAAGTTACAAAACCCACTCTGGTCCCAGAGCAAGTCCAAATGTTTGAGTCAGATGTAAGTATCCCTGATAACTCCATTGAGGAGCAAATCCAATTGTCTGAGTTGAAGGTAAGTATTCTTGATAACTCCATTAAGGATGTTATTGATGACATGCCTATTGCTTTGAGGATAGGAAAATGATCATATGTTAAGTATCCTATTTCTCAATTCGTGTGTACTGACCATCTCTTTGTACAACATCAAAGTTTTATTGTTGACAATAATGCAATCAAAACACCTACATCAATACATGAAGCTTTCAAATTTGAGAATTAGGTTCAAGTAATGAAAGAAGAGATGGAGGCATTAGAGAAAAACTCAACTTGGGAGATTGTTGATAGATCCAAAGACAAAAGAGTTGTAGGCTGTAGAGGGATATACACTGTGAAGTGTAAATCTGGTAGGACTCTTGAGCGATACAAAGCAAGATTGGTTGCTAAATGGTATACATAGATTTATGGAATAGATTATGAGGAAACATTTGCCCTTGTAGTAAAGATGAACACGGTAAGAGTTATTATTTCCTTAGCCGCCTACTTTGACTAGAAATTGAAACAATTTGATGTTAAAAATTCATTCCATCATGGAGACCTAGAAGAAGAAGTCTACATGGAGATTCCCCTGGGATGCTATTCTCATAATGAGAAGAATAAGGTATGCAGACTCAAAAAGGCATTGTATAGACTTATACAGTCTCCCTGAACATGGTTTGGAAGATTTGCTCGAGTCATGATTTCCCTAGGATATAGGAAGAGTTAAGGTGATCATACTCTCTTTATAAAACATTCTCCTGATGATAAACTAACCCTTCTCCTAGTTTATGTAGACGATATGATTGTTACAAGTGTTGATGAAATTGAAAAACTAACTCTGAAAGAAAAGCTAGCAACACAATTTGAAATGAAGGAGTTAGGAAAGTTGAAATACTTCCTTGGGATTGAGGTTGCATATTCCAAACAAGGTATCTTTATCTCCCAAATGAAGTATGTACTTGATCTTCTCAAAGAAACAAGAAAATTGGGATGCAAGACCTTAGGGGTACTTATTGAACAAAACCATAGGATTAGGTGTGAGGAAAGTACAATCATAGAGAAGTTCCAATATGGGAAACAGATCTACTTATCCCACACTAGGCCAGATATTACCTATGCTGTTAGTGTGGTCAGCCAATTTATGCATAATCATAGGGAAAGGCACCTTTAGGCAGTTGAAAGGATCCTCGAGTATTTGAAGGCAAGTCTAGGAAAAGGATTGTTGTTTAGAAAAGAAGGAACATTGTCCAATGAAATATATACAAATGCAGACTATGAAGGATAGGTTGTGGATAGAAGATCCACCTCTGAATATTGTATGTTTATGAGAAGAAATCTAGTAACTTGGAGGAGCAAGAAGCAAAGTGAGGTTACTCGATCTAGTGCAGAAGTAGAATTATGAGCCATGGCACAGGGTATATGTGAAGGATTGTGGATGAAGATTATTCTTGATGACCTCAAAGTAAAATATGAGGGGCCTATAATTTTGCGATAACAACTCCGCTATGAGTATTTCCTATAATCCAGTCCAATACAATAGAACAAAACACATTGAGATTGACAGACACTTCATTAAAGAGAAGTTAGACAGTAGACTTATAGTTACAGCACATGTTCCTATAGGACTCCAAGTGGCAGATGTTTTCACCAAAGGGCTCATTGCAACTAGATTTCAAGAACTCAATGGCAAGTTAGGAATGATTGATATTCATTTACCAACTTGAGGGGGAGTGTTGGAGATATTGTAAATATCTGATAAGATATGGTAGGTAACTTATTAAGAGGTTATAAAAATCTAAATATCTTATTAGATTAAGTGGTTACAAATATTTAAATATCTCATTAGGAGATCGTGAATATCGCATATTATCTAGTTATCTTTTAATTTGTTATTAGTTATAATATCTTTTGGTAGTTGATATTTACCTTATAAAAAGGGAGATTAGAAATTGTATAATTTAATTCAATCAATACACAATTTCTTTTACTTCTAATTGTTTTTGAAGTGTCGGGAATCATGGTACAAAACAAAAGATGGTTATTGTAGTAGTGATGTGAGCACAAAAGGTCTTCTAGCAAAGGTACTTTGGTATCTTCCAATAATTCCAAGGGTTCAAGAGATTGTTTGCTAATTCAAATGATGCAAAGAACCTTAGATGGCATGCATATGAGAGAAAATGTGATGGACAATTTTGACATGCGGTTGTTTCAATGAAATGGAAGAAAATTGATAGGTTGTTTTTGGATTTCAGTAGGGAGTCAAGAAATCATAGGATTGGTCTTGCTATAGATGGAATGAATTTGTATGGTAACTTAAGTAGTAAGCATAGCCCATGGCTTGTTCTTCTAATGATTTACAACCTGCCTCCATGGTTGTGCATGAAGCACAAGTATATGATGTTATCTATGATGAGTTTTAGTCCAAGATAGCTAATAAATGATATAGATTTATATTTAAGTTTATTGGTTGAAGATTTGAGAATGTTGTGGGATGAAGGCGTTGATGTGTTTGACAGGTATAATAATCAAAATTTCAAGATGCGTGCCATGTTATTTTGCACCATCAATGACTTCCAACATACGAAAACTTATTTGGGTACAATATTAAAGGACATAAAGCATGTCCTATATATGAAGAAGACACATCCTACCATCAACTAACGCATGGAAGGAAGACATGTTACCTTTGACATCGTAAATTTCTAAAAGCTAATCACCCATATTATCAATTGAAGAAAACTTTTAATGGATGTGAGGAAAATGATGTTGCTCCAAGGTCTTTAATTGGAGGTGAAGTTTTTGAATGGGTGAGGGACATAAATGTTTTCTTCAGCAAGACACAAAAAAAGGACACAGAGAAAAACAAATGGACAAAAAGTCAATATTCTTTGATCTACCATATTGGTGCAAACTTGATGTAAGACATTGTATTAATGTGATGCATATGGAGAAAAATGTTTGTGATAGTGTAATCGGAGTGCTTGTGAACATTTAGGGCAAGATAAAGGATGGTGTGAACGCAAGTCTAGATTTAGTTAACATAGGTATAAGATAATAGTTAACTTTACAGTTAGTTGGTAAGCGGATATATCTACCCTTAGCATGTCATACTATGTCAAAGAAAGATAAAAGAAGCTTATGTAAGTGTATGAAGGATATCAAAGTCCCTAGGGTTACTCTTCTAATATCAGAAGACTTATGTCAATGCAAGACTTAAAATTAATTGGTTTAAAGTCTTATGATTGTCATGTGTTGATGCAACAACTATTACTAGTGGTTATTCGTGATATCTTTTTGAAAAATGTTAGAAAAGTCCTAACCAATTTGTTCTTATTCTTTAATTCCATATGTAGTAAGGTTATAAACCCTCAAAAGGTTGGGTGATTTAGAAAATGAAGTTGTCATTATGTTATGCCAATTAGAGATGTATTTTTCTCCATTTCTCAATATCATGATTCATTTAGTTGTTCATCTAGTGATGGAGATTAGATTGTATGGCCATATGTTCTTATGATGGATGTATCCAATTGAGTGTTATATGAAGATATTGAAAAGTTATGTAAAGAATCCGCAGAACCCTGAGGCATTTATTATTTAAAGGTATATTACAGAGGAAGCTATTGAGTTTTGCATAGGCTACATGTCCATAATTAAATTTGTGGGGGTTCCTAAGTCTCGCCATGAAGGTAGATGTGGAGGAAATGGTACAATAGATGTAATAGCTAAGAGCATGGGTTGGGAGGAAGTTCTTCAGGAACATTTGTATATATTAAATAACACTGAAAAAGTTTAGCCTTACTTATTTGCTCATCAAGACATTTTGAAGAAGAAAAACCCTCGAATGAATGAAAAATGGATCACCAATGAGCACAACAAAACTTTCTTAAATTGGTTTAAAGAACAAATTTTGAATGATGATATCATTTATGAAATAATAAAATGGCTAGAACGTGTGCCTAATTTTGACATCATATGTTGGAGTGGATATGATATGAATAAGTTTTCATTCTATATAGAGGTGAAAGATAATAAGAGCATTGTGCAAAACAATGACATTATAGTCATGGTCAAGTCAATGCACTTCTCTACTCCATATGTTACTTTGGAGTAATTGAAGAAATTTGGAAGGTCGACTATACTATATTTATAGTGTCCATCTTTAAATGTAAGAGGGATAACAGTAATAGGGGTGTACAAACTGATGAATTAGGATTTACCTTGGTCAACCTTAACAAGGTTGGTTATAAGGAAGAGCCTTTCATCATGACATTTGATACAAAACAAGTGTTTTATGTCAATGATATGTCAAACAAAAGGCGGACAGTTGTTCTTAAACAAAGGAGCATGCATGGAAGTGATGAAAATCAAGACACAAGTCTTGATCTTACTAACACTCCTTCTTTCTCAACCCACATGCCCACTTTCAATGTTACAAATGAAGTATATGATGTACATTCACTTGCCATAGTCATATAGAAGACCTTTTAGAGAATATTGTTATTTGATCAGGTTATGTAATTAGTTATTTAAAATTTATTGTTATATAATATTTTTTTATATTTATTTGTGAAATTGCAATTGTAGTTATGTTTATTATTTATTTGTGAATTTACACAACTTATTATTATATTGATTATTTATTTTGTAAACAAGGTGATGAGAGATCTTTCAGAAGACATATTTGGTGCTTCTAAACCTACCTAGAAAAAGGTAGACAGACCACACGGTTGAGAGATATCACTCTCTATCATATTGAAGACGTGCTAATTGCCATAGAGTTTGATCATCTTGAAAATCCTATAGGGGAAGTAGGCATTTCAAGTCCTTTGTGGCAACCAGACAAGAAATCATGTCAGAATTGTGTACATAGATTGGGATATGTACCTGAATCCATTAAGACCATGAATTGGCAAACTATTATAGTATGTCACTTTTACCTTGTATGTGTTTGTATACAAGTATTATAGCATTTTCTTTATATCTTAGGTGATTTGCTAACTCTTTGATTACTTTTTGGGTAATGTAGCTCATCTTTGATATTCCACAAACGAACTTGAATAGGAGAAGATGAATTTCCATAAGAGATATTTAATAACAGATAAAATTTAAATAATAGATATTTAACAATCTAGCTCAGCCTATTACGAGGCTTTATAAAAAGGGTAACTTGTAGCACTTTCAGTGTTACACACCATTTCTCTAAAAGCACCAATGGTTCCTCTATAGAGGAGCAAAGAAGAGAACCCTCGGAGACAATGTCAAGAGCGGCGGGAAGGACGATCCTGGGGAACAAGACTTTTACTTGTAGTTGACAATCCAAATAAAGATTGTCACATAGGGTGGTGATGGGAATGTTAGTAAGAGTGGTGGTGGTGGCTATGACGATGGTCACAACAAGAAGAATAATCATTGTCAAATGTAGTAAAAATGTATTTTTTAAAACTAAAAATTAAATTCACAATTTTTTTTTATTTTGAAAATGAATTAATAGTATTTTCAATTTGAGTTAAAAATCATTTCAGCCAAACACATTTTATTTTAAAGTTTACATTTGAAAACCAAAAATACAAAATTCACAACCATCTCAAACGAATCCTAGAATATTGACATAACAAGAAAAAACTATTAATGTGAATGAAAGGTTTACAAAACATATAAATTCTCAAATAATATTTACATTTTGGTATGTTTGAATAAATTTTTCCATAAACATTTATAGGAAGAAAATATATGAAGGAAAAATGAAATGAATTTTTTTAAAATTGTTTTTTATTTCATGCAATGGATAATATTACCTTTGGTCATGCATAATTAATAATTTTATGTCACGTTGTCAATAGCCATATGATTAAAAAAATTTAATTTTTAATTATTAACTTAAATATTAAGTAGGAGGAGAAATATATATACTATATTAAAATTAAAATGTTTGAAAAAAAAGAAAAAATAGCTATGTACAGGAGCGTAAAATATATATTATGTTAAATCTTTAATATATTTTATTTTAATTATTACCTCATTAAATATTAACAATATTACATATCTCTCTATATATATATATGAAAGCAATGTAGTATCTTTAGATAATTTTTCCGCCTAAAATGACGTTAATAGTGTAATTTCATAAATTAAATTTGCAGTTTCAACTTTCAATTTCAATAATGACGTGTATACCGTCATTAATAAATAAGTATCCCTGAACACAACCAGGTGGTCATGGTTATCTTGCATAGTATCAGATGTTCCACTTTCTGCAAAAAAAAAAAAAAATGGTAGTTTAACATTAATAAATACTATCCTATTTCCCCATCAGGCTGTGATACCAGATAATAATAAACGGATCAGATAATAAACGGATGAGATGATAAGTAAGAACCAAAAGAGAAATAGGAAACTAAATCTGGTAATTTAATATAATGCAGAACAGTTAAAACATATACAAAAAGACTAGGTTTACACGGCGGTAGTCCGCACAATACTAGTAAGAGGGAGGAGAGAAAAGCATAAAGTAAAGCGTAAAATAAAAAAAAGAAGACTAGATTTATATGGCGGTAGTCCGCGCAATACTAGTCGGAGGGAGAAGAGGAAAACAAAGAAGCAAGAATGCAGAAAGTTGCTTTTATTTATTCAAACATATGCAGAAACATTTGAAGAAAGAAGAAAGAAAGAAGAAAGAAAGAAGAAAAGCTTACAATATCTCAGAGCTTCTCTCTCTAACCTCTCTCTCTAATCTGATCTTTTCTAAAAAAAGGGGTGTCTCACAAATTGGTCGAGCACTCCTTTTATAGACACAAATTTTACTATTAAAATAGTTCCGGTATCATGACTAGTATTGTGGATTACAGGACAGGTTGCATGACTGGAACTGTAGATTTTGATCAATCATCTGCAAGGTTGATGCCAAAATAGTCATCTTCATTTTGAAACATGTCATCAAAAGAAGCTGCTGATGCATATGAGCTTTGTAGAGACTTTTTGGAGGAAGATTCTCCTTCTTCATGTAAGAGCTTGAGAATATTTTGTAAATTTTGAGCAAAACTTTCTTTGGTTTTGCTTGCTGCTAGAGCTGCCGTGATCTTGGCTTTTTGGTTTAGGAATAATGAAGTCTCTGGGTCAGCTAGTTTTAAACAGTTTGGGCTGGTCATAAACCACTTATGAACTTCATCAGGATTGGCTCTGGAAGCATCAAATTGTGCCCACCACTTGACAAAGGAATTCCTTTGTAAGATTGGGAGTTTGTTGGGATGATCATTCTTTCCAAATGTGTATTGCCATGAGAATACCTATGCCAAAGCGAACTCTGAAAAGAATTTCATATCTGTTGGAATCCAAGAGCTTTGATCATCATATTTTGATTTGAAAAGATTGAATCCTTCAATTGCTGGAGATGGAAGGATTTCTGGAATTGGTCCACAAAAGTCCCACCATTGGAGGCACCAGTTTGGAAAAGTATATTTTGTATTTCTTTTGAAATAGATTAGCCAAGAGTGGTGATTGGTTTTATTTTGATACCAGAAGATTCTTGTCCAAGCATCAATATAATCCCAATAATTATAACCAATTGGCTCAAAATTTTGAGAAAACTTTTTTAAAATGTTTGGGTTTTGGCCATATTGGCTAGGAGATAAAACTTTTAAAATTTGTAATGTAGAATGAGTGAAATTTGAAGGATCTTTAGGATCTTTATAATGTTTGATTGAAACAGAGTCTGAGTCAACTAAAATGAATTCATAAAATTGTCTAGTTTTGTTGAAGGTTGCAGGTTTAAAGTGGAAGCCTTCAGGAAATATTTTTGCTACAATCTTATTTGGGTTTTTATCCCAAAATTCTGGTTCAAGTTGGACAACTATTGAGAATTTTTTTTTTGGAATATAGTGAGTTTGTGCCTTTGGAATTGCCTTTTGAATTGAATGGGAAGGGTCAATTTGGAGATCTTGGTTTTGTTTGGGATTACAGATTGTTTTGTTGTTTTTCAAAGTTTTTATGAGGAGGGCTAAATCTATGTTTTCTCCCTCTTGGTCATCATCTGAGACAATATTTGCCCAGGTTTTCTTTGGCAAGGTTGTCAATCCTTGTTCTTGAAGAGCTAGTAGAGTTTGGATCGGGATGGCATAATCCATTTTGGTTTGTTTGGCTGTCGAATTTGGGTTGGTTGCTTGAGTTGATGACTCAATGTTGTTTGGTGTTTGTCGGGTAGATGACCCAGTTTCTTGGATGGGTTGTGGGGTTGAAGACCCCGATTGTTTTGATCCAGTGGATGATCTGGTAGCATGTCCTGGCCCTGGAAGGGCCAATCTAATGCCTCGGCCTCTGGCCGAAGCTAGGGTTGCCTTTTTAGGCATTGTTTTCTGTGTTGCTTTTTCCCTGCAAGTATTCACGAGTGAGGTAATCAGGGAGAGAGTTGGAGGTGCCTTTGAGATATTGAATTTCAAAGTCAAAAACACTTAAAATTGCTTGCCATCTAGCAAAAATTTGTTTTGATGCTAAATTTTTAACATCTTTTTGTAAAATATCTTTTGCAGATTTACAGTCAACCCGAATGATAAATCTTTTGTTTAATAAATCAGATTGGAATTTTGAAACACAAAGAACAATTGCTAAAATTTCTTTTTTGACTGTAAAATAATTTTGCTGTGCAGAATTCCAATGTTTAGATGTATAGGCTATCACATCTTCTTTGTTGTTAATACTTTGTTTGAGGATACCACCATATCCTAAATCAGAAGCATCAGTTTCAACAATCTTAAGAGCTTGTGGAATTGGTAAAGAGAGATAGGGTAGTTCCTTTACCAAAGATTTGACCCTTTTGACAATTTGTGTATGCTGAGAGGTCCAAGAAGGAGGATTTTTCTTGAGCCTATCATGCAAGGGTTTGATGAGGTTGTTAAGGTTTGGAATAAAATCCCCAACATAGTTGAGACAACCTAGAAACCTTTGAAGTTGAGTTTTGTCAATAATTTGGTCTGGGAATTTTTCCGCAAACTCAATTGTTCGGCTAATAGGAGTAAGTTTTCCTTGGAAAATCATGTGACCAAGAAATCTTATTTTAGTTTGAAAGAGGTTGATTTTTTATTTTGAGACTGCTAAGCCATTTTGTTTGACAATATTAATAAAAATATTAATATGTTTGAAATGTTGATCAATAGATTGAGAATAGATTAGTACATTATCTATGTAGACGATTGTAAAGTTGGATTATGGATTAAAAATGTCATTCATGATTTTTTGGAACTCAGAAGGTGCATTTTTTAATCCAAAGGGTATGACGTTCCATTCATATTGCTCAAAGGGAACAGTAAAAGTAGTTTTATACCTATCTTGTTCTTGTATTTGGATATGCCAAAAACCAGATTTCATATCAAATTTAGAAAAGATTTTGGCAGAATGGAGTCTATTGAGAAGGTCCTTTTTGTTAGGGATATGATATCTAATCCATTGTAGGGCTTGGTTAAGGGGTTTATAGTTAATAACTAGTCTTGGTGTTCCCCTTTCAATTTCAGCAGGTTTATTGACATAAAAAGCTGCACAAGACCAAGGACTCTTGCTCGGTCTAATAAGCTTTTTGTCTAAGAGATCTTTAATCTCCTTCTGGCAATGTTGGAGGAGTTTCTCATTCATTTGAATTGGTCTGGCTTTTGTTGGGATTTGAGTTTCTTTGAAATCCTTTTCATAAGGAAAATCAACTGAGTGTTTTTTTTGGACCAGAAGTTATGTGGTAGGTCCGAACAAACAGTTGATTCAATGAGATGAAGGAGTTCTTTAACCTTCTTTTGGGTTTGAGGACTTAAAAGCTTGGCATCAATGGTTTTAAAAGATATTTCTTCTTTTAAGAAGTTAATTTGGTTGGACTTATGCTAGATAAGGTTGATATCTTTGATGATGGGTGTTTTAATAAATCTAAACATTATAGATTTACCGTTGCTTGATATTCCTTCATCAGAGATTTCTAAAGGAAACAATGCTCTAATGAATGGTGTTCCAAGGATTACTTCATTCCTAAGATCTTTGACCAAAAGGAATGAGGTTTCGATTTGGTGACCTTGTTTTTCTATGATTGCACTGGATAGCTTGTATTTAATTTTTAGTTTAGAGCCATTTGCGGTGCTTAGTTTTTCAAAAGTTTTTTCAAAATATTTGGTGGGAATTAATCCCTCTAAGATGCAATTTGAGTTTGCACCTGTGTCAAATAGGGCTATGGTTTCTAAGACAAAGTCTTCTACCATGATTTTGATATTAATAAAGAATTTTTGAATGGTTAATCTATTAATAATGCCTAGAAAATCATCATCAGGTTTTGTATTATTTTTAACTCCTAGGTTTTCTGAGGAGTTATCTTCTGGTTCAGAAGCTCCTTCTAAATTTGATAAGATGGCATTGTGAATTGCCTGTTGGTTTTTGATTTCTTTAATCTCTTTTCTGAGATTGTTGATTTCAAATTGGAGGTCTTGGATAGTTGTTGGCTTAGTGTTAGATTTTTAAGGTCATATTTGTTAGTAACAACTAAGTTATTTCTAAGGGGTTTTTCTAAAGTTTGTTTGAGTTTGTTTAAATGAATTCTTTTCTCATCTGGATCTGAGATGGAATTAATGGCTTCGAACAAAAGATCTTGTTCTTTTATTAAGACGTTAATGATCGGGATGTCACTATCAGATGATGATTCTTGTTCATCAATTTGTATTTCATTTAAATTTTCATCAGAAGATTTGGTATTGGAGTCTTCCTCTGAGGTTTCTAGTAAGAGATTATTAATCTGTTCTTCTAGTTCTGGGTCTAGATTTAGATTACTAATCCTCTTTTTGAGTCTACAGTACTTACTGGTGTGTCTAGGTTTCTTACAATTGTAACAAATAATTGTAGTTTTTTGGGGTTTTTTAGATCCCATTGGCCTTGGTTGAGGATTTTTCTTTTGGAATGGTCTTCTATATTTTCGGAACCTAGGTTTTGGAGGTTGGCCTTTTGATATCCTCTTGGTTTTCTTTGTAGAACATCCTGGTAAACCAAATTGCTCACAAAAGGTTCCAAGGTCTTTTCTACTTTGGGTTTTTTCTTTTGCAAGTTGCCGTTGGAGTTTGTCAGTTTGACAAATTTCTAAGGTTATTTTCTGGATGAAAGAGATTAATTGGCCATAGGTAAGGTTGTCATATGGGATAATATTATCAGGGGTTAAACTCCTAATCTTATCTCTAACCTTATCACCTAATGTTCTGGGTAGTCCGGCTAAGAACTTTTCTTTCCAGAATGGTTGTTGGCTATCTTCTCTAGTGAATACTCTTGTAAGGAAATTATCCTTGTACCATTTGAAATCTCCTAAAGTTTTACACTTAAGGTTTGATAATAGTTCTGCAGATTTATCCTTCCATAAGGATGGATCGCCTATAAAATGTTGAGCTATGGTAAAAACTAATGTGCTAACTGCATCAGAAATGGTTTCACCATTGCTAAAGATTGGATCACCATTATCATCCATTTTAATGGCTGTTAAGATTGCTACTTTTTGTTCCTCTGAGAGGTATTGGTCCCACCAACCCTTAAGTTGTCCAATAAAGCCTGACACTATGATGTTTGGCTATGACTTCTTCTGAGGTTTCATGGGCTGTTTGGTATGCAGTACTGACCATAGTCATATGTTGAAGCATTTGCATGATATGGTATTCTGTTTTGCCATCAATGTACCATTCGTAAACATTGTTAGCGTTGAAACTATTGAAGCTTTGGTCTCTGTTTTCAATGGCCAAGTCTAAGGCAGATGGTTTTGTTAATCCTTTCCATTGTCTGATTGAATTGGACATAATTGGGTTGATTTGGGAAGTATTGTGGTTGTTTTCAGAATCTGATTTTGAATTTTGGGTATCCGTTTGGCTTAAGAAACCTATGGTTCTAGTTGTTTGCCTTGTTTTGGGTTTTGAGGAGGCCTCATCAGTATTCTGGGGAGTCTCCGGGACAACAGTTGTTTTAAGTAAGCTATTAGTCTTATTTAATAACTCACTTTGGTCATTTTCAGTTTTAGCTTTAGCTTTTAGTAGGCTTTATTTGGCTTGTTGACTTAGCTTAAATGGTTTGAATAGGGGTTTCTCTAATTGGTTTGAAGTGGATGCTTGGGTGGAAAAGGAGCTACCTATTCTTAATGATTCAGACTTTGGTTTGGGCGTTACTAATTAAATTATTATTAAATTGTGTTAATTAAATTGATGGTTTCAACTTTTATAACTAGAGTGTGTTTAGTACTACTTCCAATAATGTTGAGTATTGTAATAATATAATTGGCCTTTTATAACTTCTCATTCTCGCACAGCACCAGGAATTCTAATATATCAAAATTATAACTAACATTAATTATTTGGTAAATGAAAGTACATTTTCATATTTACATATTAAATGAATTTATTTATATATTATTTGTTTAGTTTTCTATATTTAAGAATGTGAGGTTTTCAGTATATATTTCACTAATTTTTTTTTTGTCTATACTTATATTTTGTATGACTTTCTCTCACAATGTTTAGTTAATATCATTGTTTTAATTCAAATACTGTTATATATACTATTTCCTATGAATTAACATCATATTTATATGATTTGAGAAAGTACGCAACAAACTTGATTTGCTCTAAAAAAAAAAAAAAAGGTCATATTAATAAAAGGAACATTGTGCAACAAATGTATTTTGTTGTGATATCTTAAAAAATGGTATTCTTTTGAAAGAAAATAATGAAGGTTCTTTTGAATTTGACTCATTCTTGGACAAACATCTAATATTTAAAATAGAGATAAGTAAGACAAATATAGATTAAGATTGATAGGGTTGTACAATTAAGAAGATGGAGATGTCAAAGAAATGATAAATCAATTCAAAATATTATGTTCCATTAAGGTTAGTCATTTATTAAATTGTTGTAAAATTGATTTATTTGTATTACTAAAAATAATTGATATTATTTAATTCATAAAAGAATCACGATGGTGTCTATGTTGATTTGATAAACAAGGAAGATAACCACGTTAAAATTACATTTTTTTTTATTTTTTATAACAACATATTGGGTTAAGATGCCACATCAAATATACTTAAAACAGTAAAATCATTTTTATGTAGGTGGTTGATGAGGATATTTATTGTAATATTAAAAGTGACCCACCTTGCAAAAGGTAATTTTGTTGTAAGTATATTATATTGTTAACTGCAACATAAACTATTTGTCTTGCATCAATGACTAGTTCATTTTAATTAGCATTTATAATTTTATCTTGGAGATTTTGATTGATAATGTTGGTGAAAATCTTCAGAGCAAAACAAGTTGAAAAAAGTCTTTTGATAGTATTGGAGGATCATCTCTATTTTATGATATCATAACACAAACATAAAATAAAAACAAGATGTTAATGATTGTTGTTTAGAAAAACCTAAGGATTGATATTACTACATTGTGATTTTATATTATTTCAACATTTTTTTTTTAGTTTTTCTGACTTTTGTCTTGTGGTTGGTTGATCAAGATGACATAATGTTTTCAATGTTTTTTTTTTCTTCTAATTTTTTTCTTTAAAGAATTATACATGTAAAACTAATGTTTATAAACTAGTTGAAATATTTATAAATTATTTTTATTTTAGATGGTTAAATGTGTAATTCAATAGATTGGTAAAATTAAATAAATAATTTTTAACTTCAAATTTGATTCAATAATTTAAACCACTAAACTTCAAATTTAATAAAGTTAATTTTAATAGTTTGAAAATAAATTATATATGTATTACAGGAAGAATTCATAATATATTTATTATATTTACCTAAAAAATTATAATTTTATTCATTATCGTATTAAATATAATTATATTTACCTAATTTTAATTTTTAATAATCATATTTTAAATTAATATAATGACCATTTAAAAAAACACACTATTTTCATCATTAAATATTTTATCTCTGATTTTATGTCATTTTTTATGAATATGAAATTAAATTTTATTATCCTTTTACTCTCTTTTCTAACACAAAAGTATATGTTAAATATTAAATTAATAAACAAAATTTATTTAAAGAAAAATTCAATTAGAAAAAAAAAATAAACTATAGAATGAGTTGAAAATAAAATTTAAAAATTTTAACCAACTCCAATCCAAACTTAAAATTAGCTCATTTAAATAAATGAATCAAATTTAAGTAAATTTTAAATTCTTATTATACTCATTTCAATCTCTAACTTATCAAATTCTTTAATTTAGGTTTTTACTTTGTAAAGTCATTTATTTAATTTTTATTTCATTTCATTTTCCACTATTATTTTTCACTAAAAAGAAATAAATGATATTTTACAAAGGTAGGCATTAAAGTCAAAATTGTGTAAATGAAGTTACTTCCAAAAACTAGAATGGAACTTTACACATTAAAAAAAACAAATAAAATATAAAAGTAGCTTTTATGTGTTTTTAAATTAACAAAAATTAATAATTTAATGTTTTAACTTTTCTTTTTTGGGTTTAATCTTTTTTTTTTCAAGTTACTGGTTTAACTTAGTTAAAGGCAGTTACAATTGAAAAACACACAATTTCTACGGTAAAAAATTGTCACATTTGAAAAAAAGACTAAATTAAAATGAAAAAATAGATAAATAAAAATAAAATAAAATATTTAGAAGATTAAAGTGAAATAAGATAAGTAAAATATTGGAATACTAATTTTACCTTTTAAATTCAGATTTAATTTTAAAAAAATAATTTTAGTGAAAATATTTAAATATGTTTAATCAAACCTAAGTATGCTTAACATTGACCATCATAGTTTGTCTGGATGTAATTATTAGTGAGATATGAAATTGGCCAACACTATGCACCACATTAATCATATAAAAACAAATTATATAATAAAATCTAATATGTTGTAAAAATGCATGTAAAATAATGTGATTAAATTTGAAAAATATGTCTGTTATGTTTTTTTATGTTTTTATATGAACATTTTTTATCAAAAAAAAATTGAAAGAAATTCGGAGACTTACACATTTTGTTCAATAAACTAACTAAAACAATTCACTTCTCAAAAAATTGTGTTATATTATAGTTTTTAATTAAAAAAATATTTTTAAGAAAAAATAAATTAATAATTCTACAATTTTATTTTTTTTATTTTTTATTTTAAGCAGTAAATTTTAAGATATAATAAATTATATCTCGATGGTGTGCAATATTGTTTTTATTCAAAAAAAGAATGTATATGTTATATCATGAGCTAGCTCATAACTAAACTTCCCTGTTTATTCTCTACCTATGACAACAGTTGGAAGAGGTTATTTTTCCTCCTTTTGTTTCGGTTACATCTCTATTTGTAGCCTCTAGTATGGAGACTTTTTCTCCAAAGAAAAAACAAATTTTGGTGTGAATGACTCTTTCTTTGCCAAAAAATTTGGCAAATGAATTTGGTCTCAAATGACCAACACCATTGCAGGCAAATCTAGCTGTCAAATCTTTCAACTCATGTCATGCATGTCACCAATATCTATGTTTGTTTGTTCTGCATGGTTGTTAGTGTTGAATGAATCCCTCCTCAAATTTGGCAATTCCTAATCAATGGGAATGGGTATCTCCCATTGAAGCTTACAAGGTGAGGTACAATCTTTCCACAATCGATAATCCATGCCCTGAGACCAGAAAATACTTACACACAAGAAGGGACATCATATCATTATATATAAATATTTTTGTTGTTTAATGTGAAAAAGGGGTTTGAAATTTGAATCCCTTAGGAAGCATGCATTATGGCTTTCCACCTTTCCGGTAGATCACAATCAGTGTCAAACTCAAACCAAGGATCAGCTTATGTGGAGAGAATATCAGAAGAGTCTTTGTCTTTGCCTTTACCTAGCAAAAGTGCTCAAAGCACTGTGACATACATCTACCAAGCCAATGTTGCAAGGTGCTGGAGAAACGTGTCCGTGTTGTGGTGCAAAAACCTCATGAACCACACTTTAAACCTCAAGGTTGATAGCTCTAAAGCTGATTTCTGTTACAATTGCAAGATAGAGGTCAAGCCATGGTACTTTTGGAACAAAAAAGGGTACAAATCCTTCGAGGTTGATGGCCACCAGGTGGAGGTCTACTGGGACCTCCGGTCAGCTAGATTTGTCGGAGGCAGCCCCGAGCCCAGCAGCGATTACTACGTAGCGTTGGTGTCCGACGACGAGGTTGCACTCTTGTTGGGGGACAACAACAAGAAGGCCTTCAAGAGAATGAAGATGAAACCCAACATTGTTGAGGCACTTCTGTTGGTGAAGAGAGAAAACGTGTTTGCCAAGAAAAGTTTTGCAACCAAGGCCAAATTTGATGAGAAGAGAAAAGAGAATGAGATTGTGGTGGACAGCTCAACATTTGGGAACAAAGAGCCTGAGATGTGGATCAGCATTGATGGGATTGTGCTTATTCATGTCAAGAACTTGCAGTGGAAGTTCAGGGGAAACCAAACTGTTATGGTCAACAAGAAACCTGTGCAAGTGTTTTGGGACGTGCATGACTGGTTGTTTAGTGTGTCTGGCTCGGGGCCTGGTCTCTTCATTTTCAAGCCGGGCTCTGTGGAGACCGAGAGTGAAAAAGAGGGTTGTGACAGTGACGATGGTAGTAGTGTCAGCGGCTATTATTCAACCCTAAGTTATGCTTCTTTTGAATCTTGCCTTGTGCTCTATGCCTACAAACTTGAGTAATGTAATAGGCCAGACACACCAAATGTATAAATATAATAGTGGAATGGGGACAAAGGCAAAGACCAGCAAGGATGTAAAGTTAGTTCTATCTTTTTTTCCTCACTTTTCTTTGTTGTAATGGATGCAACAAATATTATAAAGGGTGCCAAGTGAATTGGAGGAGCTGATCGATTAATTTGTAACCTGGATACTGTGATTGACATTTGCATGATGGTTTTATCAATTTTTATGGCATCCACTCATGTATACATGCAACTTTAAATTTAACTCTTTTCTATGCCTCCATCCACCAGGACTAACCAACCATATTATGATTTTGCAAAAGGACTTGGTTGTAATAATTCTGATAGAAAATGATATTTAAGTGGGTACAAGTGGCTCAGTCATTTATGAATGAATATAGATGCATGAGTAAGTTGGAAAATTGAAAGTGGCAAGAGCACTATAGGAGAGAATAAGAAGAACATCATTTGATTGGTTTCCAAGGTGGAGGAGGAGGTGGATTTTGTGGCCCAAGTGGTGGAATGGCTGAGAAAATAGTATTCTTGTCAATGCCACTACCTGTGGTGCTTGTTAAGGAAATTAATGCAGCAACTAGTCCAGCATTTCCAGCTAAGGTTGGCTCAGTGAAGTTGTAATTCTTTCTAGAGTCATGGAATTGGTCAAAACGATCTGGCCCTCCAACCATTGCTCCTGTTATGGTGTTTGGATTTGGATTAGGACTGTCACGCCACTTCCAACCTCCTGTGCATGAGTAATGTTTGTGATCATTTGGTGTGGATGCTCCTCGATGATGAACATGTCTAGGAAATTTGTTTCCAAACCCCACTATGTAGCTCATTTTCATCGGATTTTTACCCAGGATGTAATCAATCTGTTCCATTGGAATATAAACATCAATAATAATTTGCAATTAATATCACAGTTAAGAGGCTGAAACATAATAAAAAGGCTTGAAATCTTTAACCAGGATCTATGTCTTGTTTTCCCTTTATTTTCTATTGCCAAAGATTTGTATAAGTAAAAATAATGTAGTATCTTTTGTCATGATTTGTGAAAACAAAAAGTACTTTTTTTAAAACTAACATGCCATTGGAGTCCATTCTTTGATAAAACAAAGTAAATGGATCAAAACAGAATAGTTTAGGGTGTTTTGGTTTGAAAAGATGTCTTGCCTTTGTTACGATTTTAGGCTTAGATATGATTTTACTTTCTTAAATTTAGATTAATTTTGTTTTTGTCTCTTAAAGTCCCACATTTTTTTAAATAATTAATTTTAATCTCTCGTTTTACATTATATACATAATATAAATTATTATTTATTACGTGTATAATTAAAAATTAAAAAATATTAAAAAAAAATTATAAATTATGAAAAGATCTTTGCTTTGTATCTAATTTTTTATATCATAAATATTTGTAATGTAGGAAAGATAAATTCAAGTATGTATATTGGCAGGAAGATTATTTTACTTTTTTTAATCCCACTATAAATCTGAATATTATGATTATGTTCCTATTTCTTTTTTCTTCATATTTTCATTTTCTATAATAGAGAGTTATAGTTATATTATAGAAATATTTTTCTATTGATACAAGAAAATTGGATTCAATATAAAATATATAGAGTGATAATTTTAAGTAAAATAGAATTAAAATAGGGAAATGGGTGAACAATGTTTTTTTAATTTTGTTATATATATATAACAAATAATGATTAGTATTTTATTTTCTACAAATGAAGGGAAGTAAAACCAATTATTTTTAAAATATGAAAACTAAAAAAATTCTTTCAAATTTGAAGAATGAAAAAAAAAATCTAAATTCCAGGAATAAAAGACATTTAAATCTTGTTTTTACGGGGATCTGACTTTTGTTCCTATTTTCAATTATTTGTAGGAAACAAAACAAGGTGAAAACAATGCAGTATCTTGTTATCGTTTGTGAAAAAAAAAAAAACTTTTTCCAACCAAATAGGTCCTTTAAAGTTCATTTTCCTGATGGATGAAAATGAAAGCAAGGGTTTGGAAAGGGTACCTGAGAGGTTGCAAATGCCTTGAGAGCAGATACTGAGATGTAAGTAGAACCACAATACCATCCAGGGACACCCATGACTTCCATATAATCAGCATAAAGTGAAGCCAAGAAAGCAGCATTAGCTACATATTGGAGAGATTGAGGTTGTCCATGGTTCAATTGGATCAACCCCCCTGCAAAATTTTCATCATGTTCAGTTAAGTTAGTAGATTATTTAATTGAATAGGCAATAAAATGCATAATAATTACCTCTAGTCCAGTTAAAGACATTGAACTTATGAAGATAAGAGCACATGGTAAGACTAGTGACATTATGGTACATCTTTAGCATGTCCTCGTAGGGGTACCCAGGATTCAAAAACATCCTGAACCGTGTCAGCAACAGCATTGCAGCAGGTAACTTGTTGTTCCAGCTCAAAACACTAAGATCAGGAGTCAAGAAATATGCCTTGGAATTCTTGAATATGGATGGATTGGTGGCCAGAGAAATATAGGTACTATTTCCAGTGGCATAATACAACCATGCTGCACCCCACATGTACTCATCATAGTATCCACTAGAGTTATAGAAGGGTTCAATGTAAGGTTCACCTCTACTATAGGGCTTCCTCTTACCACCATCTCTGGCAAAGTTAAACACAGTTTCGGCTCCCTTTATGAGTTTTTTAGAATAGGAAACATCGTCTTGGAAAACTATGGAGGCTGATGCTAATGCTGCTGCCATTTCCCCTGCAAGATCAGGACCTTGATCTATAGATATGGCGTGCCGTGGATACTCCATGTCTTCTGGTCTTTGCCAACAGTAGTGATCATCTGGTGTCCTAGAACCATTTAGACTCCCACCAACCTAACATCAAATTCAGATTTAGCTTCCAAATTTCTGTACTGTGTAATCAAATATGGTTTTTGGAAGAGCTTAATGGTGAAATTATTGTTAGTGTATAATTTTAAAATAATTATTAAAAAAAAGACAACAAGAATTATCTATATAAATATTTTGTGATCGGATGAATGTATAAAATTGTTTTAAATTAATAATATGTAGTTTATTTTCTCTTTTAAAAGAAATTTTAAAATATTTCTACCATTTAATTGTTTAAGCGAGTTATTAATTTATTTTTATGAATCATATAATGTAAAATTTAAAAAACTCTAATAAAAATTCACTCAAACGTTAAAATTCTTAATTAAGTTATTAACTTTTTTTATTAAATTTATTAGATATAAAATATTTTGTATTGTTGAGAACTCATAAGATATAATTATTTATAAAAGTAACTTGTTTTTTTATTTTTACAAAAACTCAAACTTTTTACTCCAATGGCTAATAACTTCTAAAACTCAAAAAAACTAAGTTAAACATTTCCATTAAAAATATTCATATACCAGCTAAAATAGAATACATAATTGGATAGAAACTATTGTGGAATAAGTTTTTTAATAGTGCTGAGTTAAATCTAATCCTAAATTATAATACTTTCTCTTCTTACCCTTGTTGGAAGAAATAGAAAAACTTAAAAGTGACCAAAAATATATAATTTATTTTTTCTTATTTTACATGCATGACATAATTGTGGACGAGATTTATATAAAAGCCCACATTGAAAGTTTGGCAACGTGTCTTAACCATAATTTCCCACACTGTTATTATTGACACAGTAAATTCCACAACAATGAAAAATCATAAAATTTAAATATTTTTAAAATTATAAAATGGTATTACATCTACAAATTGTATATTGTATAATTATATATAATGATCACAAATCATAATTTCACATGTATTAACTTTATCAGTTACAGAATTCAATTTTCAAGTACTCCACTAATCTACATATCAAAACAACCAATCAATAAATAAAATCCACAAAAAAAAATTATACAAATATAAACAAATTCAAAAAATGTTGGTATTAACATCCTAGGGGTCTTGACCCCTGATTCTTTTTTTTTTTTCAATATATATATATATATATATATATATATATATATATATATATATATATATATATTATAATTATTATTTTTATTAAAGAATTTTTTGTAAAAATATTAATATTTAAATATTATTTATCTATTTTAGGACAAAATATTTTTATTTTTGTTATTTTTATTACAAAGATAATTAATGATATTGTTTAGACAAATATTTCATATCTTTTTATAATCTTTATTATAGATATATTTTTCTTTTCTTTTTTTGGTGTTAAATGTCCTTAAACAATTATTTCTAATTTATTGCAGAAATCATTATCCTATTTTAGTTAAAATATTTTAGTCTAATTATTTTTTAAATAAATTTTCCTTTTATAATTCATTACTACAATTTTAAAGGCTTTTATGTCTTAAACTTTAAGACATTCCAACAAAAATAAAATTCTATTTTTCTCGTCTTAGTAAAAAAAATAGCATTCTTGTTCTCTTAATTTCTAATAATTGGAAAGGAAGTTTATGTTCAATAGTTATTATTCTCATAAAAAAATAATATAGTGAATAACAATTCATTCTAATTTAGTAAATTTTTTATAATATAATTAATAGAATTTTTTTTATAAAAATTATGGTTAATGCATGTACCAATTTTAATTATAGATTCATGAAAAAAATTATAACATGTGAAACTAACTTTTAAAAACATATTTAGTTGGTTGTTTACGTAAATATATTTTTTTAATATGTTCTTGGATCATTTAAAAAACATAAATATTTTATATGAAATTTAATATTATGTATTTATTAAATAAAATTTAATTTTTATTCTCTGTTGGGTTTAAAACCTGACTGTCCCTGGATACATTAAACATAAAAGTAGATACTGGAATCTCAAATATTGAGCTTCATTATTTTTCATCTTAAACTAAAATGAAAAAAAAAAATTGTTACATTTTAATGGCATATTTCTTACTTCCTTTAGAATTTTATATTCACTGTTGAGTTGTTATGTTCTAATGACTTATTTCTTACATATCAAAAGAAAAAATGTTATTCTTAAGTTTATTTGATAGAGATTTTTTAAGCACTTAATAGTGATTTATGTTTAACATATTTGATATTATGTTGTGACTAATAATTATACATTGGTTGAGTATTTGGTCATTGAATTTAATTGAGGATAATTGTTAATATTTACTTATTTCTTTAACTTAATTTTCATCATGATATTGCTATCTTATACAAGTCATGTCTAGGGTTACAAACATCCAAATAGAACAATGTTAGTAGCCCTAAGTTAAGACGAAGACCTAAAACTTTTCTTCTTACAGTTCAACCTCAATTCAATCGTTTACAATATCAAAAATGGACTCGAAGTCCATATCTCTACACAGCTCTGAATTGGACCTTGTTAATTGGTGAAGCCATTTTTTAATTTGATAAAAGAGAGGAGTCATACCAGTTAATTGGTGAAGCCATTTTTTAATTTGATAAAAGAGAGGAGTCATACAAAGATAGTTAGATCATACAACTATGAAAATCACATCTTTTATATATTTTAAAAAAGAAAAATATTTTGGTTGCTTGTTAATATCCTTGCTACTGAAATTTTGAAATTTATTTGTCATAAATTTTTGGTTTATTTGATTTTTTAAAATGACTATTTTTATATCCTATTCTTTTAGTTTATTTGATTTTTTAAAATGACTATTTTTATGTCCTATTTTTTTAAAGAAAAATTATAATTAGCGGGACTTAAATTCCCTATTGTATTATGTCCCATTTTTTTAAAAATTATAATTAGTAAGATTTAGATAACTTATTCTAACACCTTTAGAATGCAACATGTGAATGGATATTCAATTCTATTAATTGATTTATTTTAAACAAATTTCTTCTTTTATAATTATCAATTATATTCAACAAGATTTCTTTTATCAATTAAATATATTTTTAGTTCCTATGTAAAATATTTATTAATTTATTTCATATAAAATATTTTTATTTAACTTTTATCCTTAATAAAAAGTCATACATCCTTAATAAATATCAAATGTAAAGATCAAAATAAAAAATTCAAGTTTAAAAAAAATAAAATTAATCAAAATATTTTATATCAACTAAAATAAAAAAAAATCACCTAAAATAAAAAATAATTAAAAATAAGTAGGCACCTATAACAAATCTAATATTGAATCTAAAATTTATAGCATGATATCGGCTACTTAAGCAGACCATCTTAGAATAACACCACAGTGAAGATCACACTGCCCTATAAACCTTATAATCAGCCATTGACCCTTTTAAGGGATCATGCTAATCAAACCCACAGACATCGTTTTATAGTCTATGCTGCTTGCTGCTTCAACTATATTCAACAATGTGGGACATTAGAATTTTTATTTTGTATTTGGAAGTTTTTTTTAGCACCTGATAAGGTGCTAGTTATCATTTGGAAGTGGCTTCTTCTACTGCCACTCATATACTAAATTAGTTGCCCTAAGAAACTGATTAACAAAAATTCAACTCTTAAACTGATGCAGATGAACAAAATGAAAAGGTTGAAGAAGAAGAATAATGAAATAGCAACAAAAGAATGGAAAGAGAAGAAGTATGAAACCTGGGCATAAATTTTGTTAATTTTGGTGGCAGAGTGATTGAAGGTCAAGAGCAAGTAATCAGTGCCCCACCTGATGAGTTGTCGAGCGTGTGCATACTCATTAACAGCCACATACTTTTGATTATATTCGAGCACGCTCCAGCTGAGCATTGTCATGGCAAATGCCATGGGAAAATGGAACTTTGTGTTGTCCCCTGCATCATAGTAACCTCCAACTAAACCTCCTTTCACATCACTGTCATTTCCATCGTTTAGTCCTGAGTTCCCTCTCCATGGAATCTCATTGCTCTTCTCCAATCTCCCAGCTTCACCACCACACCATTCAAATTACAACCTTGCTTATTAACCTCCATAAAACTACTTTATAGGATCCTTAATTTAACATCACATCCATATACTATGTAATAGCATAAATACACATTATAAATACACCTTGTAAAAGGTTCCCTAATAACTTATCAAATTTGAGTCCATATAAAGGAGAAAAAAAAAAAACATTCTTAAGTAAGATTAATTTGACTGTGTAACATGTTAGCATCTAAATTATTTGATGGGGAGGATAAAATAATAAATTTTAGTTGGTGAAAAAATAAATTATCAACATTACTATGTGCATGATAAATCAACTTAAGCCTGTCATTCTTGTAGATAGGTATAAAAAAGTTTTCAACCAAGTAATGATATATACATGGATTATATTGACCGGATATTTAAAAAATTTGACGACAAAAATATAAATTTTTTTTTCTAAATTGTATTTATTTTTATTAAACTTCTTAAAGAGATATAATAGTAAATGTATTATTCTTTATATTTAAATATCTTTAATATAAGTGATTTTTTATTTTAGTCCTTATAAAATTTTTTGATCAATTTTCATTCTTCTAAATTTTTTGTTTTTGGTCCTTACTATTATGTGATATTTGTTAGTCACATATATCTTCAAAGGAAGATGACCTTCATAGGTTATACACACTAGTGTATGTGGTATCATGTTAACATATGTCATCTTAAAAAAAATTTAGATCCCTAAAATAAATGTTATTTTAGCTTAAAATGAAAATTAGAGACTAAAAATGACTATTTCAAATTTTAGAGGGATATAAATCAAATAAAAATATTTTACAGAGACCAAAACTAAAATTTACTCATTTTATAGGAACTAAAATTAACGATTACAAATTTTCAAATGATAAAAATCGATAAAAAAAAAATTTACAATGACTAAAATCAAAACTCATTTATTTTACTTTAAAAATATAAAATTTCATCTTGATTATATATTAAAACTCATAAAAAAAACAATTACATTAACAAAGGCACTATTTAAGAATTAATATTTGATTTTTAAAAGGATTAAAATATATATTATAAAAAAGCATGTATTATCAAGTTTTTTAAAATTACATTTAGAAATTTTCTATGTACCGTGACAATGTAAAACATTTTTGGCTAAAGTAAAATGTAAGTGGTAAAATAATGGCGACATACATATGTGCCGTCCGTTGATGTAATATTTTTGAATCGGTCAAAAACTATCCTTTTATTTAATTGAAAAAACAAAATTGAAAGCTACTCATTGATGTAGTGAAAGGACGCTTGTGAACTAGTCTTTAACATTAATAATAACAAAATATGTCGATGCTAGTTAAAATATCTTTTTCAATATATTATTGCTTATTTTTAAAGTTTTTAGTTTTTTTTATAAATAAAACAATTCTAAACATGCTTAATCAACGCGTAGTTTAGTAAACTTCCAGCTCTTAGAAGGAGTTGAAAAGGTTAAATAAAACTGCTTCAGTCCATTAGTAAAGTACAAGGGTTTATCCCTTTTATCATAAATAAATTACAAACAAATATTGAGAAGAGTAGCTTTATATGTTGACTTTTTACTTTACTTTACTTACTGGTTCTTCTTTTATTACATATTCTTGTATATAGATAACGAAATATTGTTTTTCTCTAAATCTCCTAATTAAATAAAAAGTCATATTTCACCATCAATTATATATGATAACAACATTCAAATATAAATTAATGCATAGAGAAAAATACTTCTTAAATATATTTTATTTTATATACTTCTTGAGTCTTCTTATGGTTGGATCTATTAATCATCCAAATAAAATAGAATTAAGACTAAAACTAAAATAAGATACCAAATACCTTTTTAATATTTTTTATTGATAAAAATTTATTAAAAATTATAAAATAAAAAATAATCATTAAATAAACTATGAAACCCACAAATTTTAATAATTACATATTTCAAATAAATTTCAACCAAAGTATTTAAAAAAAAATTATATGAGAGATTGTTATTAACATTTCTCATATTGCACATAATGGAGAATTATATATGAATATGATATTTGATAAAATTTATATATAATTCTTTAGATATGTTTTCGTTGTTTTTCAATCAAAATTGAAGTTTCACATGTTACATAATTATGTAAATTTTTAAAGTAAAACTTTTATTCTAATTGAAAATTGAAGTTTCACATGTTACATAATTATGTAAATTTTTAAAGTAAAACTTTTATTCTAATTGAAGATCAATTATAGTTTGATGGGTAAACTTCTACATCAAACACTTATAGAAGAAAAAAAAATTGTATAAGCTAAAATTAATTTATGTATAAATTAAATTATAAAATTTTTTTCTACAAATTGATTTTTAATTTATGTATAAATTAATAAAAAAATTTATTTTATTTTTACTTTTAGTTTTTTCGCCTATAAATAAAAAAGTTTACTCAAACATATAACAAGAGATGTAGAAGATACTTACATTTTTGAGCATCGAAGAAGAGGAGTGCTTTGTGGATGGCAAGGGTGTAATTATCTGGTGGGGTAGGTGAAGAATGGTGCTTGGGCAAGGACTTGGCTACGATGATGGGGAGGCCAATGACACAAAAAGCCAAGAAAATGGTACCAAAAATCCACTTCAATGCCTTGTGGCTAATGACTATGCAACCAAAGTCCACGTACCTGGTTTTCTTACTCTTCTCTCCCCTTTCCAAAACCCAGCTTTGTAGAGTTTCATCCAAATCTTGGCTTTGGGGATTATACCTCTCAAGCAGTGCTGCCCTGTCCCACTCTCCGGTGCGATTGCCCTCATACACCTCTTCACTTGTGCTCATCTCAAAAGACCCTCCCCAATGATTTCTTGCATGCATGATTCTATCATAATATGGGTCATTCACTAATCACTATTTTGATTATGAACCATTAATTATCACAACAAGTCATGGGTTTGGGAATTCTTCTAGACGGGTTTTATGTATGTATGTGGGTGGCTGTGAAGATATATACATATGATTATGTTTGAGACTCAAATGCCAATTCTTCTAGACGGGTTTTATGTACGTACGTGGGTGGGTGTGAAGTGGGGGAATTTGAGAGATTCTTTTTATTCATATAAAAATATCACATTTAAGTCATTCTTTACATCAATTTGCGCGTTTTGACTTTTCAAATTTAAAATATTCATTCATCGCCAAAAAATAATTCAATTAAATAACTAAATCAACGAGAATTCTTATCATATGAATGATGTCATTGCTTACTACCCGCGGCATGATAAATTCGTATTTAGTTATTTTAGTTTAACTAATTTTTTTAATTCGATTCTTTAAGTATTTTGTTGCGCTAAGTATTCTATTGTTTATAATAATAGCTTAAACATTATTTTTGCTAAAAAATATATTTTTATGTATAGACGTAACTCTTATTTCTCCGTCGCTGTTTCTTTCTTTTGCATTTTTCTCTTTCGTGACTAAAATGTTACTTGCCCCCTTATTTACTTCCTCACGTTTTTTATAGTTTTCTCTCTTTACCTACTTCATCATGGATTGTGCTATCTAAAATATGCTATATCGTCTTATTATGTGCAGCACCTCCTAACAACTTGTTGTGACATTAATTATAATCCTACAAATACAAAATGAAGACGAAAATATTTAAAAGTGACATATCAAAATTGGTTATCTACACTGAATGTCTATAAATTTTACCAAAAGAAATTAATGAATGATATTATTGTCTAATAGTATATTTAGAACACGTTAAGACAAACTTCCAACGGAATTAATAATTACATGTACATGATTTTTAACATAATTTTATACTAAAAATATATTTCAGATGAAAAACTATATACACAATAAATTCCAGTTACACGTTCAGGCGTCCAGCTATACACCACCTAACGCCACAAAACTGAATCACGTGGAAATGTTCATAAATTTAAACGCGTTGAGAACTTAACAAAACTACAACTGTACAAACTATTTTAAATTTATGTTATTGGACTGGTTTTTATGTCCAAATTCTTTTTTCTGTTGTTATTAAAATATAAAGTCTTTTTTTTATCTAATTCAGAGTTTCAAATAAATAAACCGAAAACCACGTCTCAATCTCATACGGTCACTGTCACCCCATTTATGAGTTGTTTCCTCGCTGGTTTAGGAAAGTCAAGTTTAGGATTTTTTTTCTCGGTACTTGTTTGATAATTTTCTTCATAAATATTTATAGAAAAAGTAAATAAAAAAATAAAATTAATTCCAAAATTAAAATTAATGTATACATTAATTAATTTATTAAAACTATTTTAATATTAATTTTTCTAAAAACTAACTTTTAATTTATGTTATTTTATTTTATTTTTTTATATGAAAGTAATTATGGAAAATTTTATTTAAATATATTTAGTTTGCTTTATACTTGGGCCGCCTTAATTATGTATTAGATTATTAACAGTTTCTCTCTTTCCTTGCAACGTCATTTTTTTTTTTTTTGTGTGTGTAACCTTACAACTTTTTTAATCTTTTCCAATTGACTTTGTTTATACACTTTTTTTTATTAAATATGAATAAGGATTTATATAACTTAATAATCTTACATAAATTTGACTAAATAATAAAAATATATTAAAAAATTGCATCTATTTTCAATAATAAAATTCTTTCTAATAAATACTTTAAGAAATTAATTTAAAAATCTTATTAAATATTTTTAATTCTTTAAAATATTAAATTATTTTATTTTTAATATATTAAATAATTATACTAAACTGTTTTTTTTCTTCCTTAAACAATGTTTTAAGAATACTCGATAACAATCTCCTAATAATAATAAGAATTTTGATAATAAGTGTTATAAGGATAGTAGTATTAAGAAATATATAATATATTATATTAAATGCTCTTAACCGTTCATGTTATATTAATTTGTTGCTTGAATATATTTTAAATCCTTCCTTACAAATACGATTTGTGTAGTTTTAGTCTTTTGAAAAAAAAAACTTCTTCTTAAATCCTTACATGTACGTGTTCATTTTTAATTCTAACCATTCATTATAATTAGTATAGTGATTACAAGAATACTATAATAAATAATATTAATTATGATAATTAAAATAATGAAAATTATTTTTAATTAAAATAATTAAATTATTTTTAATTAAAATAATTAAATTATTTTTATGTATATAATTCAATTAAGTCATGTATTTATTATTTTATATAAATAAAGTAATTGCATATAATTTATTAGTATAACTTAATTTTAATATATTATGAAGAGTGATTTTATTATTTTTAATATTATTCTTAAATTTTAATTCACTAATATAATTATAAAATTATATATTTAAAAAAATTACTATTATTTTTAATATTGCTCTTATTTTTCAATTAATTAATGTAATTTAATTTTATAAGTTTTAAAAAATATATAACTTAATTATGTGCTTATAATTTAATTTTAATATATTAGTTTTGATATTATTTTTAATATATTAGTTATGATATTATTTTTACATTTCAATTCATTAATTTTGACTTATTGTAATATAATTTATTTTTCTAATATATCTTAGTGATTAATTTTGTCTCTTAAAGATAAAAATAAATTAAAATATAATATAGTAAAAGTAAATTATACTATAATCAGTCAAAATTAATTAATTAAAATGTAAAAATAATATAGTAAAATCAAATTATAAACATTTAAGTAAATTAGTTAATTGAAATATAAAAACAATATTAAAAGTAATAATAATTTTTTTAAAGAATACAAGTTAAAAGTAAATTGGTGATTAAATATTAAGAATAGTATTAAAATCAATAAAATTACTCTTTATAAAATATTAAAAATTAAGTTATAAAAATAAATTATATATAATTACCTTATCCATATAAAATAATAAATATGTAACTATTAAATTACGTATGTAATAGTAATCTAATTATCTTAATTGAAAATAATCTTCGTTACCTTAATTATCTTAATTAAATTATTTATTATAGTAGTCATATTAATACTAAATTAACTATACTTAAGTTGTAAGAATTAAAAATGTGACATTCTTTGTTCCTCTAGCATTTATGTTTAGTAAAAAAAAGAAATACAAGAATTAAAATCTTAATTATGTCCTTATTTATTTCAAAAGGTAAAAATTTCATATTTTTAAACAATATGGAAAATCAATCAAATCAAAAGTGATGCCGCTCTAAGACCATATCCTCAAAACCCACAATAATATAAAGTAAAATTCTAATCAAAACAAATATCCAATCCCGATGTTACAACCTATCAAAACAAAGTCTCCTATATAAAATTACTAGGCAAATAAAACAATAAAGGCAATAGTAATTCAATCTTCGAATTCTTTCTCAATGCTACTTGCAATTGGCATTCAACCTAGAGAAACATATAACAACAAAGGGAGGGAGAAACACATCTCACTTAATTCGTGGTGCGAGTACAATATAAGTAGCACTTACATGACATCATTCAACATATGAAAGTGCAAGCATAAAAGATTATAACAATGATACAAAGATATTTATTTGAATGTAGATGAATGACAACAATGCAACTTAGTCTCTACTTCATATGCATGTGGTATCAATCTATCATAGGAAAGTGAGTTAGCAGTGACACGACTCAATCCTCTAGCTAACCTATTCTACTCTAACATGATATTGTTTGGTAATACGTCAAGATCTACCCAGCTTCCGCGTATACCCCTACACATGGGATTAGACACAACCATTAGAGGTTAACTAATTAATGAGTAGCTCTTAAGAAGTTTAGTGATCTTAACAATTCAAACTCATATCCACTTCTCCACACACTTGTCTTTATTAAATGATAGATGTAAATTATTCTTTATCGTTTCACTTTTCGCAAATTGGGTTGATGATGATCATTCTCGTCCCTCTAGACTTAGGTACCTCATCTATGACCTATAACAATCCAGTGAACACCATTCTTGCCCCTTTGTACTAGGTCACTCACTTGACAAGTACTGTTCAAGCTCACTCTTACTATCTTTTGGCTTGGATAATCGACACTCATCCTTGTTAACTTGTTTCTCAATACATATACCATAATTCTCGATACAAATATGATAATATAGCTAAACATATATATAGGTACGTCTTTACAAAATCAACCAATTTCACAACAATTAACATAGAAATTGCATCTAGGGAGTTTAATTTTTCCTTCAAAGACATTCACATAACCAAATACTATAATTGGGGTTCTAGGAAAAACCCCTTTACCCATAAACACAAGGTTAAAAGTCATATGATTTACCAATTATGAGAGACACACAAATGTGACATATTGGGGTTTTAGAGATAACCCATTTTAACCTAAAATCACAAAACTAAGAGTCTTATACTCTATCAATTGAAAGAAATAAGTGTCGCAACCTGTGGTCACGACGGATAACCGACTCTCTTTGCATATCTCAGCCGAGTGCCTCTCGGCTATCTGGAGTCGCCACCTAAGTTTTTCTGGAACCTAGGAAAACCTAAGGAAAGGCAGGTCTGTCGTCAGAGTTATGGATTCGGGAGTTGGTTACACGCAAAAGGGGATGCAGGGGCCCCCAAGCGTGTCTATCACTCGATAGTTACCCTTGGTTAGCTGTATGGGAGAGGGATGGTGTTTGTATATGGGTGGTGTTCTTGAGTTCTTACGTTTTAGGCTGGCGGTTGTAGGGTGTGGGGTCATTGACTTGATAGAGGTGTGCCCTCTAGGCCTACGCATTCGGCTACCGAGAGGGGTTCAAAGTCTACGTAGTTCTGGCTTTTAGATGGGTAAGGGTTAGGTTGAATTGGATCTCGTCATAATTGCCGAGTCGTGTCCGGTCTAGGGATTCAGGCCGAGACGCATTTCGGCCTTAGATGGGGATTAGGTTCTATTCCTGTCGGTGTATGTCGGGCTAGGTGGGATTCAGGGGAGGATCTTGCTTGGTGATACAAATTTACGTTAAATTAATTAAGAGAAGAAAGGGAGTTAACCAACCCGGACGTCGAAAAGGAGTGAACGAGTCTTGATCGGTCTAGACTTGGGTGAAGGGAGTCGACCAATCTGGACGTCGGAGTAAGTGGGCGGCGTGGATCAGCCCTAGACTTAGGCGCTTCCTCCTATCTTTAGCAATCGTCAGTTTTTCTTCCTTTCTTTGCCTTTCTTGCCTTTCTTGCCTTTCTTTCTTTCTTGTGATTTTTCTCCTCCTCTCATTCGCAGTGAGGTCTTATATAGGCTACGAAATGGGCTTGGATCTCTCTCCTGATGAGAGAATATTTTATTATATTTTATTTTGAATTTTGAATGTTTAACAGATTTATCCCTGATTCTTGGGAAGAGAGGATATTTTATTTTGAATTTTGAAAAGCTGACAGGTTTATCTCGAATATTTTATTATTTTATATTTGAATTTTGAATATTTAATGTGTTTATCCCCTGTTTGTTGATAACGTATATAAAATCTTCAAGATTTTATTTGTTATTAGTTCAGGAACACCAGCTTGTGGTTGTTGGTTGATAACATATAAAATCTCCAAGATTTTATTGTTATCGGTTAAGGGAAAGTCAACTCTGGTTGTTTGGGCCGGACAGTTTTGGGGTATGACAGTGGCCCCCTCTTTATTTAGGTTTTTCCTGAAAAGGATGTAATCCTTTTCTTGGATAAGCGTAAATAAAGATAGAGGTGAGGATGGGGGGTGGTTGATGTTTCCGTGAACATTTGGTAGTGGGCAAGGTATCACTAATTGGCACTCAACCATCTAAGTTTCACAAAGTACTTGGCAGCAGGCAAGGCACACACTGGCTGATGCCCAACCCTCCAAGTTTCACAAAGTACCTGGCAGCAGGCAAGGCACACACTGGCTGGTACCCAACCCTCCAAGTTTCACAAAGTACTTGGCAGCAGGCAAGGCACACACTGGCTGGTGCCCAACCCTCCAAGTTTCACAAAGTACCTGGCAGCAGGCAAGGCACACACTGGCTGGTGCCCAACCCTCCAAGTTTCACAAAGTACCTGGCAGCAGGCAAGGCACACACTGGCTGGTGCCCAACCCTCCAAGTTTCACAAAGTACTTGGCAGCAGGCAAGGCACACACTGGCTGGTGCCCAACCCTCCAAGTTTCACAAAGTACCTGGCAGCAGGCTGGCTGGTGCCCAACCCTCCAAGTTTCACAAAGTACCTGGCAGCAGGCAAGGCACACACTGGCTGGTGCCCAACCCTCCAAGTTTCACAAAGTACCTGGCAGCAGGCAAGGCACACACTGGCTGGTGCCCAACCCTCCAAGTTTCACAAAGTACTTGGCGGCCCGGGCAAGGCACACACGGGCTGGTGCCCAACCCTCCAAGTTTCACAAAGTGCCTGGCAGCAGGCAAGGCACACACTGGCTGGTGCCCAACCCTCCAAGTTTCACAAAGTACTTGGCAGCAGGCAAGGCACACACTGGCTGGTGCCCAACCCTCCAAGTTTCACAAAGTACCTGGCAGCAGGCAAGGCACACACTGGCTGGTGCCCAACCCTCCAAGTTTCACAAAGTACCTGGCAGCAGGCAAGGCACACACTGGCTGGTGCCCAACCCTCCAAGTTTCACAAAGTGCCGGCAGCAGGCAAGGCACACACTGGCTAGTGCCCAACCCTCCAAGTTTCACAAAGTACACTGGCGGGGCAAGGCACACATTTGGCTGGTGCCCAACCCTCCAGGTTTCACAAAGTACCGGCGGCAGGCAAGGCACACACTGGCTGGTGCCCAACCCTCCAAGTTTCACAAAGTATTTTTTGAGTTTGTTATTATATTTTTTTGTGATGGTGGCAATTTTTAGGCCTTGGCGAGATAAATGGGGTTATAACTGGGCCGGCTTATGAGATGGAGACGGCCTACGTGGGGCTGGCTGTGATGGAGTTGGTCTACGTGGGGTTGGTCGTGATGGATTCGGTCTACGTGGGGTTGGCCGTGATGGATTCGGTCTCGTGGGGGCTGGCTGGGATGGAGACGGCTACCACGTGGGGGGCTGGGATGGAGTCGGTCTAGCTGAAGGAGGAAAACGCTAGTCTTGCCGAGAGGGTGGAGTGCTTGGAAGGAGCCATCGTGGAGCCATGAAGATGGTTTCAACAAAGCCCTTAGGCAGATAGCTTTGTTGGCCCCAGACTCAGCCCATATGATATGGCTAAGGACGTTCAAGACGGGAAATTGATTTCCCTGTTGGATTGAACTTGTAATTGTAAAGAAACTTATTTATTAATGAAATGATTTTTGGCATTTTCCTTGTGTTTTTGTTTTTTTGTTTTTATTTCGCTTTCTGTTGATTGTTTATTAATGGCGTTAGTTGGATTGGGGTATTAGTCTTGACCTGGGGTTTGGTTATAGTATACATGGGGCAATGGTAGTGGGTTAATGGGTTCGATGCTTGGGACTGGTGTTACAAGCAAACAATCTCTGTACTCGGCTTAATGGAAAGGTCTTAATCAGTATTTAGGGAAGGTTATGGGCTAATGGGATTAACTCCTACAAGGAATGGTGACCTCTGAACTTGGCTTAGTGAATGGTTTTTGGCCATTATTCGTCAAGGAGTGGTGACTCGGGACTGAGAGGAAGGCGGTTTCTGGGTCTGATGTGTGTTGATTCTCTCACACTCGGATGAGAGTAAAGAGTTGGTATGGGTTGGTAGGTGGTTTTGACTCAGAGTCGGCCTGGTGGTAGAGTAATGGTATGATAAGGGCTTGGGGAAGGCGGATTGAAGATGTGAGGGGATAGCTGTTGGATTATAGATGGGTGGATAGCCTGCCCTTCTAGACTTGGCTTAGTGGAGTAATAATCTAATGTTCTCTAACTCGTTTTAGTGGGTGACTCCGACTCCGACTCGGTTTTGGGGAAGGCGGGTTTGAGGATGAGAGGGAGGTGGTGCCGAGTGGTTTTCGGATCTTTGGGGATCCGGGACCGACTCGGTGCCGCGGTGAACTCGGCCCTGTCATGGTGACCCCTCCTGGATTTTGGAAAACTACCAGTCTTTCGACATGTTTAGAAATGTATGATGATTTTAGCATATCTTAAGCAAAGGTAGGGAGAAGAGAGAAGAAAGAAAAGAAGGAGTCTTATTATTTTGTTGGAAAGATTACAATTATTGTCTGACTGATTAGGAAATGAAATAAAAACTACTTGAACTATGTTTCTCTTGATCTTCCGTTGTCCTGGCAAGGGTCTTCATCTACCGCCGTATCTTCTGGGACACTTCAGGGGTAGAACATTTTAACCGCATCTGCATTGACGGGGTGGGCTAGGTCTTGTCCCTCGGCGTTGGTTAAAATCAATGCTCCTCCAGAGAAAGCCTGTTTCACCACGTATGGCCCCTCATAGTTAGGTGCCCATTTACCCCTTTGGTCTTTGATGTTGGGTAGAACCTTTTTCAGCACCATGTCTCCTTTTTGGAAGACACGGGGTTTTACCTTCTTATCGAACGCTCTTTTTATCCGCTGCTGGTATAGTTGGCCATGGCACAAAGCGGTGAGTCGCTTTTCCTCGATGAGGTTTAATTGGTCGAAACGTTGTTGAACCCACTCAGTTTCGTCCAACTCGGCTTCGGCCAGTACCCTTAGGGAGGGTATTTCTACCTCTATTGGTAGGACTGCTTCTGTGCCATATACTAGCGAGTATGGGGTTGCCCCTGTGGATGTTCGTACGGAGGTACGGTATCCATGTAGCGCGTAGGGTAACATCTCGTGCCAATCTTTGTAAGTGACCACCATCTTTTGTATTATCTTTTTCAGATTTTTATTGGCCGCTTCTACTGCTCCGTTCATTTTGGGACGGTAAGGTGTGGAATTGTGGTGGGTGATGCGGAATTGCTCGCAGAGTTCTGTCATCATCTTGTTGTTGAGATTGGTGGCATTGTCTGTGATGATGTGAGCGGGGAGGCTGTATCGACATATGATGTCCCTCTTGATAAACCGTATTACCGTCTTACGCGGAACCGAGGGATAGGAGGATGCTTCTACCCATTTGGTGAAATGTCGATGGCTACCAATATGAACACATGCCCGTTGGATGCTTTTGGCTCGATGGGACCTATCACGTCGATGCCCCACATGGAGAATGGCCAAGGAGCGGTGAGGTTGTGTAGTGTGGATGGGGCAGCGTTGAGGCGGTTGGCGTGTATTTGGCATTTTGCGCATTTTCGGACATGTTGGTAGCAATCTGCCTCCATCCAGGTCCGATGAGTAACCTGCCGGAGTATTGGGCGAGCTAGGGCATGTCGCTTTTCGTGAGTGCGAATATTCCCTCGTGTACTTCCTCGAGAATTTGCTTAGCTTCTTGTTCATCTACACATCGGAGAAGTGTCATATCGGCGTTTTTTTTGTAGGCGTGGTCCGCTTAGCGAGGAAGTTGGAAGCCAGCGTCGCTTGAGTTCGTTTTTGTTTTTGGGCGTCCTCGGGATACTTGCCGTCTCGAGGTACCTCTTTATGTCGAAGTACCATGGTTCCGTGTCACTCGACGTTGCTGTTTCTCGGGAAAGGCATTGGCAATACGCGGTTTGTGGCTGTTGTCGGACTTGGATTACCATTTCCTGTCCTTCGTTTATCCGTACCATGGCGGATAAGGTGGCGAGGGCGTCTGCCGTCTGATTTTCCTCACGGTGGACGTGGCTGAAGGTGATCGCTTCGAATGTTGATATGATTTCCTTTGCGTAGTCATAGTACGGGATCAATTTGGTATCCCTCGTTTCCCATTCTCCACGGAGTTGGTAGATAACTAGTGCCGAGTCTCCGAAAACCCTAAGTTTCTTTACTTGGTGGTCTAAGGCCATTAAGAGTCCCATAGTGCATGCTTCGTATTCGGCCATGTTGTTGGTACAGTCAAAGCCTAACTTAGCAGCGAAAGGGAAACACTGGTTGTTTGGTGAAATTAGAACAGCTCCGATCCCATTCCCAACGATATTAGAGGCTCCGTCGAACCACATTGTCCATTCGTCACCGTGTTGGTCCCGGCTCTCGAAGGCGGTCATGAGGTGCTCGTCTGGGAACTCATGGCTCCATGGTTCCGTGTCTGGCGAGGGTGATAAAGCGAGTTGGTGGCCAGGCGCTCCCTTTGACGGTTTGGTTTGGTTTACGTAAAGAATGTCATATTCGGATAGGGCCATTTGCCAACGTGCGATCCGTCCGGTGAGGGCGGGCTTTTCGAAGATGTATTTGACCGGGTCGTTTCTGGCCACTAACCAAGTCGTGTGGGCCATCATGTATGGTCTGAGTCTTTTGGCGCCCAAACGAGGGCACAAAGAAGTCCGCTCGAGTGCTGAATACCTTGTCTGAGCTTCAGTAAACTTTTTGCTCAAGTAGTAGATGGCGTGCTCCTTTTTGCCTGAGGCATCTCGCTGACCTAGCATACCGCCCATGGATTCTTCTAATACAGTGAGATACAGTATTAGGGGTCGTCCTGGCGTGGGTGGTGTTTGATTTTTTCGAAGGCTTTCTGGCATTCTGTATCCCATTCTTTTCTTTGCTTCTTTCGCAAGAGTTTGAAAATAGGGCTACAGGTGGCTGTCAACTGGGAAATGAAGCGGGATATGAAATTCACTCGCCCCAGAAACCCCCTGACCTCTGCTTCCGTTCTAGGGGGTGGCATTTCTTTAATGGCCCTCACCTTGTCTGGGTCTACTTTGATACCGTCCTTATTGACTACGAAATCGAGCAACTTGCCCGTTTTTACCCCGAAGGTGCATATGGCGGGGTTTAATCGAAGTTTGTACTTCATGAGTCTCGATGAAGAGTTTTCGCAAGTCCTCTATATGCTGCTCGATTGTTTTTGATTTTGCGATCATATCGTCCACGTAAACTTCAATTTCTTTGTGCATCATGTCGTGAAATAGGGCTACCATGGCTCGCTGGTATGTTGCGCCCGCGTTCTTGAGTCCGAAGGGCATTACCTTGTAACAGAAGGTCCCCCATAGCGTGATGAACGTGGTCTTTTCTTGGTCTTCTGGGAGCATCATGATTTGGTTGTATCCCGAGAATGGTCCATGAATGAGAAGAAGGCGTGTTGGGCGGTATTGTCGACGAGGATGTCAATGTGAGGTAGTGGGAAGTTATCTTTAGGACTGGCTTTGTTCAGATCCCTATAATCTACGCACATGCGTACTTTTCCATCTTTTTTAGGCACTGGCACTATGTTGGCCACCCATTTAGGATAGTGGGCTACTGCGAGGAACCCTGCATTCCATTGTTTCTCTACTTCCTCCTTGATCTTGAGGGCTACCTCGGGTCTCATCCTCCGTAGTTGTTGCCTGATCGGAGTAACTCCCGAAAGTAGAGGTAATCGATGTTCAACAATCTGTCGGTCTAGGCCGGGCATGTCTTGGTATGACCAAGCGAAGATGTCTGCGTATTCTTCTAGGAGTTCGAGGAGTTTGGTCTTGGATGCTGGGGGGATTTGTCTGCCTATGCGGATTTCCCTCCCGCCTATCTCTTTCTGCAGGCTCACGCTTTCGAGGTCCTCTACGGGGGCCTCGAATCTTGGTTTTTCTTTGTTCCTATCGTTCTATGTCTTCCAGGGCTTCATGTCGATGTTCTCGTCTGGTGTGTCAGGGAGGTCGAGTTCTTCATTTCCTGGGCGCGAATCGTTTATTGGGCTGTTTTCGTTTTTAGAGAAGATTTTTAGCGTGAAAGAGAAGAAAAGGGACGAAAATGAAGACATGCTAAAATTTAATTGGAAAGGTCTGGATGGTTTTTACAAGCACGATATGAAAAAGAAAGCAAAAAGACATCAAAACAAATTACATTTCCATTAAGTCTAGGTCTAGTAGTTCCTCTACGGTCCGGTTGGTGAGTTCTGCTTGTGTAGCCTGTACCCAAGGTGCTTGGTCTTGGCGTCCATGCGATTCCGACACGCTTCCCAAATGCGAAGGGGGTCCTCGAGTGTTTCCATAGGTGTCGCTTGCGATATCCTATTAAAGTATCGCCCGGGTTTTCATTTATCTGGATGGGGGTAGGCGTACCTGTTAGTTGGGGGCCTAATCCTTTGCCCGGCTGATATCCTTCCTTGATCATGATTTGCAAGGCCGCGCTTTCTTGAGGGGACATGGCGTCCACAGGTCCCTGTCATTGTCGATCTCTAATAGTTGTAGGGGAGGTTTCGAGGCTTCCTCGTCTCCTTCGATATATTCTTCGAGGGCGGGAGTGGTGATCACGAGTTCTTTCTCCCCAGGGATGCTGATGATCGATGATCAGCGATGAATTTACACTGCTTTGGTGGAGGAAGATGGAACAGCGCCAGCGGCGTGTATCAAAAGGTCGCCTAAGGAGGGAGGCAGAAGGCCGGGCGGATGTCCATGACTTGGAAGTCAATGTTGAACAGGACCCGGCCCAATGAGGAAGGGTAAGGAGACCTCTCCCATGACTTCTCGCTTTGATCCGTCGAATGCTCGTACTATTATGGAGCTAGCTTTTAAGCGGCGTTCAAGTGAAAAACGAGTTTGTCCAATGTAGTCTTGGGGAGGACATTTAGGGAGGAGCCGTTATCTACTAGGACTCTAGCGATCATGTAACCCCCACATTTTACCGAGATGTGAAGTGGCTGGTTGTGGCCCTTTCCTTCTTTGGGTATCTCATCCTCAGAAAAGGTTAGGTGGCCTTTACTAGTGATGTTGCTGACCAAAGTGCCAAATTTTTCTGTAGTTATGTTATGAGCCACGTGAGCTTCTGTAGGACCTTCAAGAGGAGGTTACGGTGGGCCTCCGAATGAAGTAACAGGGACAAGAGTGAGATTCGTGCTTGGGGGTCTTATTCATTTGGTCGAGGGCTGATGCTCGCTACGCCTTATGATCTTCAAGAATTCTTCTTCCTCCTTTTCTGGTGTTGGAACGGGCGCATTGGAGGTTGGAGGCTTTGTGCCTCGGAGAGCTTCAGGTGTGTAGATGCGCCCGCTTCTAGTGAGGCCTCCTTCCTCGGCTATGTTAATGACCTCCCTTGCGGGTTCCATTTCGGGAGGTGCGGGCTCATATAACCAAGGCACAGCATGGTTATCCTGATAGGTTGGTTGGGGTGTGATATTGATAGTGAGGGAAGGGCTGGTCATTTGTATCGGATCGTAGTAGATAATGACGGGTTCCCTTGGGGGTTCCTGCCCTATCAACTGCGACTTGGGGGCGTGATCCGCTTTCCGCCTATACGCTTTCGGCCAGGCGTGTGATCCAAGGTGTTGATTGATGCCCCTCATGGGGGCGGGAGAGGGTTGGTACTTACATTGGGCTTGTTTGGTTCCAACTTGAGCCATCCTTGCTCCAAGAGGTCTTGTACCTTGTGTTTAAAAAGCCCAACAATTCTCAAGTGGTATGGCTGGGCCTCCCTCATGGTATTCGCATGACTTAGCGGTTGGGTTGTAATTAGGGTATGGGGTTCTAGGGGTCGAAGTGGCACGGTTGAGATCATCTGCTTTTGGAGTAGTTGGTGGAGAAAGGGCCGTGTATGACATTGGTATGGGGGTAAAGTTCCTCCTAAGGCGATTTGTCACAGGGTCTTGGGCGTTTGTTGCCTCGGCCTTCTTTGGAGTTTGAGGTCTTGGGGAAATGATTATTCTGAAAGGTTTGAGGTTATTGGCGTAGTGTTTGGTCCTCCGCCAGAGATCTGGCATTAGCTTCCCTTTCTTCTTTTCGGGACGGGGAATTTTCTTGGTGAGTTGGTGGGGTGATTGGTAAATTTTCCCAGCTTGATTCCTATCTCGATTCGGCTCCCCTATGGTCACCAAGTCCGCAAAGTTGAGGCGACACTTCCCACGGTTTTTGTCGTAGAAGAGGGCCGGCAATGTTTGATGAACATGGAGACCATCTCTTTTTCCGTTAGGGAGGTTTGACTTGTGCATGCTAGCTCGCGCCATCGTTGTGCATAGTCCTTAAATCCTTGAGTCGGGTTTTGACAGGTTCTGGAGGCGGGGACCGGTCAGGTGCCATGTCCTCATTATACCAGTATTGGCGGATGAACGCCTCTGCTGGGTCCCTCCAGGTTTTTACTTGTCCCCTTCTCAGGTTAACGTGCCGGTGTTAGGGCGGGACCAGGTGAGGCTATCTTGGAAGCAAGTGTACCAGGATCTTATCGTGGTGGGACGTAGGCTGCCATCTTTCTAAGAATACATGGCCAGGTGTGCCAGGCAGGAGCTTCCTTATATTTTTCAAACTTGGGGTTTTGAAGTCACCGGAAGGACCACGTCGGGCATTAGACAAAGGTCTACGCATCAAGCCCATGTCCCCGGGTGCCCTCAATGAGTCGGACTCGTTGTTCAGGGGAACTAATCTTCGTCCGGACGGCAGCCTCGAGTGTCTAAGGGTGACCCCAGCTTGGGGCGAAGAATAGGGAGATGTGCGAGGGCTGCCGTGGCTTTGGGAGGCGATCTGTTTGGGTTCTTCCAATGTTGGGGCCTCAGCGGGCGAATTCCATCCTAGGGGCATTCCATATTGCGGGGTGAAGCCTGGGGGGTATGTCGGGGTTCCCTGGGTGGCGGCGTTGGATGTTGTTCCTATAGTGTCTATGGGGCGGGTGGAGGTACATTAAGTGAGGAGCTCGAACACCTTATTCAGCTGCTCTTTTATCTCTCCCATGTTCTCCCTTATTTGGCCGACCTCTGCCCTAGTCTGGATGTTCTGCTGTTCCAGCTCGTCTATTGCTTGCTCCATGTGGCGGGTACGAGCTCTAGTGCGAGCACTTGGTGGTGGGTAGCGTAGTTGACCTGGGACGGATGTAAAGGGGAGGGAAATTTTAGCGAAAAAGGAAAGCAGTATATACATGCAAAAATGTCCGATCACGGGTTTTATTCAAAAATGGAATCGTCAAACACAAGTAGTTCGCAAAAATAGTATGCAGCCTAATCTAATCAGGGCAAAGGGTCCGAGCCCTTAGTTGATCATATAACTCCTACAAAGACCTAAGAATCCCGTTATTTCTTTTGGTAACTTCATGAAGTCGGCCATGCCTTGGCTGCTTGAGACTTAGCGGTATGTCTTTTAGTGCCAGGTTGGCTAGACTTGCTAGTTTGAGGAATTTGTCTTTCCAGAGGCGGCTTCTGCCGTGACCACGTTACTTGTTCTTATTGTCGGCTATATCTTTACATCGTCGTTTCCACCCTTCTACTCTTCGTTTGAGGTCCTGGATGGTTTCCTTGAGTCGGGCTTCTTCCGCCTCTGCCTTTGAGCGGGTTTGGACTGCTTCCGATAGGATTTTCCTTTCTTGCTCTTTCAGGAGCTCATTGGAGAGGTTGGCCCTTGTGAGTTCTTCTTCTAGAATGGACAATTTCCTTGGAGTCGGTGGAGTTGCTTTCTTGTTCGGCTTCTTTCTCGCGTGCCTCTAGAAAGTGCCTTCTCGGTAGTTCCTTGTCTTTGGTTACTTGGTCACGCTCGGCCTTTCTTGTGCACATTGCTTGATCGGCAGCTCTAAGGCAACTGCTGACCCTTAATCGAGCCTCGTGCTCTACCCTGGCCTTTTTGGTGATTTCGTCATTTACATGTTTTTCGTGATAGACCTCATCTAGTGCCTCCTCGAGTTTAAAGCTTCCGGTCGCCTTTTCGGCCTTTGTCTTATCTAGGGCTCTTTTGAGCCTTTCGACTTCGAGGGTTTCCTGTACCTCATATGGCTGGGTGCTGGGATCCTGAGATAGACTCTTGTCCCAAGGGAGTTTGAGTTCTTTGGCTCGTTTTTCTACCCATTTGGCGGTGATTGCTGAGGCCCATGACCGGAGTTTTTGAAGTTCCCTCTTGGTTGGGTTGTTCCAAGCCGGCGTATTTTCAGATGGTGGACCCCTTCTCGTACTTCAGGCCCAAGTAGTGCGAAGGAGTCATGGCCCTTCGATGGTGGGACTATTATTGGGTAGCTTTGCTGTCGGACTGCCGGTTACAGGTTGTAATTGATTGCTCCTTGTGTTCCTAGTAAAAATACGTTCGGGTAACCTTCACATTTGATGATGATGTCTTTTCATTCCATGGCAGAATGCCGCGGATGGATCTTTCGGTTGCTTTTCGAGCTTTTGAGTCCCTCTTCGTTGGTCATGGTGGGCACCCAACACCATTTGAAATTTTCTATGGGGCAAAGGGTGCGGTGTTTGCCTTTGGAAGAGATGGGGGAGGTCATCCAAAGGTATAAGAGAGTGCAGCCCCTTAAGACTCCTCGTCTCTGTTCGCCACATTGGTGGAGGGAGTAGTATGTGTCTGCCAGGACTGCCATGGTGGGGTTTTCCCCTTGTTTCTTTTGGCGGGGAATACTTCCATAGCTTGCGGCCACATGATTTTTGCCTGCGGGAATAGGAAAATCCATAAATTAGTAGTCAAGAGTGTTGATGAAGGTGGGCCAATCTTTTACTAGTTGGAGATGTTCAAGCCTTTGTTAAAGGTAGGTCTGGGAGGCCCCGGTGTCATAGCGCTTCTTTATGCTTGCGACCAGATCTGCTTCAGGGGACTTTCAAGAGGCGGGCTATGGTGCCCCGGGGCGAGGCTGCTCTTGGTGGAAATATAGCGTTCCTTCTCCCAGGGGTAGGCCGAGGAGGCGTTCATACTCTTTATTGTGGGGCTATCGGAAGTTCTTTGAAGGTGAAACATGGGGTGCGTCATATCTTTGCACGAGGGGCTTCTAGGGCCTCGGCCGGGTTTCAATGTCAGTAGGTGTAGGAGATTGCCATGTATCTTGTCAAAGTTGAGTACGCCATTGCCCTTTGAGGTGGCTGCCAAGGTTGCGGAGGGTGTCGGTTAGGTACCGAACCTGGACGGGATATCCTACTCTACTGTTGAGGATGTGTCTGGTTACCATTTTTTGAAAGTCCCGTCGTTAGTCAAGGCCGACTTGTGCGGGGCTTAGGGTTCTGCTTGTGGGGACAGTTCGGTTGCTAAGGTTTTGGTGGGTATGATTCGTACTCGGGTTTGGGGTTAGATCCGGTTTACCCAGGTTTGGTTTGACTCGAGTTTAGGATTCGGGCCGAGTAGACTTGGCGGTTAGATTTAGATTTAGGCTTAGTCTGATATAGGTTCGGTCTGACTTGGACATAGGTTTGGTTTTGGCTTAGGTTCAGTCTGACTCAGATCCGGACTTCGGGCCGAGTGGACTTGACGACCGACTCTGAGTTTTTGGGCTAGGGACTCGGTTAAGGACTCGGACTAAGTTTTACCTAACTGGGACTAAGGCTCATGACTCGGACTAAGGTTTAGCTAATTGACTTGGTCTAAGGTTTATGACTCGGATTAGGGTTTGGCTAGACTGGACTAGGTTTTACGACTCGGAGTAGGGTTTGGTTAGCTTGGACTAGGGTTTATGACTCGGGCTAAGGTTCAACCGACTAAGGCTAAGGTTTATTGATTGACTTGGTATAAGGTTTGTGACTCGGACTAAGGTTTAGTTGGCGGACTAGGTCTAAGTTTTATGATTTCGGATTAGGGTTTGGCTAGATTTGGACTAAGTTATGACGACTTCGGATTAGGGTTTGGCTAGACTGGACTAAGTTGTACGACTTCGGATTAGGGTTTGGTTAGCTTGGACTAAGGTTTACGACTGGGCTAAGGTTCAATCGACTAAGATTCATGACTCGGGCTAAGGTTCGGTGATTGTCTTGGTCCGACTCGAACTAAGGTTTAGTTGGTTGACTAGGTCTGAATTTTATGACTCGGATTAGGGTTTGGCTAGACTGGACTAGGGTTTATGACTGGGGCTGAGGTTTATCCGACTCGAGGTTCATGACTCGGACTAAGGTTTTAATTGATTGACTTTAGTTAAGGTTTGAGTTTTTTTTTTGAAGGATCCCCAAGGTTCTCACCATTTGAATTTCTACTTCCTCACCATTAGGCTCACTGGTCTATGGACTCCCGAGGTTTCAAAGACGATCGGGATCAATTCCCAGATGTTCTGGCTCCCCAGTCATCGGCCCAGGTGGGACTATCACGGTCACCGCTGGAGAAATCTCCAGTAGGGGTACCGCTACACGCCCCGCACTCCCTAGCTCTCAGGTCCGGGAATAGGACTGCGCTCATGGATATATTTGCTCTCTGACCCCCCGGTTTTTTTTTTTTTTTGGAAGACTGCCCCCATGTGCACCCGTCCCCCACAAATAAAGAATAATAGAAGCAATAATGGTCATCTATCCTATGATTCCATGCAATACAGACGGAAGACGAATAAAGCTAAATCATGCAAGATATAATATCACAAGCATCATCCCTCTCTGGGCAAGACTAACCTAATAGGGCTCAACTCTCTTAGAAAGTCCCCAGCGGAGTCGCCATCTGTCGCAACCTGAGGTCACGACGGATAACCGACTCTCTTTGCATATCTCAGCCGAGTGCCTCTCGGCTATCTGGAGTCGCCACCTAAGTTTTTCTATAACCTAGGAAAACCTAAGGAAAGGCAGGTCTGTCGTCAGAGTTATGGATTCGGGAGTTGGTTACACGCAAAAGGGGATGCAGGGGCCCCCAAGCGTGTCTATCACTCGATAGTTACCCTTGGTTAGCTGTATGGGAGAGGGATGGTGTTTGTATATGGGTGGTGTTCTTGAGTTCTTACGTTTTAGGCTGGCGGTTGTAGGGTGTGGGGTCATTGACTTGATAGGAGGTGTGCCCTCAGGCCTCACGTACCTCTATTGCGAGAGGTTCAAAGTCTACGTAGTTACGGCTTTTAGATGGGTAAGGGTTAGGTTGAATTGGATCTCGTCATAAATTCCGAGTCGTGCCGTCTAAGGATTCAGGCCGAGGCGTACTCGACCTTAGATGGGGATTAGGTTCTATTATTCGGTGTATGTCGGGCTAGGTGGGATTCGGGGAGGATCTTGCTTGGTGATACAAATTTACGTTAAATTAATTAAGAGAAGAAAGGGGAGTTAACCAACCTAGGCGTCGAAAGGAGTGAGCGAGTCTTGATCGGTCTAGACTTGGGTGAAGGGAGTCGACCAATCTGGACGTCGGAGTAAGTGGGCGGCGTGGATCGGCCCTAGACTTAGGGCGCTTCCTCCTATCTTTAGCTTGAATCGTCGATTTTTTCTTCCTTTCTTTGCCTTTCTTGCCTTTCTTGCCTTTCTTTCTTTCTTGTGATTTTCTCCTCCTCTCATTCGCAGTGAGGTCTTATATAGGCTACTGAAATGGGCTTGGATCTCTCCCGATGAGAGAATATTTTATTATATTTTATTTTGAATTTTGAATGTTTAATGATTTATCCCCGATTCTTGGGAAAGAGGATATTTTATTTTGAATTTTGAAAAGCTGACAGGTTTATCTCGAATATTTTATTATTTTATATTTGAATTTTGAATATTTAACAGGTTTATCCCCTGTTTGTTGATAACGTATAAAATCTTCAAGATTTTATTTGTTATTAGTTCAGGGAACACCAGCTTGTGGTTGTTGGTTGATAACATATAAAATCTCCAAGATTTTATTGTTATCGGTTAAGGGAAAGTCAACTCTGGTTGTTTGGGCCGGACAGTTTTGGGGTATGACAATAAGCAATCACAAGCAAACAACTAAACACTTTACAATTGATAGAGCTAGTCAAACACAAGCAACCAATGAGGTCTAGTGCCAACTGTTCTACCCACATCCTTGAGCGAGATTTCTCACTCCCCTTTACTTGGAAGATGTAAAACAAAGACTTTTTAATGTTCTTCGGGTGCTCCTCCTTTGTACTTTGTCCTCTATTATAGCAGTAGATGGTTTAAAAGAAGAGTTTCTGATGGACTAGGATTTATGCTAGCTCCCCTTCTTATAATGTCAAAATGGGTTGAGTTAGATTGTTTAAATATCTATTATATAAATATTTGAATGTTATTAAATATCTCTTATTTCTAAAGATAATGTTTTCAAATGTAGATATCTTTTTAAATATCTAAAAATTGTTAATTGTATTTGAATTCAAATACTACTTGATCTTTAAGTAACACCTATTTTCTCAAAAATATAATTTATTTAATTATTTACAAAATATAATTATTTTAAAATGTGATAAAACAAAACAACCAATTATTTAATAAGATAATTACACAACACCAACAATAATAATAACAACAACAACAACAATAATAATAACACAAAAATCGGGGTGTTACAAAAAAATAGAGTAAATGTCAGGAATTTTAAAAAGAACACCAAATTGAGAATTGTGTTCTTTAACCAAGGTTTAGGATTCAATCCCCAGCTTGGGCATAAAGTCGCAATTAGAGGTATCACTTTACCTTCAAAGAAACCGACCTTGTGAAAGGGAAATTAGTTGGGCGAAAAATAAGTTTTGGATACCACCTAGTTTACAAAAAAAAAAAATTAAGCATTAATTTATTTATCATTAGCATTTTAATTTGGGCAAGGTAGCGAATAAAAGTTTATTTTATATAAATAAATTTTATAATAAATAAATATTTTTAATATATAAATTATATTATAATTAACACTTACAATAAATAAATATATTTGGATATATAAAATATATTTTAGATTTATAATAAAATTGTGATATACAAGATTATTCTAACTATTTATAATTTTTGAAACAAAATATTAAAATTTAGTTTAGAAAAAAAAAAGTTGAAAATAATAAATTAGAAGAACTAAGAGGTGAAAAAAATTTAAAAAACTTCTCTTGTTGAAAAATAACTAATAAAAATATTCCTATTGAAGAATAATTTTTAACCACACTTTTATTCAAGATAAAATATTTTAATTTTTATACATAGCACACTACAAAAATAAAGATGCAATTTATGATGGTCAAAATTATATTTTTTTTTTGTTGGTTAAGAAAAAGAATAAAGATGAAAAGAATAAATTAATAGAGATAAGAGATTCAGAAAAATTTCTAAACATACTTCCGTTGAAGAAAAATTCCTAAAAAAAGCTTTTAATGTGTAATAAAAATGCTCTTATTCAATATGGTGATTCTAATTTACATAGAGGGAGGATTTGAAATGTTAATTTGTGTATAGTAAGAATATAAATTTATTGTAAGGTTACCAAACTTGTTTATGGTAATTACTTATAAGAAAAATCACATTGATATTTAATTACAAAATGTCATGCATAAAAAGTTCATTGATTTTTAATAATAATCTATGTTGTGAGTATGTTTATTGTATAAATTTAACAATTTACTATGATTAGTTTATTATATGTAATTTACTGATTAAATATCTATTGTGCAGTATGATGCATTAGAACGTATGTATCATCAATTGACGATTGAGCATAGGGACACTTTCTCATATGAGGGAATGATGAAAGAACTATCTCATTACTTACAAGTTTATGGGGAGATTGATCGAATCACAATGCTGCTAATATTTCTATTCAAATCTCAAACGTGTCTCCTACTAGTACAATTGATAACATTGGGACAAAAAGGAGGGAAGGAAAAGGCCTTCAAAGGCGTCATATAGTTGTTGAACATCAACCATTGGAGTTTCACCACCCCAAGTGGAACCCTTAGAAGAAACTTTTTATGTCACTCTAGCGGGACCTAATGATTCCTTTCAACAATATACGTATCATTCACAAGGTACACAGCCACCCATGTTTGTAGTGACCCAGTTGACAAATGTCCCTGAACCAACTACTGAGTTTTCATTAGATCCAAGTGGGTCGTGCTATGTTCTTGATCCCCTTCGTATTACATATCAATAGCATATGATTCATCAACGCTAACACCATTAGCACCTTTTCACAGCTTTAATGCATGGCAAAATTCTACTATATTCTCTCCGAGTTATGGTGGTATGATGTTTTTTTGGTGGTATGATGTTTTTTTGGTGGTATGATGTTTTTTGGTGGTAATTCATCCCACGTATGACCAGGCTGATATGAACCATAACTTAAATGATAAATTTACAACTGCAACATCTCTTACTAATATTGATGGTGCATGAAGGAACCCCAATCATGGTGCTAGACACAGACAACGTGAATGTGTTTTAACACTATATGAGATGCATGATCAACGTTGACACCCTTGAAAATGATATTTTAATGTAATTTTTCTAGTATTTTCCCTTATTAATGTACTTGTTCACTTTGTAATTCTAGTAGTTGTTTTCTCTCTTAATTTCTTTACTTCTTTGCACTTTAATTTGTCGATGTTATGACTAATAATTTACTTTGGTATACATTACACACTAAACTACTAAATATAACTCTTAAAAAACTTATTAACATTGTAACATAAACAACAAAGCATTTGACAGTGACTTGTAACTAAGAAACAACTTACTCATGAATAAAAAATCACTGACACCAATATTAATCGATGGGTCACGCTTAAACGTCAAGAACATTTTAAACACTTTGATCAATGGAATTTGTAATGTTCAGTAACATGCAATATGGACCATGTATTTTTATTCACAAACAACAAAGAAATTACATCAACATTGACCAATGAACAATTATTCAAGTAGTATAAGTAAACGTGTTGGGAGTTATTTTAACTTGCAATAACATTCTAAGTTTTTATCTTTAAATATTTTTTTTCCTCTTCAACATGAATTTGATCGTTATTTTTTGTTTATTATAATGGTCAAGTTACAACAACTTCTGAAGGAATCATGTTTCAATGTCGTGATCCTAATTCTTTTCTGATCGATTCACAACAACCAGGCTAAAGAAAAAAAAAATCATGAAGCAGTTGCACTTTCATCTATCATTGTCGTAGATGATATTCTTTATAGACAATGTGAAGAAATAGAAAATAGATATGTTCAATACCGTGTTGTCAAAATTAAATGCAACAATCATGTTGAAAACATGATATCTATTTTCAATTGATACTATCTTTTTAGGTCAATTGAGTAGCATGTTATGTTTTGCATATCTAATGACGACATTATAGCCAACTTGCATTCACCAAGATCCATCAACGAGATAATTGAGTGCTTAAGGAAGCCATATACAATAACCTCTAATGAAAATACTAGTTTGATACAATCATAATGAGACATTACTAGTGGTAGGAGCAAGCTCAGAACCACTAGGTTCAAAACAACCTATTATCAGCCTTTATATAAGTTTTTCAATTTTTTTTTACATGCTTTAATGTATTAGTGTTCATTGCTTGCTTTAATGTAGGACTTTGCTATGTTCGTTTTCATTTTCTTAACTAATTAAGGGACAAATTATGTAATAATATGATAATAAAATGGACTAATATATTAAATCGACATGATACATTGATAGATTACGTAACAAACTAATAATTGATAATAAACATGAATTTAAAATATAAATAAAGTAACAACACATAAATTGAAAATAAACAACAAGTACAAGCGAGTAGCAAGTAACAACACTCATAATAGTAATGAACAATCTATCTTGAGTTTTGGCTAGGAGACAAATTATATTGTTGTCATTCTTCAAAAGTGACACTTCCATACATATGATACCACAAAGGGTCATCACTATAACCTTTCATTTTTCTTTCATAAGTCTGTTCATGATTTCTACATTTGGATCTTTGTTGCTTTGAACAATAGGTTCTTGTGGTTGTGATATTTGCGCTTCTTCTGATGTCTTTGCTTGACTATCCTTTACCGTGGCATATAACTCAATGCAACTAAGGTTATTTTGTTAAGCAAATATATTGATCATTGTTTGTATGTCCTTGTCATCCCTAAGTTCCCACACCCTGTATTGCACATAATTACCAACAAAAGAAATAGTACATTGATAAGTAAGGTGTACCACTCTTTTGCTATCCTTGAGTTTAAGCTTCTTCTCGATGGTTTTCTTTAGTGCATCATGTGTGACGTCTTTGTTAACTCCAAATGAATTTGAGTAATCACTTACAAAGGTTGCCCCTTGTTCCATTGTAGTAATCACAAACACAAGTGACAAAGTCATTATAATGTTTAAAAAGAATGAGTTTTTTTTCTTCATGTATAACATATTTCACAAAACACCAGTTTATAGATGTACAAAACATGATACACAATATTGGCGCATGTGTTGTGATTGATGTACTTTAATCCTTACAAAATTCAAAAGAACGGTTGTGATTGCACCGACAAAATCAATGCCTATGATCAACCTAAGTGAAGGACTTAACACTAGGTACACGTGACTTAATAAGGATATGCGTATCTACATTAGAGAGATTTTACGCATGTTTGAAAATTAAAAAAAAAACTTAATTATTAAAATTGTACTTTTATTAAATAATGAAATATATATTACTTATTTTGTAATTATATATATATATAATAAAAGCTTTATGGACAATTGGTAGATTTCTTGCACCTTTTAATACTTTGTTCACATACTCTGACAAGTTTGTGATCATTTGTCCATACCTATGTCCTTCATCATCATGCCCAAGACTCTGTTTTTCTTTTTTAGTTTTGCATTCTTAAATCAATGGTTGAAATTCCTTGCAATGTTACGAATGCAATATACATGGTACGCATTTGGTGATTGCCATTCGAGATATGCATTTCCAATTACTGATTTAATATTGGCATGATGATCAGAAATTAGACATATCCCTTGATTTTGAGTCACATGGAGTCGGATGTTAGCCAAGAACCAAGACCAAGCACTTAGCGTCTGATGCATATGCAAAAATGCACAACCAAGAGGATGAGGTTAAGGAAGCTATCCTACACTTGAGAGTTCAATAACAAAGGGCAAACTCAAGAAGTCTCAAGGAAGGAAGCCACCAATTGACCATAATCAAAGACCAAGAGGAGAACCAAGAAGGGATAAGGTCTTTCCCTTAGAAGGCCACGGTAAAAGAGATGAAGAAGACTTCAAAGACATAGCAACCTGTGCACCTACAGGTCCTATGATTAGGGGAAGACTCAAGAGAACCCAAGAGGAAGTACACCAATTAATGTAAATAAAAATTCAATAACATTTTTGTAAATAATGCATGTTTGTTTACATCAGTTATTTATAAATCGATGTAAAAAGTAGTTTTTGTAAAGGTTGTTTCTAGAACCAATGTAAAAAGTGGTTGTTTTTAAAACTAATGTAAAAAGTACTTTTTACATCAATTATAAAAACATGTGTAAAAAGCTGCAACACTTTGTATTCTCCATTCAAAACTCATTTCTTCTACAAGAAAATGTTATTTGTTCAAAACTTCATTTAAAGCACATATTATCTATTTGAAACTCCACTAATTGAAACCTTCATCGCTACTATCACCAATTCATACTTTCGTCAGTGATGTTAGCCCTATTGTTACCACTTTGTCTTTTTCTCTCTCGATCGATTTTTGCTATTCTAAGGTCATAGTTTTGCCGCTTGATTCTCTTTGTCAATTTTGTTTGTTTCATTTTTTTTGTCTCATTTTTGTTTGTTTGGGACATGTAGATTTGTAGGATCTACAAATTTAACACTAGATATGTAAGATCTACCACTATGCTTTATGCTTGGAAAAACTTTTGTATTGGAAGTTCACCATATAAGTGTAGATCTACGTAAATCTATGTAGATATGCACCTTTTTTTTTTAAAAAAAAGTCAAACTTTCTATATCAATTATAAAATAACAGATGTAAAAAGTTAAACTTTTTAATCATCTTATTTTGTACCGATTATGAAACCAATGTAAATTGGATTTTAACCAATGTAAAATCCTATTTTTGTATTGGTGATAGAGGAAGAAGATGCATGAAGAATGAAAAAGAGCATGAAGGAAAGAAGGTAATTCATGATATTTATGGAATATAAAATCTTAATGTTCTTAATTTTTAGCCTAACATATTGTATAAATGTTACAAGTAGGGATATTTGACCGTAGAAAGAAAAAAAATTATTAAAATAAAAATTAAAAAATATTTACTAAAGTGGTGCGCTTTTGGACACTATGGTAGAGGGTAAGGTCCAAAAAATTAGGAGGTGCCACACTAGGTGGTGCCTTGCATTTTTTTAATTATTGGAAATAGGGGAGGGTTTGGGTAAATGGTGTGTCGCGACCTAAATCGCGAAGCGATGTCAGCGAAAAACTGAAATCTCAATGTTTAAGTCCCTTCCAGGGAAGGAATAAGAATTGAGGAGTCGTCATCGACGTTTTTTATCGAAAACATTGGGAAACCAGGGGTCGAATAAGGTAGGTTTGAGAATCAAAGTTTAGGTTCGGGAATCGATTACGCATAGGGATTACTAGAATCCCAATACGTCTACCATAAGGTAATTACCCTAACTAGATGACTTCTATGTTATGGTTTATGCCTTTCTAATGGAAGATATTTACAAAGGCTGGACACAGGATTTTTTTTTAGGTTCTTTGGATGAATAACTTGACAATGTTACCTCTTACTCCTACGTATCTCCCATGGCAATGGAGAAATCAAAGTTTACGTAGTTCTCAGCATGGATGGTTAGATAGAGAGTCGACTAGACGAAGTCGACCAGACAAAGTCGACCAGACAAAGTCGGTCAGACAGAGTCTGCCAAGACGGAGTCAGCAAAGATGGAGTCAACCAAGATGGAGTCAGCCAAGACGGAGTTGACCCCAAGACGGAGTTAGCCAAGACAGAGTCAACCAGACGGAGTCGGCCAAGACAGAGTCAGCCAGACGGAGTCGGCCAAGACAGAGTCAGCCAGACGGAGTCGGCCAAGACAGAGTCAGTCAGACGAAGTCGGCCAAGATAGAGTCAGTTAGACAGAGTCGGTCAGGATAGAGTCAACTAAACGGAGTTGGCCAGATGAAATTGACCAGATAGAGTCGGCCAGATGGAGCCAGCTAGACAGGGCCGGCTAGACAAAGCCAGCTAGACAGAGTCGACCAAACAGAGTTTGCCAGATGGAGTCAGCCCAATGGTAGGAGAAGGAGCTGAGACCGACTCGACTTCAGAGGACTAAGCATGTGTTTGAAAAGTGGGAAGGGATGGGTTATCTATTAGGCATCCATGGGTTAGGTGAAGATGGACTTTCCATTGGCGTCCAAAAAAGGTTTAGAAGGAGCAGACTTTTCGTTGGCGTCTGCAAAGATGAATAAAGTGGATGAAGTGGGCTTTCCAATGGCACCCAAAGAGTTTAAGGAAGGGGTAGCTGGGAAGCTCAAGATGAGGTGCTAGGGATTTTGTTGGCTTAGGATTTTGGGCTTCTAAATGGACGTGCAGAAGTAGATTTCGAAAACACTTACCTTATATTTAGAGAGTCTAAGATTTTCGCGGAATGGCTGAACTTCTTATGCAAAACCTTTGCAGTTTTCCTTCTTTCTCTACTCGTTCATTCGTCTACGAAAGCTTGAAATCAAATGAGGATTTTCGGACTTTCTATGCCCAAAGGTCCCCTCGTTTTCGAACTCTTCCTCTCAAAACTTCTAGACCCAGTCAAACCCCCCCTCCCTCTCCATTCAAGCGCGGGTCCTTTTATAGGTGCACCTCTCACCCTTGGGTCACCATCGCGAATCTTCAAGGAGATCTCCTCCATTAATGCGTTGACATTGACTTCCTCGATTTTCGTCCCAAAGCTGCACCGCTTCTCTACTTTTCTGCATAATGGAAAAGTTGAGGGTGGCTTCTCGCAAAAGCCAACGTCTGCCTGTTCCCTCGTGCGCCTTCCCAAGGTGGGAAAAGACGGGCCTGCTACTGTATCCTTTATCTGCCTCTACGGTCCCGTTCCCCTTTTCTGCTTTTCCTTTTTTCCCGTTGCCTCCCACTCTCTTTTCTTTTATTTTCATTTTTCTTTTCTTTTCTTTTCTTTTTTTGTTTTTTATTTTGATTGTTTTTCGTCCATCCAGTAGCGTAGACCAGAAAAAATTGGGGTGCAACAGTTGCCCCTTCTTTATTTGTGTTCATTTAGGGGAGAGGAATTCCCTCCTTTTTGAATGAACAAAAATAAAGACCTCCAAAAGGGCTAAGGTCGACCCGGGCCAGATTGGATTGAGTTCAGGCCTAATGGATGGATGGATCGTGGAGCCAGGATGGAATTTCCCATGACATGGGGAGGATGGAGGTTTCGACACGGAGTCGGATTGGGCAGTTTCGGCATAAAGTCATTCGGATGGGTTGGGACGAGTGGACTATCCATAGGCATCTGAAAACATGGATTTAGAAAGGTGGACTGTCTCTTGGTGTCCAAAAACATGGATTTTAGAAAGGTGGACTGTTCGTTTGAAAATGCAGATTTGAAAGATGGACTTTTGTTTGAAAACATAGATTTGAAAGGTGGACTTTTGTTCGAAAACATAGATTTGAAAGGTGGACTTTCTTCCAAAAATGCATATTTGAAAGGTGGACTGTTCGTCCGAAAACACAGATTTGAAAGATGGACTTCCGTCTGAAAATGCAAATTTGAAAGATGGATGATTTGAAAGATGGATTGTTCGTCCGAAAACACAGATTTGAAAGATGGATTGTTCATCCAAAAACGCAGATTTGAAAGATGGACTGTTCGTCCAAAAACATAGATTTGAAAGATGGACTTTCATCCGAAAATGCAAATTTGAAACATAGACTATTTGTCTGAAAACGTAGATTTGAAACATGGACTATTTATCTGAAAATGCAAATTTGAAAGATGGAACGTTCGTTCCAAAATGCAGATTTGAAAGATGGATTGTTCGTTCGAAAATGCAGATTTGAAAGATGGATGACATTGGTTTGAATGGGACAAAATTTGGCATGGAACGAAGTAGAATTGATGATATAGAGTTGATTGGGTTGAACTCGACATGAGGTCGGATGCAAAGTGTTGATACTAGAAGTGACACGAAGTTGTAAGGAAGGATTCGACATTGAGCCTGCTGTAAATGGAAGTGACATGGAGTGGGATAGGGGACACAAACGTGGACATGGACGGATACGGATAGAGGGGGACTTGGCATGTGGCCAAATGCTTGAGTTGGATGCGACACGGAGGCGGTTGGACGACTCGGAGTCAAGATAGATTGGACCCGATACAGGACTAGCTGGTTAGAGGTTGATACTGGAGTCGACACGGAGTTGAGATGGATGAGCTCTACACGGGGCTGAATGCTTGGAGGTTGACGTAGAGACAGCATAGAGTCGGATTGATTGAACTCGGCACAGAGTCGAATGTTGATGCTGGAAATGACGTGAAGTCGGATTGGAGTCGACATATAGCCAAATGTTGTGGGGACGAGGTGGGTCGCACTCATCATGGAGCCGGATTGAAAATGGAAGTGACAGAATCAAAATGGTGGATCCGGCATGGAGCCTAAATGCAAGGATCGACATCAGTCTTAAGTGAAGGACTGGGGGAAGAACTAAATATTGGTATGCATGCGTGCTGTATGTATGGATGGTCGTTTAGACGTGCTAGAATCTATGTATGCATGTATGCAAAATTGATTGGGATTTTATTGTATGGGAGGATGGACACTTGGATGCTTGGAATGCATGGATTTTTGACGTATTACTAGATGCATAGAGGCCTAATGGGGATTGCCTGTTTGTTTGATATGGGTTGCTGGATGCATGGATGCTTGACATGAGTGGCTGGGTGTATGGATGTATGGATGGGAATTGTCGGATGCAGGGATATATGGATGTTTGACGTGGATTGTTGGATGCGTGGATGTCGGCATGGATTGCAGGGTGTATGCAAGGCAATGGGAAGATGTGGAGTGTGGATAAGGTACAGGGCGTGAGTGTTTGGTAGGAGTAAGTCCTTACTTCCCTATAGTTTTACTATCCCAAGACTCATGGTGGAGGTAGCTAAATTTCTTGCATTTTAGTCTTGGTGTTAAGGGCGTCCAGGATGTTGTGGCCTTTGTGTCACCTTGTTGTTTCCCCCGCTTTGAGACCAGTTGAAGACTCTCTGCTTTGGGTGATTTTAACCCTTTTCATTTTAATCGTAATGCTTTTCTCTGAATTCTCCATTTCTAAAAGGATTGTGAAGAGGAGGTAGAGGGTGTTCTCGTTGTTTAGTGAAGGCATTTATGTGGAGTAAATGGATTTTGATAATGCTATGTTCTCACGTATTTATTTTGAAGAGTCCATCAACCAAGCCTTTCAGAATAAGTTGGATATTTCTATGACTGAGTTGTTGTTCCTGTTTGGCTACTTTCCCCTACTTTGGTGCTTGGTGGCTTGCCTCCCAATATTGTAATTTTTGCCTAAATTGTCATTTTCGGTCTTTCAGTCTTAGCGAACTTTTTATTTTGATTTTTTGGACTCTAACTTTTGCCTAGGTTGTGATTTTGGATTTTCAACCTAGTGAGTCACTCTTTTTTCATTTAATTTTTCTTTATGACTCTTACTTTTGCCTACGCCATTTCTTTTGAGTTTTTGGTCTAGCGAGTCACTTCTCTTCTTTGTTTTTATCTTTGGGGGCATTAAGCCTTGGACAGGGTAGGCTTTTCGTCCTTGGTCTAGGGTTTTTTTTTGGAAGATGCTGGTGGTGGTAGTACATGGAACGTGGATATGAAGACAAGATATGGATTCAAGGCTTTTTGGGTTTGTCAAGGGCCTTTTAGATGCTTGAGGTTATAGATTGTCCTTATTATTCTTTACCAGCTTGATTGATGGAATAGTCAAAATTAAAACTGGGATATTAACATCAGAGATGGATTTTTTGGTATTTCTTTTGACTTGGTTTGAATGTGGAAAGAGATATAAAAGAAAGCATGAAGAATCGAAATGTATTTCATTAATTACTTGGAAAGGAGCATTACAATCAATTTGAAAAGGATTAAAACTACAAAGCATAAGGCTCTTCCTGGAATGCATACTGATCAAGACTCGGCTTTACATTTTTTTTTTTGAGTTCGAGCCGGTTCGTGGAGTCGGCATTTGGAGGTCCGAAGCTTTAGCCGTCAGGTTGCTTCTTCCTCTTCCTCCAAGTCGGGGGATTCGTATGGATGGGATATGACTGCCTTTAGCACAATTCTCCTTGTTTTCATCCCTACCTCGATCCTTTCTCCGATGAGGACTAGATCCAAGAAATTTGACGCCACATTTCCTACCATTTTCTCATAAAATAGTGAGTAAAGTGTGTCAATGAACATCGTTGCTATTTCTTTTTTGGATAGAGGAGGCTGGATGCAGGCGGCTAGCTCCCTCCAATGTTTGGCATATCCTTTGAAGGTTTCCCTTTCTCCTTTGGCCATGTTTTGCAGCTGGGATCGGTTTGGAGCCATGTCCATGCTGTATTTGTATTGGTTAAGGAAGCTTTCTGCCAAGCTTCTTCAGGTTTGGACATGTTCTCACTTTAGTCCCAGATACCATCCGAGAGCAACTCCGATAAGGCTCTCTTGGAAGAAGTGGATTAGCAATGCATTATCATGGGCGTGCAGAGCCATCTTCCTACAGTACATGGTGAGATGACTTTTTGGACAGGTGGTCCCTACATATTTGTCAAATGCCGACACCTCGAACTTGGGAGGAATGACAATGTTAGGAACTAAGCAAAAGCCAACTGCATCAAAGTCGGATTACTTATCTCCTTCCAAGGCGTTCAATCTTTCTTCGAGGATCTATAGCATCCTGGCGAACTGGAAGTCTTCACCCTTAAGGGGTATGAGATGAGCACGGGCTGGAATGAGTGTTTGGCTGTATTGTTGAGCCTGGTCTGAGGTGGTACGGTGGGGGGTGCCTTGAGGCTGCTCTGATGTCCCCCAATTGTGGTTTTGCATAGATTCCAGCCTCACTAGGATCTAACCCACTTGTGCTTTTAATCGATTAATATAATTTCTTAATGCCTTTTTGTTCTGCTAAGTTCCTCATGGCTGTCTCCATCCACTTTGCCTTGGGAAGTGCCCTGTAGAGGTGTGTTTGGACTTAATCCCTGCTTCTTTGTTGGTCCAAGTTGGCTTGTTTAGTGAGGAATGGAATGCAAATGTGATGGAACACAATACTTAATCTTACATGCATATGGGGATGAATGCAGAATGTTGGTAGAGACGGACCCAACACAGTCTCGGCTAAGCGCTGACTCGGACGCAACAAAGTCGGACTAAAGTCGGTTTCGGACGGACACGACGGAGTCGGACTAGACTCGGTTTCAGATTGAAATGCAGGAAATAAGGGGGGTTTGTGTTGTAGAAATAGTCAAGGCAAGGATTAAACTAAGTACGAAAATAAATGCAATCTAACTAAACTACTTATACTGCTACTATTGTATTTATACTAAGTTCCAATAAACAAGTCAATTCCATGTCTTTACCCGAGATTACATCTCCAAATCAACTTGAGATTCTTATGACGATCGCCAAACATTCTTCCATTTCCATACTGAGGATTTACACAATCGCTACCTCATCTATTGGCGGGGATTAAGCTCAGAATTGATTTTAGGTTCTCTTATCGATTACCTACTTAAGTTGTTAAACTGATTTCGATCGGCCTAGTCTAATGTTGATCTACTCAATAATGTGCAATCGCGACACAGCAAAGTAGATTAAATGCAGGATTCATAATCAGGAGATGAGCAACAGAAACTACTTGTATTATTGAAAACAGAGTGCAAACACAGGGCGTGAATTCAATGGTTCCATCTTCCACAACGATAGCCATGGGAGAGCGGCGATGGTTCACCGTAAATAGTTAAGACGTTGAGAATTGGGTCCATCAGAGTGCGTTGGCTAACCAATCGGTCCCCTCTGACAACCTTCGGCTTCCCAGTTCTTGACCTGCACCTCCTCGATCAAGAGAGACGTCGCTAAGCACCGTGCACCATCGTGTGTGTTGGGTGTGAGAGCGAAAGTATGGAGTGTAATGAATATGGAATTAGGTCTGTGTTCTAGCACCCTTAAGACGTGCACGAGGATCCTATATATACAAGAGTGGATTCCTTGTGACGCACGCTAACGCTAATTAAATTCCCTAACAAAATTATAGATTCTGAATTGCCTACTCTACCCTCTAATGATCTTCCTTGCACCGCAAGCTTCTTCTAGGATTGACGTGGCAACTGAGCTAGATTTGGCTAAAATGAGCGCGCCTAGGTTGGGCCGACCTGATTGGGTCACTGCACTTGGGCTGCTTTGCTCTTTTGGGTTGCTGGGTTGTAGAGTCGGCCGGTTCGGAAGGGAATCGGTCTAGCCAGGACGGCTTCTCTTGGATTGTGACTCTCTTGATGGGATGAGATGTCATTTGCTTGGCCTGCAAAATGAATCCAATCTTTTATTAGCTAAAATTCCCAAATTAGCACATATTTATGTTTTTCCTATTTCTAGGTCCATAATCTGAATCTTAACTAAGATGTGATTTTTAGTTACCAAATGATCTCAAAAGTACCCATCTTAAACCCTTGTAAGGTGTATAAAATATGACTCATCACTCCCTCAAGTACTTTGGTCATACCACACTACTCTTCACTCTACCACCAATGAAATGCCTTTCTGCCTAACCTTCGGCACTAAGGTAGTAATCCCAGTAGAGATTGGAGAGCCATCCCCACAGACCACCCTATTCTAGCCGAGTTAGAATGAAGAAGAGTTACCGACAAACCTCGATTTACTACAGTAGGCCCAGGCAAAAAAGCAAGACTTGAGAGAGGACGGTCAAGAGACCCCCCAAGCAAAAAAGCAAGACCTGAGAGAGGTCGGTCAATAGACCCCCCCATGCCGGTCCATAAACCAAAATACCCTTTAGCCAAACCTATTACCGGATGCTTCTCGGCCAACCACAAATAGTCAACTCGCAAATTCGAAGTGTCTATGGCTACACTCGGCACTTTAAGGGGTTGTGTACCGGTTGGCCTTCAGAGTTCATCCCGGACAGCCAAGTCTCCCTCGGACAACGAGTCCCATCCTGGCTAACCTCCGATTCAAAGTGTCTTCACTCCACTCGACACTTTGGGGGGTTGTGTACCGGTCGGTCCTCAAGGCCCTACCGGACAATCAGGATCCTTCTCAGACAACCAGCTCCACCAACCACGCCGACTCCACTCCGCATGTCGACTCTACTCCGCATGCCAACTCCACTTCGCCAACCGACTCCACTCCACCAACTGACTCCACTCCGCCAACCGACTCCGCTCCGCATGCCAACTCCGCTCCGCATGCCGACTCCGCTCCGCATGCCGACTCGACTCCGCTCCGCATGCCAACTCCGCTTCACATACCGACTTCACTCCGCATGCCGACTTCAATCCACATGCCGACTCCACTCTGCCAACCGACTCCGCTTCGTATGTCGACTTCACTCTGCATGCAACCAAGCCGAGTTTGCAAAGTGGCATAACTAAATTGTACCACCCTCTAACAAGGGCGGATTATAATTGACATGTCAAGGAGTAAAGCCTAAGCAGTCGTGTTGCACCTGACATGTCTTTGGGAGCCTGAGCAGTCGTTTTGCACCTGACATGTCCCTGACACCTTTTGTCATTTTATGTATAAATTAGGGGACAAAATCTAAATAAAAAAGAGAAAAGGGCTGGTATCTATATATATAGGGAAGGGTATGAGTGGAGAGGGCAAGTTGCTAATCTTGTATCATTTTTACAAACAAGAACACTTATTAACTTAAAAAATTGTTAAAGATCGTTCGAGTTTAAATTCAACCCAATTAAAATTTAATAAATTAAGAGACAAGATGAAATTAATAATGACATATTATCAAAAGAGAAAAGAGGTAATAAAGAAATTTTACAGTATCATTTAATCATGTCCTATTGTATATAATAATTTTGTTAACTTTATATATAATTAAATTATAAAATATAAAATATAAAACTTAAATTAAAATATATTTTTTAAAATAAATAATATTATTTTAAATATAATAATATATTGTACAAAATACTATACATTAAATTAAATTATTATTATTATTATTATATTTGTTTAAAAAAACTTAAAACTTTTTAAATACACTTACTTTATTTATGCGTGACGATGATGATGCGTCCTGGTTCTGATTCTGGTTCCATTCCATGTTTCTTTCTCGTGAAAATGAAAACTGAATGTAACCAAAGAAGTTAACATGATCAACCAAAATGGACACACTCCAATCCACAAGAACGCTTCTTGGCTTCTTCCCAACGCAAAACCCAACCACCCACAGACACAACCCTCGTTTTTCCCTTCGCACAAGGCTAGCACCCACCCCACTCACCCACGCGCACTACATGTTCGACGAAATTCCCAATTGGGACACCTTGTCTTGGAACACCCTCATCCAAACCCACCTCACAAACCACGACTTCCCCCTCGTTCTCTCCACCTACAACCACATGCTCCACCTCCAGGTTCCCTTTGACAGACGCACACTCCCTCGCCTTCTCGAAGCTTCTCGCCAAATGCACGACTTGTCCGTTGGGAAACAACTTCATTGCCACGCTATGAAACTCGGCTTCTCCTCGTACCAGTTTGTCGTAACCGCGTTGATCCAGCTGTATGGCCATTTGGGCAGCATTGATGAGGCTCAAACAATCTTTGACAAGTGTGATCACAAGAATCTCGTGTGTTGGACTCTGCTGGCAAAGTTGTATGTTGAAGGAGGGAAACCCGGTTTGGCGCTTGGGTTGTTTCACCAAATGGTGGAGCAAGGCGTGGCCGTCGATGCGGTGGCGTTGTCCGCCGCGTGCGCTGCGTGTGGAATGATGAAGTCCCTTGACCATTGTGGGAATGTCCACGAGGTTGTTAGGAAATGTGGGTTGGAGTTGGATGGTTTGGTGAGTAATTCTCTCGTTAAAATGTATGTTGATTGTGGGAGTGTGGAGGATGCAAGGTTGGTGTTTGAGGAAATGCCTTGTAAGGATGTTGTTTCGTGGACGCTGATGGTTCGGACGTATGTGAAGAGAGGAGAGTTAAACGAGGCAATCGAGTTGTTCCGGCGGATGAACTTGAATGGGGTGCGACCGGATTCAGTGTCGGTGTCTAGCATTCTTCCGGCGTGTGGGAGAATTGTTTCACGGGGACACGGGAGGGAAATTCATGGCTACTTGATTAGAAATGGAGTTGGCTTTAACCTTAAGGTGAAGAATGCGGTTATGGATATGTATGTGAAATCAGGAGATATTGCTTGTGCTTGGAATGTTTTTGCTGAGATGAGAGAGAGAGATACTATTTCATGGACCATGATGATATTGGGGTGTAGTTTACATGGACATGGGAAGGTTGGAGTTGATTTGTTTAGAAAGATGGAGAAGGAGTCAAAGGTAGAGTTAGATGATTCCATCTATGCTGCTGCACTTCATGCTTGCAGCACTGCACGGATGGCTGAGGAAGGAAGGGTTTACTTCAACCGAATTATGGTGCCCACGGTTGCACACTGTGGTCTAATGGTGTCTCTGCTAGTGCGGTGTGGACTCTTCGATGAGGCCAGGATCTTGATCAGGGAACACAAGATTGGAAAGGTTCCTGAGGTATTGAGGAAACTGCTAGAAGGGTGTAGGATTCATGGTGAGTATGATCTAGGGAAGCAAGTCATTGATCTGCTTTGTGAGCTGGAACCTCTGAATGCTGAGAACTATGTGTTACTTCTGAACTGGTATGCAGGCAAGGAAAAATGGGACATGGTGGAGAAGTTAAGGGGAACAATTAGAGTACTGGGTTTGAAACCAATGAAGGCTTGTAGTTGGACCTTGTTGGGGAATAAAGTTCATGTGTTTGGAACTGGGGATGTGTCTCATCCAAGATCAGAGGGAATATATTCAGCATTACAAGGTTTTGTGGAGGAAATGAGAACCAAAGGAGTTGAAACAAAGTGGGATTTTAGTCTCCATGATGTTGATGAAGAGAGGGAGTGCATTCAGAATGGGCACAGTGAACTCTTGGCACTTGCCTTTGGACTCATTAGTTCACAGGCTGGACCTATCCGTGTTGCAAAAAATTCTCGAGTGTGTCATGGTTGCCATGATTTTGCAAAGTTTGTATCCAAGATGACTAGAAGAGAAATCATCCTCAAGGACCCAAATTTCTTTCACCATTTTAGAGATGGGCTTTGTACATGTGAGGACTTTTGGTGATTATAGATTCATTTTCTTGATATTAGAATGCCAGTTCTCTATATGGATATTTAATTAACCATTTTCATAAGTTAAACATTTTTAGCTTAGGACATAATACTTTTCAGAAGCATATTTAATATTTAGGAGTTCTTTTGTTCTTCAAGTTAAGCAACTTGAGAATACTTTCGGGGCAAATGAGTTTTTATACAGTTTTTGTAGAAGTTGCTTATATAAGCAACTATAATCAATGATGCTTAATTATTAAAAAAAAAAGTTTTCAAGTTAAAATAAGTGTTTTTATGCTACTGAAGAAATAAAATAGGATTTACTAAAAAGAAGTTAAGAAATTAAGTTGTGTTTTATCGTTGAAGTGAAAATCTTATTTTCACTTTTTTTTATAATAAGAAGAAATGAAATAAGCTTTTCAAAATAAAATAAAATAAAATAATTTTTCTATAGCTTATATATAGATAAACTAATATGAAAGAATTTGTATAAATTAGTTTATAAAAAAAATTTATTTTATTTTCCTTCTTATTTGTTCCTCCTAAAATTACTTATATAAAAAAGTTTATCCAAGAGAGATAAAAAGATGTATAGAAAATAAAATCTGAAGTAATTAATATGAAAAAGAATTTGACCAAGAAAATATGATTGTTTTCAGATACTTCCAAAGAGTGCAATACAAATGTTAAAAAAAAAATTAGTGCAGCATGTATATAAAATTTAATTTACAATTTTTTAATATAAAAAACTAGGAACATTTAATAAAAATAGTCTACATCAATATTAAAGATCCCAACCAATAATTATAATATGGAACACCGATCCTTAACTGCATAATTAGGACATAATTAGAATACAGAAAGAAGGGAAAATTTTCATTAGAACAATTTTTAGAAGTCTTCAATGGTACTCTTTGTTTTCTGTATGTAGGTTACTCTGTCATTATGTGATTGCAATATACAATTAATTTGTTTTCCTAAGTATTACTTTTTTTTCTTAAATATTCTTTAATTAAAATAATAAAATTCTATAAGTAATTTTTAAAATATTAAATATATCAATTTATTTTCTAATTTTATATATTTTATTAATATTATAATCAATTTAAGAAATATTTTAGGACTATTTAACATGATTTCTAATACTCGAGAAATTATTTATACTTTTTAATTTAGAGATCATTTAGGAGAAATGATAATAATACTTCAAGAATAAAATTTAAGATTTATGCTTATTTTTCTTGATTTCTTATTGTTCGACATGTTAACCTCCTTTCTTCTTAAGTAATGTATAATAAGAAATCTCATTCACTATCCTTTCTGGGTTTTTTTAATCATACGTGTATGTATATATTAAAATAGATATATTGAATAAGAATATTTTTAGATGTTATTTTTTAATGAGAATGTTTTTAGAATTTTTTTAACTTTTTATCTCTTTCAATTTATATTTTTTATTTTTAAATTAAATTTTGCTATTTTAAAAATAAACTATCAATAGTTAAAAATAATATTGTATCACGATATAAATTATTTATTATAAATATAAAAAAATTATATATATTAAAATATTTTATATAATTAAAATTTATAATAAATTATAGTTTTGAATATATAAATTATATTATAATTAAAATTTGTAATTAATAAATACTTCTAAAAATACAAATTTTATTTTTTAGGAAATTATAATTTTGCTTTCTTATGGTAAAAATTCGTTTTGGTCATTTAATTTTTAAATTTGAGTCAATATTGTCCTTCTAAATTATCATCTTTTTTTTGTTTTAGGACACAATTTTGAACTATTTTTAACTAATTCAAAATGTAAAACTTATCACATTAGATTTATCTACGTCAAAATTATGAAATTTAACTAACGTTTAAATAAAAATGGACATAAATATTGTAAAAGTGAGTGCACCAGCATATGAAAAGGAATCATATACAAGATTCTTCAGCTTTTTGGTTGTTTATGAGACTTTTTTCTACATAATTTTTATCTTGTTTACAAACTTTTTTGTTCAAATAATAATCGATTTCTATAGATTTTATGTACAATGAATCTAATGATACAAGTTTTATATATTAAATTAGTAAAATAATAGTTCAAAATCGTATTACAAAATTAAAAATAATAATTAAACATAAAAATAAAATAGACAGATAATACGAACTCTGCTATCATAAAAGAATATATACTATTCTTATTTAATTATATAAATTAAAATTATTTTATTATATTCTTTCAATAAATCAAATGAATACAAAAATAACATTTACCTAGGTTTAAATTTAAAGATAATGGCATAATTATAACAACAAATATTGGTTACAATTTAAAATAAAATAAAATGTAATTTGAATTTTAGAATCACAACATCCTCATAATAACAATAATCAATATAATATAATTTCAATTTAAAAATAACTGTAATTGTTATGATTTAATTTGAATTTGAAAATAATAATATATTTATGATATCAATAATTTAAATTTTAAAAATTATAAAATCAAGAAAAACAAAAAAATAATCTCACTCTCTCGTAAGTTGTAATTATGGAAACTAGTGACTAAATATTTATTTTATATAACTAAAATTTATAATAAATAATTATTTAAGCAAGTTATCAAATTAGTCTCTAAAATTGTAATGATTAGTTAAATTGGTCATTAAATTTAATAAAATAGTAAATTAATCCTTGAAATTAAACGTCATCAATCAATTTAGTTCTTTAAATTATAATGAATAATCAAATCGACCCTTTAAATAAATAAAATAATAAAATATCCCTACAATAATAAATTATCAATCAATTTAGTCCTTGGTCTTTAAAATTAAAATAGTTTCACATTTTGCCATATAACTTTGAAATTTTACAAATTTTGTCATAATTTTTTTCACTCATTTTACTTGTTTAATTTATATATAAAAATATTTTATATATACATTTACTGCATTTGTTAATTTCGCTTTACCTTCTTCAAGTAAATATTTATATTTATTATATAAAAAATATTAAAAACTATGATGATAAATTTATTTTTAAATATTTTTAATTATATAAATTTATAAATTATATATATTTATTAAATCATATAAAATAATTTATTAGTTAAATTACATAATATCTTATAAATTTATTTATTAAATATTTTTATTTCTATGTAACTACTCTACAAATAAAATGGTAGAAGATATATAAACAATTTATGAATACTAAATAATTTTATATAATTGAATAAATAAAATTGTATAATTAAAATAAAAAATATTTAATAACTAATGGCTTTGGTGATGGTGAAAATTTAAAAGTATAAGATAAATTTGATAAATTTATGCAAATGATCAAAATGTGAAAAAAATTGAAAGATAAAATTTGAAAATTTTAAAAGTTATGAGGTAAAAATGCAATTAATTCTTTTTTTAATTTTAGGGATCAATTTGACTAAGTATTATAATTTTAAGGACCAAATTGATTTCAGATATCAATTTGATAATACATTATAATTTCATAGACTAAATTGATTATGATGTACGATTTCAAAGACTATTATGTCGTATTATTAATTTTAGAGACTAATTTAAAGCATCATTACAATTTTAATGACTAAATTGGTGATTCACACTAATTATTTTTTAATATATAAATTATATCATAATTAAAATTCGTAATAAATAAATATTTTAATATATAAATTATATTTTAAATTTCTAATAAACAATATATATTATAATATAATGTTATTTTAATTATTGATATTTTTTAAAAAAATATATTAAAATTTAATTTAAATTTAAAGATATTAAAAATAATAAATTCAAACCCGATTAGGTTCTTTGGCTAATGGTAAGAAGGATTTGCTTGTAGATGATTCTGCTAAGTGTTATAGAGATCTGCATATGGCTCCACGACTGATATTGGGCACACAATCTTTAATATTCTTTCAATTTTTTTTTGTTCTATTCTCTTGATGGCTGACTTTTCAGCCACTCTTAAGTATACACGTTTCCATAAAAAAAATAGTTAAAAATATTTTTATTTAAAATAGTTATTCTAATTTATATAAAAAATATTTAATTATTGATAATTATTTTATACAAAATTTAAAATTTAACTTAAAAACTAAATATATTAAAAATGGTAGATTAAAAAATATAAGAGGTTAAAAAATTTTTAATAACACTTTTGTTAAAGAAAAATAATCACAATTAAAAACACGCTTGTTTAAAGATAAATTTTCTAATTTATATAGAGAGGAGTCGTATGTTATAAAAAAAAAAAGAAAAATCTATTAAAAAAAGAGAAAAAATATAAAAAAGAAATAGGTTTTTGTTTTTATTAAAAATATAAGTTAACTGGTATTTTAGCATATACAATGCACAAAACAATTATTTATTTTATATAACAAAATTTATAATAAATAAATACTTTTAAATATAGTAATTATATTATAATTTAAATCTTAATAAGTAAATATTTTTTGAAAGTATAAAATATATTTTAGATTTATAATAAATAATTTATATTTATAATAAATAATTTATATTGAGATAAAAATTATTTTTAACTATTAATAATTTTTTTAATAAATATTGAAATACAATTTAAAAATAAAGATAAAAATGATATATTGAAAAGGAGAAAAAAATTAAAAAAAAATAAAAAAAAATCTTAAAAACACTCATGTTGAAAATAAGTTCATAAAAAGATACTCTAATTCAATAATAGTTCCTAAAAATATTCGCATTTATTATTTTAATTTATATGGAGAAGGAATTGAGGAAGTAATATTTAAATTCATATTCATATAAATATAAAAATAGATGGAAATAAAAGTATAAAGAAAGAATATAATTTTTTTATGATTTTAATTTATTTATATAAAAATATTTTATACTTATCTCTTAGTTAAGCTATGATTTTTTATGAGACTTAATTAAGTTAAGATATTATATTAAAGTTAAGGATATTCATTTAAAAAAAGTTAAAATATTATTTTTGTATCATTTTAATATTGATATTTTACCTTATCTCTTAAGTTAAGATATTATTCTTTGCAATAGAAAAGTTAAGATATTTTTTTTCTTTTATATACTAATTATAATAATTTTAAAAAAATAAAGAAAGAAAAAAATAATTATTTTTGCTTTTAAAAATCAAATGGTTGGTGGGAAGGGGATTAGTTGGGTGAGAAATAAGCTTTAGATATCTTTTGGTTTACAAACAATTTTTTCCTCACAAATACAATGATTCTGAAGTTGTTTGTATTTTGTGTGTTCTTTGGGTCTCATTCATAATCACAAGTCACCTTGTCTTTAGATGTGGAGAAATATGTGAATTTGATTTAAGCACCTAGAAGATTGAGGACCTTGGTGTTAAAGGAAGGAGATCTTATTCTCATATAGTAATTTATGAAGAGAGTCTTCTTCAATTTGGAGAAATAAATAAATAATTGTTTTCTTGTTTTTACCTTAGTGATTTATGATGGTAGTTATTAAAATTTTATCGTGTATACAAAGTTCTTTCAATTAGGTATGTCATACTTGTTATGAAGAGTAAGACAAATTAAGAAACCATTTCATAATGTATTGCTTATCAATTTTATTTTAAAAGATTACTCTTTCTATTTGCAAACTAATCTAGTTTCTATTTTAATTGCAAGAATGGTCTTTTGTCTTTGTAGAAGGAAACCCAATTTTACATAAGAATAACTTATATTTAAGAAAATTCATAATCTAACTAGCACAATTCTCTATTTGAACTTCATCTTCTATGTCACTAGGTTTAGTTGTATTTTATTATTACTGTGTCTATTTTTGTCACCGCTGCATAAACCTTATTATGTCCATTGTTGCCATCGGTGCATAAACCTTCATGTAGTACACTATGCTTTTGTGAATAGCATTTAGCAACAAAACATGCCTTGTGTTTTCCAATCTCCCTATGTTCATTGTATTTGGTCTTGTAAACTCATTTTACTCCAATTTTTTTAGCTTTAACCAGTAGTTCAACAAGTATCCATGTCATGTTTCTCTCAATTGACTTGATTTCGCAGTCCATGGTCATTCTCCATTTTTCAGTCTTCATTGCCAATGGATTGATTGATACTACTAATGTCATATTAGCTTCATCATTGGATTACTCTCTCCACTAACATAATCATACATCTAAATAAGAGGTTGTTTTACTCTCTTTTCAACCTTATCAATCTTATTGTTAGAAATAGGACAATTATCTTCCTCTCCTCCAACTACTTCAACGTTGATCTTTTCGACCTCTCCACCACCATTAGCTTCATTCCTATTTTCATTTACTCATTTAGGCTCATCTATTGCTAATCATCACCTCATTTTAAGTTTATCAATATATGTTTTTCATAAGTTGCAACCCAATCTCATTGCTTCTCCTCTTCAAAAATCACATTTCTACTCACAACAACTCTCTTGGAAATAGGGTCATATAGCTTATACCCTTTGGACTCCTTACTGACACCTAGAACAGACAAATAAGCTTTTGTTATCAAGCTTGGCCCTTCATGCATCTGGCACATGTACATGTGCCATGCAACCAAAAATCCTAAATTGTTCAATTGAGAGCCTCATGATAAACTAAAATTTTGTATATTAATGTTAGAAATTTTTGGGTGAAAATCTCATTATTTTTAACATATATTATGCATAATTCACCTTTTTCTCTGAGTTTAATGTAATATAAATTCACAAGCAGAAACTGAAGAAAATATAACAAAATTTGAAATTTCAACCCAAAAAAAAGAAGCTCACAAAAGATCAACATCGTCATACTTAGCACCATCGTACCACTCCAAAACAAACAAACACAATCATTATCAACTAATAAAAAATTATAATAGGTATGACTTTTTTTTTAAAAAAGCAAACATCATTTAATTAATGATTAAATGGATTGAGGTGGCAACACAAGGTGTGCCCATACCTACAAACCCAACAAGATTTACAGGAAAAGGCACTAATAAATGGTCCAAAAATAATTATTGTTGTTATGTGATTTTTAAGATAATTTTTGTAAAAATTAAATACAATAATTTTTTGTTGGATAATAATATTTTTTTACATTAACAATATATACATTATTTTCTCATAAAAAATTTATAAAATTAAACAAATAAACACAAACAATTGATTATCTAAACTAGTTTTAACAATAAAGTCTTATGCTGTCCTAAAATTTAGGTCCCAACAAAGTTATAGGTACTCTCTCCAGTCTCAAATATAAATAAAAATAATAATTTATATTATTTAAAAAAGTTAACATCATCTAATTTTATTAATCTCATTCAAAAAACAAATATTTATTAAAATTATCTTTCATTAAAACTTGATATTAAAAATAAAAAATAATCATTGAATAAAATATCAATTAAAAAATATTTTAGGAACGATTTTGTTAAATAGAATAAAATTAATTAAAATTTCTTTATATTTTAAACTAATATACATTTTTTCTTACTTACCCAATACATGAAAGATAAACTTATTAAACATTTAATATTTAATAATTTATTACAACAAACTTGTCTATAAAAAATATTTAATGCAATAATGACTCTTGCAAAAATATATTCAACCGTCGAAGATTTAAGACCCCCACATAGGATACTCCACTTAAGCTTATTTTGACAAAAAAAGATATATATTATTTAAAAAAAAGAGGGATCAAGTTTCTTATGTTCCAATCTTTTATTTTTATTTTTTTTCAATCTAATAAAACAACTCTTTTAGAATTATTCTTAAAATAACTTAATTTTTTCTCTATTTAAATATTAAATTTTGAATATTGCATTTAATATTTAATATCATATACTTATATCAATTTTCTTATATACATATAAAAATACTTTACAAAAAAGACAATTATTGTCTTAAAATTACTGTATTGAAAACATCGATTTGGAAAAACTTTACAGGTTCAACTGAAAACTGAAATAAGTTAAAAATAACATAAAAAAAAGTCATAAATCACTTTCATTAACTCAATACTAAGTATTTATAAGATAAGACAAATTTAAGTTAATTCCGTTAGAATCCCAAATGCCTCAACTCATTTTTACCCTACATTGGACACTATTTGACTTTCTTAGACCAAATTTTTAAACACATATTTATTCGTTATTTGTGGTTGTTTTGATGAAGGAGGGTAGATATTTTAACTTGTTTGCATAAAACAAAGCTGCTACCTAAGATATGATACATGTACAACAATAAATTACTAGAGACTTGGAAAAAGCTACTAGTTAAAAACAAAGTTGAAAAAAGCTACACACTAAAAGATACAACAGATACACTACAATTTCTAAGCCTTTTCGGGTGTTGAGATGAAATGAATATTTGATGCTTTACTTCCTATGCTTTTTCGATAAAGGTTCTGACTGTGCATCATCCTGCCAAAATTTTAACATTTAAGCGAACATTATTAATATTAAAATGCAAGGCATTACCCAGTAATGACACAGATTTTCAGATAAACCAATGTAAATTGTGCCCCAAAAATGAATACATACTAATAAATTACAATGCATGTTCGTAACATACTGAACACTTTTAACAACTCAGGTCAGCATACTGAACTCATTTAGCCCTCTTTTGATTTGATATAGGTGGATGATGGTTAATTATGTTAATTGTTTTATTGGTTTGTCCCTGTTAGCAAATTTCCTCTCTTCACACTATTTCTAATGAAAATATGAGACCATCTATCCTTTCATTTGAGGGTCCAAACAACCTCAATACAAACATAAGTTCAAGGAAAGAAGTGCATTAATTGCCTACGGATTAGAAGAGATTCAGGTAATAATTCAACCCAAACTCATTTAGGTTATACTTAGAAAGTCACTTTCATAAGCTACTTGCTGCTAGGTAAAACATGGTTCTCAGGATCAAGAGTAGGATTAGACATTAATATTCAAAACAGGCCTTTTTTAAGTGTCCAAAAATAGTCTTCTCAATGATGTTAATCTTTGATGCAGAAGGTCATAATATCAAATTATCAACATGTGAGATCATTTCTGTGATATTTGCCATCATGCCATGTTTCTTTAATGATATATACCTCATATTACTATAGTCTATGATAAGGAAAAATAAAGGGAAAGGCAGTTAGTTGTGAGTGACGTGAGCAAGAAAGGTGAGGTGGAAGGGAATGTGCATGGAAATATCTTGTAACTAGCAAAACACGTGGAAGCAGGGGAGACAGAAGTGAGGAAGGGTGAATTCAATTAGAGAAAATGTTTAAAAACAAAGAAAAGAAGAGAAGGCAAATCATTGACCTCTACATCCTTCTTATTGGTCTCACCTAAAAAAAAATTCAGTTTCCCTCTCTACCTCTAATGATAAGGCTACCTCTAGAAAAGAAACTAGCTCTTGTAAAATATTTAGAGTCCTATTTTAAGGGGGGTTGTTTTTTCATTTGATCTATCAATATATGCTTAGCTCTTAAAATAATAACTTTCAAATTGCCTAGCTTATGCAAGAAATACTAGCTTCGCTAGTTGGTTTTATTTTCAAAATAATATCATACAAAATATTGATGACATGCTAACTAGTTCATCAACTCTACAGAACTCAAATCATTGTATTCATTCTCATGTTCAGACTGATGGTGAGATTTTTAGAGAAATTTTTTTCTGTGCTGCTTTCATGTTATCGATAAAACATGTTAAGCATTCTCAAGAAATTATAACTGCTCTATAACATGATAAATTTGAAAGAAGGCAAACAGCATACAATCCAACTTCTGGCATAAAGGGAAAGGAAAAATTAAAAAATGATATAACTTCACTATGGAATAGTTTGTGGCATTTTATACAAAGCCCATCTTCAAACTTTAAGAACTTTAATCTTTTGAAGCATTGACTGAAGTAAGAAGGATAAAACTGTAACAGTTATGTTAGTGCCCTTAAGGGTGTTTATTTGGAGTAAAACATATATCATGACCTCTTTTTTTGTGCTGTTCACATGGTTTTCTTGAAGGGAGTTTCCTTATCAGATATGCAGATGGATGATGAACTTGGTTTCTTTGCTCTAAAAAACTAAACAAACAAATGCTTAAAAGAAAAATAGCACATCCTCATCGATGGATGTACCATTTCTTTCCTCTTTCTAATAAATTATGAATATTCTTTTTCTTCTGTCTATAAAAGCATTTCACATGTTATGTATTGACTATGGAGTTTCTCAATTACTCTTCAAGGATATGTTGAAATTTTACATTGGATGGGGTAGTTGACGACGACTTATTATACATGGCAGAACATAAAAGAAAAAAACACCCCAGATTATTTATAATAGTTCTATAATGTATATATTCTGTATATATAGATAACAGGAACGGAACACTTACAGCATGAGAAAGCTGCTCACGGATATAGGCCATTGATCGTAGCATAGCACCCAGTGTATCCCTGGACACCTGAAACTTTACTTCTGACTCACCAGAGGTTGTCTCAGTATCTTGAAGCTGAAACATTTTCAAGAAGTTCATTAAACAATCCAAAAGCTGGTCAATGTAAATTGACAAAGAACCAAAGGAAACCTTTTCAGTGAGTGGGATAAGGATTGACATAAGAGAATATCATACTACAGGAGACATGGTATAACTAATGACAAGTTGTCTACATTTGTTTTGATCAATATCTTTCTCTCTATTCTTAAAAGGAAGGAGGGGGTACAGGACAGTTTGGATTAACAAACTCTTATTTATAGTTATCAAATAGAAATATAAATCAGGATTCAAGAGACCTTTTACCAAACTGGGAACCATGAACTGTACAATCCGTTCAATATTGTAAGATACAGTATCAAATAGATAAATAACTTTGAGAAAAAATAAATTATAAGATATGTGCATATATGATGGGTCACCCATTCTTGAGATTATTGGGCCTGCAGTTAGGAAGCTAACAAATAAAGAGAAGTGATAAGGGTAGGATGGGAATTGGAGGTAGAGGAAGGAGTTAGAAGGCGGCATAACAGAAAGGACAGGTGGTAAGTGATGAGTGAAGAGAGAAACGAAAACAATTCTATATAGAGGGAAGGTGGGGGGTCGGACCTGAGTGATGAAGCTGGTTCTTACTCAGAAAAGGGTCTATAATTTGTTATTTGTTTGTTTTCTGTTGTTCATCCTATAACAGAGGTTTATACCTGTGCTACCATTCTAATTCAGAATCAATATTACTTTAGTTTTACCATTCCTATTCTGGTTCCTATCAATATAATGGAAGAAAATGCGCAAAGTACCCATTTAATGCAAGTCGAAAGACATTTGGCCAACAGAAGTTAAGACAAACCCCATGAATCATTAAATAAAAAAATTATGATTCACAAGTACTCAAGTCCTTGCATAATGCATAAAATATAAAAATGAAGCAAAACCCAAAAAGTTCAAACGAAGTAAATGAAAAGGACTCCAGATGATAGGGCAAAACAAATTGTTATCTGCCTTCAATAAACTTTAATACAATTGTTATCTGTCTTCAATTCAATAAACTTCAATACAAATCTGGGTATTCTTTTGAAAAGAAAAAAAATCCAAAATCACAGGGACTTTATTGGACAGGTTGCACCAATCTAGGTCAGATCTACCACAAGAACAGCTGTAAAAAGAGTTTTAGTTGGGTGTTGCAAATTGCAGAGCCATAAGAATCATGTCAAACATAGTTATCAATAGCATGCTATAGCTGTGCGGAGCGGCCATAGGCTTCTACAAAGTTTGAAGGAGGTGTAGTGGCTACAATCACAACCAAATTAGCGGCTGTAGCAGTGCTACAGCAGGTTTTTTTTAAAATACATTTTTTGCCTCAAAACAGGGGGGTCAGGGGCAAAGTTGAGATTTCACTCCCCTTTTTAGAATTTAAAAATCCATAATTGGATGTAGTTTCTAACACTTTTATCTACTGTGCGACACACACACTGAGCAACCAACATCCACCCATTTGTAGCAGTATTTCCAGCAACATCCACCCCCTCCATTCTTTTCTCTGTTCGGCCTCCTCTGCACTTCTCTCTGCATCACCCACCCTAACTTCTTATTGAATGTTTAAGATGTCTTGTATTTGAAATAAGAATATGTTTTTTGAATTTTGTTTGTTTCCTTGACTTTTATTGTTATTTACTTGTATGTTTTACTTAAAACCTATGACCTTTTGTTGTTAATTATGAATGTCGTGAATTTCAAATAATTTTTTAGCCTTTATATGTATATATGTTATAGTGTATAATTATTGTATTCAATAAAATTTCATTTTTTTATCTTTAATTGGCATGTACAAATTAGTAGGCTCAAGTCTATAGAAAGGAGTGATTTCCTTCTTTCTGAAATCATCAGAATAGAAATAAAATTACTTCTCAATTTCCTCCTTTCAAATCAGTTTTCAAGTAGGTATCAGAGCTCCCAATCTTGGGAGCTCTGTTTCTGTATCTAAAATCCTTCCGCCTTCATTGTGGAGAACTCTATTTTGCCAATTGTACGTTCTTTATATTTAAATATATTTGATGAAAACCATTTATAGGATATTAGTGTCAAACAAATAAAGTTTTATGCCTTAACAAAGACATTAGAATTTATCTGCTTAAATTAGTATATCTTATAATACTACATTCTTGATGAAACCGAGAAAATTAAATAAGTTTGTCACTTTTCTAACTAGCCAATAAAAACACGCTTCTCATAACAAACTTTTTAATCCCATTGACCTATACCACCAAAGCCTCCTGAAATACAATTAACAAGTTTTGTTCCCTTGTCAAATATTGAAATTTAATGCATTAAATTATCTTCCAGAATAACAAAATCAATAGCAATTAGCAGAAACTCCTCATCGTAAATTCTCACTTTATAAATTGTAAATCAATACATGTACATCATTCTTTATCCATACAGTAAATTGTAATGAAGAGAAATGTTTTGAGAAAAGATGCATTATCTCTTCTTTTTAGATGTCTAGAACAATAATTCAACATAAACAGTGAATATATGAGAAGAATAAGTTTAGGAAATAAAATGATATACCTTGAGATTTATTACAGCAACCTTATTAGCTGGCGTTGAGAGCTGTTCACTGATGTAAGCCATAGACTTCAACATTGGTTCCAAAGTAACTCTTGACAGATGAAACTTAACCTCAGATTCTGTAGAAGGAGCCCTGCTATAATCTTGCAACTGCAATATGAAGCTTGAAATATGTCAAAGGACTAAATCTCCACATTGATTGCCAAATAAGTTGTGAGAGGAGAAAAAAAAGTACATTGTCAAATGAAAGACAGCAGAAGATATTTATACCCATGCAAATCAAACACCAACATCCCAACCAACTTTGCAGTTAAACTAAATGAAGGATAATACAATGTCTTTCCTTGTTTGGTTAATAGAGCATACCTTCAGATTGATAACAGCGACTTTATTCCCTGGAGTTGAGTTCTTGTTCTCCATCACCCATGTCATTGATTTTAGGCATGGAAGAACTACCTACATGAAAGAACCCCAGGACCACATCAATGTTATGGATTCCTATTCCATTAAACAATAGAAACAAAAAAAAAAGAGTTATATTTTCAGGTACCATGTTTTCAGATGGACCATCATCTCGATGAAGAGAGACTGGGGCCATCCGTGGCAAATTTAGATCAGCAACTGATTGAACAGGACCACCAGCATCATTAAGATTAAACCTCCTTGTTATTTCATCTTGCCGCGGCCATAGAAGAGGCGTTGTATCCAAAGTTGGGGTAGGAATTTTCCTGTCATCATAAGCAGTCCCACTGACCTGATTATTAGGTGTAACTTTGGCAACACTTCTTTTCACAGTAGCAACCTTCTTTCCACCTTCTCTAAGACCACTTATTGCAGCATTATAAGTTTCTACAGTTACTGCCCCTTCCTCAGCATATCTGATGGCTTCCTTACATAGATTGCCATACCTTGCTGTCAAAGACTCCTGTGCATGTGATTCACTGGTATGTTCATCTGATCCAGCACTGCTTTTTGCGTTCCTTGTCCACCGTTTTAAAATGTAATGGGGTGGTAATGTAAGTACATTTGTCACAGTGAAGACTGTTAAAACATGCCTGCAAAGAATGCCTGAATACTCAAACATTTGGCAACTACAGTTAGCTTTCAACTCAGAATGGTTTAATGTTACCATATATGCCTTTTGGTCATCCTCAAATTTTGCAACTCTAAATGTGCTAATTGGCCCATCTCCTTCAATTCTATTTGCGGTATAAACAAAAGTTTCAACAAGCTCTTCTTGAAACTTCAAAAATATTTTTCTTGTATAAAGATTAGAAGCCTGTTTCTCCATTGGTGAAGGTGTCTTCAAAACTGGTGTCGTGCTAACTGTCTCAAAATCTGCTTCTATTTCCTTTTCAATCCAGCTCTCTAAAGCTCTTTCATACTGCCTGAAGAACAATGGCAATGTCGTCTGTTGGTTGACATAACCATCAAAAAAAGAACCATCAAATCCTTGAGTAGGAAATATTGCTGCAAAAAACGAATCACGGAAGTATGCTGGAACCCATTGAGCACGAGCATTATACAATGACTGAAGCCAATCATTTCTTCTGAGTTCATATTTATCAAGGATAAAATTCCAAGATGACTCAAACTCCTCAATGGTTTCTGTCAAGTTAATACAATTATAAAGTTCAACCTGAAAATTTGGATGTGCAAGACATACATGGGCCAACTTTTCCTGGCCTTCTCTCAAGATATGCCACATGCTAATACAGTGGCGAGCTTGTGGGAAAACTTGAGAAACTGCTGTCTGCATGGCTCTGTCTTGATCGGTAGTTATAGAGACAGGTTGACGATCATTCATTGCTGTCAGAAATGTCTTCAAGAGCCATAAAAAAGATGCCTCAGAATCATCCAAAAGGAGTGCACAACCAAACAAAACCATTTGACCATGATGGTTTACCCCAGTAAAAGGGGCAAATGGCACTCTATATTGATTTACTTTGTATGTTGTGTCCAGATGAACTGTGTCACCATAATGACTGTATGCTGTCCTTGATCTTGCATCTGCCCAAAAGACATTAGACATACGATTGTCTTCATCAAGTTGTATAGCATAGAAGAAACCAGGGTTCTCAGCCTGCATCTTCTTAAAATACTCCAGCAGATTATGAGCATCCCTCCCCAATGTTCTGTTTTGAAAAGAAGGCCTAACAGTATAATTCATCAATGTGGAATTTTTAACTGGGTGACTCCGTTCAGCAGCAGCAGTATGAATATTCCTCATCCCACGAGTGTTCTGACTCGAAACACGATTCCCATCCATAGATACATACATGACACCACTGGGAACAAGACCAACTCCTTGATAAGTTTCAGGCATTGTCCTTCCAACACTGGAAAAATGCTTACAAGGACGATTATTGTGCGTCTTACTGGAACTCACCATGGAATGACTATGCTCCTTCACAAATTTTGTTACAACCCATTTATTTTGACCCTTTAGCTCAATCCTAATCATTGCATTGCAACTTTCATTTAGCCTTTTTTTCGAACCTTCCCTACCACACACAAACTCCCGATACATATTTTCCCCATCAGCTTTAGAGCGACCATATGGGCCAACTTTAGAGCTAAAACCCATGTGTCTGGCATAGTCATTATAGAAAGTCTTAGCAACATCTACAGAGTCAAATTCCATACCCAAGTATGGCTCAGAAATCCCATCCTCAACATGAGATCCATAGTTTTCAGCATTATTAACTTCACCATCACTTGGTTCTGCATCCCCATCATCTGCCTTAGTTTGATGACCACTTCCTTCCACGTTTATCACTTGAACATCCATTTCAAACAATTTATACCACTATCTTACTGTGTGCCTATTTCATGGGTAAATGTACTGACAATGGACTGAATGCTTTAGCCCTATCAAATAGAAAGTAGGTGCAGTCTAAGTTGCCTGTGCTCCAAGTAAATTCAAAATTGAAGAAAGACATTTCCAGAAATAAAAAACTGATCTCCTAAGACTGGACAAAAGTTCGTTATGTAAACACCACAATCACTTCCTCTGCACATGCGTTAAATTCTCAATAATGAAATAGAGCTAAACAAAGAAAATGAGCTACTCAGCTACCCAAAAAGTAAGTTTGTTCAAATAATTCTTTTACCAAATTATGAAGTGACATCATCATTCTGTGGTTTCTGTCGGATTTTTAAGTTGCAATTCAAAACAGACCGGCTTCAGAAAGCAGGCACAGGTCCTCAAGGAATCTTTAGGGTCTCTTTGGTTGGGTGGATGAAAAACAAGGAAGGAGAGAAAAAATTAATATTTGAATTGAAAGTGAAAGGGAGGAAAATTTCAAATTTTTGTTTCTAAAAGTCAACTTTTCTTTTTTCTTTCACTTTCTCTCCAAATAAACACATGGAAAAACATTGTTATCCATTTTTTTCCTCTCTATTTTCTTTCTACCCATCCAAACACACCATTATATATACTCAGATTATGCCAATAACATAAGACTTCAATGTCGTCAAATATATGTAAGCTATATATAATATAATAATAAGTCAATAACTATAATAATTCACAAATTTATTAATCAAATAATCATCATAATTCAAAAGTTGTAAAACGAAAGCCAAAATTTATCATTTGAATTTAATTTTTATGTACAATACTCTTATAATTGATTTTTGTAATAACTATTTGAAAGACATATCTAGGAAAAAGATTAATAAGAAAAAGCTATAAAGATTAATAAAGCCCCTAATACATAAGATTTTGTGATCTACAATGATGAACAAACTTAAAAGTTGAAAATTAACCTAGAAATGATAACATTTACATTGTGCAAATTGATATGGAAAATTGGAAACCCTAACTTACAGCAACGACAATAAATCATTAGGAGCTGACAACAAATTGATTGATAATCTCCCAATTTAAGGATTGAAGAAGAATCCCCGAAACTCGAATTCGCGGAAATCACTTCTCTTTGGAACGGTGGTGGAAACGCGCGTGAATAGTGAGGTGCGGGAGAGAAACGACCGCGTTTTGACGGTGGTTAGGGTTTGTCGACCACCGGGAGTTGCAGAGACGAGAGGAGGGAGAAAGAGAGAGAGAGAGGAGAGAGAGTGAGTGCGTGTCGCACAGATTCGATGAGACATAAGTACACACGCGTGATGTGTGCCGTTGATTTAAATCGTACGGTCAATGTTGGCTCAGACCGAACTCCTTTTACTTTTATCAAAGTGGGATCTGAGTTCAACTTGTGCTGTTTGTGGTTGGATTTGCCAAGTGCATTACCTATGTCACTGGGCTCCTTAACACGCTTTGCATTGCATCACATTTCTTTTTTGTTCATATTTTAAAATAAATAAACAAATACTTATTTTCCTCTTTATTCTTACTTTTTTAAAAAATAATTAATTCTCTATTTTTTTAACAATGTGCATAATTCATCTCATTTCACTGAGTAAACCTGATTTAAAATATATTTTAATAAATTTTAAATTTTAAAAATTAGATTCAACCACATATTTAAAAAATAGATTTAGATTATATTTTAAGTCTTTCAAATTAATTTTATGTCTTATATTTTTTAAATATAATTGTAATAACTATATAAATAATATAATTTTTATTTAATTGATAATATTTTATATAATATAATATTATATTGACATTGATTTGTTTTAAAATATTTATATATATATATATAGAGAAAGGAGATAGTTGAAGAATTCAAATTAATAACACCTAACCAAATTTAACATTAATGGAGAATTAAATTACTCACATTAATATTATTTATTATAGAATTTTAACAAAGATAAGTTAATAATATATATTTCAAAATTCCTTGGTAATCAAAAAAGTTTTGGGAGAACCTTCTTAATTAGAGCATAAAGAAAGTTATAAATGAAGAAATAAGAAACATATAAGAAAGATAATTGAATTATGTATGATTTTTATAAAGTTTTTCAAAAACACAAGGATATATATATAAGTTTTCAAGCGATATCAAAACAGACTTTTTAAAGATGTGCAAAAATAAGATAAAGAAGGGAAGTGAGAAAATGAACATAAGGATTTTATTATAATTCACTCTTCTATAAGAATTATCTCTAATCTCTTCAACTCGAAAGATTTATCCATTAAAATTAAACTAACTTACAAATCAAGTATTCTCAAACTTTCTCAAATTATACAATACTTGTAACCTATCTAATTACAAACAACATAAAGTATTCTTTAACACAGCTTCTTCATTCTATCACAAAGCACAAGGAAGTTACAAAAAAAAAAATAACTCACTAAGTAAACATATAGCAATTACAAACAAAGGCTTTAAGTTTGCTTAACAAAGCAAATGCAAAAGTTTTTCACTAAAAACTTTTTTAAGATGTCGTCTAAAGATGGTGGACTTTTATCTCATTGTACTCTTCGTGTTTTGTAACTTCTTATTCTTCTCAAAGACTTTTTCAACAATATATAGGCATGAGGAAGAAAAACGTAGTTTTGCATATAGAGATCTTCTGCATTGAATGCTAAAGAGATGTTTTTTTTGTAGAGGTGCGTCTTCTTTGAAGATAGAGAAAAAAGTATGTCAAAAAAATTGTTTTTCTCTTTCCTTAACCATTCTATCTTTGCTTGATACAAGATTCCTGTGTTTTTTTGTTTCCTTAACCATAAAAGCTTGATCACAACTCTCTTATATTAAGGTTGACTTGTTTTATCAAAGCTTAAAAAGGAACCCTTTGCTACTCTAAAAAACGAAACTTAGCGACACGTATATATAATATGAATGTTATACGAATGTTCATAAGAGATACGTTGAAACAATCTGTGTATAAGTTAAATAGTGAGCTATGAGATATAATAAGCACATAAAACAAGAACTTTACATTAAATAAACTAAATCCTTTATTAGACAAAGTTTCTCTTTTGGATGGAGTCTCCTATTGATGATGGAATGTTTTGATGCAAATAGATAAGCTTGTTAAGAACATACATTCTTTTTATATGGACACAATTCATATTTCCATCCTATGATGACTTTGTTATTTTCTTGAAAACTAAGTACAAAATTAAAACATTAGTCATCACTCTTTAGTCATAATGTATGTTATCATCAAAACACTTGGATTATTTTGGACGCATATAAATGTGTTCCAACAAATATGAGGGAGGGGATGGAGTGATCATTGTTATGGAGACTATGGGTGCAAAGTCTAGTTCTTATAAAGACAAGTTGTTAGTGCCTCTTAATGAAGACAATGATGGTTTCTTTGCTGGAAAGGATACACCATATGAGGAAAAGCCTGGGAATAAAATTTACAAAGAGAAGGAGGAGGCCTTCAAACCATGCCCCAAATTTATGGTGATGAACAAGAAGTTGGAGGAGTAGAGCAACCCTTGGAAGAACTCATTAGTTATACACCTTCTAGGAAAGAGAGTCACTTTTAATATTCTAGAAAATAGGATGAAGAAGGAGTCGGAAAAAAATGACACAATTCAAATTATTGTTATGCTAAAGAATTATTATACAATTAGGTTTGCGTTTGAAAGGGATTATAAACAATCTCTTTACTAGAGTTCATGGATGATAGTTTACCATTACCTACTTTGTCTAGCCATGGAGACTTTTTTCTTAGCTAATATTAAGAAAATAACTAAAGTGGCAATTTGGATATGCATTCTAAAGCTTCGTTTGGAGTTTTATAATGAACAATTTTTGCTAGATCAAATGAACACATGAAGGGGAGGAGTTAAATTTTCACAAATCTTTTTCTTAAAGATATGCTTGTCAATATTAGAGGATAAACTCTTTAATAAAAACCTTGTTGATAAAAATAAAGGATAAACTTATCTTTAAAGCAATACGTGTAAATATAAAATATAAGGAAAAGATATAGTCACATAGAATTTATATATTGGTTCTTTTGTTAAAATACTATGTCTAGTCCTTGGTAACTTTACCAAGCTTTTCAATATAAGCAAAATATCTTCACTTACAAACACACAACAACAAGCCAACCTAGGCTTTATCCAAGTAGTCTTTCAATTGCCTCTCCAAGTAGTCTTTCAATTGTTTCTCCAAGTAATATATCAAAGTATTCTTTGCTCCAAGCCTTTTTAGGCTTCAACCACTTTACAAGGTAAGTTTGTTTAAAAGAGGGTGTCTTTTCAGCATTTTACAAACATATATGCTTTTAGAGTGAGTCTAAGACTTTTCAAAGAGAAAGCAAGTTTACAAGAAAGGATTCCATCATAAATAAGCTTCTAAATCACATACATCATACAACTTCTTGCTAAAACTCTCTAAGACTAGGGTATTTATGAAGGAAAAGATAACACACAAGAAAGGGGGTTGAATTATACATGTGTGATTTCTGAAAGCTTTTCGCAAAACTAAAGGAATTAAAACACAGTTTGATATGGTCGTCCAAAAGGAGTGTAAAAATAAAAGAGTGTATGGTAAGAAAGAAAAACAAACAAAGATTATACTGATTCACTCTTTCAACATAGTTACATTTAATACCTTCATCACAAAAGAATTTCACTAAGTCTACATGACTTAGAAATAAGTATTCTCTACCTCTCCAAGTATTACAACCCTTGTAATCTACTTGATTACAAGAAAACCAAGTATTTTCTACCTCTCTAAGTATTTCAACCCTTGTAATCTATCTGACTACGAGAAACTTAAGTATTCTTTGACACTTAACTTATTCAGGCTACCACACTAACTGAGTAAAGTTTTTACAAAAGAGTAACTCACACAATGAGTGTTTACAATACATGGCACAGACTTTTCTTTGCTTCACAAATAAAGTTTTGCAAGATAGTAGTCTAAAGTGTAAGAGAGTGTTTTTTCTTTCTTGATAGAATATGTTCTAATTTAGCTTTTCTCCTTCTTTTGAGTTTGATAGATCCCTTTATATAGCATGGAAAAATTTGTATGCTGCTTTTTGCATGAGTGGTTGGATCTGCATTAAATGTAACAGTTGCTTCTTGTAGTATTTTTGTAGAGACTTTTCTTTTTCTAAAAACAAAGAAATATTGTGTTAGGAAAAAGTTATTTTTCTCTAAATTCTACGTGTTGTCTATTGTTGATGAGTGAGGAAGCTTTTGTTGGTTCCTTTTAGATGGATTCATAAATTGGTCTTCCTTTTATCATATTTGACTTGTATTATAAAATCTTTGTTGTTGTTCTTTATCAATTTGAAAACTTAACACATTCTCAAATACTATATTAGGTAGACATTTGAATGTTGGATCTAGATAATAAGCTTTTTATATAAATAAAAGAGTTCACAAGACAGATAAACAACACTTTACGCTTTTACGAGAGATTCTTCGTGCAATCGTTCCACTTTCTAGATGATCTCTTGTCTGGACGGAAGGAATGTCTTAGGATGCTGGGTTCTTCTATGAACCCTTGACTGTATCTTTGGACATTGAATCACTCTATGGATATTGAGAACATCCTTTGGGCAGTGAACTTCTCTTTGTACACAGAATATGTCATTTGGACTATGAGTCTCACTATGGACGTTGGGAATGTCTTTTGGATGACGAGTGACTCTATGCACGCTTTGAATGCCTGAGTAAGTCCTTTGGATGGTAAGTCTCTCTATGGATGGTGTGAATATTTGAGTACGTTCTTTGGACGGTGGGTCTTACTATAAACGTTGAAAATGTCCTTTGGATGACGAGTGACTCTATGAACATTAAGCACGTCTGAGTACGTCCTTTGGATGGTGATTGCGTCTATGGATGAAAAGCTCCTTATGGATACAGTAGATGAACTTCTTTTAAATTCAATGGTTAATCATAATATATTATCCATTTTCATAATGTTTGTTATCATCAAAACACTTGGGTCATTTTGGGACGATAGACTTATGTTCCAACAATTTATAAAACTTCTAGTGAAGCTAGCCACTGTAGGTGCTTTAGATTTCTTCCCTTTATATTTCAAATATCTTGAGTATGCAAAGTCATTGGATCATTTAATGCACACATTAAATTTCACGAGCTAGTCATCTTGGTATGATAAAGCACTGCTTTTATCTCTATTTTTGTTAAAAGTGATCATGTGGCTCTAACTTGCTTTTGTCTTTTCAAAATGATAGTTTTTAATCACTTAGTAATATTCAAATGAGAAAAATAATGTTTTGTATAAGTTAATATTGTAACGCCGAGCTTTTATGTTTATGATTAATGAATGAATAATTATAAGAGTAATTAAATTTAATTTTAGTAGAAAATACTAATAAAATATTTGATTGCATGTTTTTTTATAGAAAATCTCGAAATAAGCCTAAATGACCAAAGACTAGCTTACCAAGGCAAGGTTTTCCATGAATGATGAATGACTCAGTTGAATAACCATTTGAGTTGATGGATTGTGGTCTTTGACACATTCCAAATATAATTTGTTGAATCAATGTTATTGACGTGCTTTTTAGTGTGATAATACGACTTTCGAGGTAGAACACCAATTGATAAGTTCTAGAAAACCAAACACCTTTCAACCAATAAATGATAAAAACCCTTCTACCTAATGGTTAACAAAATCTCTATTGTCTAGAGGACAATTTAACCCTTATTACCTAAAGGATACAAAAACCCTATGGACTAATGGTCTAAAAAACCTCCAATACTCATTCAATGGTTGAACTCCAAAGTTTTCCCTAGAGTTGGCAAATGGGCCAGCCCATGCCAGTGAGCCAAGGAGGAAAAATAGTCTAGCCTGACACAACTTGATTTTCACATGGGTCAAGATTTTATTATCCAACTAGGCCAGGCTAATTTGGGTCCAATTTCTTTTTTGTTTAAAAACACCTAAATTTTCTAAAGAAATTTTTTGAAAAGAAATATCGAGCCAAATGGGCCTAGTTCATTTTAGGCCAGCTTTTTTGGAGCTTGGCTAAGTCCTACGAGCCCAACAAGTTGGACAAATTGGCTTGGTTCTAAATGAACCAAAAGTTTTTAGTCTAGCTTGGCTCAACAAGCTAATGAGTCGGACCTATTTTGCCAACTTTTGTTTTCCCTAGCTAAAACTTCACCTCCTTTCCTAGAAATTTGTCATCCTTTTGTCAAGTTTGAAGGATATCAAGTGTTGATCAAGTCTTAGCCCCTTCCTTAAAGCTTTACATCCTTTTTCTCTACAACAAGTAAAGGAAGCTTACCTTGGCATTTTATATGTTTGTATGTGTTTAAAATGTTGTTATATGATTAAGATTTTATGGATATGAATCTATTTGAGATTTGGAGTTGCTTTCTTGAGTTTTGAACTTTGGAGAAATTGTCGAGTTGATGATAAATTCTTGAATGCATGTTGTTTTTGTAGTTACTTTCATGTTTGAATGTTGTTGATATAATGATCTAGAGTTGTTGGTGTACTTATATGTTGATTTGGATGAGTTTGGATGATTTTCTTTGAGTTTGCATGAATATGTTCTAGGGATTCACTAGGCAAAACCCTATTTTCTAGATTTTTGTTGAAGGCTACACAACCTTGCATTTCTAGGTAGAATTATGGAAAACTATAAGTTTTTGTTAGGTGAGTGACTCACTCGCTGGGTGAGAGCTCAAGAACACATGAACTGGATGAAGGCTCATTAAGCAAAAGACTTACTCATTAAGCAAAACTTAGTGAGAAAATTGTGTTTGTTGAGCATTTTGGTGAGTGAGAACTTGAGAGTAAGTTTGAGGGGCTCTTTATCGCTCCTCTGGCTGGGTGAATAACTTCCTTCACTAGACAAGTTGAGTGAGGTTAAGGTTGTGAAGCCTTTATGGCTTCATTCGTCATGTGAATAAACCCATTCATTGGGCAAATTAGAGGGGAGTTTTAGAGGATGCTCTTTATGGCTCCTTTGATTAGGCAAGGATGGTCCCTCATTGGGCGAGAATGTGTGAAACCATAGGAGTTAAGCTATTGTGACTTGGCTCGTTAGGCAAATAATACATTCGTTGGATGACTAAAACATAATAGGAGCTCTTTATGGCTCTACTTGGTTGCCAAGTGCATGCTACTTTAGTGAGTACCCTCTTTGCAAGTAGGATTCTTTGGGCGAGACATCCCAATCATTGGGCAAATCACACATTAGTGAGAAAATTTGTGTTAGAAAATTGAATTTTTTCTTCCTCTTTTGTTAATAATGCTTCTTAAAAGACTTCTTGTAAAAGATTGAATTGGGTAGGATGGTGTAAAAGCTTAAATTGGAATATTATGTGAATCAAAGTTTTTAAAACTCGGAAATGATGTTATCTACAGATTGTGGATAAAACATTTGTTGTTGTTGTGGAGTAAGGTTCTGATCTTACTCTTAAAAAGTGGTTGATGAATCATTTATTTTTGTTGTATGATTTCAACTTATCATGAAGGTGACCATGATGAATTGATGGATCAAGTTGCTAGTATTAAAGTTCAAATAAGTTGAAAGTGAGCATGTGATCACAAGTGTTATATGTTTTGAATTCATTTAAGGATGTTATTAACTAGTAGGCACATAAATTGTTTGACCACCATTGGCATTTGTGAGGTTCGCAACTAGTTCTGGAAAGGAAGAGCAGGGTTATGTAGCCTCGGGGATAGGTGGATGATAGTACGCAAGACCAGGGATTGAGAATCGAGGTCGGTTGCCAAGACGGGATTGTTAGGACTCGCTAGCACACTACTTGGTAATTCAACCCCTTCGTACCCTGGCCATTGTAGGTGGAACACTACAACTACTACTAGCGGTTGTCATAGGAAGTTGGCCATCATCTTTTCCATTGAATCCATCTTTGTATCGGTATTTTGACTAATCAATGAATGCATATGTTTCTTTTCACTTATATGTTTATAATTCCTATAGTTTAATTTGTTCTTGATTTTATTACGTTTGTGCATGTTAAGAGTAGACCACGCTTAGATTAGGGTCTGGTTAGAAACTACCTAAGTAATAACATAGATAATCATTAAATAATCTACATTAACCACGAGCTTAAACCCTACTAACTCGAGGCCACGGTTGTGTAAGCCCTCAATAGGTAACAGACGAACGTTAGGCAGTCGCCTTAGGAAATAGGTTGGCGAGGAAATACTTGCATGCTAGGAATCCGAAACAAAAACATTTCATTGATTACCTTGTATCCGATATCATAAATATATGTTAGATAGATATAATTGTAATTCTTTACTTAGATTGTAAATCTTTACTTTTATGTTAATCCTGTAGGTAACCTTTACGTTTCTTGCAATTTACTTTTCCTATAAAAACCTCACATTTACATTTACTTGTCAGAGTCCGCATTCTACATAACCAGTTTAGGAATCCTTACCAGCCTTTTGCACTAGAAAATACATGAACCACGTGTCCTTGAGAAGAATGACCTAGGTTGACCTTGTGCTACCTTAAAATAGGAAAAATCTAGTATTTTGATAGGGAAAATAACAACCAATCCTTAGAGACTATCAGTGGACAAGCAAACTACACAAGAGGTCTAAGTCCTTGCAAGCTTCAAGGTGTGACAAACCACTACCTACGTATAGCCTATCTTGACTTGAACATTCTCTGATCTGCAAGATCGCGTTATCTTTCCCCAATACTAGGCAGGTATGTTAAGGAAGTGACAAAAGTGATTGCTTGACTTGTAAATATCAATGGAGTATATGTATTCATGATATGTATATGTGTGTGTGTGATTGTTGAATTGGATGATTATGTTATTGTGAATGTTGAATATATTTGTTGGGAGTTGAGGCTTGTTATTATCATATTGTTTTGCTTGTTGATTGATGTTGTGATATGTATACATTATGTATGATGTTTACTATTTTGTCTGTAAAGACATGATAATGTTCTAACATAAGCTTACCCTTATGTATGTTTCGTCTATGTATAATTGTGATGGCCTCGAACAACGTGTTTGATGGGAGTAGATGTGGAGGCTACCCAAGAGTCAAAATGCCTTTACCTTACTAAGGAAGTTTATGTGGCTCACTTCAACATCCGATTTGAAGCGACCACAATAGGTCCAAGCAAAGTCTAGAAGATTGATATTGTACATTGACATGTTTGGTATTGTAGGGAGGTGATCTTGTACATTAACTAGGAACAATAGTCTCCACCTCTCTCGTCCTAGTATTTATCCTCATTCTTTTAGGATCATGCCTCTAAGAGTCAACAATCATGCTGAAGCTTCTTCTACACCTTCATGACCACAACAATCAAGTAGTTGCTTGTTGTTGTTAGAGTGAGGACCAACTCGTAGGGTGTTTTGTCGTATCCTTCATCCTTCTTTTGACATATCTTTTAACTGGGGCATTTTATTAAACCCTTGGTTTCAGTTTATGTTTTATGTTCTTTTAATGTACATGTGTAAAATACAAGCTTTTCGTTGTAATCCAAATTAGTTGTAATTATGTTTAGATGAATGTATATGATGCACTTTTCATAATTAAATTAATTAAATACTTTGTTAATATCAATCTTCCACACGGTAGTTGTAGTTTTACAATCATTTTATAGGTTGTGTCAGTCGTGAGTTGTTACAAATTAAATACTCATAGATATAGCTCATTTAAATAAAACATTGCATTTAGATATAATCATCTGTTACAAGCAAGCATATTATGTCCCATGGGATCAGACGAAGCTAACATATGATCTCAGTTTCCTAGCCTATGATAGAGTCAAACACACCTAGTTATGCTTGAGTTGATATTAAAACATTACTTTTTCCTTAATAATCAAAATGATTATCTTACTTAATTTGTTTTTTCATTCTTCAAAACACTTAAGGGTCTAACAATTTCCTTTCTTTTTATAATGATAAACAAATTGGTAAAAACATACTTTTGAAATCAAATCCACAAATCCTGTTTGAACATATTCGGAAAAAAACATATCTTTGACATTGAGGAAATATGTTCTTAGAAAAAGACTTATGTATCAAGTAGTATATATTATTAAAGCATATAACTATCATCAAAGCATAAACTAGCTCATCAAAACATAAGCTAGATCATTAAAGCATATGTTTATAATCATCATCGAAGCATAAAAATAATAAGAGCATAACATATAAGACGATCATCCATAAAATGTTCAAGTGTCAAAAGATTTTAAAGTAAACAAAGACTATGATACTCTTTGTCAGATAAATATCCTTCTTTTTCTTATACTTCTCTTCTTCTTTTTTCTTCTCCCTTTTTGTCATAAGCAAAAGGCCTACTAATTATCAAAATCAAAGATGGAACTCAAAGCAACTTTCTTCTTGACTTTCTTTAGGAGGTTCATAAAATCCTTTTAAGTCTGCTCACAAAGTCCTCATTCTATGTTAGTTATGTGTTTTAGGGCTACAACCATATGTTTAAGTGAAAGCACTATAGCTCTTAGCTCGCTTGTTGATGCTAGTAAGTGATCCGGTCTAAATTCCAAAACTTAGGATTTAGATAGCTCTTGATTGGAATTGCTCTTATAGATCGTCTTTACTCTACCTAGATCTTCTACACTTCATAAATTCCAAATGGAATATGAAATTAGAATAGGATTTTAGGATTTTTGAAATACCAAAGTAATGTAAATCGTGGAAATTAAAGATAGGATAAATTAAATTGAAATAAAAAAATGGAAATAGTTAAAAAATGGTTCAGGGAAAAATAATATAAGAAAATCAAGATTTTCCACAAGCCTCTTGGAGAACTTGCTGAGAATAAAGTATTATAATCCAAAAACAAACAAGAGTCACTCTCTCAATTACTAAAAAGAAAATATCATTCAAAATGATCTAAAAACTGAACCAAAGTTCTAAGTGCAACTATTTATATAAGGAAAATGTGTGTCAAGTATTCAAACTATCCTAACTAGGCCTTGGACAGCAAGTTTTAAGCTAACTCTCACGAACTTACAACAAAGGCTTGCTTAAGGTTGTGCATCCAAAGGCAAGAAAAGTCAATATCTAAGTCAAATGGCTTCCAAGCTTCGTCTAGGACCTAGAGTTGTCCTGAGGAGTCTTTGTCCAAAGGTAACTGACCCAAGAGGTGCATTCTCTGAAAAGAGTCTTCCATTGTCCAAAGGCTGCAAATAGGGACCCTTTTGTTCTTGGCTGCATAGGGTTGTCTATCAAGATGACATGAGTGCATCCTTATTAGATCAAGACCCTCTGATTTCAAATTATATCCTATTGACTAGTGACAACAAGGACCAGCCACAAGTTCCAGGATTCTATTATTGTTGTAAACTACCAAATTGTGTCCATAGTGGGGAACATGTCATTTTGAACATGCAACAATCTAGAGATGCCATAATTACAATATGCAACCACAATTTTATAGGATAATATACCCAACAAACACTACTAGAAATGTGTTATTTTCTTGCGAATTTTCCTACGAATTTTGTTCAAAATTTCGCAGTAAACATGTTTTCTACGAAATTTCCTACGATTTTAAATTCGTAGGAAAATTGTTGGTGGATGACTCTATCTTGAGAATTATAAATCGGCAAGAAATTTATCTGCGGATATATTTCGTAGCAAAATTCGCAAGAAAATCTGTAGGAAAATTCATAGAAAATTTGTAAGAAAATTTGCAGGAAAATTTGTAGGAAAATTCGCAGGAAAATTCATAGGAAAATTCGCAGGAAACATTTTCCTACGATGTTAAATTAGCAGGAAAGTGTTTGGATTCCGTGGGAAAATTCGCAGGAAAATTCACAGGAGAATTTGTAGGAAAATTCACAAAAAAAATTTGTAGAAAAATCAGCAATAAAATTCACAAGAAGATATACAAACAGGAGCATTTTTGTGAAAATTTTCATAGAAAAATCCGCAGGAAAAGAGCATTTTCTACGAATGTATCTGTAGGAAAATTCACAGGTATATTTTTATCATGAGCATTTCCTACAAAAAATTTCATATGAAAGTCTACATATATATTTCTTGGGAATATTGTTATTCCTAAATAATTTTCTTGCACATTGTGATTCTGCAAGAATTTTTACATATTTTTTAATTAAAAATATAACAATGTTTTTCAATAACTAACAATAAGATCCAATATGCTAATATTTTTCATCAATTTTGTCAAGTAATTAATTTTGTTTATCTTATATGATTTTGTAATGTAAATAAAAAAAGAATGGATATTCCCCTCCTCATTTCTTAGGGGTCATTTTTACACGGTATAGGGACAGAAGGAATAAGGCAGTCAATTGTGAATCTATATACAAATTTAGAACACGTATATTATAAACTACTTTGACTAACTATGAATTTATTTTAATAACTTCAAGTTTATTTTTATAAATTACTATAATTTGTTTACAGCAATGTTAATTTATAAGCTACTAACTTTTTCTACTTTTTATTCTCACTATTTTTTTGGAAATATCTTTTGCTCTTTTTTTTTTGTTTAAAAATCAAACAAATATTATTTTGTTATGTCGTATTTTTCAACTAATTTATTAATTAATTTTATCAAATGCTTTGAATTCAATTAACTAGTTTACAAAATTTCAACTTTTCAATTTTTAGTTTATAAACTAATATTACCAAGCACACCCTTGCTAATTGTTTATCCATAAGATATCTAAATGAATAAATTTTTAGTAAACATGTCAATTACTCCTTTTTTAGTAAAGAGAATGAAATTCTATTTTCTCTACTGTTGATGGATAATTTGTCAATTGCCAGAAAGGGTGCTATTCAGTTTGACAAAGAACCTCCAATGAATTATATTAGATACAAATCTTGAAAACATGCACAGATGAGCATCAAGCGGCCTTCTTTCTACCAAGCAGTAAGCTTAAAGAATATGTGTTGCCCTTTTGTTCAGCAGCTTCTACTCGATTTTTACCAACCTACATCGATCATTTGTTTAAGGTATCAACATGTTATAAACAGGTATTTTGATCGATGACCAGTAATACAATATAAGCCAAAATTTTCGTAAAAGACTGATAAAATACATATTATAGAAATGGAAAATATCTTGTCCATGAGCCAATAACCAACAGTTGGCATGTATTGAACGAGATACATGACAGCAAGCATAGGCTCCACGCAAAGGATGTAAGGATTAAAGTTGCAATCTGGAAATTGTAGTTCATACTAACTGAAAGAATCAATATCAGTATACTCACCATGAAGAGTGCATAATATGTGTAAGCAAGACAATTAACCTTTCTATCATGAGAAGCCAAATGCTTATATGCAACAAAACTTCAAATTGATGAAAACATGCAATCTTCTAGGTCAAGTGAACAAAAACTCTTGGGATTCCATAAAGTAAAGCAAGAACAAATATTCCCAACATTATTCTTGAATTCCATGATGTTACGAATTGACAAGGAACCATTATCTTCATGTTAATTACATAGTTATACAGAGGATTGCATGAATAAAGTAACATACTACCAAAGTAACACATTTAATTATACATTAAGGACAATGTTTTATCTCAACAAACATTGGACATCCACATGTCTAAGAGGAAAAGAAAGTAACATATATGAGAAGGTAACATAAAAAAGGAGCAGATGAACCTTAAAGGTAACCAAAATTAAATATTAAATAGATCCACTAAACAAAATACAAAGAATCTATGGAGGCACAGAGTTGAAAAATGGCAGCGTATTCAAATAGAAGTAAATTGCTAAGATCAATGCTTTTACCTGATATGATATCCAAGCTTCCTTGCAGCAATTATAATCAGCTCTGCACACCTTTCAGATGAGACATGCTTCTGTGGAGATAGAATTTTACATGGATGAAATAGACTTTCAATGAGTCATATAATGTATCCAGTACAACACCACATGGCATGAGTTCAAGTGGATAATAGTAACAAGCAAATCAAAACACAAAGGAAAGAGAATAATACTATATGCTCCAAGATCTTGCTCTATGTTGCTTCTCTGAAATATATGTTTTATTTTCTTTTCAAAATAACATGATATTATACACATTCTTAGTTCCAGTTTCATTTAGCAAACACGAGATCAGCAAGCCAAATTCTTAGTTTTAAAATAATAATTCAATATGTGTCTACTATATCAAAAGGAAATATATGCAGTAAAATTTCATCAACTTTGGCTAAAAAAGTACAATGAAAACAATTTTCTCCATTCTTGCAAAGCATATATCTATAAACTTTGGAAATGGTAATGTATCTTGATTTAGCACTCTCAGAGAATTAGAAGTTCTAAAGATACCTGTACTACAAATTATGGTGGGAAGAAAGTAAAGAAAACAACGAAAGATTCTCTGGAAGCTTTACTTTTTTGGCTTTCATTGATTCAAAGGTGCCTTTGATTTAATTGCTCAGATTCAATAATGGGTGTTGTTGTTTTTACACGTGACATGCAGGACTAACTTACATTAACAAAAACATGTGAGGACTTAGATTTAACATTAAATGTTATGCTATTAACACAACCAGCAATATTTGTAGGAGCAAGTGTTAAAGCATCCTGTTGAGGTACACGTGCATTTAGACAATGAAACCCAGAAATCTCTTAAGCACGGGTTTTGCTTCCAAATGCATTCATAGTCTATATCAGACCTACACCTTGGTAGGGATCACAATGCATATTAGAGGCACAAGGCATAAAAGGCAAAGGATTCTTCCTTTCTAGCATCTCTCTAAACCATGGAGTAAAATTAGACAATTGAAAATATAAAGGGAAGCATACGTTAGCAAGAGATAAGTATACCCAAACCCAAGCCTTCTCTATGAGCTTGTCCAACTGTTGTTGGACTTCTTTACTTTCCTCAAGGTTGGCTTTGTAAGCATCTATTCTTGGCAAGATGACTCCCATTGTGAAATCAATTTGATGTTCTATCTCCCAAATTAATGGCAACCCATGTGGGATGTCCTTGGGGAAGATGAAAGCCCTTCAACATCTATTTTAAACCTGTAAGTAGTTCAGGGAATTATGTAAACAAATGAAAATACATATTAGTTGGTAACAAATAAAGTGGTTCCTTTTGAACCAACAACACCTTCCTCACCATCCTCTTGCTCGTTATTAACACTTCCTTGCCCCTTCTCACTTTCTTTTTATCATTTCTTTCTTTGGACGCTTATGGTCTTTTGGACATTAATAGAGCATTTGGAGGCACTTAATACTGACTTATGATAGATATATTTGACATCATTTAATGGTTAATATTGACACATTTGTTAAGTCTTTTATAATTGGACTTAATTGGGTTAATTTGTTAAAATTTGCTTTTTTTTATTTAATTCTCATTATGATGTTTTTGTCTTGTGCAAGACATACTAGAGTTACAAACCTGCAAATTAGAAAATCTTGGTGGCTTTGGAAGTCTAAAATAAAGATCTACAACTTTTCTCTTTTATGATCAACCTAATTCGACTTTCTTCAGTGTCAAAAGCCTACGAGAAGTTTCAACATCTACATCCACTTTATTGGGCTTTTCTTTATGTATTTGAGCCCAATTTTGGGATTTTGGTTGGTAGGCCTTTGGGTTGCAAATTCCTCTAGCCCATACAACCTTTTCTAGCATTCAAAGCATGTAGTAGTTAGTTAGAATTCAGTTAGACACTTTTGGGACCTTTCACACTTAGTTTAGGAGGTTTCTTGGATCACAAGTTTCCTCCCAGCCCTTTCATTTTTGCTTTGCACTTTGCTGCGTTTTTTCTGTGATGATTGTCATGGAAGTCTAGGCTCTTTTGTCAATTCAAGGTTCCATTATTATGGTTAGGTTTGAATTTTTGAATTTTCCTTATGCAAATTCTACTATACTTCTCTTTTCTTTCCAATTCGTTTTCATGATTATGTTTTGTTTGAAGTTTTAAATTGTGTTATGTTAAGTAATCGATTGATCACCTAAATCAACCAATTAAGTGCTTGAATTCATGTTCATTAAGGGCTGTGATTGTGATATTAATTTTTATGGATGAATGTTAGATGATTATATAATGAATCTTTGGTTGATATGAATTTGCACCCTTATTAGAACCGTGATAACAAACTACATGATTGGATCCTTGGATTGGTGTTCCATAATTTGATTATATTTTGTTTTCACTTTTCATTTCACAACCTCATAACTATGTTATGTGTAATTTTAGTTTTTTGCATAATTTTGTTTTACATACAAACCCCTTTTTACATTCTAATATGGTTCCTGTTTAATAAAATTAGACATTTCATGATTGTGTCCTTGAGATATTCGACCTAGTTTAGTCCCTACACTACAAAAATAAGGGAAATCGAGTAGTTTTGATAGTGTTTTGACACCATAGACGCATGATAGTACACAGTTTATACCCCTTAGTAGGTCTTTAAGATGGGTAAAATAAAACAGAAATAATAGTTAAGAATCATGTAATAGCCAAGATCTAGATTTCCAAAGTTGAACTAAGGAATATACAAATCTAGGCTAAGTTTATGATATTAGCTAACAAAAGAACAGGTTTTGTTTTGTAGGTCAAAAGAAAGACTGGACGAAGTCAAAGTCAACAAGAAGTTGTCTCAATCAGATAGAGCCGACTCCGTAGGACCCACTTTGTGGCCGACCTCGAAGTAGAGCCGACTCCCATCTGGAACTGAATCCATCCCGACATCCGAAGGCCTACTCCACTAAAGCAAGATTCAAGCACGTGTATAATGCAATTAAGCACATGGGAGTTAGGAAAGTAGATAGAGTTTGTTATTCTAGTAATTCTGTTAGATCAGGTAGTAATTCAGTTAATTTTTTAGTACAGTTAAGATGATTATAGAGTTTGTTAGGATACATGTATAAATAAGAAAGTATGCCTACGTTCTTAGGTTAGTACATATTATCGATAAACTCGTACTAGACACTCACCATTAACCTCCATTACCATCTGAATCATCTTTGTTCCATGGTACTTCAGTACGGTATTTGCTCAGGCCCAAGTGAATGCAGAACTAGGGGCTGAGTATTGCAGCCGGTTGCTAAGAGGGGACTGTTAGGACGCGCTAGCACACTACTTGGTGATTCAACCCCTCCGTACCCTGGCCATTGTAGGTGGAGCACTGCATCTACTACTGACGATTGTCATAGGAAGTTGATCATCATCTTTTCCATTGATTCCACTTTTGTATCAGTATCTTGACTAATCATTGAATGCATATGTTTCTTTACACTTGTATGCTTGTAATTCTTGGAAATACAATCTATTCTTGATCTGTATGTTTGTGCATGTTAAGAATGGGTCATGCCTAGATTAGGGTCTGGTTGAAAACTACCTAGGTAATAATATAGATAATCTTTAGATAATCTACGTCAACCATGAGATTAATATCTACTAACTCGAGGCCTTGGATTGTGTAAGCCCTCAATAGGTAACAGACGAATGTTAGGCAGTTGCCTTAAGAAATAGGTTGGTGAAGAGATATTTGCATGCCAAGAATTTGAACCAAAATCATTCTTTGATCTCATTGTATCCAATATAATAAATATATGTTAGATAATGTAATTCGTAATTCTAAACTTAAACCATAATTCTTTACTTTCTTGTTGACACTTTTTTAGATAGCAATTTAATTTTATTGTTAAAACCCCAATTATGTTTACTTGTTAGAGTCGCATCCTATTGCCCAATTTAGTAATCTTTTCAGCCTTGTACCTTAGAAACATAGGAATAAAAGTGTCCTTGAGAATAATGACCTAGGTTGACCCTTTGCTACTTTAGCTTAGGAAAATCTAATATTTTGATAAGAGAAGTGACGACCAACTCGAAGCTTATCAACGCACAATCCCCTTGAATGCCATGTCCTCCTTTCTTTTTTATGCCTCATATTTTTCTTTCTTCTCCTTTCGTTCTTTTCTTTTTCCCTCCTCAACTTCATTTTTATCTGGTCTTTGTTCACCTCTTTAGGTGATAAAGGCTTGAGAGTAACCTTCTATCCTCTATCTCTCCTCTTTAAGTTATTTTCTTTTAGGAGTTAGCTTGTGTGGTCTATGTTGGAGTTTGGCTAAGGTTTGAGGTTCTGGTGATGGGTTGTTTGGGTAAAAAGTAGCCAAGGATTTAGGGGAAATGGTTGAAAAATTATTAGCAATGTTTAAGTTTGCTATCAGGTTAGCAAATGATCTCACCTTGAATATGTCTCCAATCAAGTCTTCCAAGGGTTCAAACTTCACTTTCTTTGGCTTCTCAACGTATGAAGGAGAAAGCTTGTACACTATCATCTTCTTTAGAATCAACATATTAATCTTTGAACTTGGAGCAGAGACTTCCCATCCAAACTTAATCATATTCGGCATCCTTTAAAATCTATGTTAAGAGCATCCCATAAGGAATAAGGTACATGGCTTTCTCTATTGAACTATCCTTAGTGCTTAGGGCAAAGATCCAATAGTTCAAAATTAAATCAAGTATAGTTATCTTTTTCTCCAATAAGCAAGAAATATCGACAAAATATGTCCTTTGATGAGACATGGTCATTGGCTCCACGTTTGGGCATCACAACATATATGACCGACAAGTTGACTCTATCATTCATACTCTTTAGATGTCATCTCATAACAATATATATATACATATATATATATATATGATTAACAACTTAACCTGCCCGACTTATGGGTTGACCGTTGCGGGTTGGTGAGTCAATTTGTCAAATTGAACTCGCATTACCACCCCTAAATCTAGTTACGAGTGCAAAGGTTTATGTGAAATTGATATCTTCTTGTTGATTGTAGCCTTATGCCACTAACCTTGCTTTATTTCTCACAACCTTTTCATCTTCATCTAGATTTTTTCTGAATACCCATTTAGTTTTGATGATACTCTTGTGATTAGGCTTGGGTACAAGTTTCCATACATCAGTTCTAGTGAATTGATGTAATTTTTCTTCCATAGCTATGATTCAATCATCATCTTTTAATGCTTGTTCAATGGTCTTGGGTTCTATCTCAAAGATAAGGACATAAGAGGCTTGATTTCTAAATGAAGATATGGTTTTCACTCCTTCAGTTCTTTCTTCAATGATGAGATCTTGAGGATGGTAAGTAACAAACTTCCAATTCCTTTTGAGTTCGTCCATTTGTTGGATTTGTCCGATGAGCAACTTCATCCTTTGCATCAATTAGCTCAAATGCATGTGCTAATCTAGTTGTGTCTGCTACTTTATTAGACGACCTTATCTGTAAATATACAAAATTGTCTTCAATATTCGATAATTTCTTATCAAAGGTTAATCAATTATTAAATTTAACATGTATTGGTTCTTCTACAACTAAGGTTCTTGAGTTAAAACTTTATATGCCTTATATATGTTTGAATAACCAAGAAAGATGCCTTTGTCAACTTTGGAATCAAACATTCCAAGTTGATCTTTCATCTTTAGTAGGAAGCACTTGTTAGATTAATTATTTAATTAATTAATTTTATAGATTAGTGTTAATCAATTATTATAAATTATTCTTTAATTTTCAAATATATTATTTATGGTCATTAAGTATTATTATGACGCTAAACTATTGATGGATATTGTATTGAGCTTTATTTTAAGAGCGAATCTGTAATGGATTAAGTCATTTATTGTGTAGCTTGTTGAGGAGTTCATACATGTTGCTAAAAAGTTATAAAACTAGCATTCCATTATTAAGTTTGATACATGAAAAACACTCCCTAACAAGTGGGAAATTTGCTCTCAACATTAAAAGAAAATTTTATCTTAGTTGAAGTACCATGGATGCAAGTGAATATCGGTATACGCTTTTGATCCCTTTTTATTTTGAATTGGTGATCAACATGTTTTAATTTTGTATCTATGTATGATTTGGACATTCTATAATTCTTTAATAATTCATCAATTAGTATTAGAGAAATATAAATACATGTGTATAATATTATATTTCATTGTGGTTTTTATTGAAATATCATAAAAAAGTGAGTTTTCTTTTCAAAATTCTTGAAAGGATAATTGGAATATTTTGTGCTTGAAAATTAAAATTGACATAGAGCTTGTTTATTAATGAATTTTAATTCATATGCTCATTTATAGTTTGCATTTAGATAAATAAATATGGAAAGTTCATGTTCTTTTACTTCTAGCTTAAGATGGATTCTTAAATATGTGATCTATTTACAATCCATCAAACTGAAAATTATTTGAGATTCTTTTTTCACTTATAATGCACCCCTACTCCTTAAAATGAAAACAAATTATTGACTGAATAATGATCAATAAAAATTTGGTTGAATTTATGGGTTGTAAAATCATAAAATTAGACTTTGACTCAAGAGAGATGGTTTATTTAAAATAATCATCCAATTTGCTTATACTTTTCTAGTGCCAAAACTATTCATTTCTCCTTATTATTATTTTCGCTTCGTAAATTGAACATGAATGACTTTAATTATCATACATTTAACATATATAAATGTTAATGACATTGCATATAAATCCTTAATATGCCATGTATGCTTTTAATATATGTCTTAAAAACATCTATCTTTCATTTGTTGCAGAATCCGAATTATAATTTAAACAAATATAAGAATGTTATAACATATTATCACATAGATATATAATATTATTAATAATTTTTGAGTATTCAACAAATTATTTGACATAATTTGATATATTTTATATACCATATTTTCACTATTTTGCTCTCATTATTTGGATCCAAATCAAAAAAAAGTTTTTTTTTGACAAAATTGTTTAGATACTATGTACAATAATTAGTGTTATTCACAAAATTAATTTTATTTTTTTTCATTAGGAGTTAAAACTTATTTGTTTTAAACTAAATAAATATATCTATTGAACTGTATATTATTTTATATGTGTATAAATCTAAAATTGGCATAATTTAACATTTTAATATACCTTTTTCACTATTATACCCTCTAAGTTTAGACCCATAATTTATCATTCTTAATTTCGTGACAAATATATACCAAGTATTTTATCTAATCATGTATCTTTGTCCAACAAAATTTGGATCACAATTTTTTTTAATTAATATATGTAGAGAATTATACAATTGTGCATTATTTTAATTATGTTATGTCAAATTATCCAAAAGCTTGGATTAAATTTTATGTTACCTATTTATTGTTAATATACTCACTTGTAAAATACCATAATAATATTATTGAACAATCTTTAAGACAATTGAAATCGTAACTTATTATTTATATAGATTTATTATTTGCAATCAGAGTCTTTTGATTTTCATCATAATGGTCTAATATTAATGTATAAACTATTCGAGATGATAATTTATAAGTTTTAAAATCATAAAAGTTCATTGGATTTGTACACAAAGATGGATGAGACTCTCTAAGGTTAGTTGTGAAATATTTATTTATTTATTACTACTTTATGATTGCATATGCAAAAAATTTTATTATTAAAATACTCTTCTCTTTTTTATGTCATAAGTATGCAATTTATATGAGAGTATGAATATTTTTAAAATACTATAAAATTGTAAAACTCTACCATTAATTTATTAATTGCTCATTTATTATTTATTTTGAGAGTTTGATATTGGGATAAATATGAAATTGTTTTATCCACTTTTATAAGTTTGACTTAGTCAAAGTATAACTAATAACTTTGCTACTATACTTTTTTATATAGAAAGATCATGAAATTAATATCATGCTTTTTACGGTGATAAAATCATGTTCATTACATGTTAATTCAAAATATTTGAATAGCCTTTAGAATATGAATTAAATATTTATTTTATGCATAATATAAATTTATCATATTCTATTAGGCGTAATTATTGAAAAATTTGTATAATTATAAACTCACCTATCGTGGGTATAATTATGCAGATTTTATGAGTTAAACAATTAAAGTTTTTAATTATAATATGCATTATATTAATAATAATTATACCTCAGTGGTGTGTTATTATTGATATAATTTGTTGTTATGCAATGTAGTATCTATTTTAAACTTAAATCAATTATTTATTTGAGTATCCTGTAAATATTTAAAATTTGATTATATAAGTTTTTTTTGTGTGTGCATTGTAATATTTTATTTCTTATTTACCATGATTCAAGATCCTTGAGTTAGTCTCAATAAATAAGATTTTTTTCTTCTAAATAGGCATACTTTGGATATATTTATTATCCACATTTGTTATTATATCATCGCTTAATTCTTAATTGGACAAATCTTATACCCAAGTACGTGCGAATATTATTTATAATTGTAATATTTGAGTTTGAGTTTTGAGTGAATAGTTAAAAACTAGCAAATGATCTCATATTCTATTATAAAATATTAGAAAATTTTATCCCACTCATGTTTGTAAAGTTAAGATTAATATTCATGGTGATAAAGGGAGATTTTGAGTTATAAAGTGTCAAGTAAATCTCCTTGATTTTATACATAGAATGTGGTTAATTATAAAATCTATTCTCCTTAATTTTATACTTAGAATATGGTTAACTATGAAACTTATTTTGTAACACTATGTTATTGATACATTATATGTTGGGTTTCATATTTTCATTCGTAACCACATATGATAATAATATGTAATACCAAAATAATTTTTGTACGTTATTCGATATCATTTTAAATGGTTTGACATATATACTTGACAATATTTTTCTTATGTTATATTTTGATATACAATACATTATTGTTATTTTTTTAATACTCGTGTGAGTTTCTACTTCGTGTAACGTAATCTTTTGCTCAAGTTTTATGACTATTTTTTAACGCTTGAGTTTTTAGTGAGTTGTTAAAATTTGCAACTAATTGCATATTCAAAGATCAAGAATTTTGATCTCATTCATATGTTTATAAAGTGAAGGTTATTTTTTTATAATCCCTTTGAGGATTAATGTTTGCGATGGTGTAAGGAGATTTTGTTTTATAAAGTGTCAAGTGACACTTAAAATCTTTTATTTTTCTTATATGTATAATATATTGCTAATTATGAACACAATTTTGTTAATGACAAATTATATGTTGGGTTTTATATAATCATTTTGTAATCACTTCTTTAGATAATTATGCAATAATTTGATTCTCTCTAATGTGTAATTCTTAAAGAAAAAAAGATTATGACCTACCTTGTTGAAGATGCTCACATTATTCAAATCAATATATTTACTTGAGATAGTGTGAGAAATTTAATTATTTTCGTCTTATATTGATTATTGTTTTTAGAAACTAAGTTGTTTTTTTACTAAGACAAAATTGATGTGAACAAAATTAAATATTATTTCATAAAGTTGTGTTCCCACTATAAAATATTATATATCATCAAAGTATTTTAATATCGATGGACTCTAATGTGAATCCTAATCTTATTTTGATATAAAAGATTAGTGAGAGTATGTAATTTTTGTTATGCCTTGAGATTTATGAATTTATATTGCTATATATTTGTGTGCGCATCTTGTGATTATATGAAATCAGTAAAAGAACTTTGTAATTTATTCTTGTCTTATTGCTTTGAGCTATATATAAAATTTGTTGAGTCTCACTAGGCATCTTAAGTTGATGTCAAGGCTATTTTTTTGATATTACATAATAATTCTTTTTGACATGTAATTATATTGTGTTTTTCTTTTACAAAAAAGTTCACATTTTGTTAGGTCACAAATATATAAGTACTTTATAGATGTGATGTTAGTACTCCTATACAGTACAACATTCTGGTTTGTTAAAGTGTTTTTAAATTTTATGTTTGGACTAATAATCTTGAGTACTTACTCATTATTGATATTTTGTGGTCACGTGAATCTAGAGTATCATTTTCTTTAAAATAGGTGTTAGTATCATCCAAATAGGAAGTTCTTGAATTTCCTAATTATTTTTGTATTTGCATAGTCACTTGTTTAGTGAAACTCAAAATAATTGAATGTTAAATATTGTAAAGTATTTGTTGATCTAGCATATATGTAATTATTCTTATTACTAGGCTATATGAGTACTTATAAAAATGTGGATTACATTTTTGGCTATCATGGATTTTTAAACTTAGATTGAGCATATTGTTAGATAAAGCATGCTTACAGATTCATTGATAAAAAAACATAACTATTGGAGTTTATCAAAATATGTTAACTTATATGAATTAATTAAGTTTTGATGTTTTGGGTGAGTGGGAGTCCAAAAACTTATTATTACAAGATAGGTATAATATATATATATATATGTATGTATATTATATCTTATATAGCATTTTTAAATGCTTGGACAATTATCTAGAATTGCATATTTATCTTAATTTAATTGTGTTATGTTTTTATTTATCCTTCATATTTTTAAATAAAATGTAAGCTTCTTAGCATGTATAATATATGTCCCTATTGAAGATATTTTTGCATTATTAAGGGTTTATATTTCTTTGACCTTTGGTTGATGTACGTTTTGACCATAATTAATATTCTAGTATTAAAATTCTTATATTTTGTAATTGACTAATACTATCCAAGTGGGATAATTTTATGGATTAGCATTAATCAATTATTATGAATTATTCTTTAATTTTCAAATATATTATTTATGATCAATAAAGGATCATTGCGACACTACATTATTAATGGATTTTGCATTGAGTGTTGTTTTAAGAGTAACTTTTGTGATTGATTGAGTCATTTATTTTGTAGCATACTAAAGAGTTATAAAAATAATAAGTCTCATTCTTAATTTGATAAATGAAAAACACTCTTGAAAATAGGCAATTTGTTTTCGATATTAAAAGAAATTTTTCTCTTGGTTAAAGATCCATGAACGCGGATGAATTTTAATATATGCCTTTAATCTCTTTTTTATTTTGAATTGATGATCAATATAATTTAATTTTATATTTATGTGTGATTTGAACATGCTAGAATTCTTTAATAATTCATCAGCACTCACATCAAAATGGATGAAAGTAAGATATGTCAGGTTTTCTTCCTCTCCACAATTCACAGGGAGTTCTATCAAGCATAAGTCTTATCAATATTCTGTTTTTAATATAACAAATAATATTTATAACTTATGCTCACAAGATTTTTTAGAAGAAAATTGTCATAGAGCATAGTCCTAATTATCTCTTGCAAAGTTTTGTTTTTTCCTTTCAACTATCTTGTTTTGTTGATGAATTCTTGATGAAGAGAAGTTGTAGCTTTTCTAAGAATGATTTGAATTCAGCATTTTCAAATTCTTTTCCATGATAACTTATGCACCTCCAATTCTTAATAAATATACAAATTTTTTCTATAAATTTCCTAAAATATCTTTTCTAAAAAGTCTTTTTCAAACTATGTTTTAACAAAAAAAATATGTAGTTTTAAAAAGTACTTTCCGAAATATATATTTCTTGTTATAGGAAATACTTTTCAAAATGTTGTTCTAGTATTTTTGTTCCATAAAGTACTTTTTGGAATATATATTTTTGTTGTCGAATAAATATATTTTTGTTATAAAAAGTACTTTTCAATAAAACTAAAAAATATAAATAAAATTATACTTTCATTGTCAAAGAAAAGAATGATATTTAGAAAACAATTATCACCACTATGTCAAAGAAAAATACTACTAAACTATAATACATGTTCAACAAACATTAAAAAAATATAAAACATTAATCACAATAAATGATACCTTATTACAAAAAAAAGGAAAAAATAGACATGAGACTTAAAGAACAATAAAATTTGAAGATGCAAAAATAAGATTAAAAAATAATAAAAATAGAGATATAAAAATAAGATATAAAAATGATAAAAATGGTGTGTAAAAATATGTTTCATGATTTTTTATATAGAGGATATTGTAGTAATAAAAAAAGAAAGACATATTTATTAATAAGGGAGGTGTAAATATCATAAGCCTAAAAAAACTTATTGGGCCTCATAGGCCATCCTTTTATATAATATTATATATTGTATAATATGTGTATATATATTATATCATTTATATTTAATACATATATATAATTATTAATAAAATATTTTTAATTCAAAATCATTTCTATTCTTACATACTGATGTCTTCTTTATACTTTCTAAATTGGATCATAACCATAACAGGCTAACACAAATGCATAGTTGGAGGTGCAACACACTTTATTCCTTAATAAGTGCTATGCGCCTACTTCCCATATATTTATTCTCGCGTTTTATACTTTTGTTTGTTACGCTTTACAACTCAATAAACAACACGTCATTTGTTGCATACACATAATGTTTGTACAAAATTATGTTGTGTTAGAACAAACTATAAAACTATTACAAACATCTTATAAAACTAAACCACAAATAGATTTTTAGACTAGACTAGACTTTTAAACAAGTCATGTCAAATCTTAAAAAAGTAGCCTATAATAGGTAAACATGATACACTTAGGCTTAATAATTGTATTGTAAGTTAAGTTTAGATGTCCCAAAGTTGACCTAACATATTTCCATCCTCACTGACACTTATATTTTGTAGGTTAAATTATAACTTTCATCATTTGTCTTATGAAAATAATCTTTTTGATTTTTGTTTAAAAAAAAATTTCACAATTTAACTTTTAAATCTAAGTCAATGTTATCTTTTTGAAAAAAAATGATTTTTTTTAATTACGATTTTGAATTATTTTTTTACTTATTCAGAATATGAAATTTATTTTATTAAATTCATCTTTACGAAAATTATAAAAATAAACTAATGTTTAAAAAAAATAAAAATAGTACAAAAAATAAATCCAATAAACATCTCAAAAAGAATTTAATTTCTCATGCATTCATTTAAAACTAACCTTATGTCGCAACATAAATTATTTATTATAAAATTTTTAATTGTATAAAATAAATATTTATTCTATGTCATACATTCATTAAAATATCAGTAATATATCAAATTAAAATTTTTTTTTACATGTATCAAAAAATAAAAAAATCTTTTTTATATAAACTAAAATTTTAAATGATTGAATTTGGATTCAATTTTTAAATTTTACCTTATCATATCAAAAGAGAAAATTGTGTCGAGATTCACACAATTTATTTCTTGATTTTAAAAATCGCATTAGTTTAATTTATTCCGGTAATAAAATAAATATTTATATTAATAATGAAAACAATTGTTCTCTTTTATGTATTTTTATTTATAAACTATTTAATCTACTTCTAGAATGCGGTGGTGAGTGGCTAAAAACCCTAAAATTTAAAACCTAAACGTAAACCTAGCACAGCAGCCATTCCCTTCGAAATCGGAAACCCTAGCAGCCTGTCGCCGCCCACCGTGCACGCATCCACCGGCCACCGTCTTCCGTCCTCCCGTCTGTTTCAATAAGCTTTTAAACTAATTCTTAACAGCACAAAATGGTGAAGAAGAGCAAGAGTAAGAAAACCCTTTCCCCTATTCGATTCCAACTTTGAAATTGTTTATTTATTTGTGTCAAAATTGTTGCAATGCAGAGAGTAAGAGTAAGAGGGTTTCGTTGAAGAAGAAGTACAAGGTCATTAGGAAGGTGAAGGAGCACAACAAAAAGAAGGCGAAGGAAGCGAAGAAGCTTCGCTTGAGTGGGAAGAAGAAGGTCGAGAAGGACCCTGGTATTCCCAACGATTGGCCCTTCAAGGAGCAGGAACTCAAAGCCCTCGAATCTCGCAGAGCCAAGGCCATTGAGGAATTGGAGCAAAAGAAAGCCGAACGCAAGGAGAGGGTAATTCTTTCCTCTTTCCTTCATTATCACATGCATTTTTCCATATACACGATTGATTCTCATTTGTTGTGTTTCATCATAAGATAAACTAAGAAATAATTAAAAACATATAATAAAAAATTTGATAGAGGGATACACCTTATTCTTAATGTCCATCCCACAATGGGGTGGAGAGATGATAGAGATAAGAAGAGAAGAGAAAAGGTAGAGTCAGGGTGATATATGTGATAAGTGATGTGATGAAAAAGGAAGATAAAGGTAAGAAGAAAATGGGATGGAAGATAAAGTGGGTGAATTTATATATATTTTTTCTTATTTTATATGAATCCTAATCCTATGTCGTGACTTGTTAGCTGTATTGTTTTTGCAGATGTATTTTTATTAATTTACTAGAACTATGAGATTCAAGTCTGTAGGTCAATTGATGGGGTCGATACGTATACAAAAAGAGCCATTCTTTTGTGGTTTTGACATGCACTGAAAATGCTTGTCAGATTGTGTGTTATGCACTTATGCTTCACTTGCTATGATTGCTGTTTTTGTTGCAGTTAGAAGCCTTACTATGATTAATGCTTGTTTTCAGGCTCGGAAAAGCAAACTGGGCTTACTAGAGGATGAAGATAACTCCAAATTGAGCAAAGTGGATTCTCTAAAAGATAGTAATGGTTTTGCTACTGTTGCGAAGACAAGAGGTGTTTATTTATTTGTAATTGGCTGAAATTTTGGTTTATGCTAAGTGCTTATTTGTCTCTGTTCTTATATTTGTTATTTTTTGGTCTTATTCCATAGATAACTCGGATAGGGCCTTTTACAAGGATTTGCTTAAGGTCATTGAAGCCTCTGATGTCATACTAGAGGTCCTTGATGCCCGGGATCCCTTGGGTACTCGCTGTGTTGATATAGAAAAGTTGGTGATGAAATCAGGACCTGATAAACGTCTCGTCTTGCTTTTAAATAAAATTGGTAGCTTACTGGTTGCTTTTCTTTTTTTTTTTTTTGCTCCTTTTAGGAATATTTTTTTTGCACTGGCTAATTATTTGTTCTTAAAATAGATCTTGTGCCTCAAGAAGCTGTAAAGAAGTGGCTCAAGTACCTTAGAGAAGAATTACCTACTGTGGCCTTCAAGTGCAGCACACAACAACAAAGATCAAACTTAGGGTGGAAATCTTCTAAGACAACCAAATCGAGTGATATTTTGCAATTAAGTGATTGTCTTGGAGCTGATACTCTCCTCAAATTGTTGAAGAATTACTCAAGAAGTCATGAGGTAACAGAATTGTTTGGAACAGATATTTTCTTCCCTAGAAGTATAGTTTTTCCTTTTAATGTTAAGTGTTCAATGGAAGATCATAGGATTCTTTTGTTCAAGCTTTTCTTGCCCTTTCCTTCTATTTTCTGTATACATGTTTGTGTTTGTCACTTTGTCTATGTTTATATATTATTTATTTCAACTAAATTGGTATTTTGCTCGTGATAGCTTCTGAATGGTTTTTGGATGTTGTAAAATTACACCACCTTTTCTTTTTGTGGTTCAACAGTTATAGCTGTTTGTATAATTGCAATTTCACAATGAAAGTTTTGTGCCAAATTAAGTGCTTGTGGAGACAGAATTGTCACATGATGTTGGTTAGAATTACAATTTTGGTTCCGTAGTGTGCTTCTTATGGCTACCTCCATGGAGTTATTATCTGAGTCTGAGATATGCAGAGTTGTGAAGCCTTTCTGCATTCTTTCTTGTTCTTATGGTGTGTGTGTATATGGTTTTGTTAGTATACGTGTTGCCTTGTGTTCTAGCCTGGAATATTATAAATCTATTGTTTTGCTATTCTTAGCCTTTTCTTTTATCATTTTCATGTCATTCTAGTTTATCTAGTTCTTGTTTTACTTTATGATACCTCTGCTATGTAAACTTAAACATTGACAATTTGACACGCTTCAGACCAAATATAAAATCAGAAGCTTTTAGAAATTAATATCCTACAGAGTTATAGTTATTATTACTAAGCATTACCCATCTCCAAGGTAAAGAGCATACAACTTCTTAGGAGATTGGGCTTTTAATAATATATAAACTTAAGGAGGAGTGTAGGACCGAAGTGAATTGGTTTTTATTTTTGTTCTGTCACTTCTTTGTTGAGTAACTTGAGTTGGATTGAAGAAATGCTAGTGTGTTTGGTTTCAAGGTGGGAAGTATTAGAATTGATTTTGCCTCTTGTCAGATGTGATTTTAGTAAAGATACAGATGTTTGGTTATTGTCAGAGATAAAATTGATTTTTCCTCTAAACCTTGGTTTGACTAGAAGTGATAAAAAGTAGCCTTTTTTTAATTTGTGTTTAGTTGAAAAATAGACACTAAGTTCTACTTCAAACTTGCTTTTAAGGTAAAAACATCCAAACATAAATCACTACTTCAAAATCAATTTTAACCAAAATAAATTGCAAAATTAATTTCATTCAAAATCAATTTTGCAAATGCCCACCCACACACTTAATAGATTGATATGTATGGTGCAATTTGTGCTCCTGAGTCCTGGCTGGAAAAAGAAAAGTGGAAGATCACACTCACCATTTCCTTCACATGTTAATAGAAATTTAATTATTATTCAACTGTGTGTGTGGTACAAGCTGCTAAAATTATATCACCACTAGTTGGGACTTGAACTCAACTGTTAGAAGCCTGTTTTGTGCATATCATTGGCATTTGTCTCCTCTATTTCTATATAACAGATGCCTTTTTTTTGAATCATCAACTTTTGTGGTGTATGAGAAGTATCAACCTCTTAGAGAAGTTTTATTGATTTTCTCTTACCATTGTGGTGTTTGTGCCATTTGATCTGTTGAAGATTATCTGTTATCCAATATGTTTTCATTTGTTTGTTCCTTCGTGTGTGCTTGCATGTTATCCAATAACCACATAGCCAAACTAAATTAAAACCATTTTTATGTTGGTAGCATAGGTTATAGTGTGCCTCTTCATGGGTTTTCATTGCTATCTCTTGGGGATTTTGCATTTGAATGATTTTTTTTTTTCTCTCTAAATCATATAGTTTCTCTTCCAGTTGTACAATGTTTGGTGCTTATCTATTAAATGTTGTTATTTCTGTCATTATTTTATTTTAGATCATTCATTGTCAATCTTCATTTATTTTGCTTCTTTGTCATGACAGATCAAGAAGTCAATCACTGTGGGTTTAGTTGGCCTGCCCAATGTTGGTAAGAGTAGTCTTATTAATAGCTTAAAGAGATGCCATGTTGTCAACGTTGGTGCTACGCCTGGGTTAACAAGATCAATGCAAGAGGTTCAATTGGACAAAAATGTAAAGCTGCTGGATTGCCCTGGTGTTGTTATGCTGAAGTCTCAAGAAAATGATCCTGCCATTGCTTTAAAAAATTGCAAGAGAATTGAGAAGTTAGATGATCCAATTAGCCCAGGTATGTGAAGGCACTGCTTTCCCTTTTATCTGTGTATTTAGGTCTTTATATTGTAGGGAATTGTGATGTAATTCAAGATGGATGGTAGAAACTATATAAGAATATATCATGAAACAAATAGTAAAGAAAATGAGCTTGCAACATTGAAGGAACACACTCTTCAATTTTACAGCAGTATTATGCAGTTTTTGCTATTCTTTGCTGCATATGGCTGGGCCAGAATGGCTGCATGTCCAAGGGTATCACTTTGTCCGGAAACTTGTGGAGTAGGATTATGTTGTTGCTTTCTTTAGTGTTTTGCTCATGGCTGTTTTTTAGGAGAGAAGGGGCTGTTGTGCCCATTTTGTACATAGTTGATTTATTATCTGTTTTGGTGAATCTCTTATCTTCTACAATATTCCTCCATTCTCTCAAATAGAATTACTTTTTCACTTATGAATTCAATTTTCAGCAACTTATGTCCTTCCCCTAGATTCTAGAATCCTGTAAAGGTCCTTTTCAAGTAACCCTGGTGATTGATGTCAAATTTCCAGGACCCTCTTGTATTTCCTGCAATTTTTACATGAATTTTTCAGTTTTGTACACCTTTATCATTTTCTTTTCCTTATGGTACATTCTGGTCATTTTCTAGAGCAGAAGATGCTTTACTGTTAGATATGCTTTACTGTTGTCTTGTTTTAGAAAGTAACTTTGGTTGTTCTACTTTTGCTAGATATAAATTAAAGTTTGATTTATTAAAGTCAATTCTAAAAGTCTTATTCATATTCTTTTAATTTGCACAATGCAGTGAAGGAAATTCTCAGGCTTTGCAAGGACGATCGGCTGGTAACTCTGTACAATATTCCTAGTTTTGAACATGGTTCAGTTGATGATTTCCTACGGATGGTAGCTACAGTTAGGGGCAAGCTCAAGAAGGGTGGAATAGTTGACATTGATGCTGCTGCAAGAATTGTTCTTCATGATTGGAATGAGGGTATGCATACATGGTGTTTGTTAAATCATAAACAGAGAAACTGAAACTTGTTTTTTTGAAGTTAAAAATGAGGAAGAACATGATACTTTACCAAATTAAGAGAAATTTCCACTTGTATGTTTCAGGTAAAATTCGATATTATACCGAGCCCCCAGTTAGGAATCAAGGGGAGCCTTCAGAAGCCAAGATAGTTTCTGAATTTTCAAAAGAGTTTAACATTGATGAAGTCTACAGCAATGAATTATCATATATTGGGAGCCTTAAATCTGCTGATGACATTAATGCCGTTGAAGTTCCTTCAAGTTGCCCTCTCAATCTCAATGAGATGATGTTAGAGGTCTGTTTCTTGAAGACATTTGAACTATTGGAAAAAATGCCCAGGGAATTGACTATTGTTGATCTCAATCATATACTCGTATTTTTAGTCTTTCATGTTTACTAATTAAAAATCCTCTTACAAACCACTATTTTCTAGGATGGGACACAAATCGAACAATCTGAACAAGTTGAAGGTCCTGGAAACATGGCTGAGGTTGATGCATCTATGGAAGAAGATGATGTTGGCAAGAACAAGGAGAACAGTGCAGCTAGTAGGCAAAATGAAAAATTATATGCTGCGGATGGTATGCTTAACACAAAAATGAGGCGAGCAGAGAAGAAGAAAAAGAAAAAGGCTAAGAAGGCCTTATCCTCATCGGATCCCATGGATGATGATTATGACTTCAAAGTTGATTACTTCCAAAAGGGAGCCACAATGGATGGTGAAGAGAGCAAGAGTGAGGATGATGATGAACAAGTCAACTCTGAGGTGCCTATGTCTGGTATTGAGGTTAATGAATGATGGGGGGGAAATGGACACAACTATATAATATGATTTAAACATGATATAAGGTTTTGCCTTTGAATTTCAATTTTAGTGTCGGTTTTAAATTATTGCAGTTGATCCATTGTGTATATATTATTTTTGGGATGGCACGAACAAAATTTTGGGTAGGTAAACATTTTTGTCCAATTGAGGCACATGGTTTATGCAATTTTATTTCCGGATTTTGAACCTGCTCTCCTGTCTCTTTAATCATTCGAATTATTTGTAATGCCCTCTTCTATTGAACCTGGAAGCATATTATTGTTGAAGTCAATGACTGAGAGATCCAAGTAAGGCTTTTGATTTGGGCCAATAAGTTGGGTATTGGGCTTGTAATTCAGATTGACGGCCCAGTAACATCTCATTTTCTCCACGTCGAGATTTATGCTAATTCACCTCTTTCTTGTGAAATTGCAACACAATATTAAAAAAAATCCCCCTTCAGCTACAATAGACTGTGAGATTTATGCTAGAATTCACCTCTTTCTGCCCCCTCTTTGGACTTGTGCTTAGTTGACTATGTTTGAGACACTGAATATATATATATATATATATATATATATATATATATATATATATATATATATATATATATATATATATATATAGACCTAGTCTCTAGGTTCCATTGAAAAGACAATAGCTTATGAGATTAAGCAGTTGAGAAGTAGAGAAGGTCGTCGCAGATGGTGAAGCCGAATATGCTGTTTAAGATTGCTGCACATTAATCAAACCTTCGAGCTTCAGGTTCTCTCTTTCTTGTGTTTCCTTTTCCATTTCATGTTTTCTTCATGCTATTTTCTTGAATACAAATCAATATATACCTTTGAGCATAAATTCACACCAACAACGAAAAAACATGCATGTTTTATATATTAAAAGCAAGTAGCTGTGAAGTCAATTTTGTGGGAGATTTATAAGTGGAGGGAGAGTAAATTGTAATTTTGATTCTTGATTTTAGGCTAAAAATTCATTTTGTTTTTCATTTTCTGAAAACAAAATCATCTTAGTTCTTTAATTCTTAAATTTGAATTAATTTTTAATTTTGATCTTTTATTTTAGACCAAAAATTCATTTTTTTTGTCTTTTAAAAAAATTATTTTAATTTTTAATTTTTAAATTTGCATCAATATTATCTTTCTAAATAAAAATTATTGTTTTTTTTATTTTAGAACACGATTTTAAATTATTTTTTGGCTGACTCAAGATGTAAAATTTGTCTCATTAGATTTATTTACATAAAAATTATGTAATTCAACTGAGGTTTGAAAAAAAAAATGAAAATTTTGTAAAAGTGAGTTTCATAGATATTTTAAGAAGTGAATCATATTAGATTTTTCAATTTTTAGTTCTTCATGATTTTTGAATATTAGTTGATTTTTATAATTTTATGTATATGAATATAATGAGACAAATTTTACGTACTAAATTAGTCAAAATAATTTAAAATTATGTTCTAAAATTAAAAATAATTATTTTTTTAAATGATAAAATTATCTTAAATTTAATAATCAAAATAAAATTTTTAAAAGATAAAAAGTAATAGTTGAACACAAAACTTCGTGTTTGAAAGGATTTTAGGAAATAAATCTCTCTATTCGGGAAAAATGTATTTTAATTTTATTTTTATATACAGAATGCATATATATATTTTTATAATATTAACTAATAAAAAAATATTTTAAATATATTTTTAAAAACAATTATTATAAAATTTATTATATAATTAAACAAGGATGTAATTATTTTACGTCAGATTTAATTCTGGATACTTACCATTAATTCGAAAAGAAACTTATCATTTATCATATTTTTGTGGTCTAGTTGCCTTTTTATTTTGGTACAGTTATCATTTATAAACTAAGAGGTTGACTTGACATTGACGCAATATTTATATTTAAAAGATTTTATATTAAATTAAAATCTATATATATTTAAAGCTAGTTTCTAGGTTTCATGGGAAAGGTAATAGCTTATGAGATTAAGCAGATGAGAAGTAGAGAAGCTCGCCGCAGTATGCTGTTTATGATTGCTGCACAGTAATCAAACCTTTGAGCTTCAGGTTCTCTCTTTCTTTTGTCTTGTGTTTCCTCTTTCACTTTATCTTTTCTTCGTCCTATTTTCTTCAACACAAATCAATATATACCTTTGGCTATAAATTCACACCAACAACCAAAAAACATGCATGTTTTATACATAAAAAGCAAGTAGCTGTGAAGTCAATTTTGTGGGAGATTTACAACTTCAGCAAGAGTAAATTATAATTTTATCTTTTATTTTACACTAAAAATTTGTTTTTGTTTTTTATCTTTTAACATAATTATTTTAATTCTTAAATTTCAATCAATATCGTATTTTTCAAAAAAAATTATGGTTTTCAATTTTGAAATATAATTTTAAATTATTTTTTTTTTAATTCAAAATTCAAAATTTATCTTATTAAATTTATCTACATAAAAATTATGTAGTTCAAATAGAAAATTACTTGATGAAAGTGAGTTCGAAAAACATGTCAAAAAGTGAATTTCATTAGGTTTTTTTAATTTTTCAATTGTTTATGATATTTATTTTTCACATTATATTTTTATCTTGTTTATAATTTTTTTAATATTAGTTGGTTTATATAATTTTCATATAAATGAATCCAATAAGATTAGTTTACATCTTAAATAATAAAAAAATAATTTAAAATTATATTATAAAATTGAAAACAATCATTTAAAGAAAAAAAACTGACTCGAATTTGATGACGAAAATAATTTTTTTAAATGATGATACGTGCTTGAAAGAATTTAGGAGATAAAATCTCTCTATTAGCGGCCAGGGAAAAATAAATTTTCATTTTTTTACTGTTAATATTTTTATTTTAATTTTTATATACAGTCAATGAATATATATTTATAAAAAATACTTTAAATATATTTGTAAAATAATTATTATAAAATTTATTATATGATTAGACGAGGATGTAATTATTTTACATCAGATTTAATTCTGGATCCTTACAATTAATTCGCAAAGAAACTTATCATTTATCATATTTTTTGTGGTACAGTTGCCTTTTTATTTTGGTACAGTTATTATTTATCAACTAAGCTCTCATTCACTTGACATTGACGCAATATTTATATTTAAAAGATTTCATATTCAATTAAAAAGAAGAAGAAAAGTCTCCAAATAAATTATTTGAACGATTCAACCAAGTAAATGATTTGAACGATTGAAAAAACTTAATTTTTTTTACCTTTAAGCCTAAAATAAACAAAAATTTTCATTTACGTTGCTATTCTTTTAGGTAGAAATAATTAGTCAATAAAATTGGTCCTATATTGACTACTTTAGAATATAAAGTGTGATATTATAGATAAAGTGTCTTAAATCGTTGTATAGCTGAGATGAGTTTTGATTGCTAATTTAATCTTCAAGATCCTCGTCAACAAATTAAATATATTACAGAGTACCAAGTAATAAAAAGCATAGGCCTTTTTAGTATACGAATAAATTACGTTTTAAAAAAATAATTATACTATTTTTCTTTCTTATTTTAAAATATTTTTTTTTCTTCTGTAAAAGGTGAACGTAAATTATATTTGAACTCATTTTAATGTAAATGATTCTTTGGAGTTTTTCTCTCATTATTCTGGATATGATCGATCGTTAGTTTTGAATATCTGTTGTCAATTATATAACTTTAGGAAATAAAATAAATATTTTAGATGAAACTCTGAAACTAATAATAGAGACCTAAAATATTAAAATCAATAATAAGTTATAAGAAAAAGATAAAATGTCATTAAGAATCACATTCATATTTGTTGATAATTATTAAACACTTTGTTTATTTAAAAAAATAACTATATATTGATAATATAAAATAAAATAATTTTACAGTCACAACCATTTAATAATAAATTATTATAAATTTATTGATTTTTAAAATAATTATCATAAATTTATATTAACGATGATATGTAATTGTGCGTTAATTTTCAAACTTATTAAAGCGTATATTAAGAGGATGATGCATATTTTAAAAAAAAATTGGTTGATGGTAAAAAAAAACAAAAAAACATTGCATGAAATTTATTAAAAAACACATGGATGATTTATGTTGAAAATTTTGTTTATTGTGATTAATTCATTAGAAAACTTAATCTTCTCTTTATTATGATGATTTATACTAAAAGTAAGAAAATTTTTCGTATTATATAGTTGGATCGGTCTGTCTTTAAAGTCTTACTGAACAGTTGGGATCTTTCTCGAACAACTAACTTCACCAACCAAGTCGATTCCGCTCTACATGCTGACTCCATTTCGCATGTCGACTTTGCTCCACATGTCGACTCCACTCTACCAAGCAAGTCGAGTTTACGAGGTGGCATAATGACTTGTACTACCCTTTGGCAATGGCGGATTGAAACTGACATATTAGGGAGCAGAGCTTGAGCAACCGTTTTGCACCTGACATGCCCCTGACACCTTTTGTCATGTTGTGTATAAGTATGGGATAAAATCCTAATAGGAAAGAGAAAATGACTTGTATATATATATAGGGTAGGGTATGAGGAAAGGATCAAGTTGCTGATTCTGTATCAATTTTATAGACTAGAACATTGATGTTCACCGTGGGCCTCAAAAACTTTTCCTGATGCTCACAAGATTGAGAAACCTTGAGCTAAAGTCTTGAGTTCACAAAGAGAAAGTGAGAATGATTATGCTAATAACAAGAAACCAGGTGAGCTCCACTGATGAAAGGGAAGAAGACACCCTACAGAGGCTACTCCGAGCAGTGGCCTACCTGCAGCAACGAAGTGATGAGCAATCCTGACTTAGTGCAGAAGTAGTGCAATGACAAATGAAGGCGGAGAAGTGACATCGCCAAGTTGAGGAGTGACACCTTGAGGCTATGAGGATGGCCGAGCAGAGGAAAGACGAGCTCCGCCAGCAAATAGCAACAATGAAGGTAGCTGTAGAAAGAACTGAGAGACCAACACAGGAGACAGTGAGCATCCAGGCTTTTTGGGAACAACCCTTTAGTGAAGAGATTGACAGAACACTCACACCAGCTAACTTTTGGGAATTGGTCGTGGAACCATTCGACGACATCCAGGATCCTCATGCGCATTTGTAGGCGTTTCAAACCCAAATGTACATTGGGGGAGGGAATGACTCTCTCAACTACAAACTTTTTCCTGGTACCCTAAGGGGAGTGGCCATGCACTGGCTGGCAACCCTCCCTACGTGTTACCATCCGGTCATTCCACAACCTGGCCGTTTTGTTCATTTCATAGTTCGCGGCTAACAAGGTGAAACGACTCGAGGTGGTCGACTTGTTTGATTTGAGGCAAACAAAAGGGGAGAGCCTAAAATGTTATTTGGCCAGGTTTAACAATGCCACGGTCTAAGTGAACGATTCGGACTAGAAGTTCTTTATCAAGGCTTTCTAGAAGGGGTTGAGGACTGACCAGTTTAATAATGCGTTGGCCTTGAGACGACCGTCTAGTATGGAGAAGATAAGGGCACAAGCTGAAAAGCATATAAAGGCTGAAGAGGACCTGACAGACCGACTTGAAGCAGAGTGCCAACCTTTTGCGCCACAGGAGTTGAAGCTCGGTACTTCAAGGGGCTCGAAAGGGGAGACAAAGTACCAAATCCAACCTCGGCCACAGGCCAGCAACACCCAGGCCTTTACCCCCCTAAAAGTGAAGAAGGCATAAATACTGTGCGAGGTATGCCATACCCAATTGCTAGAATTCCCAAAAACAATAAATGACCAAACGATGGGACGAAAGTAAGGTGAGTGGTGTGATTTTCACAGGACACACAGTCATTCCATAGAAGAATGCTGGACCCTGCACGCCCAAATTGAAAGGCTGATCTAACAAGGCTACCTCGGTTGTTTCGTCTAGGATAGGGATGAAAGGACCCACGTAAATCGGAGGGAGGCCGGGAAGGAGGCAGAGTATAGACAACGACAAAACGGTCGAGATAACACGAGAAGGGAGGAAGAGTGGAGAGAGAGGAGCAGATCGAGATCGAGATCCAACACCTAGCACAGGGGCACCATCACTATCATATCGGGGGGGAGTGCCAGGGCAAACAGAGCAGCTTTAGCAAGCCAGAAGTGGCCAAAGGTTCTAATAGTGCAAGCAAAATCCAGCACTGCACATATCTCAATCATAACTTTAAGTGAAAATGACATGAGGTACGCATCCCTACAGTAAGATGAGCCCATGGTAGTGTCTGTGATAATGGTGGAATATAAAGTCAAGAGGATCTTAATTGATCAGGGGAGTTTTGCCAACATCCTATACTGGTCGACGTACAAAAAATTAGGACTTTCGGTGTCCAGCCTTGAGGAATGCTCGGGCACCTTGTATGGTTTCGCCGGTGAGTAGGTGGGGATAAAAGGAGTGATAGAGTTGGAAACCACGGTTGGGGTGGGAAGTCATGCACGTAGCATTCCAGTCATATACATAGTGGTTGATGTATGGGCCTCCTATAATGTGATCATGAGACGTCTAACCCTGAATAAATTAGGAGTTGTGATATCCACATTGCATCTGTGTATGAAGTATCCCATAGGAAAGGAGGTGGGGCATCGTTTGGACTGACCAGTGGGTAGCTCAAAGATGCTACAAGGATAGTCTGAGGATAGGCTCCCAACCTTTCGAGGAAAGAGAGTCGACCATCAACATCTTAGACCTAGATCTAGAACCCCAACATCAACTCGAGCATGGAAGACCACTCTCGACCAAAGATCTGAAAGAAGTCCAGATAGGCCCCTTGGCCTCCCCCAAGACGAAGATTGGCACGACATTAGGGAAAGAGGAGGAGGACTATCTCACACTCTTCCTCTCCAAAAACAAAGAGGTCTTCACTTGGTCCCCGGCTGACATGCCAGGCATTGACCCAAACTTCATATGTCATTGCCTCTCTATAACCCTAGGATCAAGGCCAATTGTTTAGCAATAATGAAAAATTGGGAGAAGAAAAACAAAGGGCTATTAGAGAAGAGATCAACAAGTTGTTGGCGGTAGGATTTATCAAGGAGGTACAGTATCCCACATGGCTTGCCAACGTGTCATGGTGAGGAAGGCTAGTGACAAATGGCAGATGTGCACAAATTACATTGACTTAAATAAAGCCTGCCCTAAGGATCCATACTAGTTACCCAACATAGATTGTCTGGTAGATGCGGGCTTCGCTCTGCTAAGCTTCATGGATGCATACTCAAAGTATAATCAAATAAGGATGCACTCCCAGGACGAGTCCAGGACCGCTTTCATCACCAATTTCAGAACTTTCTATTACAAGGTAATGTCATTTGGACTAAAAAACGCAGGTTCCACCTACCAACACTTAATGGACAAAATCTTTAAGGATGTAATGGGAACAGACGTAGAGGCATACTGGGCGACTTGGTGGTAAAGTCAACAACAACTAGCGAGCATTGCAGCGCCCTGTGTAGAGTTTTTCAAATCCTGAGGAAGCACCAGCTCAAGCTAAACCTTGAGAAATGCTCTTTCGGCGTCCAAGCAGGAAAATTCTTGGGATTTATGCTGAGAGAAAGGGAAATTGAGGCTAACCTTGAAAACTGCTAGGCTGTGATCAACATGAGGAGCTCGCAAAGTGTCAAAGAAGTGCAACAGCTGGTGAGGAGGATCACGGCTCTATCCAGGTTCCTATCTCGATTAGCAGAAATGGTCGTTTCTATATTCAAAACCTTGAAGAAAGGAGGAAGTTTCATATGGATGACAGAAAGTGAAGAGGCTTTCCAGAAGCTGAAAGCAATGCTGGCAACCCCACCAGTCCTTACCCGGCCAACTCCAAGTATTCCCTTTTTGGTTTATATATCTGTTTCTGATGACGCTATTAGTGCAGCCATCATCCAATAGAAGGAAGGTAGCCAATACCAGTTTACTTTACAAGCAAAGTTTTACAAGGCTCAGAAAGGAGATATCAGAAGATAGAAAAAACAGCTCTCGGCCTCATAATCACCTTAAGGAAGCTGTGCCCTTACTTCCAAGGCTACCACATATTCGTTTGAATCAACTTACCCATCCGACAAGTACTATGAAAGCCGGACCTGGCCGGAAGAATGGTGGAATGGAGTGTCCAGTTGTTCGAGCTTGACATCTCTTTTGAAAAACGAGGTCACATCAAAGCTCAAGCACTGACCGACTTCATCACAGAACTGACTCCCATGGAACATCCAAGTAGTGAGGGTAGAGAATGGTTCTTATATATTGATGGAGCATCCAACCAAGCCGGAAGCGAAGCAAGCATCATCCTTGAAGGCTCAGAAGGAGTCTTGATTGATTGAGCAATCGTTACGTTTTGAGTTTAAGGCCAGCAACAATCAAGCTGAATATGAGGCGCTACTAGTCAGGATAAGGCTAGCCAAGGAGCTAGATGCCCAAGTCTTGACTGCGAAGAGCGATTCAAAGCTGGTGACTGGCCAAGTAAATGGGAAATACCAAGTCAGAGCCCCCCAGCTAGCCAAGTAGGGTCAAAGCAATAAAAATGGCTTGTAGGTGAGCATTTATATAGGAATGGTTTCTCCTTCCCACTACTCAAGTGCTTGGATGAAGAAGAGTCCGAGTATGTGATTCGAGAGGTACATGAGGGCGTGTGCGGGATGCACATAAGAGGTTGAGCATTGGCAAGTAAAATTGCTAGGGCAGGCTACTACTGGCTGACATTGAAGCACGATTGCACAAAGCATGTTAAGAAGTGCGATAAGCGCCATAGGTTTGTAGAGATAGGCAAAGCCCCGCCAGAGCAACTGCATTCAGTCATGTCACCTTGGCCATTCTATATGTGGGGCGTGGATATTTTGGGCCCTTTTCCAACAACACTGGGACAGATAAAGTATTTGATAGTGGTAGTCGATTATTTTACAAAATGGGTGGAGGCGGAGCCAGTTGCCCCCATCTTGGCAAAAAGGGTCAAGCGTTTTTACTAGAGGAAGTTAATTTGTCGATTTGGTCTCCCGACCGAAATTGTCTCGGGCAATGGGACGCAGTTCGCTTCCCGGTCGACTGTCGACTTCTACGCACAATTGAAAATCTGGCAATTGTTCACATCGGTAGAACACCCCTAGTCGAATGGCCAAGCAGAGACGACTAACAAAGTCATCTTGAGGGGGCTACGAAGATGTCTGGAGGAAGCATAGGGAAGATGGGTTGAAGAACTCCCTCAAGTACTTTGGTCATACCACACCACTCCCCATTCCACCACTAATGAAACACCTTTTTGCCTAACGTTCGGCATTGAGGCAGTAATCTCAGTAGAGATTGGAGAGCCATTCCTACGGACCACCATATTCTAACCGAGTCAGAACGAAGAAGAGTTACGAGCAAACCTTGATTTACTACAGGAGGCTCGCAGATTAGCTCATATAAGAGAATATGCAGTCAAGGCAAGGGCAGCCAAGCGACACGATAAAAGGATATCATCCTGGCAGTTTAAAATCCAGAATCTAGTGTTAAAGAAAATCAGTCGGACCACTGACAACAACAAGCTAACACCAACACCAAATTGGGAGGGCCCATTTAGAATAACAGAGAACGTGGGAAAAGGAGCATATTGACTGGAATACTTGGACGACAAGAAGATTCTCTGAACATGGAACGCGGCCAACTTGAGATTTTATTATAGCTAAAATTTTCACGTAAGCTTAAATATAGCTTTTGACGAGATTAATGCAATGCGTTATTGGCATAACATTTCTATATTAAATACATATACATTCCCACTTCTGACGCTAAAAAAAAAGGACCAAGACCTGAGAGAGGCCAGTCAATAGACCTCTCAAGCCAGTCCGTAGACCGAAATACCCTTCGACCAAACTCGTTACCAAATGCTTCTCGGCTAATCAAAAATGGTCAACTTGCAAATTCAAAGTACCTATCGCTCCACTCGACACTTTGGGGGCTGTGTACCAGTCGGCCTTTAGAGCCCATCCTAGACAGCCGAGTCTCCCTTGGCCAACGAGTCCCACCCTGGCTAACCTCCGATTCAAAGTGTCTGTCGCTCCACTCGACACTTTGAGGGACTGTGTATTGGGCAATCCTTTAGGCCATATCGGACAGTCGGGGTCCTTCTCGGACAACTAACTCCACCAACCAATGTCGACTCCATTTCGCATACCTACTTCGCTCTGCATGCTGATTCCATTCCACATGCCGACTCTGCTCCGCATGCCGATTCCGCTTCGCATGTCGACTCCGTTCCGCATGCCGATTCCGCTTCGCATGTCGACTTCGCTCCGCATGCCGACTCCATTCTGCATGCCGACTCCGCTCAGCATGCTGACTCTATTCCGCATGCCGACTCCATTCCGCATGTTGACTCCGCTTCACATGTCGACTTCACTCCACCAACCAAGTCGAGTTTGCAAGGTGACATAACAACTTATACCATCCTTTGACAAGAGCGGATTGTAACTGACATGTCTAGGAGTAGAGCCTGAGCAACCGTTTTGCACTTAACATGCCCCTGACACCTTTTGTCATGTTGTGTATAAGTTATGAGACAAAATCCTAATAGGAAAGAGAAAATGACTTGTATATATATATAGGGAGAAGGGTATGAGGAAAGGATCAAATTGCTGATTCTGTATCAATTTTACATACCAGAACAATAGCATTGCTAAGTGCTGATTTTAAAAAAGGACAGGAGTATGATTTAAACATCTTTATAATTTACCTATAATATATCCTTTGCTTTATTATTTATGTTATTTACGTGGTCATGCTTATATTACCATACACTGAAGATTCATTTTGATACAATTATTATGATGAAAAAGAGAAATTTATTCAAAAGATATATTGAAATACGATTTTCTTACACTTGGTTTAATTATTCAAAGAATAACGGGTAAAAAGATTGTTGTAGAGGTTAGATTCACTTTGACATATACATTTAATTTATCAACTTATTTTAATTTATTTCTTTCCTATTTTTCAAGTATTCTTATTGGATTTTACCTTTTTGTGTGAGATCACTCTATGGGAATTTATTCACTTGCATTTTTTAAACTTGTATACTGTTCAGGCTTACTTGTACTTGATCTATTTCTATAATCTGAAATTGAAACAGGGATATTAGTGGTGAAGGAAATGGAGTTGCAAGAGAATGATTCAATTGAAAGGGAAAATGAAAATAAAGATTTGATAATTCTCATGGGAGCCATGTTAGAATGTGTGGAGCTTCCCTTAGTGTCACGTTGTTGTATCTACAAAGTGCCTCAGAAAATTCGCAAAGTGAATGAAGAAGCTTATACTCCTAGCATTGTTTCCATTGGCCCATTTCACTATGGAGACAAGAGATTAGAATCAATGGAAGAGCTCAAATTGAGATACCTCAAGAGTTTTCTTGAAAGGACTCAAATGGGGTTAGGAGATTGCATAGGATACATCAAAAAGTCTGAAGAAGTCATTAGAAGTTGTTATTCAGAGACCATTGAACAAAGTAGTGATGATTTTGTGAAGATTATTATAACAGATGCTTGTTTTATAATTGAGTATTTTCTAAGATCTTTAGAATGGCCACAAGAAGATCCTTTATTGTCCAAACCATGGTTGAGATGTGATGTAAAACTTGATCTGATATTACTTGAAAATCAACTTCCATGGTTTGTTCTTGAAGAGCTATTCAACCTGACAGAACCTAGTTGCTTTAATGGTGAGGTTTCTTCATTTTTTTATGTTGCTTTTCACTATTTTAGGGTCAATTTCCTACAAAGCATATTGCCTGGAGTAGATAGTAGCAACTTCACCATCAATTATTTCCACAAGCACTACCAACAATATATAATGAAGCCTGATCAAGTTGATATGCGACTGCATAACCTCATTGATTTGCTTAGGGTCTTTTACTTACCTCCTGATGGGTTACCAAGAAGAGAAAAAGAAATAGTGAAGCATTTATATAGTGCAAGCCAACTAGTTGAGGCAGGTGTGAAGCTCCATGTTGTTCAAGAGAAAAGTGCACTTGAGCTACAATTTGCAAAGGGTGTGTTGACAATACCAAGATTTGAAGTTTGTCACTGGACAGAGATTCTTATTAGAAATGTGGTTGCATTTGAGCAATGTCATTATCCATTTCAGACCTACATTACTGATTACATAATCCTTTTGGATTTTCTTATTGACACTAGCCAGGATGTTGACACACTTGTTGACAAAGGAATCATGATTAACACATTGGGAGATAGCAGTGCAGTTGCAAACATGGTTAACAATCTGTGCCTAAATGTTGTGCAAGAAAATATCAATGGTGGTTATATTTATCTGTGTAGAAAATTGAATTGTTTTTATGAGGACCCTTCTCACAAATACAAGGCAATCTTCATACATGACTACTTTAGCACTCCTTGGAAAATAACATCTTTCATAGCTGCTATTGTATTGCTTTTGCTTACACTAATTCAAGCCACATGTTCTGTTATCTCTTTATTTGACAAAAAATAAAGGGATTTTAGGTCAAACTCTTGTACTCTTCATTCTTAAATAACATCATTGTTTTATAACATCATAATATTAACTCTTTTTTTTTCCCAAAAACTAAGTAAATTAGAATAATACTATTAAAATAATTGAATATATATATATATATATATATATATATATATATTATTAGTATATCTGATTAGTTGATCTAAGTATTGACCATAATTTATCAAATTAGAATGTGAGATATTGATAAATTTTCATTTTTATTTGAAGGATAGAGTCAAATTTAATCCAAAATGCTTATGATTCAAATTAAGGATGTGTTGGCATATAATATGGTTCAATATTCACGTAACTTGATTTATGTTTGGTCTTTGACAAAATTAAAATTTTCACTAAAATAAAAATAAAAAAAAGATATTTATAATCTTTACTTTGTATTTTTTGTAAGTATTTTTTTTACTTAAACTTTTCTCTTAACCAATTTTTTCTTATGCTCTACACATCTTTTTCTTTACAAAAAGATATAAAAATTGCAAGTATTTTTGTATGATATTTTGGATAAACAAAAAAGATATAATTATTATGTCTCACTAAAATATGTAGAATTATCTAGGTAAGAATATTATCTAGGTAAATATAATTAAAGTTAATATGGTTTCAAAGTAGTCAATTAAATGCTTCATTCATAGGTATGTTTTGTTTGAAAAATGTTTGGAACCATTGATAAAAAATCTCTTCTATAAATATACATGTTGGATGCATAATTATACATTTAATGAGTGATTTTGAATGTTATAGTCATATCTTCATATTATAAATATTAACTTTTTGGAGTAACCAAGAAATCAAGGTAGAGGTGAGTATATGATTAGGTAAATTGGTGTACAAGTTTAATAGTCAAATTACATTGAAAGTAGATTTCATTTTTTTCACCTACATTTATCTCGTGTAGCCCACAATTAAATGAACTGACCTACAAACCAATAATAAAAAATAAATAAAAATTAAAACAATTATAAAACTAAAGAAAATTTAAATATTGTAATATAAAATATAAAAATTTAATCTAATGTAGTATAATGTATAATGAAATGTAGGAAAATAATTTTTTTTATTATATAACATCTTATATCATATCATGTGAAATATTATACATCATATTTAATTTTTTTATCATAATTTATGTTAATTAATAGGTTTTATAATATAAGACTTAGTGCTGGTTAAAAAATGAATATTTTAAAAATAACACTTTTTTTCAAAAAATGTTATTATTTTTAAACGCAATCAACCCACTCTATATAACACATTCGTGCGTCGTGTTTTTAGTTGTAACATTTACAATTTGCAGTCTTACAGACAAATACATAGTAATATATGTACCTAATATTAAACTAGTGATTAAAATTATTATCAACTATGTATTTTTGGCCAAATATTTAATGCAACACATTCGGTCTTAAACTTAAAATTAATTTTTGTTATCCATCGCAATCAAAAATAGGATCAAATATTTATAATATTTACACATGATTTAATTATTTGAGTTAGACAGTACTGATAAATTTGATATTAATAGTTAATTAAGTAGGAATAATTCTGCAATTAATTTACATACTTGGTGACTAAAAATTAGTGTAATAGTCTTTAAAATAATTAAATTTTTTTTTATTTTTCTCTAAAAATTAATAATTGTGGACCATTTCAGTGTTTGCCACTAAGGTGTTGTGAATTTAATCCCAAAGTTGAGGACTATAAGTGAAGAGAAGTACTATATTTGAGAATATTTGTAAGCTGTAGAAGTGGTATTTGCAAGTTCCACATTTCACAGTTCCTACTTCCTCTTTTTCCATCACCCTAATCAATTGAATTGAAGGAAAAAACTGGCTCAGAAAATGAAGACTATTCCTCTGATTCTAATGGGTTGTGGAGGAGTTGGTCGTCAACTTCTCCAACACATTGTCTCGTGCCGTTCTCTTCACTCCACACAGGCAATGTCCCTTTCGCTTCACAGTTATGGATTCTCATGTTTAATTTTCCTCTTTTCTCCTTGCTTTCACCTGAAAATGAAAACTTTCTGATAACCCATTTCTCTTTTGGACATTTTTTTCTCTGGGGTGTTTGTTTGGACTTTTGTTTGCTATGCCATTGAGCACTGTAAAAAATGTAGACATTGATGGAAAAGGGATTCAACAAAATGAGTGATTACTGTTTGGTTGGTTGATGTTTCAATTTATTTATGCTTTTTGGTGGCAGGGATTGTGCTTGAGAGTTGTAGGAGTTGGTGATAGTAAATCTTTGGTGGTTGCGGAGGATTTGTTGCATAAGGGGTTGGATGATAGCTTCTTGTTAGAACTTTGCCGGGTCAAGAGTGCCGGGGAATCTCTATCAAGACTTGGTGACTTTGGTTGATATCTATGCTTAACTTGTCTTGGTGGTGGTATGAAAATTTTATGTTTTTTTAATGCTTACTTGTTGGATGTTATTTTAAGGGGAATGTCATGCGTTTGTGCATCCGGAGTCGCGAGGAAAGATTCTAGAGATTGCATCTCAACTTGGTAGAAAAACAGGTGTGTTGAATTTTTATTATGTCGTGCATTACCTGCTAACTTTGGTTGATTTTAAAGCAAATTCAAAATAAGAGTGTACCTTGATGCATTCAATCCCTGAGACTGATGTTATCTCTGAATTCTGAAATTATTTTTGGTTATAGGTTTGGTATTTGTAGATTGCTCTGCTAGCTCTGACACTGTTACGGTGCTAAAGCAAGCGATCGATCAGGGTTGTTGTGCTGTTATGGCCAATAAGAAGCCTCTTACATCTACAATGGTAAGATCATTGTAAGTGTTTCACAATAATTGTTGAAACGGTAGAGTAAGGTGTACATATTTCTTTTTGTCAAGTCAAGAGAAACTATTTATTCGTGATTTTCCTTTACCTTCTAATCTTAACCCTTGTTATTGATGTAGACTTGATAAGAAAGAAAATGTCCAATTTACTGCCTCCAAGTTAGGGCCATGCACATTTTTGGTCATGAAACTTAAAAAATGTGTTATGTGATCCTTAATTTGTGCATTTTTTATCCTTCTGTTTGGTTTTTGTCAAATTCTAACCGAATTTGTCATTCTGAAATCACACTTTTTGAACTCATGACCCTTGGTGAAGTGCAATTTTCTTATTAAGAAACTTGGTACAAGAAATGGTCACATAATATGAGCGTGACAGTTTTTGTCACTCTGATGAAAAATCAAATGGAAGGGCAAAGCACACACATTATAAAGTTTTAGCAATTTGTTGTTCATGTTCAAAGTTTCTGGAGCAAAGTGTGCATGATCCTAATTGGAAGGGAAGGGGGGGAGGGTAATTTGTACTTTTCCTAGTAAGGTTTCATAACCTTTTGGTTTTTTCCCTGTCACTAGTTTCTTTTTTCAGTAGTTGTGCTTGCTTCATCTAAATAATACCTCTTGTATGGAACAGGAGGATTTTAAAAAACTTTTCATGTATCCACGTCGTATCCGGCACGAGTCAACTGTAAGTGATACTTGTTTCTTGCCTTAATCAGAGTATCATATTACTGTGTTAGCGTGCAATAGCAATGCAGCATTTGTGGCAGTATGGAAAATAGTTATTGAAATGTCTATCTTAAACAAAGTGGAATTAAAATGAAGCATTATTGCTTGAATTTCTTTACTTAGTTATGCTTTCTCTTGAACTCTGACCTCCTAGTAACCAAATTAGGGCCTATAGAAGTTTCGAATATCTTGTATGGATCAATAATCTACAAGCTGTTCCTTTGCTAAATTCTTTAAGCAATCTTTACCTTGGTAAAGAAGGAAAATGAAATCCAGGGAAAAGTTGAAGCCATGTGGTGTGGTTTTCCAGCAGTAGCTTGATGAAATAACTTGGTATGATGTCATCTTCCCCAGTAAAGTAAGGAGGGAAATATCATGAATTTTTGAGGTGTGTGGATGACTTATGATTATGAAAATATAAAAATATGAAGAAAAAGGACCAAATATATGAATTTCAATTTACTTTTGAAATATAAGAAGGAAGTTATCTTATTTTCTTTCTTTTGAAAAAATTTAGAAGTGATCTTAAAATGGCCTCTTACGTTTATTATACTTACATTGAACTAAAATGTGTTTCTTTTAAAGTGTAAATGCATGTGATGAACCTTATGAGAGTCATTGCATTTTTTGTTTCTGCCGCCTGTTTGTCTCATCACTGTTTTTGAAATTTGAAAGAAATAATTTACAATAGTAAAGTAGATATTTTATTGCTTGCTACTAGAGTCTGGACTACAAATTTTCTGATGAGTTGTCTGTAAACTTTTTTATAAGCTTTACAGAAACTATTGATACAAATTTTATATAGTTCCCTTAACTTTTGCTCCTAGTTAGTTTGGAAATGACAATTTTATTGGACTTATTAATGGAATTTTTGGTGCTTTTAGAACTAATATTCATAGAGGAACAAAATTTGGTTAGAAGAAATGGACATTGAATCATTGCAAAGGAATACTTTATAATTGGAGATACATACCTAAAGTGTATGAAGCATCATGGTTGTTGGTCAGTACCACCATTGCAAGTGGTGTGCTGCAAATGTAGTAGGTGCCAAGTAGGGTCTACTGGTCACCAGTGACATTAGGATGGGTGACCAACAGTGACTACATCTGAGACTTTTGGTGCCTAGTCTATTGGTAACTAAACATGTGGCAACCAGCATCCCCTTCAACTGTGCTAAATGGGGTTGGCAGTGGAGAGCCACTTTGTTAAAGAAATGGGGTTATAACATGTATCGGGAATGGTCTCTATAAATTTTCTTGTTCATGTCATGTGGGGAATCACGAGTCCAAACTGCAAGATTTTTCAAAAGGACAAAACCTACAAAAAGTACTTTGAGTTCTTGTGGTTTTATTTTCAATAAAAACATAAAACTTGTATTACTTTTTAGCTGTCTCATCTTCCTTTTCAATATTTTCATGGTTGATTTGTAAAAAAGTAGTATGAGTTTTTATTGGATAACAGCTCTACAAATGCATTAGGGATTAGGTACAATTTTTTGTTTTGAACATTAGAACCTGGAACTGTGTTTGCCATGAGCTATTTTATATGCTCATCAAGTGGGAATTGTGCATGGAATAATGTGTCCATTCTTGTCAAGTTATAATTAAAAATGGAGACTTCCTTAGTGACAAGAACCTTGAGAGAACCACACCACAAAATCTATCCGTTGTAGTTGGAGTGTCCAAAGCCTTATAAACCTTGCATTAGAATCCTATACTTCCAATGTTGGACTCAGGTCCTATACCTTGCAAGTGAATTCTAACATCTCATGATGCTTTGCAACCCTGATGTCCATGAGGATTGGCTGTGCACAAGCCCTTTGACTAGTTCTGGTGAATACTGCAATGCAAATGTCACCATCTGTGCCACTCATTCGCAGTTGAGAGAAATGGTGGAGAACTCTAATACCAATTGTTAAAAACATTGGGAGAATCACACTACAAAAGCTAAACAATATAGTTGGAGAGCCTACTTATAAATGCCACACTAGAATCCCATCTTCCAATGTGGGACTGAAGTCTCATACCTTGTTTTGAAAGTTTGGCATTTCATATTGTCTCTAGTTCAAGATCTTACCCATTGAATCATTACACTGCACATAGATGTAGGAGAGATTAGCAGATATGTAGCATTGTTATGTTAACTAGTGATCAGTTAACTTCATTATCTCTTTTATTTTTTTAATTTATTACAGAACTTTCTGACACAATTATTTTGTTATTATATAAATTCAGCTGTTTCCTCTGAATCTGTCACTTGTATACTTGCTTGTTAAGTAATAAATTTCATGAACTCATCTTGATAGTTAAAGTGTTTTTAATGGGCCATGTTTATTTGTTAGATTTTCAAGTAATGGATGAAATTCTGATAGGAAACTGTTACATTGAGTCCATGTTTGGCTAGAGCATAATTCTGGAAAATCATTTTTTCTCTAAAGCTCTCTCAGAAACAAACAACAATAAAATCCTTATCCTACTAGGTGAGGCCAACTACATGGATCAGATCCATTCGGCTTGGTTAAAGACAAAATCTTCAGAGATAATTCACCATGAGATCCCTCTTAACAACTTCCTCCCATGTCCTTCTTGGTCTCTCTCTCCTCCTTTTCACAGGACCAAAGACCATGCAATTTACTCTCCTCGCTAGTGCTTTGAGTGATCTTTGTACATGTCCAAATCACCTTAACTGATTTTTTGTCATCTTTTTCTCAATTGGTGCCACATCAATATCTTCTCATATACAATCATTTTGTATCCTGTCATTGATTGTGTGGGTACACATCTATCTTAACATTCTCGTTTCTGCTACTCCTATCTTTTTCACTTGTTGTCCTTTTAAAGTCTAACATTCACTACCATAGGGTATAGCTAGGTGTATAACTATACAATTAAGCTCTTAGGAAGTTAGTAAAAAAAAAAGTGATCATTTCTCTAAAATAAGATAATCCATACCTCATGTAGAGGTTGGAAACTGGTGTCCTTTCCTTCCCAAGCTAGTGTACAAAGATAATGTGGAGGATTACGGTGAGGAGTATATCAGTTTTGTGTGAGGCAAAGTGATTCGTTTCAGTGGCAGGGTCATTAATGATTTGCTTCATGCTCCTTATGTAGACGATTGTGCTTTTGTCAAGAGGAAGAATGCATATATATATGTTGACAAGCTCTTTACTATCCTTGTTTGACCTGGAGCTGATTGGGTGAGAAATAAAAACAGCTTTCCTAGGAAGCTAGGAGTGACTGATCTTCATCCCTTTGCGAGGGTTTGGGGCACCTTTGTCTATCAAACACTCATGCTTTGTGCAAATGTCTTAGATGTTGTGAAAATGAGAGTAGAGTTGATTACTGCCATTCTAAACGGAGAAGATATTGATGTGGGCCATATGTTTGCTCTTGATATCCAGGTCACCACAAATGATAATGCTAATACTTTAGCTTATCCATCACAAATTTGCCTTTTGTGTGAGAGGGCAAATGTTTAGTCTGAGAAGGGTTGCATGATCATCAAACCAATGGACCCATAACAACCAAGTGAACAGAGAGCAGGACAACAGACAACCTTGATCACGGAAACGCTTGGACCAACCTCCTATAACCCTATCAATGCCTTATGTTCACATGCTTGATGTAGAAGTTCCAAGGCAACCAGATAGTTTTGCGAGGATGGAGGCCTTGTTGCACAAGTTTGGACAATGATTTTCTCTGCTGGAGCAAACATCCATGCAATCACAATAGGAACATGTGCGTTATGAGCTTGCATAGGCTCATGTGGAGAACGACCCTGCAAAAAATTTGAATTCTGAATGCCGCCTCCACCAGTCCCAATGCAACATTGAGCTCATGTTGCAGCTCTAAAGTGGGGATTCAATACTAGCACATTGAGCACAGAGCCTTTTGCTCCAAGATATTATAAAAGATGAAAAAAAATACTAAATGAATTGACTTTTATGATTGATTCAAATTAAATTATATTAGTTTTAGTAATTTAATATATTCATATATATAAGTATCTTTGTTTGCTAAAACATGTGTAAAAACCTTTAAATAAAATTTCATAGTTTTATAAATTATTTTATTTCACTTGAAAAGGTCTTTTGCTAAATTTTGCTTTAGGCATTTATGACCTTGGTCTAAGTAATTCATGTGTGAATGAGACTTTGTTAAGCTTATACTACATTAAAAGTAAATTTTGAAGTTACACCATATATGAAATATTGAAAAGAAATTACAAACAAAAAAAACCTATCAATAAAACAAATGTTACATGTCCACAATGGGTATTCAATTTAATATTACTTTATATTTTTGCTAAATAAGAATAATACTTTCATAGCAACAAAGTAGTATAAATGTCAACTACTTTTAAATTGCCTTTAACATTCTCAAGCTCTAATCCTCTTGAGTAATTGTGTACCTTCTTTTCAAGTTCTAAACATATGTAAAAGTGCATCATGTATCATAATACTAACCACATTCCCTATTCATGGACTATGGTTGTCAAATTTATCTAGACTTTAGCCATTTTAGTGCTAATAGCAACCATTATATTGTGGGACAATGAATTTATCTTATACAGTAGTATTAATTTTATCTTGGATAAAAATAATTTTTTTCGTCATATCACTTCTGGCTTGAGGTTCAATTTAAAATAAATTGGCCGAGAGTGGAGCAAACATGGAACATATTAAACGAACAATTTCTATAACCAATTTATTTCTGCTTAGCATTGATTATTAAGGGAAGGGAATATTTTAAGACTATCCTTGAGGGAGCCAGTAATTTCCCACATCCAACGACCCTTTGCCATGGAAGCATGGTTGCCAATGCAATAAGTGAAAATATTGACATTTTTCTCAACATTTTTTATAAGAATTCACCAGGAGCACGATTTGCTAATCTTGCTGAAATATGACCCTTTAGATGACTATGGAGTCTCATACAGTTTTTGTTCCTGTTACTAGCATAGGTTTTGGACAATTATATGCTTACTAGCATAATGTATAGTGATAATTTATCTAATATTAATAATTCAATTAAAATATAAAATAAATATGATTGTGGTTATTTGAACTATCTCTCAGAATCATATTGTATTTATTTTATTTTTTAATTATTATTATTTCACAAATGATCTCTGTACATTATGTTATCTAGTATCAACTATCCATAATCTATGTTTGTAACAAGTATCAAGAAATATATATGATCTATTGTCATCTAAATAGATTTTTATTTAAGTGAGATCAGTAAAATGTGCTCCCATTTATTTCTTAAAAAAAAAAAAGTTGAAGGAAAACACCAGTACTTTCATGTATTGCATTGACAACCATGTTTTTAAAAAAAGAACTATTGGATGCGGGAAAATACTGACTACTACAAGGATATAGTCTTAAGATTACTCCTTCCCTTAATATTCAATGTTAGGCAAAAATAAGCAGGTTGCTGGAACCTGTTCATTGAAACATGTTCCATTTGCCCCACTCCCCATTTCAAAAATTGAAATGATCTCCAACTAAGTTTGTCCAATTTGTTTTAAGTTGAGACTTAAAGGCAATAATAACTTGAAGAAATAAAAAAGATAATTTTTTATTCAAGATATAATAAATGCTAGTGTATAAGATATACTCACTGTTTCATGATATAATGACAGTCATGAGTACCAAAATGGATAAAATCTAGATAAATTTGATGGCCAGTCCATGAATAGTGAATATAGTTGGTATTATGATACATGATATGATTGTTGGCCATTGTTTAACCAACATAAAATATGGATAGGAAGCAAATGAGGAAGGTGTATTTTGAAATAGAGAGAAGAAACAGATAACAAATGGGCACATGGTGACCTGAGAGGATGAATGAGAGCTTGAAAATGCTGAATGATTGGAGAGGATGTATGAGACTTTAAGAATGTTGAAGGTATTTTGAGAAAAGAACTACCTGACATTTTTACTGTTATGTTGCTATCAGAATATTATTCCTACTTAGTAGAAATTATAGAGAAATATAAATTGTTTATCTAACGCCGAAGTCATTATGGACAGTAGCACGCTTTATTGAATGGTTGATTTGATTGTCTCTTTTTGTAAAAAATTTCATGTCAAATTTACTTATAGAGTATAATCTTAACAGTCTCTGATTCACACACATTACTTACACTATGTTAATCTAAGCCTAACATAAAATTTAACATAAGACCTTTTTAAATGAATTAAAATAATTTATAGAAATTATGTAACTCAATTTAATTTTTTTTTACACGTTTGAGCAAACAAAAATACTTATATATATACATATTGGAATATTATAATTAATTTCGTTTAGTATTTTTTTAAGCAATCCTAAAGACAATTCATTTAGTATTTTTTTAACTTATATTTTAAGAAAAATATAAATAACTTCTCTCCCTACACATAATTTATTAAATGACCATAATATAACTGCTAATGTCCTTTATGCTGTCATAATTAATTTTGATTAGAAGTTACAACTGTGCACAGACAAATGTATCTGTTAGGCTATTATTACTATTTAATTAGATGTTACAATTTCTTGTAAATGTGCTGTAAATATCTGTAACGTCTCCCTGGTGTAAAGCTCCTAATGATCAGTTTTCCCCAAACAGTATTCCTAATTATTTGTTATGGTTCTTGTGATTGTTTGACAATAGCAATGTAAATAAAATAATAAACATAATCAAATGTTACTCCTGGATATTTACTCCTACACTACAATTTTAATACACACACTAGCATCTATAAAGAAACTCTTCTAGTTTACTTATTTCAGTGAGAAAGGAAAAACTCAAACAAAAACAAGGACTTAAGAAGCTTGAAAATATAACAGTCATTTTTGAAACATATAAACCTCCCTTCAAGTCCACACTCAAAATCTTCAGTCCCTTTTCTCCATTCTTCTCCTTCCCTTTTAACCTGTTACTCAAATTGATTCCATTACCTGCCACGTGGGCAGGTTTTACAACTTACAAACTCATTCCCTTGCTCATGCTCTCCTCGTTGCACACTTGTGTGCAATCACCTGCTACTCTAACATTTATCTATGTGATACACCTTAGATATGTGTCGAATTCTTATTTGACTTAAATGGGAATATTGAATTATCAATGGGTTGATGAACTATTACTGAACTGGTTATTATATTTTTAAAGGTAGGCGCTGGTCTTCCTGTGATAGCATCCCTGAATCGCATAATCGCTTCTGGTGATCCCATTCATCAAATTATTGGGAGTTTGAGTGGTATATCTTTCATGATCCTATAATTACATATTATTTTTTGGTTTTCCATCATGCATTCTTAATAGGAAGAGAATATTATATTTTTTGATATTGTATTTTATGCTACTTGTTCTTATTAGGGACATTGGGGTATGTAATGAGTGAGGTTGAAGATGGAAAGCCACTGAGCCAAGTTGTTAGAGATGCTAAAAGTCTGGGGTATACTGAACCAGGTTAGTGACTGCTACATTTGAACTTGTATTGTTGATATGTGAAACTGATTGATATATGTAATTTCTATGTGTGAACCTTATTTATATGGGGATATTTACCAGTATTAGTGGATTTTGGCTTGTACTTGTAATACTACACTAGTGTTTGACTGAATTATTAGTATAAATAGGACCATTGGGTCAGTATTTTGTATCACATTATCTACACAACATATCAATCTAATTATTATTCATAGTCTCTATCCTCAAGTTTCTCCTTCCCCACCTAAATCCTATAATTCCAATTTCCATCGATTTTAATAACTTAAACATTTCACTGACATATACGTTTCCTTTAAACCTTTCTATTTGAATGAGCTATTAACATTATGAAATAGATTCTTAAGTATGGTATTGGCATGATTAATCTTCATGTTTTTTGCTCATTCCCTCTTGGGCTCGCTCCATTTGCTAATAGCTAAACAGTTAGTTAATGATAATTTACAATTTAGGTGTTTAGATTATTTATACATACTGTCTTGTTGCAGATCCACGTGATGATCTTGGTGGAATGGATGTCGCTAGAAAGGTTCGATGTAGTTTGTTTATGAAGATTAGTTTTATAGTTGTTTCTGCTCTATGTAGCTCATAATGTCTTGCAATCAACAGAAAATGCTTTCTGGTCTCATAAGGACACTGTACATAACTTAAGCATAAACTTAACCAATGTCTATTTTGACCACCAAATAGATAATGACATATCAGTTTATTCTTGTAGAAAGAAATCTAAGTTTCATTGACCAGAGTTTGTAAAATTCATGCATGTCCATTTGATGATTTTGGTTATGAAAAATATTACGTGCTATTGAAAGAAGTGTATATGCCTTGTACAGCTAGTGGTGGAGTATGAGTTTTTGTTGGAAAGCCGCCTTAACTGCAATCACCCCTAACCTACCTTAGTTGCGGCCTCTTTGGAAGATGCCTTAGTTGCAGCCTTAAGGGTGGTGGTTTAGTCCTACTCTCACATCGACTAGAAATATGACTTAAATAGAGCTTATAAAGCTTGGACAATCCTTACTTTATAAGCTGGTTTTGTAGGGTTGAGTTAGACCCTAACCCAAATTCTAAGAGTTTCATTTTGAAGTTGTGATATTGTAATTTATCAACTTTAAGTTAACCATTTCTTATCTTATGGCCTTCAGTAAAATTTTGTAATACTGTTGGTTGTGTATTATTATTTATTATTTATGAATAGTACTTAAAATGTGCTAATACTAACTTTCTGTGTTTGGGCCAATATTAACACAGGCTTTAATTCTTGCTCGAATACTTGGCCATGAAATGAATCTGGATAGCATTCAGGTTTGTATGGGCATTTATTAGATTCCACTTCCCTGTCCCTTCCTTTTCTATCTCTGTGCCAAGTTTTTCCCTGTTATAGTTATATTTAAAATTTTATCTGCATTTTACAGATTGAGAGCTTGTATCCCAAAGAAATGGGGCCTGATGTAATGACAGTGGAAGACTTCTTGGACCGTGGACTCTTGTTGCTAGATAAAGATATTCAAGATAGAGTTGAGAAGGCAGCCTCAAATGGAAATGTGCTGCGCTATGTTTGTGCGATCAAGGGCTCAAGGCATCTTCTTTTCCCTCCCTTCATATCGTGTCTTCAATGAAGCATTGATGTTACACCTTTGCACATATATCTTTCTCTTTTCTTCATTTTCAATTCAATCTTTGTATAGGATTTGATAATGTTTATTGTTTAAAATTATTCATATTCAATATTGTGATTCTTTAATGCTAATTATAACCTTTTTTCTTTTTCTCTTCATAGGTGTGAAGTTGGTATTCAGGAGCTTCCAAAGAATTCTCCCCTTGGAAGACTAAGAGGAAGTGATAATGTGGTATGGTTCTTTTATTTTCTCAATGTTCGTGTTTAATTATGATTTTTTTTCTATCTTAAAGGCATGGCCTGTTACCATATGCTTTTATCCCACGTCTCTTTTGCTTTGCTATATTGTAACAGTTCAGCTCACTTAAGCAATAACTTCAATAGCCTGACTGTATTGTATTGTATGTTGGTACAAATGGCAGTTGGAAATATACACACGATGCTACAGTGACCAACCACTGGTTATTCAAGGTGCTGGAGCAGGAAATGACACTACTGCTGCTGGTGTCCTTGCTGATATTGTGGATATTCAAGATTTATTTCCTTGAAGGGAAAGGTTTTGTGCCTTAAATTTAAAGAAAGTAAAAGGTACAGTTGATACGGATCTTGCCCTGGAATGTAGCTGATGTGTGTTTATGAAGTAGAATGAATCCTGTATTTCGTCTGTGTATAATAGGGTGGAGGTACAATAAAAAAGAAAAGAAAGGAAATTTCTAATAAATTGCTGCTATTAAGTGTCCAAAACTTTCCTTAATAATACATATTTAAATAAGAAATATAAGAATCCTTTCTAATTGTTCCCCTTTAATTGGGATCCTAATTAAACGTGTTTTCAACACTCCCGCTCAAGTTGGATAGTAGATGTTGATCATACCCTACTTATGATTTGTTGAGACAACAATTTGGTAAATACATTTGCAATATGCTCTTTTGTAGGAACATAAATCATGCATATGATGCCATCTTCAATTTTTTCCTAGTGAGTTGCTCTTTTTTTTATTTAATTTTTCTTTATGACTCTGACTTTTGCCTAGGCCGTTTTTTGAGTTTTTGGTCTAGTGAGTCATTTTTTTTCTTTTTGTTTTTATTCTTGGGGGACAGCTAGGTGGCTAGATGCTTGACATTTATAGATTACCTTTATTATCCTTGTCCGTTTGATTGATGGAATAATCAAAATTGAAACTGAGATAAGCATTTAGAGATGAATTTTTTGGTGTTTTGATTTGCTTTAAATGTGGAAAGAGATATGAAAGAAAACATGGAGAAAATGAGCATTACAACTAATTTGAAAAGGATTAAAACTACAAAGCATGAGGTTCTTCCTAATCAGAGCTCGGCTCTTTTTTTTTTTTTTTTATTTTTTTATTTTTTTGCGGAAGTTGTGGAGTCGGCATTTGGAGGTCTGGAGCTGGAGGCGTCAGGTTGCTTCTTCTTCTTCCTCTTGGATGGGATATGGCTGCCTCTAACACAATTTTTCCTGTTCTCATCCCTACCTCGATCCTTTTTTGGATGAGGACTAGATCCGAGAAGTTTGACACCACATTTCCCACCATTTTCTCATAGAACGATGAGTGAAGTGTCTCAATAAACATCATTGCCATTTCATTTTCGGATAGAGGAGGTTTGATGCGGGTGGCTAATTCCCTCCAACGTTGGGCATATCCTTTAAAGGTTTCCCTTTCTCCTTTCACCATGTTTTGTAGCTGAGAGCGGTTTGGAGCCATGTCCATGTTGTATTTGTATTGGTCAAGGAATCTTTCCGCCAAGCTTCTCCAGGTTTGGGCACGTTCCCGCTTCAGTCCTAGATACCATCTGAGAGCCATTCCAGTAAGGCTCTCTTGGAAGAAGTGGATTAGCAACGCATCATCATGGGCATGCGGAGCCATCTTCTTGCAATACATGGTGAGATGACTTTTGGACATGTAGTCCCTCTGTATTTGTCAAATGTCGGTAGCTCAAACTTGGGAGGAATGACAATGTTAGGAACTAAGCATAAGCCAGCCGCATCAAAATCGGATTGCTTAGTTCCTTTTAAGGTGTCCAATCTTTCTTCGAGGAGTCGCAAGCATTCGGCGGATTGGAAGTCTTCACCCTGAGGGGATATGGGATGAGCACGAGATGGAATGAATGTTTAGCTTTGCTGTTGAGCCGGGTCTGAGGCAGTATGGTGACTTGAGGCTACTCTGATGCTCCCTAGTTGTGGTTTTGCATGGATTCCAGCCTCTCTATGATAATATCATCCCTTAAAGCCTCTTGCTGTTCTTCTAAATTCCTCATGGCTGCCTCCACCGGTTCTGCCTAAGGAATTGCCTCGTAGGGGTGTTTTTGAACTTGGTCCCTGCTTCTTCATTGGTTCAGTTTGGCTTGTTAGTAAGGAATGGGATGCAGATGTGATAGAATACAATCTAAACTTAAATGCATGATAAATACATATTGTGATGCATGCTATATTTTTTGTTGGTTTTCTCTTTTTTTTTGTATTTTTTGGACCAATATAGATGGACAAGGTCAGAACCGCATTGAAAATGATGCTGAGTCGGTTTTTGGAAATGACGCATGGATGAAACAAAATTTGGGAAATGGCACGGAGCTAGCTTGAAGTGTAAATGGCATGGAGCCGGGACAAAATGGAAGACATGGAACCGTCATGGAGTCGGGACAAAATGGAAGGGACGAAACCGGCATGGAGCTGAGAAAACTGGAAGATACGGAGCCGGCGTGGAGCCGGTATTGATAACATGGTGAGATGGATTCGGCATATAGGAATATAAACCAGTGTTTTGAATTTTGGTAGAAGTTGGAGGTATGAGTCCCCTTAGGTGTCCTAGAGCAAGTGGTTCGGCCTACTGGAGTCTAAGTCCATTAAAGGATTCTCGCTTAGATGGGAATGGTTCTACTTTTACTCACTTTGGCCTCCATAACTCAGTACCCTTGTTGCAAAGTCCCCATAAGCAGGAAGTGCATCCTGGATATGGATATTTACAATAAGATCACGTTTTGGATGAAACTTTCGCGATGTTCAAGTGGGAGGAAACCCCAAATGACTACCACTATTCATCCCCACTCTCTAAGTTTCACACATAGACCCTGGTATAGGGCCCCACTCAGGTTTTATGTATAGTGCATTGTGCATTAACTTAGCCCCCCATCCTACCAAAAAAACTTCAACAAGTATTCACATGTTGTCTATCCTAGAGTTTGGGTTATTGCATGCAACAACAACATATACAGATTAAACTAAGCATATATGTAATACACCACATAAAAAAAAAACAAAACATTGACGAAGACGTCATTTATGTCATGCATCTAGTTATGGGCTTGACTCTCTAAAAACAAATCCCCAGTGGAGTCGCCATCTGTTGCAACCTGAGGCGTGACCAGATGCATGAAATAAGATGACTTCTACATTATGGTCTATGCTTTTTAAATGAAAGATATTTACAAGGGATGAGTGGGTAGACCATCCGTTGGCGTCCAAAAGGTTGGACGTTGGAGTATGTATTGAACTTTGACAGGAATTGCCTCCTGTCGAATCTGAGTCCTCCTGAGTTCGAAGTCTGTCTAGGGTCTGCCGTGGTCTGTCCGGGGTCTGCCGAGGTCTATCCAGGGTCTGGTCGAGTCCGAGGTCTCTCCAAGGTCTGCCGAGTTTGAGGGTCTGTCTGAGGTCTGCCGAGTCCGAGGTCTATCCGAGGTCTGTCCAGGGTCTGAGTGATAGTGAAATTTTCCGTTGATAGAGACTTTTTCCTTGTTTCTAATGTTGCCCACTCACTTCCTCAGTTTTCAGGGAGGTCCCGTCTTCTCGTGCTCCTTCTATCACCATTTTCTTCCTCGAAGTATTTTAGCAGCGTCTCTCCTCCTACCAGGAAATTCCACAGCCCCCTTTCCTTCCTATCCTAAATTTTCAGCCCCCCTCCCTCCATTCAAACGTGGGTCCTTTTATAGGCGCACCTCTCATCTTTGGGTCACCATCACGAATCTTCAAGGAGATCTACCCCATTAATGCGTTGACATTAGCTTCCTCGATTTTCATCCTGAAGTTGCTTCTGCGTCTTTGCTTTTCTGTACAGTGGCAAAGTTGAAGGTGACCTCTCGTAGAAGTCAACGTCTGCTTGTTCCCTCGCGCGCCTGCCTGAGACGGGAAAAGGACGTCTCCTCTGCTTTTTCTGGTTTTTTTCCTATTGCATCCACTTTTTATTTTTTTAAAATTTTTTGTTTTCGCTGACGCAGACCGGACAAAATTAGGGTATGACAAGAGGGGCTTGTATATATATGTTTAGAAGGACACGGAGAAAGAGGAGGTTGAATCTGTAACCCGATTGTAGAATAGAACAGAAAGGTAAAAATCATAGTTTAGAAGTCATAGCCCATTTCATGTATCTAGTTAAGGTAATCGTCTTAAGATAGACGTTATAGGGTACTAATACCTTTCCTACGCGTAATGGACTCCGGAACCCGAGATTTGATTCTAAGGACCAGCCTTTCCAATCTTAGGTTTTTTCGGCGTTTCTCTTAAAAATGCTGGTGGTGACTCTTGTCTCCCTGTTCCCTTCCCCGAAAGGAACTCGGATTGCAAAATCTATCTTTCGTCAATCCCGTCGCGACCTAAGTTGTGACATCTTCCATTACTGCCTCTCTCCATTTAAGAACTCCCAAGGGTTCCTGAATAACCATTACTACCTCTCTTCACAACACACATCTTCATTCTTGTACTTCACTGTGTTATAGTTCCAATTTGTGGTGTAATTTAGTCGTAATAGTCGGGACTACCAAAGCATAAACTACTATACATATAGGGACTAATATGGAAATTTTCTTTGTATAAGGACTAAATTAAAAATGAATGTCATGTGTACAATAACAAAGGTCTTATTCCACTAAATGAAATAACAAAACCTACCGTGGGTTTTGAACCTACGACTACATAGATGGGCATACGTCACATGTGAGGACCAAAAATATATTGACCTAAATTTTAATACATTATTGGACTAAGTATTGAATTTGTTTGTTTGCTGTAAGTTTGTCATATGTGATTTTCTAAAGTACATAGAAAGTCAAGCTTCAAAATGTTACTAATTAGGATAAGTTTTGCAGCCTTGAATGACAAGTAATGGATCTGTGTAACGGATAATGCCCTTATGCGATAGATCACATACTTATAATCTTCAGTGCTTTATATTAAAGATAGTCACCTGTTAGAAGAAAACATCTTATCTTATTCAATAGAGAACTATGCTGAGTCATTGACCATGTTTTTGACATGAGGAATATGATCTGTAGCATTATCATGCTGATAATTTAGTAGTATATTTTCACAATTTTGAATCCATAGATGGTCTGAGAATCATGGTTTGTCTATGCAGCATTGCACTCATTTCAAATGAAAATATGATGTGATGGCGAGTGGATGAACATTGCTAGATTACTTGAGAGACATCCTTATCGATGATTGCTGGAAATGTTTCCCCTGTATTTTGCTCAAGTTCATACAAAAAAATGAGTGAGGGAATAAGTTAAATTTAGTGACATGTATTTCTGGATAAAATAGAGATGGTCTATGTTAAATGAATGTCACAATATATTCTGAGTGGTTTTTTTGGCTTCAGTTATTCATGGTTAGTGGTATGGTTGCTATAAACTCTTGTCAGAAACCATGGTCTAAATTTTTTGAACCTAGTTGATGCCGTTCAATGAAGTTCAATGCAGTTGATTGACCCTTCCACTATTTGACAGTTTATATAAATATTAACAAACTTATCATATATATCAATTAAAAATTTACATGGTCAATATATACATTATTTTCTCTCTTTTTATTTGCTTATCTAGTACTTTGATCATAAAAATCATAGAGGTCTTTGGATTCTACCCTATTCTATATCTGTAAGTTTTATTGAGCGCTTCAAATTATTTAAAGCAGGAAATTGTCTGAATTTTCATAAATGCTGGTGCCATGGTTGTTGATGCAAAGTATTATGACAAAATTATGAATTAAGTAATTGGCTGGACTGAGTTACCTATTTATATATCAACCTCAACATTTGAAATTTTGGCGCTTCAGTTAAATCTGCTGAGAAGATAATCATGACTTATATTATGTTGGAATGTGTTTGAAATATGCGGTGGTGTAACAGAAATATATGATGAAATTTGTGTTTTTCTACATTATTTATAAAATAAATTAACAAGTGAAAATAAATGTTAAATAGAAAATGAGAGAAAATATAAGGAAGTAGTGAGTAATTTTGAAAACAACTGGAAGATATAATTGTCTAATAAAAGTAAAGACCAAAAGATATATAATGAAAAATAATATACAATGATATAATGAATATAGATTTTCTAGTATATGTAATATTTCAAACACACATAAGAGTTACAATGTCACAATAATTACATAATATATAACATACAATTATTTTATAATTATCTTGTTTACATTATTTTTCTAACACCTCAACATATAAATGATCGAAGAAAGTATATTGGAAAATAAGCTATGTAGGGTAAACTGTGCAAGAAATTAAATTACCATGTATATAGTTTGTTGTATTTTATTATAACTATATTAAAAGTTAAATATAGGAAGATTTATGATTGAATGATAAAATAATTTTATATTTAAATTTATATCTTGGATTATTTGAATTGACAAAGCTTCCACCTAAATCTCTAATGATATGACAATACAATTTGACGTGTTGAGCGCATTCAAGAAATTGAAGAGTTTAGTTTAATATAAGTTAATTGACACAAATGAAAATTAGCTGCGTGACTTTCCTAAACCTAAGTTTTTAAAGTGTCTGTTTAAGTTAAATAAGTTCCCGCTACTATCATAGCACGCACACACTCTTAAACCAATTTTATTTTAATAAGATAAGGAATCTTCAAAGTAAATTTAGTTCAAACTAAAACTTAGATTTTTTTTAAATTAAAAATTAATTTTATTTTTTGAAATTTACAATTAACAAACGTCCCAAACGGTTGCTTAGAGAGGGCTGCTATAAGACTAAGTTTTTTACCCTTGGCTGCGTGCAGTCGATTTCCTGATCTTGCTTGCTTATTTATCACTTTTTTTGTTTTTTAATTTTGAGTTTTCTAAATTTTCTTGATTTAAATAAAATTGGTGATAGTTCCATTATTCTCCAATCGCAATTTCAGTCATGACTGTAACTAAGTGTAGAAAGAAATAGTAAAATGGAGATTAAATTGTATTTGCTACAACTTTTTGAAAAGAAGAAATTACAAGGAGTTTAAATTAAATTCTACATGGAATATAATGTAAATATTTTTCACCTGTCAGCCAATCTTGGATTACCGCATCATTGAAATTTATAATAATCATTTTAAAAATCATATTTAATAAATTAATTTTAATTAATTTATAGTATAAAAATATTTGTGATGATATATTTAATTAATTGATTCATATATTTGTTCTGATTAATATTTTTTCTAGAAAGACAATTTTTTTTTGTGCGATAGTTATGGAACATTGGACCGAGAGGTTTATAACACTCAGGTACATTACTTAACCAATTAAACTAGATCTTGCTTAATTGTTTTGATTAATTTATAATAATGTTGAAATTACAGTTTTTAAAAATCAATTAAAAATTAAATTATTTTAGCAAAGAAACAAATGATTGTAGTATTGTCATTTGGCATGATCCACGGTGATAATTTTTTTATGTAATATAATAGATAATAGATTTATAGTTGAAAAATATGTAAAAATAGAAATTAATCTATTAACATTTGTTTAGATAATTGATGCAAGAAATTTTAATCAATGAAGCAATCTGTTAACAATTCAATTGATTGATTTAAGTTAAAAAATTATTGAGTAACACAAAATATGACAAAGTATATATAGTAAATTTAAATCATTAAATACATATTTATAGTACGGTTTATAATATTTAAAAATTTAAAATAAAAACAATAAAGTAGTCATGTTATTCTCCGGGTATTTTTTTCGCCAAAACTTTCTTCTGATTTGTTTTATTAAAGACTAATATAGTGTGGGATGTAATTTAAATATAGAAGACCATTAATGATAAAAATATAAATAAAAGGCAACTTATTCTCGTATTTACATATAATAAGATATACGAAAATATTCGTCTACCTCCTACATATTTGATAGTCTCTCTTATAAAAAAAAAATTGTAATACCTATTTCATTTGGAATTTCATCAATATTTTATATAAAAAAAATTGAATTACGAGAAAATGACCAATTTAACAGATGGAGACATTTTAAGAAACTAATGTAAAACTTTTTAAAATTAAAGTACTATCCTAAAACTAAAAGTTAAAATGAAGGAATAAAATTCTACTTTAACCTTTATTAATAAATAATTAGTGTAGCGATGTTTGATTCTCTTTTAAGGTCTCATGTTTCTAGATGTTATGAATGGTCTTAATTCAAACAGGATTTCCAATAAAAGATTTTTTTAAATTAGAATAATTTTATACTGGTTGATACACGTCGTCAATTAATAAAAAAGAATGATATATGATTATATTTTTTAATTTCTATTAATGTAAACAAGTTATTTCTATTATAAAGAAATATTCTCTCTTCGATTTATTATTTAAGCTGAGATGTTATATTTATTTTTTGGAGATAGTAAAGGAAACACACAAAAGTTGTGATATTTCTAACAAAAATTTACATCCTTAAAATGAAGGAATAAAATTCTACTTTAACCTTTATTAATAAATAATTAGTGTAGCGATGTTTGATTCTCTTTTAAGGTCTCATGTTTCTAGATGTTATGAATGGTCTTAATTCAAACAGGATTTCCAATAAAAGATTTTTTTTAAATTAGAATAATTTTATACTGGTTGATACACGTCGTCAATTAATAAAAGAATGATATATGATTATATTTTTTAATTTCTATTAATGTAAACAAGTTATTTCTATTATAAAGAAATATTCTCTCTTCGGTTTATTATTTAAGCTGAGATGTTATATTTATTTTTTGGAGATAGTAAAGGAAACACACAAAAGTTGTGATATTTCTAACAAAAATTTACATCCTTAAAATGAAGGAATAAAATTCTACTTTAACCTTTATTAATAAATAATTAGTGTAGCGATGTTTGATTCTCTTTTAAGGTCTCATGTTTCTAGATGTTATGAATGGTCTTAATTCAAACAGGATTTCCAATAAAAGATTTTTTTTAAATTAGAATAATTTTATACTGATTGATACACGTCGTCAATTAATAAAAGAATGATATATGATTATATTTTTTAATTTCTATTAATGTAAACAAGTTATTTCTATTATAAAGAAATATTCTCTCTTCGGTTTATTATTTAAGCTGAGATGTTATATTTATTTTTTGGAGATAGTAAAGGAAACACACAAAAGTTGTGATATTTCTAACAAAAATTTACATCCTTAAAATGAATATTATTTGTATACTTTAAAATGAATATCAGATACTAATAGTAATTTTAGATTTCAGAGGAATAAAATAAAATAAAAACTAAAATTGACTTATTTTACATTAACAATCAATAATGATTTCAAATTTTAGAAATATGAAAAACAATATTTTTATAAGGATCAAACAAAAATCTATTAATTTTATAGAGACTAAAATATATATTTAAACCTAAAATCAAAACATTTAGGATCATTGTCGAGTGATATGCAAGCTTTTGGTTTTTTGGTTTTCAAAGGTGTAATTTTTAAAGCAAATGTTCGATTAAGGTGAAGCTGAAATAATTTTTAACTCAATTTTAAAATAATATTATATTAATTTTCAAAAACCAAATTTGATTTTTAGTTTAAAAATATTCTATCATTATATTTAACAATTATTATTCTTATTGTCGCAATCATTTCTTCCACCACCACCACCATCGCTATTGTCACCATTATTACCACTATAATCATATTGCTACTATTACCATCTCGTTGACATCCTTACCAACATTGTTGTCACTTCTGTATTGTCATTGTCACCATCGTCAGTGGTATTGCCACCAGCACCACACAATCGCTGGTGCCACAACCACCATCATTATTGTTGTGTTACCATTATCACTACCTCCACAACCATCGCCACCACACCATCACACCATTACTATTACCACCATCACTATCGCTTTGACATCACCATCACTATTGCTACCACCATCACCACACTGTCACTATCACTATTACCACTACCATTCTTACCAACATGCAAACACATCAATATGATATAAATTTTTTTAAATAAATTTATTATAAAACTAAAAATTAATTTTTAAAACTAAAAATTAAATTGATTTTGATTTTTAAAAATTTTAAAACTTCCAACTAAATATCACCCGAATATCAGTAATTGAACTAACGTAGAAAATTAAGACCATAGAAAGTTGTGAGCAATTGCACGTGTGATTTTTGCAACTTTTGCCTCACCTGAAGCTTGATTTAAGTCTGTTTTCCTTTGATAGTCTAAAATAATTAAAGATCTGTCAGGATTATTGGAACTGAAAAAGCATTATTAGTACTTTTGGATGAGCCTTACTGGTAGAAACACAAAATTTGGCTTCAATTTTCAACACACTTTTGGGATGACTCCACTCACATGAAATTTGCCATAAAATACTTCTTCTCTCCATTCCAAGATCCAAAAGGTGGTTCAAATCTTCTATAACGTGCCATTGGTTATACAAATCGACTCATGAACATATAGTATGCAGCTCTTCTTGTTTCATTTTAACAATTGAAAGTTTTTCATTCTCAAGATACTTGTATTGAGAATGGAAGTTAAGAGAGAAATAATGCTGTGCTTATTGATGGCCATCACAATGGGGTGTTACAAAATTGAAGGGAGAGATCCCATACTACACAGGGTTGGAGGAGGAAGATATACTTGGGCACCAAAAGTTAACTTCACAAAATGGGCAAGTCATGAACACTTCTACAAGGGTGATTGGCTATGTAAGTGCCTTCAATTGATCAATTCTCAACAATGATTTATATACAAACATTCTATGTACATGCAATGTTCTATGCTATAACCAATTTCCCTTTGTGTTCATAGATTTTGGTTTTGACAAGCGCATCTACAATGTTTTGGAGGTGAACAAAACAAATTATGAGAATTGTAATGACACAAGCTTCATAAAAAACATCACAAGAGGAGGGAGAGATGTTTTCCAGCTTTTGGAGGCCAGGGCATATTATTTCCTCTGTGGCAAAGGCTTCTGCTTTCAAGGGATGAAGATTGCAATAAATGTTGAAGAAGCAGCACCAGCATTGCCACCACCAGCACTATCTAACAAGACCCTTCCATCATGTAGAATGAGTAATACTAAACTGCTCCTGCTTCTGATCACAGTTTTAGCATGGATCTTCATATAACATAGAGCCATAGACTTTAGATTTGAGTCATGTATATCAAAAACTTCAGTTTTTTATCTATTGTTATTTACATATATACTATGTTTTAGGTCGGGAGGGTAATTGTTCCTTTTTACATGGAAGTAAGCAAACATGTGAGAGACAATCTTAATTATCAAAATTAAATTTTATATGATAAAAACTTTTAAGAAATAGTTATCATTTTTTTAAATACATTTATGAAGTAACTTTAGAAAAAAAAATGTAAGAGAAAATTTTAATTATTAAGATTAAATTTTATATGATCAAAGCTTAAAGTAATAATTATCATTTATTTAAATACAACTTATGAAAGATGACTCGTTAAAAGAAAATAAAAAAAAAAAATTACTTCAATATCTTCTAAACACATAGAATAGATAAAGTTGAATATATAAATATATTATATATATAAATATTGCATTTGTCAAATGTACTTTACCTTCCTCAAGTATATATTTATATTTATTAAATAAAAAATATTCAAAGTGAAGATAATAAATTTATTTTTTAAATACTTTTATTTTGATTATATAAATTTATAAATTTTATAGATTTATCTATTAAATCATATAAAAATATTTATTAATTAAATTATATAATATCTTATAAATTTATTTATTAAATATTTTCATTTTTTGAATAAATATTCTCCAAGTAAAAGGGTGAAAGATGTATAAATAATTTATAAATAATAAATATTTTTATATAATTGAATAAATTAATTTGTATAATTAAAATAAAAATAAATAATAAATAATAGCTTTGGTATGGTGGTCGTAAAAATTTGAAAGGAGAGAGAAATTTGGTGAAACTATATAATTTTATAATTAAAATGTACGGAAAAAAATTGAGGACAAAATTCATAAATTTTAGAAGTTAGGATGTAAAAATTGTAATTAAGCCTTTTTAATTCTAGGGACCAATTTAATTAATTATTATAATTTTAAGAACTAAGTTAATTTCTACATCAATTTTACTGTACACTATAATTTTAGGAATTAAATTGATCGATAATGTATAATGTCAAAGACTATTTTGATATATTAATTTTAAGAAACAATTTAATTAATCATTACAATTTTAAGGACTAAATTAGTAATTTATCCTTTAATATATATATATATATATATATATATATATATATATATATATATATATATATATATATATATATATATATATATAAATAAATAGATAGTTGAGATGATAATTCTTAATTACAAAATATTAATATAGGTTTTATAAATATGATTTGATATTGGGTGAACTAAATCACTATTAGAAATGATAATGAGATACAGTGGGTGTGAATAATAACTTCATGATGTCACCTCTATCTCATCCTCATACCTATATAGATATTTGTTAAGTGCATGACAATTAATTCTATAAATATCCATAGAAATTTATGGGTATATGTAGATATTTGTTAAAATATATATAACTTAAAATAAAAAAAAAATAAAATAAAATTAAAAATAAAAATTTTTAAAAATATATTTATACTAAAAATTAGTAATTTTTGAAATATATATTTATATTAAAAATAAATTAAAAAACCTAATTTATATACCATGAACGTAATTTCAAATTGCAGGTTCAGGTTTGAGTACCTTCGTACTTGCATCTGTCTCGTACGTAAACAAATTGAGAAAAAAATATTTATTTTACCTAAGGTACAAATGTTTTGTTCATTCTTAATCACTCTATTTACGACCCAAATTAAAGGATGGATCAACCAAAATAAAAATTGAAGGTTAACAAAGGGTGTCAGTTTTATTGGATCCTTGTTTAAAATTAAGAGAGGGTTCCAAAGGTTCCACCGAGAAAGAAAAAACATAGGGTTTTGCATTTTGTACAAAAAGATTTGACAATTGATTGAAATTAACTGAACATCCGTGACTATAATTCTGACTATTGAATTTTTGTATGAAAGATAAGTGAAAATTATAAAAAAAAAGTTAAAAAATCCAAGATATTAGAAAATAACACAACACTCCAATTGAAAAAAAATAAGGTAAATTGGAATAAAACTCATGTTGCTGCTTTTCATCATTTTAAACTATAAAGTATTTCTCGATACACCATATTTTTGGTTGATGTACATATTCTTTGTTCTTCGTCAAATATTTAAATTTTGATATCCTTTCTTGACTTAACTCTAAATAATGCAACACACAATTGAAAGATAAAGTCGGGTCCCACATGAGAAATTAAGTGATTATCCATGACTTTTACTAATTGTCATTCCAAAATATAGAGTCGACGGGAAATTATCTCCTTTGGAATTTAAACAATAGTCTTGGAACAACTTATGCAATTTCTAATTACCTTAATTACATGTAATCTATAATGATAAATACATTAATTATATTAATTAATTGAAATTAAATATATATTGATCATAATTACCTTAATATAATTATACATTTTTATGAATAAAAAAATTAGTTGCACTTAACTGGAAAAAAATGAACGTGATATTGTGACATGATAAAAAAAGAAAATAAGATCAATAATATATTTTGCCGATGTTATTAGAATTGAACTGAGTATTGAGCTAGTCAGGACACTAGATTAATGAGTAACTAGTCAAATTAATGGATCAATAGTTAAACTGCATGAATGAGTATATAATAAATATATAGATAATATTTGTTATATATATTAATATATTAATTGGATACATTGGTTCAGTGGGTATTTTTTTTTTTCTCAACTCTACGATCTAAGTTGAAGTCCTGGCTCAAACAAAATTTCACATTCACCATAAGAATTTGAAGTTGGTTCAAATTTCAGCTTGGAGTTGGAATCCTATGTGCATACCTCATTCCATGCGACAACATACTAGACAGTGTATGCAGCGTGCAATTTTCAAGCCAATTCAATTGCCCAACCAGATGATGGACGAGTCACTTGTTTTTGACTGAGTTAGAGCCAAGTCATTGATGTCAACACAAGTTGAATAGTTGAATGCATATTCGATATTTTTTTTTAACTGAATTGTTCATAAATTTTGTATCTACTTTCAGTCCTCTCGATTTGATAAGTCTATTCTAGCCGGTTCTTAAATTATAGTATAACTCTAAAAATTAGTATAAATAGGAAATCAATAGAAGGAAAAGGGAATTTAGATTATGTTCATCCTATGGCTCCTTTCAAAGGGAGGCGTGAACATTGGTGTTTATCGTGGGACGTCGAGAAAACTATTGTGGACGATCACCGTACTGAGAAGCAGAAAGAAAGTGACGGTAGGAGGCGGTGAGAGGGGAGGAAGAGTTCCCAAAGGTGAAGGTGGAGTTTGTCCCGGAGGAAGAGGAAGATCTATGCAGCTCCCCAAGGCCGGTTACGCTACGCCCAGATCTACCACGCAGAGCTGTTGTGCAGACCCTCCATAATGAAAATCTTGAATGGTATCTGCATCTCCACCAGCGGATGCGGCATGTCGCTCGTCTTCGCCGCCATGAAGTTGTCAAAATGGTCTTCCAGCCTCTGTCGTGACTCTTGTCGCCGCCCTTAGTGATGCTCAGATCCATCAACCCCTAGTTTGCATCGTATAGCTTCGTCCTCTGTGACGCTCAAGTCCATCGACCCCTCGTCCGCATAGTACAACGTCGTCCTCTGTGACGCTCAGATCCATCAACCCTTAGTCCACATTGTACAACACGTTAGTAGGAAGTAAGTGCAGCAGGTTCACTGGATCGCCTAGTTGTTATGCACCGACCATCGGACGACGTGCCCGCTCTCATCACTCAGATCGATGGCGATCACGACTTTATGTTGCAAATTAGAGGTGAGCGCGAACTGGCTGGGACCGGCTAGGATGTGGGATAATGGTTTTGTTTTGCCACTTATCTGATTTTGACATATTCATTATAATGGTTCTATTTTGCCCACACTAAGTGGAGCTGCATCTCCTTCATTTGTGTGGTCCGTGCATTTCCTTTCTGATTAGTAATATAGGCAGAATATTAGAAGGGATTAAATGATTTATAACGCTAAGAGAAAAACTTCAGCTCAGGATTTTTTTGTTTTGAAATAAGTCCTGTTTTTTACTTTGATTGAATGTCATGCCTAATATATATGTGATTTTACTATGTGTTTCTTTTTAAAGTTTAACACCTTTTTGGGTATACCCTGCCATTAACTAGCTATCTTACCTGCCACTATATTCCTTATATCTATTTGTTCTTTGGGTATATAGGATACAATTAATGAAATAGTATTATTTTTGATAATCAAATATATCCTTTTGTATACCTAGTTTGCTTGCTTGAATTTTTTGATTGTTCAGGGCCACAAGTCATATCCTATACAGGTATTAAAAGGATTTTGCCTCCCCATTACTAACATCAAGACCTTGAGAGAGGTGGTTCAAAGACCCTTAGGCAAGATCAAGACTCTGAGAGAGATGGTCTAAAGACCTCCCAAGCAACATTCAAAACCCTGAGAGAGGCGGTCCAAAGATCCTCTAGGAAACATCAAGACTTTGAGAAAGGCGGTTCAAAAACCTCTCAGGCAACATTTAAGACCCTAAGAGAGGTGATTCAAAGACTCCCCAGGCAACATTAAGACCTTGAGAGAGGTGGTCCAAAGACCCCCATAGGCAACATCAAGACCCTGTGAGAGGTGGTCCAAAGACCCCCATATAACATCAAGACCCTATGAGAGGTGGTCCAAAGACCCCCATATAACATCAAGACCCTATGAGAGGTGGTCCAAAGCCCCCCAGACAATAAATGAAGACCTTGAGAGAGGCAGGTTCATTAATCCCCAAGATGAATTATTTAGTATTATTATTTATTTAGCATTCCAAAACTACTATTCTATTGTCCATCTTTGTTACTGTTGCTCGACACTTAGGGAATTGTGTACTAGTCGGCCTTTAGCCCTCCCGTTCAGCCAAACCCATCTCAGCTGGTTCCTCAAATCAAAGTATTCTATTGTCCATCTTTGTTGCTATTGTTTTTATAGGGACGATTTATAAATGAAGACCTTGAGATAAGCGGTCAGTGATACCTATCTCGGCCGATTCCTCAACTCAAAGTGTCTATCGCTTCACTCGACACTTGGGAAACTGTGCACCGGTCGGCCTTCAGTCCTCCCGGTCAATCAAACCCATCTCGACCGGTTCCTCAACTTAAAGTGCCTATCACTTCACTCGACACTTGGAGGATTGTATACCAATTGACCTTCAGCCCTCTCGGCCAAACAAGTTCATCATGGTTGGTTCTCCAAAAGTGAGTGGTTTTGAAAGTGACTAACATAGTACAACCACAAAAATGAGTATAAATACGGAATCAGTAGAAGGAAAAGGGGACTCAGATTATGTTCACCCCATGACTCCTCTCAAAGGGAGGAGGATAAATTGGTCAAATTGGGCTATTTGGTTTGGGTTTTAAAACACTAAATTTTATATTATTTTTAATTATAAATTATCATGTATGATAAATTTGTTCACTTTGATTCTAATTATCTTGAAAGTCATATTAAATATGATTTATAATTAATTAATAATATAATTTTTTTACATTAACGACACATACCATTAAACTCTAAACAAAATATTGAATGTGTTGAACACACTGAAAAATAACCTTATATATATATATATATATATTAATTAAAAAATATATTTTTCATAATTACCATAATTCAATTTGTAACACCACAATTTCAGGATTATTGTATGATGCGCGTAAGTGTTTAAGTGTTGAAAAATAATAATAGTAACAATATTGTTATTATTAAGAAAAATTAATAATGTTTAGTTTTAATTAAATAAAATTTTTTATAAGAAATTAATTGAGATGTATAAGTTAAGCATATGTTTTATTTTTATGAATCTATAATTAGTGATTTTTACTAATTAGTCAAGAAAGGAGGTGTGTGTCCTTAAGCATCACGTCGAGTTGAACCAACCTTTTTAATAGGACAAAATTTGTTTCTCTATGTATCCTAATCTATCTTTTATTATTTATGAGATAAATTTTTCATCTCATTTGTCACGACTTGGAAGGAACTGAGTTCCTTATGGAAGGAACCAGATACGCAAAACTAGAACCGGTTTGACCAATATAGCCGAAATTGACTCGACTTGATTGAAGTCGCCACCGACATTTTTTATGGGAAACGTCGGGAAACCTTGTATGGATAAGGCTAGTCACGAATCAGAATCTAAGCTCAAGAGTCGGTTACGTGTAGGGATCACACGGTATCCCCACACGCCTATCACAAGATAGTTACCCAAATTAGCTGCATGAACGAAAAGACCTTTACACTGTGTTGATACTTTTCTAAGAACGGAATATATTTACAAGGAATATACATACATATTTTTGGGATGAATAACTTGATTAGAGTGGCCTCTTGCTCCTACGTATCTCCTTTTTGTTAGAGAAATCAAAGTTCACGTAGTTTTGGACATGTTGTTAGGTGTGAAGGAATGGACTATCCGTTAGGCATCCGTGGGTTAAATGAAATTTGGAAAGGGACAGACTATCCATTAGGCGTCCATGAGTTAAATGATATTTGGAAAGGGACAGATTCTCCATTAGGCGTCCATGGGGTAGATGATATTGAAAGGGGTGGACTATCCATTAGGCGTCCATGGACTAATTGACAATGAACTTTCCATTGGCGTCTAAAGGAGTTTGGAGAAACACGTAACTGGAAAATTCAAGGATAGGTGTTGGGATGTTTTAAGGATAAATGCTGGGAAGAGGCCAAGACCGACTCAACCAACCGAATTGGAAAGGCGGCCGAGATCGAGTTGGTCAGGAGGTATATCAGTTGATAAGCTTGTGAGACATGTGATGCTAGGATTGGAACCGACATAGTCCCGACTATATGGAGCCGGGACTGGTCTGGAATCTATCTAATCATTGAGCTCAAATGCATTGAGTCCAGATGTAATAGCTCAAAAAGGAGGATTGAGACCAACTCGGTCCCTTTAGGTGCCAACTACATGTTGGCTAACCTATTCTTATAACTGATGCTTGGAGTGGAAAGTCTAGTGTAGGGATGTAGATTATAACTTGTGGTATGCTAAGCTATTCTATGTTGATTTATGGAATGTATATTTGTGGAGTCTCAACGACTAACCTAGTATCCAAGAGTAGATGTCGTGTTTTTTCCTCGACTTTCACTGGTGGTTCCGCTTAGGTCGCGCTTCAAATGCTCTTCAAGATTCTAGGATAGCTCAATCCCCAGGGAATTCTCTCTCCTCTCTTAATTCCAACTTTTTGATACAACTCTTTCGACCCGTTTCTTTTCGTGCTTGGGCCTTTTATAGGCCACACCTGAGGTCACCATTGCATCATATTTAGCCACGTGTATCATTCTCATCCCTTTGATTTCTTCTTTTTAACTGATGTCAAGGGCCCCAAGATCCTTGCTCAAACAAGGTCGTGTGCCCAAAGCGTGCCTCGTTGACGTGTCAAAGGCAAATCAGTTATATCGAGTCATGGTGCGTCCACCCAGGGGCCCAACTCCCTCATTGCTTCCTTCCTCCATGTTTCCTCTTTCTTTTGGCCACATTTTGGTTGGCCTTGGGCCACAGCAAATCAGGGGCAGAAGACTCGGGGCAGGAGGCGCGGATTGTATGAGATTTTTGTCCCCTCTTACCTACATGGACCAAATTGGGGTCCCACATCATTAAATCTTACAATCCTAAAGGTAATCTAAAACACTCTGCACATTATCTAACTTTATAGACTAAAAACACAAACTTCCCCTTTCTTTAAACTTGTGAAATTCTTTTCCTCCTCGCCCATAGAGAGGATTTGTGACACCACCCATCCTCCTTCATATTCTCTATGACACATCCCTTCCTCCTTTAAATCCTTGACCTCTCCTCCCAACACACTTATAAAAATTTCTCATTCTTTCTCTCGATAGCCACCAAAAAAAACATATGCATACATGATTCCTTTTCTTCCTCCTTCACCATCGACGCTCCATGGCCATGAGAAACCTTCCTCTACACCTCCATCACTCATTGAATCCATAAGTAAACTCTAATTCCATTTTCCTTCTCTTTTCATACCTTGGCCAAGAGCCACCTAAAGGGAGTAAAGATTGCATGTTGTCTTTTCGGTTGCTGAAAGACATATGAAATCAAATGAATGTACTCTACTCATCATCTTTTTCATTTTGATAGGCTTGGATTGTCGTTATGCACACCAAAGTGAAAATCGCACCAATCGAAGCTTAATAGCTCTACAAGCGAGGAATGATGAACGAACTCTAGATCCTTTCGTAGAGCTTGCCTATACATTCTAAGTAGGGGGAGTGAGAGGGGTTATATAAAATAAATCATAGGGAGAAAGTTAGGAGTTCCTCATTTTAGGTTCTGCCATTTCAATTTTGAGTTTTACGAAATGTTATGATTTCTTGAATTTTCGTATATTTGTGTTACCATGTATAGTTAATTGTTGATAATGAAGTGTTTAAAGGAAAATAGGAAACATGGAATCAAGTAAAAATTGGGAAATTTAATTTAGGAAAATATCTAGGATTGAGATTCACATCTTGACTTCCTATTTTGCCTAATATTCTTATCTTATATTCTATTGGTTCTCTTTGAAAGTGAATTAATCTATGGTAATCTTTGTTCCGTTTTGAGATACAAAAATGTATCTAATTGAATTTATCGTTACTTTTGTGGTAGCTATATTCAATTAAACTTATTACATTCTTTGTTAATTTGTTGATTTTGAAGGATTAAATCTACTTTCATGATTTAAAACTTAACTTCTCTTCCTAGGGTTCCAATGATTAGGTACACCTTTCAGTTCTTCTCTAAGTGTATAAGGTTATAAAAAATGGATGTCAATTGTTTCACATATATAAAATAATAGGAAGAAGAATCTAGAGAACCCAATAAAATATTAAAATAATTTAATTAGGCATAAATAATTGTCAAGGGTTTAGCCCCAATCTTAGAACAAGAGGAACTACTCATACATGTTCACAAGCAATCCCAAGAAGAATCATAAAAAGGAAATAAAAGTTAAAAAAAAAAACTAGAAAAGAGAAAGTCCAAAGAGAATCCTTGTTCTCGTTCTCTAGAAATGAACTCCTTTTCTCCCCTATATTTTTCAATTTTGAAAGGCCTAGCTTTATAATTCTAAAAAAATGCAAGCTAAATGGCATAAATGTGCCATTTAATAACATGTATGTGCTAGTCATGACCATCAATGAAGAACATGAACAACCTAATCTGCACAGATGGATGGAACGCCTATGCCAGTCATGACCATAAATGAAGAATGTGAGCCAATTGATCTGCATGGGCATACGGATTGATGACATGCTCGTGCCAACTGTAGTGATAAGTGAAGAGCATAAGCAAACTTATTTGCATGGGTGTGCGAATTGATGGCACATCCGTGTCATTTGGCGCCAGCTAAAAAATTGTTTCTTTTTCCTTTCAAAGTGGGTCTCTGATGGTCTTTCTTGTCCTCAGAGTTCCAAATGCATTAGGAAGACTTCATTTAACTCCAAATGTCAAGAAATATTATTCTTGTACACATACGAACACTTAAGACATAACATATTCAACAAAAAAGATAAAACACAATAAATGAACAAAAATAAAGGCCAAAACAAACATTAATGTAGAAAATCTTAACTAAAATATTTCATAACTATAGGATAAATGCAACACATCACTATTATAAGTCAAGTTGATAGTTGATAGGTATAGTCTTAATACTAATGGTAAGTCTCACACAATTCATAATATATATTAATCCTAAATTTTAATATATATAATAATTACATGTAATTACCTTTACGTAGATGATCATTACATGAATTATATATATTGATTAACACATGTCTACATTAAATGGTGCTATCTTTCTAACTGCGCATTTTCTTTCTTTCATTAAATAGTGTTTTACTTATAAGGGTGGACTCATCCTTAAATTTATAAATCATTGAGATGGATTTGCAAAGATGTAATTTGTGTGTTACTTTAGTTTATTTTTTCCTTGTATGTTTATAACTTTAAAAAAAACTAGTAGGAATTTGGAAGCTAGGAGATTGGACAAAAGTTTCATATAACAAGGGAGATCAAGAAGAGGATTGAACATAAGACTAGACAAAAATTTCTTAGTGGTCCACTAGATAAATTACCCATCACTACTCAAGTAGAAGAGATTGATTATATATATGTTTTGATGGTTTATATTTGTATTATAGATGTTTATTTACTCTTGTAGTAAGAAAATGAAATGTTTAATTTTACAATTGTTTACATGTATACTCGTAACATTGTTGTTTCAACAATAAGGCTATATGAATACTAATTTTAAAGAGATGCATATTGATAATACGTATTTTATACCCTTTATAAGGTCTTTAGATGAGTAGGATAGACTATAAATTGTGGTTAAGAATTATGTATTAGTTAAGATTTAGATTTCCAATGTTAAACTAAGGAAAATACAAATCTAAGCTAAGTTACTGATTTTAGCTAACAAAAGTATAAGTTTTGTTTTGCAGGTCAGAGGAGAGACTGGACGAAGTCAAATCCGTTAGAGGAAGTCATCTTAGCCAGACGAAACCCTCTAGGCCGACTCTGTCTCGATTAGAATGACGTCATCCTAGCTAAGGTCGGATGCATCCCGACCAGATGAAGTCGACTCCGTGATGCCGACTCTATCATCAACAATCAAGATGCCAACTTTTGTAGAGCCGAATTCGAAGGTTGACTCTACCAAGGTGTCATCCACATGCCGACTCCAGATCGGGAGCTGATTCCAGATCAAAAGCCGATTCAAGACCGGAAACTGACTCTGCAAGACTGACTCTGCATCTGAATCTATCCAGATGCCAAACTCAAATCAGATGCTGACTCCTATCCAGAATCGAATCCATCCCGACATTAGAAGACCGACTCCACTTCGACAGATTCAAGCACGTGCATAATATGTATAACACGTGGTAAATAGGAAAATAGTTAGAGTAGTTAATTCTGGTATTTCTATTAGATCAGGTGGTTAAATATGTTATTTTAATTAATATGGTTATAGAGTTAGTTAGGATGCATGTATAAATAGGAATGCATGACAACGTTCATTGGTTAGCCAGAAGAAAAATACACAGATACACTCAATCTTACACATACATATTCTCCATTCCCAAGCCTAAGTCACTTCCTTCCTCTTTGTTCCATGGTGCTTCCAAAAGTGCCTAGTCGATCGAGTAGGTGCAGAACCAAAGTCTGGGTAGCGGTCGGTTACTAGAGAGGACTAACCATGAATCTGGCACACTCTAGTGATTCAACCCCTCAATACCTAGCCAATGTAGGTGGAACACTGCAACTACTACTGACGATTGTCACAAGAAGTTGATCCACAAGCCACCAACAATGCTTTACACTTTTCTTTGTATCACATTTCAGGTTAATCAACGAATGATTGTAATTTTGTTTGTACTATGTTTTGATTTCTATTAGCATAATCTTTTCTTGCTTAATCACGATTGTGTGTAGTAAAGATTAAAACACATTAGTTTAAGGGCCGATCGAAACCACTCTAACAACGAAATAGATAATCGTTAGATAATCTATATCAATGAAGTGCGTATTCCCTGTCAAACTCAAGGCAACGATTGTTTAAGTCCTCAGTTAGCACAGGACGAATGTTCGGCGATCGTCGTAGGTAATTGGATTGGTAAGGAATCATTGGCGTAGTAAGAATTAGAATTAAGATTAGTAAGTGATAAATCAGGATGGTGATAAGATAAATATGTCATAGTAGTCTTAATAATATAAGTAGCCTTAATGAGTCATAGATAGTCTTTAATCTTTATGTTCTTTAAGTGTTCTTTACATTGCCTATAAATTTACTTTTTTGTTCAACCTCTCTTTTCAATTCTTGCTAAATCTGCATCCTACATCCTAGTTTCGTAACACTTGTCCAGCCTTGCACCTTAGAAATATTAGAACCAAAGTGTCCTTAATAAGAATGACCTAAGTTGACCCTGTGCTACTTTAGCTTAAAAAAATCTAGTATTTTGATAGAGGAAATAATGACTAATCTCTTAGACTATCACATATAAACATTTAACCTATCTGAATATTGCTTATGAATCACATTACAAAATAGAAATCTATTACTCTAAAGTGAATTAAGGTTAGTGAAGGTCAAAAGTGAGCATTGAAAATTACTTTTTAGTGACCATTTAAATTGTCGCTAGTATTTGCTATTAAATTTACTTAGTTTTTCCTTGCAACAAAATGGGAATTTTACTAGCATTCACCACAATTGCTGGTAGTATTTTTATTGGCCCTTGGATAGACCATAATTTAATTGTCGATGAGCATTTTAGCAATTATTTATAGTTCCTCTAAAAGAAAAGTTAACTTCCACTAAAAGTGACTTTAGGTGTAGTTCTAACTTTACAAAATCCAACTCTAGTAAGTTGTATTTAACTTTACTCTTCTCTTTTACCTCACATGCTCATCTCTACCTCTCTTCTAACATTTTTTTCTTTCATTTTTTATTTCATGGTGTGGAACCCCAAATCCGTCTGGAACAGGTGGAGAATCGTCGAATCCGTCCGGGACACATCCACCAACACACTGCGCTCCCACCAAGTCCGCAACAACTTGCATAAAAGAAGAGAATATGAATATAGTGGAATCGACGGCCACGAGATACCCGGGGAAGTTATAGAACCCACAATACCCGGAGAGAGAATCATGGGATTATGGAGGCAACCAACCCAGACCAGTCACGAAGCCTATAAAAGGCCTGGAGATGAAGAGAGAAGGGAGGAAAAAGTTCAGAAAAGGAGAAGAGAGAAAAGACCCTCTGAGGGCTAAGAGAAAGCAAGTAGCACAATCAGAGTGAAATAGAGAAGAGAGGTCGGCAACAAACTTTTGGATACCAGGTTAGTAGAGAAAACTCATGAACATGCCCACATAGTAACACCTTAGGAAACCTTTCCTGTTTGCTTGGCTCAGATTGAAGTCGTCCCCCCTCTTGGCCTCTTTCTTCTCCAACACCCCTACCACTAGGGCCGAGTCTATCTCGGCCTCCTCCATCTCCAACACCCTTTCCACTAGGGTCAGGTCTATCTCGGCCTCCTCCCTCTCCAGCACCCTTCCTACTAGGGCCGAGTCTATCTCAACCTCCTTCCTCTCTAGTACCCTTTCCATTAGAGTCGAGTCTATCTTGGCCTCCACCTAGGCCGGCTGGGACGAATTGGCCTCGCCCTTTTCAGACCCAATAGCCAGCCATAACTATGTAGACTTTGACTCCTCCAACCTTGGAAGTACGTAGGCACATGACTACGTGCACCCTTGTAGAGAGATTCAACTTCTCTACTATCCTCGAGCTAGCCACATTAACAATGCTACCACTATTAATAATTATGGAGCAAAGTTTTCCCTGGACTTGGCACCTATAATGGAATATGTTCTCCCTTTGGGAGTCACTGTACTTATCTACCTGTGTTCCCAGCAGCCTCCTTACCATGTAGAGATCACCCTTATCTGCTAAATAATTATGTGAGTATTCACCCTCGCTATTGGGTGATGACTCTCCCCGAGAACTCTCACTTTCCACAGTCTCATCTTCCTATATCACCATGGTCCTTTTGTTAGGATATTGGGAGGTGATGAGTCATTTTCCCAAATATTTAAAGCATTTGATGCTATTGCTTTTGGACGAAGAATTCTGGTCAAGGGGTAGCCTTCCTCCTTTCGCACACTGGGAAACTCCCTTTCTTTGGAATCTTGTCTTTTATGAGTTGTTCTTTCTCTTTATCCTTATCCTTCCAACGATCAAAACTATTGGGTAGGATCTCTTTGAAGTTAGATGTCTCTTCTATTGAGACTCAACTCTCATGGCCTAATGCACTAGATCGTACAAAGAGGTATGGTGCTACAATTCTACCATATTTTGTATCTCTTAATTCAGTCCATGTAGAAATCGAGCATTTCATTGGACCCCAACACATTAACTCTCAACAAAGCCACTTCCATATATTTACAATACTCCTCCACACTTTGGACCCTTGGTACATCCTCTATAATTTGTTGTATAGGTCCCATGCATAAGATGCAAGCACGAACCTGGACCTCATCTCCCTCCTAAGATCAGGCCATGTGTCAACATTCCTTCTCTAAACTCTATAATATTGGTTCCACCACACTAAAGTGTATCTACTGAACTCGTAGGTGACCATCTTGACCTTCTTGTAATCATCATAATTGAAAGACTCCAAAACCTGATCAACTTTCACCTTCTAGTTTAGAAACACCTCTGCATCTCCATCTCCCATGAATGGTGGAACTTTGCATTTGAGAGCGTCCAAAGGAGCTCTCTTGTGGTCCTCCCCGTATTTCTGATCCCGACGAGGAGTTTCATTGTACTTTCTTTCTCTTCTTTCTCTGCGAGGCTCTTCTTCTTGTCTTCTTTCTCTTTGAGGCCGCTCACTCCTTTTGCTGTGATGCGACCTTTGCAGCTCAATGCATGACATTTAGATCTTCGATCCTGCTTCCCTCGCTCTTGTGTATGGACGCAGTAAACTTTCCCTTCACTATACTAAGTACTTCTACTTTAGCATTAACACTTGTCATGTCCACCTTTACAACTTCTAAACCTCCTCCTAACTTCTCCAGCTTCTCCTCCAATTGAGCCATCTATGTCATCATTCTTTGAGACTTGGGAGAGTAACTTCTCACTTCTTCACTATTGCTAACCGCCATTATTACATTTGTACTTTTTTTAACACTAAAATTTCTCACAGAAATATGTTAGTAACACAAGGAAAGTCTCGCCTCCTAAGTGTTTACTCTCTACACTTGTGTATTTACTCTTAGTGGTTTTTTCTATAATATGCACTCTTGCCTTTTTCCACTCGACTCACGACTATGTCTTGAAAGAGAACTTAGATTCTACTAATCAAGTTCTACAATGCAAGTGAAAGCCCTCGAATCATGCTAACTCTTAGGAATTTAAAAGAAACAAAAACTCAAAGACAAAACTAAGAAGCTAAATGAAGACAAGCAATAAACATCATAGAAATGAAAGCTTACTCAAATTAGAATTCTCATAAGACAATACAAAGACTCGGCATTAAAAGACACTAACAAATTATGTAGAAAATTCAACAAAATTTTCATCGTCCAAACCAAGCGTATAAAGTGCTAATGGATTATCATCGACAAGTGACAACACTTAACTAAAACCAGTTAGAGAAAATAACAAAAAATTTTGACATATGGATTGTATATGGATTCGTAACAACTTTTTATTATATTTTTTTCTTTGAAAAATATTTTCCCTCTTTTTTTACTCTGCTCTAGAGCTTAGTGCTTTGGTTTTTGTTGCATTGGTTTTGACCATGTATCTTACTGAATTCACTCTATACTTTTCAATTCTTTTGATCTAAACCTTTTTTTTTCCAGACAATTACCACAACTTTTTATGACAAATTTAAATCAATTTGGCAATTAACCAATTCATCAAATCAAAAATGAAAATTCAAATTGCAATGCTCGATTTTTTTTTAGTTTTTTTGAAATTGAACCAACAAAAGAAAACTACACCGATGAAAATGAAAATTGAAATTGATTAAATGACTAACAATAGTTAAGCGATCAAAACCTTAGCTAAAAATTTCAAATGACACGAATAATTGAAGCAAGATGATGCATCCGAGAGTTTACCTCGTGACACGACTATGATGGATGCAAAATCAGTTTGTTGTGCTTTAATTGCAACACATTGTGAAGTGGAATGCTCTTATTACCACTTGATACAATTTAGATTCCACTAGATATGAATTGCCTAAGGATCGATTAGTTTGATTGACTCAAACGAAGCATGGATCTCCCACTTAACACAATTTCCATCACTATAGTAGAATTTTAGTTAATTAACATAGTAGGATTGCAGAATTAAATGAAAGATAAAGAGAAAATTGAAAGAAGAAAATCAATAAGGTTTAGAGATGGCTCACCACTGATTTCAAGGAAATCAAATAAGAGGAATTGAGATTGGTTATAAGCCTCATGGAGAACTTGATAAGAATTAAGTGTTCTAATTCAAGAACAAGTCGAGAGGACTCTTTCAGATACTTACTACAAAAATTTCATAAAATGAACCAAAGTTGTTAAAAATAGCTAGGATCAGTTATATATACTAACCCTGCTTACAAAAGGTGCGACTGCTAACTAGCCTAACTGGGCCTTGGGTCACGACCCCCAAACAAGGCTTGCGAACAATGAGCAGAATTGCATCCAGAGGGGGTGTGTCCAGTGAGCATGCTTTCAAAGTCGAGGCGTTCTATAATGTGGGGCGTCCAAAGGACTTAGGCATCATCCAAAGGTCTAGGGTCATCCAAAGGATCCATCATCCCAAGGGGTCGTCCAATGGGATCATCGTCCAAAGGGGATCGTTTGAAAGGTCCATCATCCAAAGAGAACCAGGGGTTATCCAAAGGATGCCATCGTTCGAAGGGATCGTCCAAAAGGACTTATCATCCAAAGAGCACTAGGGATCGTCCCAAGGATGTCATCGTCCAAAGGGATCGTCCAAAGGACGTATTGTGTCTAAAGGAGTCATCATCCAAGGGACCCAAGGGTCGTCCAAAGGACCCGTCATCCAAAGGAACTTATGGACCGTCCAAAGGCCTAGCATCCAAATAACTTCATATGTGTCCAAAGAGTGTCTAGCATCCATAGAACTCTAGATGCATTCAAAGGTCAATATTAAGGTTTTTAATACAAAGTAAGCATACTAAAAGCAATTATACAAAGTCGTACAACTACTAAGGAGACGAATCTTCCTCCTTTGGCCTTTGTATTCCATGCTCTTCATGTCTTCTCTCCTCTCTAGAAGATACCATAACAAGAGGTTATTAGGATTAACTCTCTCATATTCCTCTATTAAAAACATATTTGCATTTTTTTTTATCTAATTCCAATTTTGTGAATTAGAGTTGAAACTTATAATTCTAAACTTTAATTCCAATTTTGGGTAGAAAAAAAATTCTATTTAAAGCTATTTTTTGCTTTGGTATTTGGAAATCATTATTTCATTTACATACCATGGAAAAAGAATTATTGTCTCGTTTTTAAATTTTTTGTTCGAATTGGCATTAGAGAAGTAGTTAACTTGTATAGTTCTTGAATTAGTAGTTTCTCTTGAGCGTCACTTGGAATCTCATCAATTAGGTGTTTACATGGACCACTCCCTATCCCTTTAAAATTATACTACTTAAAGCTGCTAAACTTGATTACAAGGTTGTCTCCCATATGAATCAAATTTCTCTTGTACATTGTAGTTGGCTAGGTACTTTGGCTTGCCAAGGAAAGGTCCACCAAATCTTGATGTATACTTTATGTAGACTAGATCATGAATAAATTGTTATTGTGGGTACCACATGCAAAATGCTGCATTTTTATCAGCATCAACTATGCTTTATGCTACTAAAGTAAGTAGCGTATAATAAATTGACATGCTATGTTTTGCTACCTTCAAGGTATTCCTCTAAAGATTTGAGTCTTGTAGAAAATATTTTGCCTATATATACTTGAATGCACAATATAATTTGGCTGGTTATTCTCGTGCAAATCATCCTAAACACTTATGTCTCTACAATTACTATGGATTACAAACTTTAGACAACATTCTAACAGTGATTATAGACTTAGAAAAAAAAATCATTAATGACTAGGTTCATCCCCTTCTAATATCAACATCATATGATATGTAATTAGAGATAAAATGTCAACTTTAATTGAAGTGTAAAAATATAAAATTAAGGCGCTGATGATGTTTTCTTATAAAAAAACACATATATATATATATATATTTTATTTATTTATTTATTTATTTATTTATATATATTAAGCTTGTATTAATGTGATATTATTTTATTCTTTAAGTAAATATTATCTTGTTGATGTTGGTTACCTTACTTTTATGGGTTTTCTAGGTTTATATAAGAAAAATAGGTATCAATTATTATCATTCTAGTTTCTGAAGTATAATTGAATGCCAATTTAGTTTAAGTAAAGTAAGATGGAAGATATTGGGTAATATTGCTCTTTTTTTTTAAGACAGAAAGTTAAGTTATTGTTGCTTGCATGACTTTACATAACTTTTTTATTAAAAGAAATTATACAAGTGATGGAGAATTTGATTCATTTGGAAAACAATGAAAATGAAGATAGTGATGATGAATGAAAATGAAGTTGGTCATATTACTACCGTAAGGGAAGAACCTGATACTTAAAGTGTGCATTACAAATGGAACAAGTGAAAGAGTCTATTAAAGATATGTTTCTAGCATGTATTTAATTTATTTATATTTTTGAAATTAACTATAAAATACTTTTTCTTTTTTATTAGAAAACAAGGTAATATGTTCTTGAGATGGATACATTTGGACAATTTTATATTAGATGACATGGTTATATTTTATATGTTTCTACGTATAGTTACTATTATATATATTCTCTCACATAGTTACTATTTAGACAAATATATATGTTTTACCAAAAATTTTAAGAAAATAATCTTAAATGAGAAATTGAAGTTAAAATAATTTTATTAGAAAGGTGAATAATTATATTTTTTAGTAAGATAATGATAATATTTTGTAATTAAGCATTTGTTTTCATAAAATAATGTACAATTTTTTGTAAAATAATTCAAAAAAATATATAAAGAAAATAATTTTAAATAAAAGTTAAAGTAAAAATAACTTCATTGATAAAAGTGCAAAAAATAGTTATTATTTTTAATAAAATTCAATTATTTAAATCATTTAATCATATAAAAGTATTTTTAATATTTTATCCAAACACCACTTTTAAGCTCTTCTTTGATAAGTTCTTTAAGTATGTATTACACAAAAACAAAATTAGTTTATCTAAAAGAAGCTTTTTATATTAAAACTTTTAGATAAAGGTCCCATTTGGAAGAGCTTATAGGAATAGCTTATCCAAAACTTATCAAATGACTTACCTTTAAATCTTGACAGAATCAAATATACATAGAGTGTGCATATTTTTTTATTTTTTTTTATTTTTCAAATTAATTTTTTTATTTATTCATCCAAATTAATATAAATATTAATTTTTATGCAAAACAAATTATGATTATTTATTGCAGGTAATTTTTTTATTTTATATATTTTTTCTTTTTCACTTTAAATATAATTAATTAAATAAATTCATATTTTTATATGTTGCTAGTAATTTATTGTGTGTGCCAGCACTATTATATTATTTTAGTGTGGGTATACGCATTATTATTTTAGTATATGTATTGAATTTTTATAATGATTTACTACTATTTTATACTTATATTTATTTATTCATTAATGATTTTAGTATGTGTGGATGATTTACTATTATTTTAGTGTGTAAGTTTATATTATGATTTTAAGATATGTATGTCGAATTTTTATAATGATTTTCTATTATTTTATACTTATATTTATTTATTCACTAATAATTTTAGTGTGTGTACATGTGTATGATTTATTATTATTTTAGTGTGTGTAAGTTTATATTATGATTTTAAGATATGTATGTCGAATTTTTATAATGATTTCCTATTATATTATACTTATATTTATTTATTCACTAATCATTTCAGTGTGTGTATATGTGTATGATTTATTATTATTTTAGTGTGTGTAAGTTTATATTATGATTTTAATGTATGTGTTGAACTTTTATAATTATTTATTATTATTTTATATTTATATTTATTTATTCACTAATGATTTTAGCGTGTCTGTATGATTTTTTATTATTTTAGTGTGTGTTTAAGTTTATATTATGATTTTAAGATGTGTATTGAATTTTTAAATGTGCGTGTTGAGTTTTTATAATAATTTATTATTATTTTATATTTTTATTTACTCGCCAATGATTATAGTATGTATGATATACTGTTACTTTAGAGTGTATTTTGAATTTTTATAATGATTTATTATTATTTTATACTTTATTTATTTACTAATGATTATAATATTTATGATTTACTATTACTTTAGGGTGTATGTTGAATTTTTATAATAATTTATTATTATTTTATACTTATATTTATTTATTTATTAATAATTTATTATTATTTTATATTTATATTTATTTATACATGTGAATGATGATTTTTTAGGTGTGTGTCCATTTATATTTTAGTAGGTAATGGTGAGTAGTAATTTTTATTTTTAATATTTTTGTGATATATATAATGTTACTATAATAATCATTTAGTTAGTTTTTAAATTTTTAATCATAATTTATTATTTTCTTAATTTATAAATAAGATAATATTTTATAATAATTTATATAATAAGATATCCAAACACTTTAAAATTATTTGACATTTATCAATTTTTATATCAAAATATAAAGGATTTATTAAATTTAAAGTAGTTATAAAATGAGCTCCGAAATAATAACAAATTATTGAATAAAATCTTAATTAAAATATTTTTCCAAACCAACAAAATTCTTCTCTTACAAGAAGCTCAACCAGCCTTTTACTATTATTGCCTAAATTTTAGGATGGTACAATCGTAGTACATTTATGACATTTATTTTACTCATAATTTTTCAAATTATACCATTTTCAATCTTTGTTGAGTAACTAACTTAACAGCATAAATAAATTTTAATAAGATTTTATATTTGAAGATATTTTATCATTATATATATATATATAATTAAAAATTATTAATAAGTAAGTGTCTGATTAAAATGCTTAATAATATTAAGTAAATAATTAATCAACAATAAAAATAAGATGAAATGTAATTCTTTTTTTTTTATCATGTTTAATATTACTGTGATTTTAAGAAACTTCAGGATAACATATTATATTTTATTTAATATTTTTTTATTAATCCATTTTGATCAGCCTAATTGACTCTTTTGTTTCCTTTACGTTACTAAATTATATTGGTGTTATACACGCTTGTTTCGTCCAAAAAGACAAAAAAAAAAAATGAAAAGATTGGAGAGAAGAGTAAAGAATGAATGAAATGGGAAAAGTAGATTGTATCATTATTTTTGTTCGGTTTTTATTTGGTTGGTTTCTTATTAATTATTTTTCCTTTAGCTTAATTAAATTAAAGGAAAGAAACAAAATACATATGTATAAATAATTTTTATAATATAAAGTGAAAATATGAAATACGTTGAATTTGTATACATTAAAAAAATAGGTCATCTAGATACTTTGCCTTGAATAAATTTCGTCAAAATGTAATTAGAACCAAGAGGATGAGTAAGTGAAATAATTAAATGGAAAAGCATGGTATCACCTTTTTGTTTAGTTTAATTAAAGAAAATAAAGAGGAAAGAACAAAGATATATGAATTATTTTTATGAGAGTGTTCTGTAAACATTTAATCTTTTGTAACAAAATCATGAGTTTTGCTGACATGCACCATACTTTGTTCCCAAACTTGTCCTACCGAACAAAGCAAAGCATGAATAGGAAAAAAAAAGTGTCAATAAGGATAAATGCGTGTTATGTACTTATGTCCATTACATATCATCGCTCTCTTATTTTAATCACACAATCCCAATCTTAAGATGAGTAGTTACAATCAGTATCTCACAAGCTAGTTGATAATTGATCTTTCTCAACATCAAAGATCATACTTGAGTGATAATTTTTAATAGAATTTCTTATTTCAATTATATTTTTTTATCGACAATATTTATTAGAAATCTTACGTTAACTAATAATATGATTAAAATAAAATATATAAATAAGCAACAATCTCTCTTATACACTAATTTTATAAAGTTAATGTTAATTCATACTAGAATAATAAGATTATATTAGAGTTGAAAGGATTTAACTCGTTTATTAGGTATGTTTTGATAATCCAACATTCAACCACGTCCAATAGTTTAGTCTTTTAGAAATACAATTTAATCTTATTAAAGTATTATTAATTAAAAATGAATTATTGTTACCTATGTAACTTTTTTTTTTTTAACTAACATCGTTTTATTAAAATGACAGGACAGATATTTGAGTCTTACTAACCCATCATTCAACCATAGCAAAGAAATAGACCAAACTAAATGCTTAGTTTATATAGTTTTTCTCAATTTCGATTTTGATTTCTGTAGTTTATATTTTTTGCATCCTAATTTTTATTTATGGAAGCTAAAGAAGCTTCTCAGAACTGTGCTTAATTTATTAAAATTGAACTAAGCATAAGCTACTTGTGTATTTTTAATAATTTTGTTAAGATACAGGTCTTTTAGTATCTAAAAATGGAAGTATTTTATTGGTATAACAAAATATTTTTATAAATACGGAGGAGTATTTATCGACATTAATAATGATATTTTTTTATCGTTTCTATTTCTGGTATTATAAATTTAGTAGCTAGTTATGTCTATATATATATATATATATATATTAAAAAAATCAGCAAAATCAAATCCAAAAATGAAATTCACTCCCTTTTTCAATCTCATTTCATTAAGAAGTTGCGTTTAGAAACATTTCAATACTTTTGGCAATTGCATTTACTTTATATTATTTTAGGGACGTTTCAAAGTATATTATATTTACAGATTAGAGGTTCATTCAATATGTAAGAATTGAGTTCATATAAAGATATGAGTTCAAATTTC